>OZ020495.1:26696888-27296888 GCA_963971365.1 Lasioglossum villosulum | reverse complement strand
CCGGCCGAAACATCCATGGCCGGTTAACACCTGGGTGGATCTGTAGGTGAGCCTTACTCGCCTCTCGCACCATTCCTCCAGAATGGGCAGGAGGGCCCGGACTATTGGCCGGCCCGTATTGGCGGCCAGAGTTTCCGACCGCCACAGGGCCAGCGATTCCTGCCGGGCCTGGCGCTTCACTTCTACAATCCTGTCCTCCTCGTCCGGGTCCGCTTCTCCCCTGCGCAACGAGCGGACGGCCAAATACCAAGCCGTCCGCTCCCTTGCCTGATGGTGCAGGGGAATCAGACCCGCGAGGAGGCACGCCGCCTCGGTGGAGACGGTGCGATAGCCCCGTATGGTCCGCAAGGCCAGCCGGCGCTGCACTCTGTTGCAGAGTGTTTTACTGCGCCGGCTGACCGATAATGCGTCGGACCACACGGGTGCCCCATATAGGAGCTTGCTATGCACCACCCCCGTATAGAGGCGGCGGATCCGTCCATCGGGCCCCCCAGTATTGGGCAGCAGTCTCCCTAAGGAGGCCGCCACCGCTTGAGCCTGGGGGGCCAACCGACCGAAGTGCTTCTCGAAGCGCCAGCGACTGTCGAGAGTCAGGCTCAGATACTTCATCTCCTGCCTGACCTCGACAACGGCATCACCTACCTGGATCCCGAGTTGGGGCGGCGGCCGCCGGTTCGGAGGCAATGCGTGTAGCCACATCGCCTCCGTCTTACCGGCGGCTATCTTGAGCCCCAACCCCTCGATCCTACCCACCACGGAGTCCACCACTACAGCCGCCAAGGCTATCGTTCCCCTCCATGTCTCCCCCTCCACGACCACCAGTGTATCGTCCGCATAGCAAATCACACTGGCGTCGCGGGGGAGAGACTCTTGCCGAAACCTACTATCATTCGCTCGGCGAGAGTTGGCACAGAATTTCGTCTGTGGGGTGCAGGGGGAACGGCGAGTCCCCACTCTTGACGCAACGCTGCAGATCCCACTCTTACGCTTTACTCCCAGCGGGGACGATCGACATAGGCGTAAGTAAGTAGGATCCGCGTAAACTATGAGGGGCACATGATATTCTCTGATTCTCACTAACCGTGAAGACTGGAGTCTTAGTGCATTAATAAAATATAAATGGCACGTATATATTATATGATTGAATGTATTCTTAATCTTTTACCTTATAACAACAAGTCAGACGCGTTATGAGGATGATTTCAAACAGCTAAATTAAATCAGACTAAAAATCTAGTTTACTATCACCGATATTTAGGCATTATATATATATAGGAAATATAGATCTACAATAAATATCAAGTTTCTCTTTCTTGTAGAATCTTTTGCACGACAAGAGACTGTTATCATTTCTTGAGGTTAAACATTTAGGTTTCACAATTAATACTCTAGTTTAAAACTCAATTAACATTCGTAATACTTCAAAAGTTCAATACACGATGTTCTAATTGTGCAAGTTCGAAGTTATTTAGCGTTCTAAAATGTTCTGACTGTTTTAAAGGTTCTAAGAATATTACCATAGTTAATACATGAAACTCTATGTCAGTTCGATCGTGGATTTGGGCGGTATCGAATTTACAAAATAATGTGTATAATATACATATAATTCATACGTGTACGCTGAAATATAATAAAGATTAATGTAAATATAATATAAATATAATTAGAAATATAATATTTCTATTAAATATTATATTTTTTTCATTTTATGGCTATGAATCTGATATAATGCCTGATATTTACAATCATTGAATGTTTAGGAAATTATTAGATACGGACACATTTATTAGTGTAAAAAAATTATGGGTATTGGTATAGAATTAATAGTAAAAATTAGTAGTTCCTCAGAGTCTCTACTCGAGTGCTAAGGGTTCAACAGAGGATTCACAGAAGATGCCTGGAGAACACGTGGTTCCACTTGGTCCAAGTGTCAGGCGAACTCAGAGTTAAATAAATACGTCTCTCTTGAGCGTAGCGAAAGAAAATTTATGATAGGAGTAACTGAAGACTTTTACGAACAGAGACATTTTCTCGGGAAAATCTCTCTCATCAATAGAGTGAGACAAGCGGAATGAATTCTTTAAGATTGTTACAGTGCTCAGCGAAACAGTTCTCTCAGAAAAGAGAAACAGTTCTTCCTGAGCTTCCATTCTGTCCACTTCGAGCGATTTCATACTATCTATTTGTTTAAAATTCTTAATATAACATCTTGTTTTGATTTTTTATAGCTTATACTTTATTTTATATTATATTATTTTATTTTATATTATATTTCATATTTTCATGTTTTATTTTATATTATATTTTCATATTTTTTATATACTTTTATTCTATTTATTATAACTTATCCATTTTTTTCTTTATTTTGTTTTTAGTTTTACATAGTTCAGCGTTAGTGTAGTGTTAATATTATACTTAGTATTAAGTTTCAGTGTTTAAATTTAGTACTATTTTTGTTAAATTAAGTTTATTAGACACAGTGCAGTATGTCAACGCACAAGAAAGGACAGACGGTGCATAGCGGGGAAAGAAACATGGTGCGGAGAGTTATCAAAAAGTGCGATGAAGAATTTGAAAAAAATAGTCTTCTTGTGCCTTTATCGCAGCCGACTCAGCGGGCTGCTGATTATACAGGCGTATCAACACGCACGGTGTACAGAATCCGTCAAAAAAGTTCAGATTCTGGTGAAGGACCGCTGCAATCGCCTGGACAAAACGATTTCGTCTCAGCATGAAATTTGAAATATCAGAGGAAGATAAGGAAGTAATAAGGAATGTCATCCACGATTTTTACACCGTCAAGAAGATTGTGCCCACCGCAACAAAAATATTAGCAGCGATTCGTGAAAAAATAGATTTTCCCTGGCAACTGACGACATTGCGTGATTTGCTACGTTGCATGGGGTTCAGCTGGAGAAGGTGCAACAACGTCCGACGCGTTTTAACTGAAAAGCCAAATATAGTCACGTGGCGAGGGATGTATTTGCAAGTGTTTGGGATTGACTGAGCGGATCGGCGACGACCGAGTATCCACGAGGGGAGCCGACGCGCATCAGCCCCGCTCGGCTGATCGAGATCCATTGGTCGATGGTCAGCGCGCGGCATGATTGGCCGAAGCGACGGGATCGATTACGATCGATTGTCAACCGCGGAACGGATGACTGATTGGCCGATAGCTCATCGACCCATCGATCGCTCGTCGCTTCGTGCCTTGTAGCCGCCAACTGATCCATCTCCCGACCAGTTCTATTCGATCATTGCTTAGAATCTCTCTCTCTCTCTATTCTTTTTATCGCGCGTCTCCTGACCGGTAAAGGAAGTCAACCAGGGGTTCACGATACTCGTCGTGAACGTATCTCAAGGCTACAAAGGGAAATTTCAAGCAGATTGTATTTATCTCAACATTATCTCGCAGTACAAACTCTACATTGTAACATTGTTAAGCTTAGTGTAATTGACGAAACTACAGTGAATAAATGTGACGTATTGAAATCAGTGCCTAAATCCAACCCTCTAATTAACATTTGGTCCTTCGAGCCGGATCCAGCGCTGCAGTTTATCTGAAAGAAAAATTTCAAGACGTTCTTTATTCACTACCACTAGTGCTTCGACATTGGAAAAAGGGGAAAAAATGGCTGACCTTATCGAAGATCAACGGTTCATCGCACATCGTCTTTCTCGAATCATGATCAATCTAAAAAAGAAAGGCAAAGCTAACATAACGCTTGGATTACTCAACGAGAATCTGGAGAATGCAAAAGTGTTGGGACGAATATCACCAGGGCGATAAAGGCGTTAGAGCCGCATCCAGGAGGGACTCGAAGCTCCTTGAGAGTCGATATTTCAAGGAGGACGAGTACGACGTAGTCCAGACGAACTACTTTGATCTGGCCGGCGCTCTAAGGGACTGGATCGCTGAATTCGAGGCAACCGCAAAAGGAGAGGAGTCGAAAAATTCAAACGGAACGGTTAACACGACGAGTTCTCAGAGGTCACGCGCTGTGTTGCCAAAAATGGCATTGCCCTCGTTCGAGGGTCAATACAAAGAGTGGCCTTCATTCCGTGATCTGTTTACATCGCTCATAATAAACGAGCCGACACTGTCACCTGTGGAACGGTTACATTATTTGAAATCCTGCATGAAGGGTAGCGCCTCCGCTATCCTAAAGAATGTCCAAACGACCGCTGACAATTTCCAAGTCGCTTGGGATAAATTAGAAAACCGTTTCAGCAATCCGCGCCTGTTGGTACAGGCACAATGTAAAACTCTTTCGTCACTCGCTCCCTTGCGGAAAGAATCAGCCACGGAACTGAAGCGACTTTACGACAAGACGTTTGATGCTATCGACGCTCTCGAAAATCTCGAACGGCCTGTCACCAACGCTACGGACTGGATCGTAGAATTGACCGTGGAACGCTTGGACCGCCAATCACGCCGGGAATGGGAAGACACTCTTCAGAATTCGAAGGAACATCCGACTCTGGAGCAGCTCAAAAGATTCATAGAGGGGCCCATACATACGTGCGAAGCTTTGGAGTCGCCGCAATCTGAAGCATTCGCTGACTCCAGGAAATCCTCAGCAAGGACGTTCCGGGTCCATCAGGTCTCCAAGGAAAGCCCCCCTGCCGTGATTTGCAGCCTGTGCCAAGGGAAGCACTACATCCTGTACTGCGACCTTTACCAAGAGAAGACTCCCGCTGAGCGCAGAGAAGTTGCTCGAACTCTGACACTCTGCTACAATTGCATGGGGAAGCATTCAGTGAGCGAGTGCCGCTCTAAGAAGAGATGTCAGAAGTGCTCAGGGAGACATCATACCACGATCCACGAGCCAAAACCGACAACGCGGGAGCCTGCCTCTTCGGGAGCGGTAGTCCAACATGTCGCCAAGCACGTGAGTCGACCCTCTAATGTTCTTCTCGGGACGGCTCGGGTTACAGTTTCAGGCCCTCAAGGACAAGATTGTCCAGCCCGCTCTCTCATCGACCCAGGGAGCGAAGTATCGCTTATCTCGGAGGCCCTGGTTCAGAGACTTGGTGTTAAAAGGAGCCAAGCTCGAGTTCCTCTTCTCGGGGTTGGAGGCGCCAAGTCTAAACTTACACGGGGGAAGACGACGCTGACTATCGCTCCTCACTACGGGGGAGAACAACAATTTGAGGTCATCGTCTACATAATACCAGAGCTCTCGCGGTATAGGCCGAGAAATCTACCTGCGGTGGCTGAGTGGCCTCATGTGAGGGACCTGAGACTTGCAGATCCGGTGTATCATCTCGCTGATCCAGTAGACATCCTGCTAGGAGCCGATTCCTACAACCTGATTCTTCGGGAAGGTGTGAGGCGAGGGCAAGAGAACACGCCGGTCGCTCAGGAAACCGCCCTCGGCTGGATACTCACGGGAGGGGTTGACACAAAGAGTGTCGACGTAGTCGCAAGTAGTCCCGAATTTCCCGTTCACCACTGCAACATAGATAGAGAACTAATGGAACTTTTATCTAGATTCTGGGAACAGGAGGAAATTGAAACGACGATTCCAGGGACAGAAGACGATCGGAGGGCAGAAGAGCATTTCTCAGCTACCTACATGCGGCAACCTGATGGGCGATTCGTGGTACGCCTACCATTCCGTAGCGCACCTGTCCTGGGGGACTCTCGACGCACTGCTCTTCGTACCTTAGACTCTCTTAGCGGCCGGTTCAATCGGTCTGAGGCATTCCAGCGAGCCTACAACGAGTTCCTGGAAGCGTACGAGACTTTAGGACATATGTCCATTTCACGGCAACCGAGTACCAGTGAAGGGTACTACCTTCCTCACCACGGAGTCTTGCGAGAGGCCAGCTCGACCACTAAGCTCAGGGTGGTATTTAATGGGTCGATGCCATCCACCAACGGGAAGTCAATTAACGACTTCCTCCTCCGGGGCCCAAACCTACTTCTCAATCTCGCCGATGTTCTACTGAGGTGGCGATTACACGTTTATGTCTTTTCTGCCGACATCGAAAAGATGTACCGGCAGATCGTGGTTCATCCTGAAGACGGCAAGTGGCAAAGGATCACCTGGAAGCCTGCGCAGAAGAGCGAAGTGGAGGACTATGAACTGAACACGGTAACATACGGACTTGCTTGTGCCCCTTACCTGGCTCTTCGAAGTCTACATCAGCTCGCCAAAGGTGAGGAACAGCGATACCCCCTGGGCTCTCGCGTGATCCGCCGGGACGTCTACATGGACGACGTCCTCTCCGGGGCCGACACTCTTACTGAGGCACGACGAAAGCAACAGGAAATACGGGATCTCCTGATGGCGGGCGGATTCCCTCTCCGCAAGTGGGCATCCAACTCACGGAACCTTCTGGATGACCTTTCGCCCGAGGAGCTGAAGGGAGCAGTCGAATGGGACTCACCAACGCAGCAAAGCGTATTAGGTATCAAATGGCTCCCGTCCTCTGACTGCTTTCAGGTGACTGCTGTTACGTCTCTGAAGAATCCAGGTTCAACCAAACGCGCTGTACTCAGTGGGACAGCGCAGTTATTTGACCCTCTCGGTTGGCTGGCCCCAGTCATCATCGTGGCGAAAGTACTCATCCAGTCGCTGTGGCTCCAGAAAGTCGACTGGGATACTCCTTTAGCGGAAAAGGAGCAAGCAATTTGGCAGCAGTTCCGACAGCAACTCCCTGCTTTGCAGTCGATACGGGTTCCGCGTTGGCTAGGAACAAACTCGTCCAATCAACCTCTGGAACTGCATGGGTTCGCAGATGCCTCCGAGCGCGCCTATGCAGCTGTCGTCTATTCTCGCTCGATCAGTCCGGAGGGAGAAGCAAGGGTCTCCTTAATCGTTGCGAAATCCAAGGTGGCTCCCTTAAAAAGGGTATCTCTTCCTCGGCTGGAGCTCGCGGCTGCTTTTCTCCTGGCCAGACTCGTCGAGCATGTAACTAAGGCGCTCGATTGGCAGGATCAAAACATTTATCTCTGGTCGGATTCCACGGTCGCTCTCAGCTGGATCCGGGGGCACCCGTCTCGATGGCCTACCTACGTAGCTAATCGAGTGGCCGAAATTCAGAGAATGCTGCCTCAAGCCAAGTGGCACCACGTACAGGGCACGGAGAATTCAGCTGATTGCGCGTCCCGAGGCTTGGATCCAGCAGAACTTCCGAAGTTTGATCTGTGGTGGCGAGGACCTGCATGGCTATCGTCATCAAATCCAATTCCGAAGCCATCCATCGAAGAGGAAAGGCACGATACCGAGGAGCTGGGAGTACATCACGTGACAAGCCAGGTTGAGTCAGCCTCGTGCTCATTAATAGAGCGGTTCTCAAATCTGAACCGTCTCTTCAGAGTACTATCCTGGTGTCTACGCTGGATCCCTAAAAGGCGAAAAAGGGAATTATTTATCACCGCCGAAGAAGTCCACAAGGTTAAGGTAACCCTACTACTACTGGAGCAAGCAGCCTGGTTCCCGGAGGAAGTTACGAACCTCAGGAAAAATCAGCCAGTCAAGGCCAGCAGTAGGTTGGCAAAACTATGTCCATTCCTGGATAAGGAAGGAGCGCTGCGAGTCGGGGGCCGGTTACAAGCTGCAAATCTCGCCTACGATAGCAAGCATCCAGTTATACTGCCCGACGAATCCCCTCTAAAACAATGTATCCGTCGGTGCACCGTTTGTATCCGTTGGAAGGGGAAAACAGCTCTACCTAAAATGGGAAATCTACCGTTGGCACGAATAACACAATGTCGTCCTTTTCTCAGGTCAGGTATAGACTACGCAGGTCCAATCGAGCTTCGAGTCGGCCGTAGTCGGGGTCGTGGTCAGCTCTCAACGAAGGGCTACATAGCTGTCTTTATCTGTCTTGCCACCAAGGCAGTACATCTGGAGGCTGTGTCGGACGGATCTACGGAGACCTTCCTGGCAGCGCTGAAGCAATTCACATCCCGGCGCGGTAAATGCCTGGAGATACACAGCGACTGCGGCCGGAACTTCGTAGGTGCTAACAAAGAGCTTCGCACTCTACTTCGAGAAGCCAACAGGGGGGGGGGGAGTGATCCGTTCGAGGCAGCCGTCAGGGAAGGGATCACGTGGAAATCCAACCCCCCCGCTGCTCCTCACTTCGGGGGAATCTGGGAGGCGGCGGTCAAGTCTGTGAAGCATCACCTCCGCCGAATCATAGGAGAGCAGCGACTGTCCTTCGAGGAGCTGACCACACTCCTGACCGGTATAGAAGCTTGTTTGAATTCCAGGCCCTTACAACCGTTGCCCGACGACTCGGAGGATCCAGTGGCTCTCACACCTGGTCATTTTCTGATCGGGGAACCTCTTCTCGCCATCCCGGAGCCCAGCCTCGTGGACCTCCCGGTGTCCCGTCTATCCCGGTGGCAGTTGATGCAACAAATGCAGCAGCATTTCTGGCGACGCTGGTCTCGGGAATACCTGAACACGTTACAATCGCGAGTCAAGTGGCGAAAGGACAAAATTTTAATCGTGCCCGGGCTTCTCTGTTTAATAAAAAATGAACTTGTACCTCCTACGCAGTGGCCACAGCTCGAGCCGTTCAGGTACACCCGGGATCAGACGGAACAGCTCGGGTCGCCACAGTGCGAACCGGCACCTCGCAGTTTCTCCGGCCAGTCCATAAACTCGTTCCTCTGTTGAAACCGGACGACGAGGAAAAACCCACGGGAGGGGGCCCCGAGGTTGGACTCTCGAGCAATTCTTCCGATCATTAATTTTCACAACTCAAAGGTACAGACTTCGGATTAAATCTTCATTTCACGATCAAAATCACCACACTCACCTTTGTATCACTTTCATCTTCATTGTAAGCTCCCATCTCATTGCACAGCACTTCACATTCACTTTACTACGCGTCGTTTTTTTTTGTTTCTCAGATACTACGCAGTTGTTGCCGATCCGTTCATCTCGTCCTGCTTCGCTTGAGCCGCCGTATCTGATTGATCGGACCGCTAGTCAGTTTCGTCAGTGGCTGACGAGGCGGGCGGAATGTTTGGGATTGACTGAGCGGATCGGCGACGACCGAGTATCCACGAGGGGAGCCGACACGCATCAGCCCCGCTCGGCTGATCGAGATCCATTGGTCGATGGTCAGCGCGCGGCATGATTGGCCGAAGCGACGGGATCGATTACGATCGATTGTCAACCGCGGAACGGATGACTGATTGGCCGATAGCTCATCGACCCATCGATCGCTCGTCGCTTCGTGCCTTGTAGCCGCCAACTGATCCATCTCCCGACCAGTTCTATTCGATCATTGCTTAGAATCTCTCTCTCTCTATTCTTTTTATCGCGCGTCTCCTGACCGGTAAAGGAAGTCAACCAGGGGTTCACGATACTCGTCGTGAACGTATCTCAAGGCTACAAAGGGAAATTTCAAGCAGATTGTATTTATCTCAACATTATCTCGCAGTACAAACTCTACATTGTAACATTGTTAAGCTTAGTGTAATTGACGAAACTACAGTGAATAAATGTGACGTATTGAAATCAGTGCCTAAATCCAACCCTCTAATTAACAGCAAGCAATAAAAAAACACAGAGAAGAAGAAAAAAATATAGTATATATTGACGAGACATGGGTGGACAATACCTTGTGTTTTGGAAAGTGTTGGCAAAGTGAAGAAGAAATGGGAGTATTGTGTAATAACAGTTCTTCCCATCGACTAATTGTTGTTAATGCCGGTGGGAAAAACGGATTTATTGCCGACGCCCGATTGATTTTTAAATCGAGAACAACGACTGGCGATTACCATGGACAGATGAATGCATTAAATTTTGAAAAATGGATACGGGAAAAATTAATTCCCAATCTTTCAACCAATAGTGTCGTGGTGATGGACAATGCATCCTACCATACGGTACAAGTTTGCAAGATGCCTACAAAATCTTCAAGTAAAACAATAATGATGGAGTGGCTGAAAACGAATAATATTCAATATAAAGATACCATGCGAAAATTTCAATTAATGCAATTAATAAATGAGCATAAACCCAAAGAAAAATTATACAAGGTTGACGAATTATTAAAATCGCACGGGTTTCATGTGTTAAGACTGCCACCTTACATGTGCGAGTTAAACCCGATAGAGTTGGCTTGGGCGGAAATGAAAAAAATTATAAGGAGCAAAAATGTTGGCACATTATCATATGCCGAAATGGAAAAATTGACATGCGAGGCAATAGAGGCAATTACGCCGTCCTTGTGGGAGAAATATTGCATGCAGCACGCATGAGCAATACCTTCCTAGACAGGGAAAAGATACATAACACAAGATAATTGATACTTGAATAATAACAGATAGGAGAGGCATGACAATGTTATGCTTAATTTTGACACTAACACTTGGCATTAACTATGCAAATGCTAAAGTTAGTGTCATCAATGGAGTCATTACAGTTGATCCACCTCAAAAATGCAACATGACACTTAACAATACTGAAATTGTCACGAAAGATACTACAATACCAGGAATACATTATGGAATTATTCAATATGATTGCGAAGAAGAGAAGGGGTTTCTTTTATCCAAACCTAAGTGTATAGACTGTGGATTATATTAAGCAAAAATTAAATGTTTTCGGCGCATTGGTTCGATCTATTAATACTTTAAAACTTTAACACACTATTTGCAAATATTCACAATATTTCATCTCGACGTTTCGATCCAAATTTGGATCATTTTCAAGAGATTAATTTAATAACATTGTGTCTGTAATGAAACCAAACATAATTATATTATTTAATTATTTAAACTTACAATGATTGAACACTCGCGTAACATGTTTTACATGGAAAATAAACAGGTAATAGAAAACTAAAGAAAAAACCATGTTACTTACTTGCGTAGTGTTGCAAAAAAACTTTAAATTAAACAATTTATAAAAATCGATAGTCTGTGTGGGACCACATGTTGCTGCCTAGACAGTCACTATGGTAGTGAGGAATTCAACGAAAACCTATGAAACCAATGGCTGATCGTGTATCGATCTATTGACCAGAATCAATGTAAGGCGGTAATTTCAAACATAGAACATAGCACTTTCCATACTTCACCATAAACTTGTACCTCAAAACAACTTTTCAAGGTAATTTAATAAATGTACACATTAATGGAATGCCACAACAGAATTATACATTTAAATGTATATAAAATTTCATTAAAGAGTGGCCAAGAACGAAAGGACTATTTTATTTAGAAAAATTCATCATAAAACATTACTGGTTCAGTAATGCCGCGTAATAGTCATGTATCTTAGGTGTTTCATACCTAAGATTTACGCTACGTTGTTTAATCATATGAATTGTTTCTAACAAGGAGAACCTCCGGTCTGTCCCTCACGGATTTAGTTCAGACTTCACAGAGTTATAGATCTCGTTCCCCTGATTACGAAAATACCCCATTATAGGCGCAGACGTCCAATTAGTTTCGAGATATTTGCAATTAAAGTTTCATAACCGTAAAAGTAATGGTTAGTTCAGATTTTAACCAAACAGTGGCGTAGCGTAAGAGCAGCGAGCTGAATTGTTACGCCGCAGACCCGGGTTCGAATCCCTTCGTGGTAAATTATTTTTTATTGTTTTTTTTTCATGGAAAATGCATTTTCAATGTTAAATAAATTTTAAATAAAATATCTTTATTCGCTAAATGACTAATTGAAAATAATACTTATTATTTTATAGAAAAAACACTAGATCTATTACTACATATACAAAAGGTAATAATTATAAAACAATAATAATATTAAAATAATAATACATAACGAACAACAAATATAAATATAAATACAAATACAAAATAAAATAAATTCAATAAATAGTAGACCGGTTAATGTGGATTGCCATCATGCTTCCTGTAGTTTGTATAATATAAACAATATACGTTACGTAGAATAAATATAAAAATCAAATATAAAATACATATAATTTTTGTTATGTGCAAAAATGGTATTTATTGTAAAAGACAGTAATGTTACTCGACGAAGATTTCGGTGTAGAGATCTATCGGCTTCGATCTGTCAACGGGCTATGCGGCTCGCGCTCTTCAGAACGTTTGTGAACTGTTTACGTTATCGTGAGATTTGATACTAGCTCTGCCTCGAAATGCATCTTTCGTTCGTCAGTCATTGTCAGTTTCTTTCGATAGTCATAGCAAGAAGTCAAAATGAATCCTCAAGCCTCTACATCGAAATCTTCATTAATTAATATTCCTGTCGCGAGTGTTTGTGAATTAGAAAAAGAAGAAAAAGAAAAGCAGCATTTAAAGGATGCTTTGACATATGCACAAGAGCTCCTAAACAAAGAAAATTTAATTGCTGAAGAAGCATCTGTTACAATTTCTGATGCAGCTATGACAATGGGTGAACAAATTTTTGAATATATCACCGACATAATAAATAAATATGAAATAATTTCAGAGGATTGTCTTATAGACAGCGAAGAATCTGATAATGAAAATATATATGAAAACGTCATGTACGAAGAATCTGACGATGAATGGTACGAATCAGAGGAAAAGAAAAAACAATTGGATAATGTGTCATTGGATACGAAAATCAAAACGGTTACTCTTGCTCGCCGTAATCCTTCGTGGAATTTGTCAACATTGCAGTCGAAAGGTAGCAGATTTTTAAAAAACAAAAAATATTTGTTACGTTGGGAGAATTATATCAAGAACGGGGGTACAATTCATGACAAGTACAATGCCATTAATCGGTGGACATATGACAGATTCAAAGAGGCTCGTGCAAACTTCCAACAAGTAACCACACGAGATTTGCAACAGTGGGCTCTAGCAGCAGCCAGTCAATACAAAACAGACAATTTTCAATTTAAAGCATCCAAACACTGGGTGGATCATTTCAAAAAAACGAATAAAATTAGACAAAGGAAAATAACAAAATATGTTTCGATGAAAAATACTTCTGATTTAAATAAAGTAATAGAAGCCGCCGAAAATTTTCGAAAGATTATAAAAGCAATCGTACCACAATTCAATACGAATTATATTATGAACACAGATCAAACAGGATGCCAGTACCAATCTACTTTTGAAAGAACATTAACAAAAAGAGGAGATAAAGCAGTGCTTGTAAACAGGAGAAACATATCAAAAACCACACACTCATACACAGCTCAATACACCATAACAATGTCGGGAAAACTGTTACCCTATGTGTTCTTGTGTATGCAAGAACGCACCGGTAACTTCGGACCAGTCGTAAAAAAAAGTTGAAGAATTAACAACACGTTATAAGAATGTAATTATATCTTCCTCCAAATCAGGAAAATTAACAAACGAAGTATACCAAACATTTTTAAAATCTGTACTTCAACCCTATGTGGAGGATCAGAAATTTTTATTAATTATTGATTCATGGGGAGGGCAAACAAATTTAGAAATGTACGATGAACTATTTGTCACTGACGAAGGAATTTGTACATGTACATTAAAAATTGTCCCCCCGAAATGTACACCATTGGTTCAACCATGTGATGTGTATTTCTATCGCCAAATAAAAAACTTTTTAAAAAGGATACAGAATTGCAGTTATTTGTTGGAAAGAGGAAGAGAAATCGTAAGCAGGGAAGACGCCATTAAATTACATTCGCTCATACACTATCAGCTGTGTGCACCAATTTTTAAACCAATGTTGCAATATGCATGGTTCGCTTCAGGACTATCAACAGAAAGAGAAGTTTTCGAAAACGTTAATCAAGTTTGTTTTGCACCAGCAATACGAGAAAGTAAATGTTCGTGCAATGAGAATGAAACTGTACTAATTCGATGTGCAAGATGTTTTCGTACATTATGTTTTCCTTGTTTTTACGATAAGTACCATTGCTGTACATAACAAAAATTGTAAGTATTGTATTTGATTTCTATATTAATTCTACGTAACGTATATTTTTATATCATATTACTTTATTTGCATTTTCAGGTATGATTGACATTATACTATTTATTGAATTTATTTTATTTTGTATTTGTATTTATATTTATATTTGTTGTTCGTTATGTGTTATTATTTTAATATTATTATTGTTTTATAATTATTACCTTTTGTATATGTAGTAATAGATCTAGTGTTTTTTCTATAAAATAATAAGTATTATTTTCAATTAGTCATTTAGCGAATAAAGATATTTTATTTAAAATTTATTTAACATTGAAAATGCATTTTCCATGAAAAAAAAACAATAAAAAATAATTTACCACGAAGGGATTCGAACCCGGGTCTGCGGCGTAACAATTCAGCTCGCTGCTCTTACGCTACGCCACTGTTTGGTTAAAATCTGAACTAACCATTACTTTTACGGTTATGAAACTTTAATTGCAAATATCTCGAAACCAATTGGGCGTCTGCGCCTATAATGGGGTATTTTCGTAATCAGGGGAACGAGATCTATAACTCTGTGAAGTCTGAACTAAATCCGTGAGGGACAGACCGGGGGTTCTCCTTGTAACAATATCCTTTGATGTAAGTTAGCTTCATGGTCCACAACTTTAACGTTGTCAAAATCGAAGGGGTGGTCAAATTCCATTGAGTGCTTTGTCATAAGCTGTATGGTTATTAGGTGGAAGGAAAATGTTATGTTTATGTTCTTTAATTCTGGTTTCTAAGCGTCTTAACGTTTGTCCAATATATACCTGACTACATCCTTTGCAAGGAATTGAATAAATGATATTGTGACTCTTTAATAACGGTAATTTATCTTTAACGGTGGGAAAATATTGTTTTAAATATTGTGGAATTTTGAAAATAGTGTGTATTCCAGCCTTTCTAAAAATTCTTCTGATATCATCAGAAACACCCTCAATATATGGAATTATAGCTGTGCTTTTCCAATTTATAGGGCCAGTTCTCCTGGTCCTCTCTTCTTTACGTTTGTTGACGTAAACAGGGTGATAAATTTCGAAAACCCTTTCTTCTATAACTCTGGATAACAAGTTTTCAGGATATCCATTTCTATTGAGTGTGTTTCTGATTAATTTCAGATTGTTAGTTCTACAGGGTGTCCCAAAATTCCCTCAGCATCGGGAAATGGGAGGTTCCTTGGGTCATTTCAAGCACCATTTTCCTTTACGAAAATGTCATCCGAGGCTTCGTTAAGGAGTTATTAACGAAAAACACGGACCAATCAGAGCGCGAGCTAGACGCGTATTGTATCGTTCCGCGCCGCGCGGCATCAGCTGAGCGTTGGTCGCACGCCGCGATGTTGTACCGAACAAGAGTTTCTCGATGATGTAAATCCTCTCCGATTTCGATGAGCTTCGGACACGTTCTCCAGACCACAATTCTGAACAACATTTCCCTTTACAGTTTTTGTCTGCTGGTATTAGTTTAGGAAAGATTCTAACAATATTTAATTGAAAATCATTCGATGTACCAATATCTTATCCGATTCCGATGAAATTTTGATACGTTGTCAAGTCCACGATTCTGAACAACATTTCCCTTTACAGTTTTTGTTTGTCGGCATTAGTTTAGGAAATATTCTAACAATATTTAATTGAAAACCATTCGATGTACCAATATCTTATCCGATTCCGATGAAATTTTGATACGTTGTCAAGTCCACGATTCTGAACAACATTTCCCTTTACAGTTTTTGTCTGCCGGCATTAGTTTACGAAATAATAGTGCAAAAATTAGTGATTGAAAATCGATCGATGTAAAAAATCTATGTTAATCAGATATTTAATTCGTGGAATTTATAACATATTGTATCTCAACGTGATCGAAATCGGTGAGGACCCACATCATCGGCAACTTTACCCGAACTAGAGAAAAAGCATGAATTGATTACTTAAAAAACTAACCTATTCAGTCGTTAATCCATTTGCATGTTACACCAGTGAAGCACGATACACCACACTTTCACACAATTGCTCAACAATACACGTAGCACACTTTTCGAACTCGAAACGATAGCAAACGAAATTCCATACTCCGACGCGGCGCAGGAAAAGTTCCGTGTTCTTCGCGATTTCGCACGAAACTGTGCTCTCCCCGCGTGTAATGTTGTCGATGAAGGCAGATTGTTCGAAACAAATGAAATCGTTGCCTTGAAGACATGCATCCACAATACAATAATAAAGTCTGAAATTTTTATTGCATTAGGCTAGCCTAATTTGGCTGTTAGGCTCTAATGGTGCATGTAACGCGTATGAGGCTCGACTTTTTTTTCAATTAGGCTAGCCTAATGCAATAAAAATTTCACTTTATTATTGTATTGTAGAGGTTCTCGTCCATGGCTTCGTTCTATGATTCTCGAAAAATCAATATTACCATATGATTCGCGAAAAATCAATATCTTCAAGGCAACGATTTCATTTGTTTCAAACAATCTGCCTTCATCGCAACATTGTTTGAGAGCACAGTTTCGCGCGAAATCGCGAAGAACACGGGACTCTTTCCGCGCCGCGTCGGAGTATGGAATTTCGTTTGCTATCGTCTCGAGTTCGAAAAGTGTGCTACGTGTATTGTTGAGCAATTGTGTGAAAGTGTGGTGTATCGTGCTTCACTGGTGTAACATGCAAATGGATTAACGACTGAATAGGTTAGTTTTTTAAGTAATCAATTCATGCTTTTTCTCTAGTTCGGGTAAAGTTGCCGATGATGTGGGTCCTCACCGATTTCGATCACGTTGAGATACAATATGTTATAAATTCCACGAATTAAATATCTGATTAACATAGATTTTTTACATCGATCGATTTTCAATCACTAATTTTTGCACTATTATTTCGTAAACTAATGCCGGCAGACAAAAACTGTAAAGGGAAATGTTGTTCAGAATCGTGGACTTGACAACGTATCAAAATTTCATCGGAATCGGATAAGATATTGGTACATCGAATGGTTTTCAATTAAATATTGTTAGAATATTTCCTAAACTAATGCCGACAAACAAAAACTGTAAAGGGAAATGTTGTTCAGAATCGTGGACTTGACAACGTATCAAAATTTCATCGGAATCGGATAAGATATTGGTACATCGAATGATTTTCAATTAAATATTGTTAGAATCTTTCCTAAACTAATACCAGCAGACAAAAACTGTAAAGGGAAATGTTGTTCAGAATTGTGGTCTGGAGAACGTGTCCGAAGCTCATCGAAATCGGAGAGGATTTACATCATCGAGAAACTCTTGTTCGGTACAACATCGCGGCGTGCGACCAACGCTCAGCTGATGCCGCGCGGCGCGGAACGATACAATACGCGTCTAGCTCGCGCTCTGATTGGTCCGTGTTTTTCGTTGATAACGATGATGATAACACTATACAACAAAAAATAATAGATAAAGAAAAAGAAAATGAAAACACTATTGCAGAATCCTGGATTGACTGGCAATCCAGATGGGATTATTATAAAAAATCTACGTGGACGAAAAGATTAATTCCATGTGTGAAGCAATGGAATTTATGTAAATTCAAAAAACTTAATTTTAGGCTTACTCAAATGCTCACCGGGCATGGAGTATTTAATACGTATAGATTCAGAATCAAAAAAGCTATAAATGAAAAATGTTGGTTTAATTGTAAAACTATAGATGACCCGGAACATACATTACTACATTGTGATAGATGGGCCGGAGATAAATTGGTTCTAGATTTAAATCTTGGGGAAAACTTAACGGTTGATAATTTTGAAAACCTAATCACCAAGAGTGAAAGAAATTGGCACTTAATCGATGACTATATTAATAAAATAATAAAATCTAAAGAAAAATATGAAAGAGAATTAGAGAAAAAGAATAAAAAACATGCAAAAACTAAGAAAAAACATGCAAAATAAAGAAAAACCATGCAAAATCATGAAAAAAAAAATATATATATAAAATAATTTACTTACCTTTATTTGATAATAATTAAACATAATCAGTTATATTTTATAATGAAATATATACATTTAGTTACTTAATTAAATAGGAAAAAGTTTAGTTTTTACTTACCTGAAAAAAGTCAAGTTTATTTATCTAATAGAAAATAGTTTTGTGTTTAAGTTGATTTTAATAGATAATACTTACTATACATTAGTCATATAAATTGGAGCAATTTATATATTGGCATGACAATGAATAACTAAAACTGAAAATTAAAGTTGTGAACTGGTGTTTTTGAAATAAAGAGCCAAGAACAGGTGTGGCTTTGGGCACGGAGAAATACACCCGATGAATGCGGATAGCGGGCCATCGGGTGTATTATTCCGTGCAAAAAGGTGGAGAAAGAAGGTCTGGTGAGACCTGGGCGGTGGGGGTTTAGTCGGTATGGTGATTTGGCATAGGCCCTGATAATCCCCAATTAAGATCTAGAGGGGAACCGAGCCCGACACTACCTCCCCAAATTTCATCTGCGGGGGGGGGGGGGTGTGCTTAAGCTGCATTCCCCCACCGCCCTTAAACAAAAAAAAAAAAAAGGTCCGTGTTTTTCGTTAATAACTCCTTAACGAAGCCTCGGATGACATTTTCGTAAAGGAAAATGGTGCTTGAAATGACCCAAGGAACCTCCCATTTCCCGATGCTGAGGGAATTTTGGGACACCCTGTATATATGGGATCGGATAGTACTATTGCACGGTCAATCAAACCTTTAATTAAACCAATTTTATGTTGCATTGGATGAGCCGAAAAGTAATTAAGATATCTGCCAGACCAACTTTTTTTGTGGAACCAATTGGTTATTAACTTTTTTTCAGATTTAATTACGCTGACATCTAGAAAGCTCAGACTATGATCTTTTTCTATTTCAAAGGTGAATTGAATTCTACTGTGAAAACTGTTAAATGTGTCCAACACAACTTGCAATTGTTCAGGTTTAATACATGTGATAATGTCGTCAACATACCTTTTGTAGAATAACAAATTAAATGGTAATTTTGAGATTGATACCTCCTCTAGCCTCTCCATTACAAAATTAGCGATGACAGGTGAGATTGGGGATCCCATCGCTGTACCAAAAACCTGCCTGTAGTAAATTCCATTAAATAAGAAAACATTGGATTCCAATATGAATTTTACAGCCTGGAGAAATTCATCCTTCCCAATGGATGTATGTTCCTTGATGTCATCCCATCTGCTGTCTATAACCTAGACTATAACCTCTGCTGTAGACCTAGGTCTATAGGGACATTTGTGAACAAAGCTGTAACGTCTAATGACACTAATGTGTATGATTCATCTGGAAGTTCAATGTTTTTAATTTCATTAACGAAATGCCAACTGTCTATAGTGTGGGGATTATATTGTCCCCAAAATGATATGCTAATCCAATGTCAGCATTTTTTCTTGCCTTTCTTGTTAGGACTATTGTTATCAGGTATTATACCATTAATGCTGTTTGGGATTGGCCGAGGGGATCAGTAGCGTCTGCCGCTCGCGATAGGTCATTCGCTCATGAGCACGAGTGATCTGGATCGAAGATCGATCGTGAGCTCGCGAAGTCATTGGCCGACATCGTCGAGAACGATTACTATCAATCATCGAGCGTAACGACTCGCGCTATCGATCCGCGAATCATGCGTTTTCGGCGGTGACGGCCAACGGCCAGCTGATCGATCTTCCCAGTCTTGATCTAGCACATCTAGAAACAGCTTTCTAAGTAAATCACGCGCACTTCGCAAACGCCACGGTTAATACCGATCACTTGCGGTTTTAAACCAGACTCGTGCTCTGCACTCCAGAGAACCCTTTATTGTGAAAAGTACATAATTATAACATTGTTCAGTTGTACAAGTATTCACAGTGTAAATACGCAAGTGGACGAACCCGCATCGGGAAAATAAAGTTTGTGACTACGCGAATTGAAGTTCTCCCAGTTTCTCCCTTCCGATCCTGAACATTTTGGTCCTTCGAGCCGGATACTGCGCTGCAGTCTCCTGTAAAGGGAAAGTTGCATTATTTTGAACAGCTCGTGCTTCGATCGCGTGTGAAGAATAATGGCTGACCTGATCGAAAATCAACGGTTAGTCGCACACCGACTATCTCGGGTTTTGACTAACCTGAAGAAGAAAGGAAAGTAAAATCTATCTCTGGGACCTCTTCGCTCGGGACTTGCTTCGACCGAACGGCTATGGTCGGAATATTGCACGGGAGACGCCGAACTTCGGGCCGCTGCAAGAAAAGAACAGAGGTTAAAAGAGAGCTCATATTTCCAGGAAGATGAATTCGATGAGGCACATATGATATTCATCGAAGAATCCGGGGCAATCAGAGATTGGATCGCCGAACTCGAAGCAGCGGAGACCGTTAAGGCGCCTTCGAATTCAAAAGCAACGGCTGGAGAGACGACCACGCAAAGGTCACGCGCCGTGTTGCCGAAAATGGCTCTACCAACGTTCGAGGGCGATTACAATGACTGGCGGCCGTTCCGCGACTTGTTTACGTCGTTGATAATAAACGACTTGACTTTGTCCCCTGTAGAAAGGCTACACTACCTGAAGAGTTGTGTGAAGGGCAGTGCCGCTTCTCTTCTAAAAAACGTCTTGACGACGTCCGACAATTTCAAGGTAGCCTGGGACAAACTAGAGAGTCGTTATGATAATACTCGTCTTCTCGTACAAGCACAAATTCGCTCTCTGACTTCGTTGGCCCCGGTACGAAAGGAATCAGCCGCCGAGATGAAACGGCTGTTCGACGAAACGTTCGATGCCATCGGAGCACTTGAGAATCTTGGTCGGCCGGTCAATCAATCGGAAGACTGGATAGTTGAATTGACCGTCGAACGCTGGGACCGCCAGTCGCGACGTGAGTGGGAGGAGGCACTACAACATTCGAAGGTGCCGTCTACCTTGGAGCAGTTGAAGACCTTCATGGAGGGCCGGATCCATACATGTGAGGCTCTGGAGGTACCTCAACCGGATGGGTCCTCAGACGTCAAGAAGGCGTCAACCAAGACTTTGAAGGTGCACCAGGTGTCCAAGGCCAGCTCTTCGTCCAGGAACTGCCTTCTCTGCCACGAGCCGCACTACCTCCTGTTCTGCCCTCGGTACCAGGAGAAGAACTCCGTCGAGAGGAAGGCCGCAGTCCGATCCCTTGGCCTCTGCTTCAACTGCCTGGGGAAATATTCGTCAAGTGAATGCAGGTCGAAGAAGAGGTGCCAGAAGTGTGATGGGAAGCATCACACTACGCTTCACGATGCTGCTTCGATCGCAAAGGAACCTACCACGGGAGTCTGCGTTCTTCACTCCACTGCGCACGTGAGTCCATATGCTTCCGTCGTCCTCAGCACCGCTCGTGTTAAGGTTTCAGGCTCTCGGGAAACTGGCTGCCTGGTTCGTTCGCTCATCGACCCAGGCAGTGAGGTGTCCCTTATCTCGGAGGCACTGGCTCAGCGGCTCGGCTTGGAGAGGAGGCAGGCTCGAGTTCCAGTTCTCGGGGTTGGAGGCTCCAAGGCAAGGTATACGAGGGGGAGGACTACACTGGTCCTCGCTCCTCATGACGGAGGAGACCCCCAATTGAAAGTTCCAGTGTACATCATCCCGGAGCTCTCCCGATACCGACCGAGGAATCTACCGGATCTCACTGCGTGGCCGCACATCCAGGGTCTAAAGCTCGCCGATCCAGCTTACCACAGTCCGGATCCTGTCGACATCCTGTTGGGAGCGGATTCTTACAATTTGATTCTGCGAGAGGGTGTGATGAGAGGACCGGTGAATACTCCAGTCGCCCATGAGACTACTCTGGGCTGGATACTCACGGGTGGAGTGGAGGCGAAGAGCGGCAACAAGGATTCCAGTCGGTCGGGGGTTCCAGTCAATCACTGCAACGTCGACCACGAGCTGATGGAAATGCTCACTAGGTTCTGGGACCAGGAAGAAGTAGCAGCTACGATTCCGAGTACAGCAGACGACCAGAAGGCGGAAGAGCACTTCGTCCGGACTTGTCGTCTGCTACCAGAGGGCAAGTACATGGTTCGCTTGCCCTTCAATCGAACGCCAAAATTAGGAGATTCCAGACGTACCGCACTTCGTACGCTGGAGTCCCTGAACAACAGGTTTCAGCGTTCCTCTGACTTGCAGCGAGCCTACTCGGAATTCCTGGCGTCCTATGATTCCCTGGGACACATGGCTCCATCGCGTCAACCATCTTCTTGGGAGGGATACTATCTCCCTCATCACGGCGTTTGGCGAGAAGCTAGTTCTACCACGAAGCTACGTGTTGTCTTCAACGGATCGATGCCATCCTCCAACGGAAAATCGCTCAACGATTTTTTACTTCGGGGCCCGAATCTGCTGCCCAATCTGGCTGATGTTCTGCTAAGGTGGCGGCGTCATGTAATTGTCTTCACAGCAGATATCGAGAAGATGTTCAGGCAGATACTCGTCCACCCCGAAGACCGAAAATGGCAGCGAATCCTTTGGAAGTCTGAAAAGGAAGACAACGTAGTTGAGTACGAAGTCAACACCGTGACCTACGGACTAGCTTCAGCGCCTTACCTCGCTATTCGCTGCCTGCTTCAACTCGCCAGGGATGAGGAGAAGCAGTATCCGCTTGGCTCCAGCGTAATCCGACAGGATGTCTACATGGATGACATCCTCACCGGAGCTGATACCCTGTCCGAGGCCAAGCAGAAGCAACAGGAGCTAAGGGAGCTCCTCATGGCGGGCGGATTCCCGCTTCTCAAGTGGGCCTCCAACGCGAAGGGACTGCTGGACGGGCTCTCCAAGGACGAACGGAAGGGAATCGCCGAGTGGGATTCTCCGACGCTCCACAGCGTCCTAGGTATCAAATGGATCCCCTCCTCTGATTGCTTCCAGGTTACGGCTGCGACATCCCTCAAAAACTCTGGGTTCACGAAGGGCTCCGTGCTCAGCGGAACCGCCCAGCTGTTTGACCCGCTTGGTTGGCTGACTCCAGTCACGATCGCAGCAAAGGTGCTCATCCAGTCTCTCTGGCTACTGAAGGTCGACTGGGATATCCCACTACCGGAAAAGGAAGAGCTCATGTGGCAGCAGTTCCAACAGCAGCTCCCGGCGCTACAAAATCTCCAGGTTCCTCGTTGGCTCGGAACCAGTACTTCGTTCCAACCACTGGAGATTCACGGGTTTGCTGACGCATCAGAGCGCGCCTACGCTGCTGTCGTATATTCCCGCACCATCACCGCGGAGGGGGTTGCCATAGTCTCCCTGATTATGGCCAAATCAAAGGTGGCTCCCTTGAAACGTGTGTCTCTGCCCAGACTGGAACTCTGCGCAGCCTTCCTGCTGGCCAGGCTCGTCGAGCAGGGAGCCGAAGTCCGGGATGGATTCGGAGCGGGAGAGGGAATGACCTTGAGGTCCCCATGCCTCTTGGAATTCCCCCTCTCTCGCAATGAAACCTCGATGGAACTGATGTTCTCCTGAACTGGGTACTTACCTGATTACTTACCTTCGGTAAGTTCTCGGGAGAGAGGCCTGGGGTGGAGAATTTCGGTGAAATTGAGGGTCCATCTTGGGCAAAATCCTCCTACTCCACCTCCTCGTGGTGGCTCCTGGGACTCTGTGGAGGCTTCGGCCGAAGCAGAGTGCGAACGGAGTAGGAAGGTACCCATGCGCCCTGGACACAGGCCTAGCGGCAAGGTCTGTCCAGGGCCACATACCGTAAATCCGGTGGTCATGTTTTACCGGACCGGGGGGCTTGCCTTGATCGGCCGGCTCCGCGAGGATGACTAACCTCTATAAAATATGTCTCTAACTACTAAGCTTCGACGCGCGGTGAAGGTAGCACCATTACACTCTGGTGGGCCGGTGCATGCATCGGCCACTTAGCGCGTCACTGATGTGCATGTGCGCCTGCGCACGTATGCGTAGGGGCACACGCACAGCAGTAGGTGGGTGGGGTTTTTTCACCTCCGGTCTAGCCCGGGACCGGGTAGCGACTAGGGCCCCCAGCGGTAGGGGTTTGCGGCGCCCCCAGGGAGTACTCGTGGACCGCACCAGGATACAGGAAGGGTGATGAGTGAGACCCTCCTCCACTTGTGGGGGCGGGTACCTTACCAAGCCCGTTATGAAATAATGATGACGACAAAACAGACGCCTCGGAATATTACTGGGCAGGAGGGGACACCGCGCCCGGAAGCGGTTGCAAAGAGGGGTGTTGGAGCGGCAGTGGGGGCAAATACCTCCGCCGCGAGCGCTGGCACCTTGGCGGCTGGGGACTCGGGCAACCGGAGCACCGGTCGCGGAGTGGGTCCCTCCGCCTCTCCGCCTCCACCGCTGTCGATCCCGTCTCCTCCCACGTTGGGAGAGTCCTGGACACAGGTGGTGGGGCGAAAGGCCCGCCAAAAGCAGGCCAAGGAGACTGCGCCCAATAAGGCCGCGCCTCCCAAGAAGGCAGCCCCGGCGGGATCCTCCCCGAAGATGGGGGGCAAGAAGGATGGCCCGGCCAAGGTCAGGGTGGCGGCACCTCCTCGCACGGCGGCGGTCACGTTGACCGCCCCAGAGGGTTGCAAGATCTCCCTGGCCGAGGCAATGTTGATGGCAAAACGGGCCATCAACCTTTCGGAGCTGGGCATCGCCGAGGTGCGGCCCAAGCGGGCGATGACCGGGGGTCTCATTTTGGAGATCTAAGGGGCCGTCTAAGGGGCCTGGACGACTCTGTCACCCCCAAGGAGGTGCAGGCGGCCGTCGCTGAGGCGGGAGGCTGCCCACCCGAGCAGTGGCGCGGACCCTCATCGGGGCAGGGAGGATGAGGGTCGGATGGTCCTCCGCCCGAGTAGAGGCACTGGCCACAAGGCCCCTCCAGTGCTTCCGTTGCCTGGCCATCGGCCATGTGCGGCAACGGTGCACATCGGACGTGGACCGCAGTGGCCAGTGCTACAAGTGTGGCGCTGAGGGCCATCGTGCCAAGGAGTGCTCGGCGAGGCCTAATTGTCCCATCTGTGCAGAGATGGGCAGGCCCGCCGGGCACAAGGTGGGGAGCAAATGTGGCTCCCCGCCGGCGAGGAAAGGTCGGAAGGCTGGTGACAAGGGGGTCACCGGCACTCCGGCGGAGGCGGGGACAAGTGGGGCTGGCACTGCCACGCACCCACCCTCCGCCCCTGCGTCTCCACCCACGGCGGAGGCGATGATGGAGGTGGACACTGCTCCATCTCCGGCTGACGAGGCGTCGGCGGTGCCGAGAACGTCGATGGCCCCATAATGCCACGCACGTTCCCGGTAACACTGATCAACCTCAACCACTGCCGCCGGGCTCAGGACCTGCTCATCCAGGGCCTGGCGGAGTGGGAGGTTGCAGTGGCCGTAGTCACGGAGCCCTTTAGGGTTCCCGACGCCCCGTCCCCTTGGGTGGGGGACCTGGGGGGCTCCGTGGCAATATGGCACAATCAGCGCCAGGAGTTTCCCCCCGGCACCGTGGTCGAACGGGGCCAGGGGATGGTAGCAATATTATGGGGAAGGTTTCTGGTAGTGGGTTGCTACATATCGCCCAATTGTAGCCTCGCCGAATTTGGGGAATACTTGGACCGGCTGGGGGTGTTTCTTGCCCCCAGCATGAACGGTCCAGACTTGGTCCTGGGGGACTTCAATGCGAAGTCCACTAGTTGGGGAAACCCAGGACCACCCCACGCGGCGAGGCGACAGAAGATTGGGCGGGGGGCTTGGGGCTCCGGTTGGTGAACCGGGGCTCCGTACCCACGTGCCTGCGGTGGAACGGTTGGTCCATTGTTGACTTGACATGGGCCTCCCCGACCGCCGCCGCACGTGTGTCCGCCTGGCGGGTGGCTGAGGAGAGGGAATCCCTCTCCGACCATCTCCATATCACAATGGAGGTGGAGGCCGCCCAGCCCGCGGGCACCCCCCAATCAGCAGCCCACCCAGCGCCCGTGAAATGGGCGCTGAAGAAACTGGACGGGGACGTCCTGAGGGCCGCTGCCCTTGCCTGCGTGTGGCCGGAGGCCACAGAGCGCGGCGCGGAAGAGGGGGTGGAGTGGTTCCGGGGCATCATGAAAAGCGTATGCGACGCTTCGATGCCCCGGATTAAGAACCACCCCCCGTTGAGGAAAGTGTACTGGTGGTCGGGCGAAATAGAGGATGCTAGAACGATTAGCATCCGGGCCCGACGCCAGTACGCCCGCGCGCGGCGACGTCGTCGAGATCCTGAAGAGGACGACGACGAAGCCGAGGCAAGGATGGCCTCCCTGTATGTTACTTACAGGGAGGCCCAAGTGGCCCTGCAGCGACTAATCGCTGCCGCCAAGGCCAAAGCCTGGGAAGAGCTCTTGGGCACTATTCAGAGTGACCCATGGGGGCGCCCTTACAAAATGGTGTTGGGCAAATTACGCCCATGGGCGCCCCCGTTGACGGAGCAGCTGGAACCGGAATTCCTGGGGCGGGTCGTGTCCACCCTCTTCCCCCCTACTGAGGGGGAGAGGGAGTACCCGCCCATTCCGTCCCAAGAGTGGGATGAGGGTCTCCGGATATCCGGCGCTGAGCTCTCCCAGGCGGTCCGGAGGATAAGGGAAGGGGGTGTTAAGGCCCCCGGACCAGATGGTATCCCCGGACGAGTATTGGTCGCGGCGCTCGACGTCCTCGCCCCGGCTCTGATCGGCGTACTGAACGCGTGTCTGAGCCGGGGAACCTTCCCCAGGGAATGGAAAGTCGCCAGGCTTGTTCTCCTCCAAAAGGCAGGCAAGCCCGCAGAGCTTCCCTCTGCGTACCGGCCGTTGTGTCTCCTCGACGAGGTGGCGAAAATCTATGAAAAGATTATCGCAGATCGCCTCGTCGAGCACCTGTCAACGAGTGGTCCCGATCTCAGCGATTGCCAGTTTGGGTTCCGCAGGGGGCGTTCTACGATCGATGCCATCGATCGACTCGCCTCCCTCCGGACCAGTGCGGTCGCTGCGGGCAGGGTGTTGCTGGCGGTATCGCTTGATATCACCAACGCGTTTAACACCCTGCCCTGGGATGAGGTAATGGGGGCGCTGGAGTATCACGGGGTGCCCCCCTACCTCCGTGAGGTCATTCGGGACTATCTCCGGGACAGGCGGTTTGAGTACCGTGGCCGGTACGGTGTGATGCAGAGGGAGAACATGCACCGAGGAGTTCCGCAGGGGTCGGTTTTAGGACCGCTCCTGTGGAACATAACATACGACTCGGTGCTGCGGGCTACTCTCCCCCGCGACGCCAGTGTGATTTGCTATGCGGACGATACACTGGTGGTCGTGGAGGGGGAGACATGGAGGGGAACGATAGCCTTGGCGGCTGTAGTGGTGGACTCCGTGGTGGGTAGGATCGAGGGGTTGGGGCTCAAGATAGCCGCCGGTAAGACGGAGGCGATGTGGCTACACGCATTGCCTCCGAACCGGCGGCCGCCGCCCCAACTCGGGATCCAGGTAGGTGATGCCGTTGTCGAGGTCAGGCAGGAGATGAAGTATCTGGGCCTGACTCTCGACAGTCGCTGGCGCTTCGAGAAGCACTTCGGTCGGTTGGCCCCCCAGGCTCAAGCGGTGGCGGCCTCCTTAGGGAGACTGCTGCCCAATACTGGGGGGCCCGATGGACGGATCCGCCGCCTCTATACGGGGGTGGTGCATAGCAAGCTCCTATATGGGGCACCCGTGTGGTCCGACGCATTGTCGGTCAGCCGGCGCAGTAAAACACTCTGCAACAGAGTGCAGCGCCGGCTGGCCTTGCGGACCATACGGGGCTATCGCACCGTCTCCACCGAGGCGGCGTGCCTCCTCGCGGGTCTGATTCCCCTGCACCATCAGGCAAGGGAGCGGACGGCTTGGTATTTGGCCGTCCGCTCGTTGCGCAGGGGAGAAGCGGACCCGGACGAGGAGGACAGGATTGTAGAAGTGAAGCGCCAGGCCCGGCAGGAATCGCTGGCCCTGTGGCGGTCGGAAACTCTGGCCGCCAATACGGGCCGGCCAATAGTCCGGGCCCTCCTGCCCATTCTGGAGGAATGGTGCGAGAGGCGAGTAAGGCTCACCTACAGATCCACCCAGGTGTTAACCGGCCATGGATGTTTCGGCCGGTACCTGGCGTGGATCAAGAGGGAACCCACCGAACGGTGCCACTACTGTCCGGAGGCTTTGGACACGGAGCGGCACACGCTGGAAGAGTGTCCAGCGTGGTCGGCGCCGCGCCGTGTCCTAAGAAGCGAGATTGGAGGCGACCTCTCGTTGTCGGCCGTGGTCGACCACATGATTGGCGACGAGAGGTCGCACAAGGCCGTGACCTCCTTCTGCGAGGAGGTGATGCAGCGGAAGGAGGTGGCAGAAAGGGAGAGGGAGGCCAACCCCCTCTCCGAGAGAAGGATTGCTCTGGCGAGGCGCCCTCGCCGAGCGGCCCGCCCCACGCTACGGGGCAGGCGACGGACCGGGGGAGGCGGGACTCGTTAAGTCCTTCCCGCTTCCCCCGAAGAGGCATCCCAGACGGGTTGTTCTTTTGTGCTGGGGGGGCTATTCCCGCCCCCTTTCCTCTTTCCCCCCGGGGGACGTAAAGATCGTTGGGTCGGGGGAGGGGGTGGGAGTGGGGGAGGGGCGAACGCGGGCGGTGTGCCCGCCTTCGTCCCCCCTTGTCGCGCGCGGAGACTTCGTCCTTCGGCCGAGAGCCCTTTTAAGGGCTCCTCGAGCGAGGAACGGAGTCACCGGGGGTCGTTGGGCGGAGCGAGCTGGAGACTCGCGAAGCCCACCGAACTGCCCAGGGAAGGGGGGTGTAAGTGGGCAACCTGCTTACACCCTGATAGCGTAGGTATTGCTGGGGGGAGCTTCTCTCCCCCCCGGGACGAGGCCCCACACAGGGCCATGGGCGAAGGGGGATAGCTGGTTGTGTTCTTTGGAGATCCCAGCCGCCCCCGAATAGCTTAGGGAAGGTTGTCGTGAGGTTTTTAGTGGGTATTGTGAGCCCTTCTGGCCACGTAGCCCCACATAACCTCGTATCTCTCCCAGGGGGTACGGGGTATGCGTAAAAGCATTTCCCTCAGGCTAAAAAAAAAGGCTCGATGCCAGGTGCTGCACCGACTGAGGGCGGCAGTGACGGAATACTATAGTCACCGTCTGAGCACGAAGCCAGACCAGGGGAAGGTCTTCCGAGCGTCGTCGCGGACAAAAGTGTCAAATCACTTCCTCCGTGGCGGCAGCTTCACCCGCTTCGCTGATTGGCGCTTTGTACACCGTGCCCGCCTCGACGTCTTGCCCCTTAATGGTGCAAGACGCTGGGGCGAGGGTGACAAGCGTTGCCGGCGGTGCGGGGAAAGTCCGGAGACCTTGCCCCATGTGCTGTGTCACTGCCGGCCTCACTCGGCTGCGTGGCAGCTGCGTCACGACGCCGTCGTCTCGCGAATCTCGCGAGCCTGCCGACTGCCGGGGACATTAAGGGTCAACCAGAGGGTCGAGGGTCTCTCCGGCGATCTAGAGGCGCTCCGACCGGACATCGTTGTCCGGCACGAGCCCTCAAAGAGTGTCGTGATCATCGATGTGACCGTGACCTTTGAGAACGGCAGCGAGGCATTCAAAGCCGCTAGGGAGAGAAAGGTTTCCAAGTATCTCCCTATCGCTGCCGTTCTCGAAGAGCAGGGTTACAGAGTTGTGACCGACGCGATCGTCGTAGGGACCCTCGGCTCATGGGATCAGGACAATGAGCCGGTGCTCAAGCTACTGCGTATTGGCAACAGGTATGCTGGCTTGATGCGCCGCCTCATCGTCTCTGAGACCATTCGCTGGGGTCGGGACATCTACGTAGAGCATGTGTCGGGAGTCCGGCAGTATGCCGCGACTCCCGCCGCCGGCCTCGATGCAGAGTCCACCATGCCCCTGCCCGCGGTGAACGTGGCCCCCCTTGTGGTCTCCCCCCCCCCCCCGAGAACATAGAGAATTTTGCGCCCCGAAATATATTTAACTCAGACGATAATGTCCCTGGGCGCGATGCCCCTTCTCTGACTCAGGGCCCTCCGGGCCGCTCGTAAATATTTTTATATAGTATTTATACGGTTATATTGATTAGCGAGGGCAACGAGCCCGCAGCATGCCCCTATCCTCTCTTTTTTTTACAATTTTATTTTATACTCTTTAGTTTCTTTACTTTTTGTTTTTACTTCCTCTTTTCTCTTCTCTACCTTCTGTTTTGTTTCTTTTCAACATTTTTCTTCATCTAGTCATCTCTACATATTTTAGCCTTTCTGGCGTGCTGCGGGCCGTTCCGTGAATTATATTTTAAACAATGACAAGGCTCGTGCTGCTTATTCTACAGATATGTTATATTTATTTCTATTTATTGACGTGTGTGTGTGTGTGTGTGTGTGCGTGCGTGAATGCGAAATGTAAACCCGGGGGACGATGTGTTGAGAATAAAACGCTTTATCTGTTCTTATCAGCTTAATATCTGATACACTACCCATCGGGTAGTCAGAATATTAACTCGATTTTTGAAAATTGACGGAGTCTGGGGCTTGCTCCATCTTCGTCGCGGGTCGACCACACACTGCAGTGCCGTGTGGATTGGCCCTATTAGCCTTTAGCTAAAACAACTAGACCTGTCAATTTCCAAGAATCGAGGAGGTATTCTCTCTACCATCTAAAAATTTTCAAATTTCGGCGAAAGTGTTTCCGCGAGTTCGCGCCTAAATTGTGCCATTTGGACTGCCACGAGCCGAGGAGCGATCGGGGCGCAACTTTGTCAGGGCAGGTAAACAATATTCAAACGGCTCCGTCCCGGTCGTTCGAACAAAGGATTCCGGAAAGTTCGTTTCGGAATTCTGTAACTGCCGCGTACACGTTGCGATAAATTCCACACCAATTTACTCAATCTATTCGACGTCTGTTTAAATAATTAGCTCAGCTAATTGTTTAAGCTGTTCCGAATTCATTGATATTAATTTCTGTGAAATTTGGGCGAAAGCCTGTGCCGATGGCTCACGCTAAATTAATTTAACATCTTTCGTGTGAACATCGGCACGTCGGAACGTGTCTCGTTCTATTGCAGTTCGCTTTCCGGGACGAATCGTACCGGAGAACTTTGCTCTGGACATAGACCGCCGAATTGTTTAATCGAATTCGTTCGATTAAATTAATTCGGAGTTTTTCCCCTCAGTCACTGACCCGAGTAGGACTTGGGGATTCTTCAGACTCGTGCTGAATAATTTCTCCAAGTACCGCCAAGCGTCAGTGCAACCCTCTAGCGGTTGATCTTTGCACGAGTAATCTGAACAGGTTTCTCGATCGACCACTAGATTCCGCCCTTGGACAGTTTCTCTCTCTGTCCAAGGCAGATCCCTCACCTGTCACTTTAGCTTTCTTAACCTCTTTCAATCCATCTGTCATCCGCTCTCTCTCTGTCTACCCTTTCACACTACTCGTTTTCTATCTCTTATTCTTCCAATTTCTTGTGAGTCGACCACTCACCTGGTTTTATTTTATTTTATTCTACCATATCTATTCTCTATCTTATTCTTTCATTTTAACTACTGATTTTATTTTATTTTATTTGACTTTAATTCATTTTCTGTGTTTTATTTGTTGAACATTTTATTGATTTTATCTATTTATTTATCTATTTATTTACCGGACGCTACTATATTATTTGTGTTTTATTATACTGCTTGTGATCCCCCGTACGGACTGTCCCATAATGGCTGGACCGAACAACAGTCCACTGACTTTTTACATTGATTTTCCGTTCCCGGCGGAACTCCGATGCCCGGAATGCCATGGCAAACCGGGCTTAAAGCTCAGTGGGGTCTTCAACTCCCACCTTTACTTGGCCAAACATGCCAAAAAATACCACCCTGGACACATTTTTGTCCACAGATGCGGCGTGTGTGGTGAGCACGGTAAAGGGAAATATCCCTTAAAATCCGTCAAGGCTCACCACGCCGCCGCCCACGCAAATTCTGGCAGGCCAAGTCAGGGTGGGACAGACGGAGCATTCGCTTGCTCCGTCCCCTCGAACATCATGATGTCCTCCAACTCGGCGACCAATACTAATTTCTCGGGTCGAGGGGGACCCGAGTCAATTTTAAGAGTCACCGATGCGACCGGAGCTGGTCACGCTCCCACCACCACGGCGACCACCACGGCGACGACGACGTCCACGACAACGACGACGGCGTGCGGTCTGCGGGGTGCAGCGGCGACGATGAGTCAGCAGAGGATCTCCGGAGGGGCCCCTCCACCATCCACGGGCCCCACAGCCGTGCCGACCACCTGCACGGCTGCAACCAGAACAACGACAACGACGACGACCTCGACGGGGACGAGACGCGTGTCGTCCCTGACGCAGAGCAGGCTGCATTTTAGCATGTCTGCTGCTGCGAAGGGGGCGACGACGGGGACTGTCACTGCGACGAGGACGGGACAGACGCCGCCACCACCATCGACAGCGACGTCAAGGGCGAGGACAGTTATGGCGGCCTCCAGGACCTCCACGGCAACGCAGAGAGCGAGGCCGGCTGTGGCGGTGGTGTCGGCGGCTTCCACTAGGAAGTCGAAGACGCCCCCGCCGCCCCCGGCTCCAACGAGGACGAGGACAGCGGCCGTCAGGACCTCCACTACGCCACCACCATCAGCGGCGACTCAGAGGACCAGGACGGCTGCGGCGACGGTGACGGGGACTTCCTCACGGAAGTCGAAGACTCTCCCGCCGCCCCCGGCCCCCATGAGGACGAGGACGACAGCCAGGACCTCGACGACGCCTCCACCACCATCAGCGACCTCGAAGGGCAGGCCGGCTGCGGCGGCGACGTCGGCGGCTTCCTCTCGGTAGTCGAAGACGCCCCCGCCGTCCCCGGCTCCAGCGAGGACGAGGACTGCAGCAACAAAGGCCGCCACGAATAAACTGCCTTCGCCCCCATCAACAAAGACGACACGAACGACGGCGACGACGACGACGAGACGAGGCGGCACACCGATAATGAGCAGTGAGTCTGTTCCAGGGTCACCGCCATCTGGGACCAGGGCAGCGCCCGCTGAAGTGCCCGGCGCGCAAGTCGACCCCCGTCTCGCCCCCCGCTAAAACCACCAGTGGGGTCGCAAGGAGGACGAGGGGGTCGACTGTCTCCCCTAGAGGACAGGCCCCACCCACCAAACCGAGGGGGCCCATCACCAGGAGTAGAGGAGCCAGCGTGCCGATAGAGCTCGGGGACGTGAAGATACGGACGGCAGCCCTCACCACCATCCGGAGTAAGGCGGTCCCGAGATCCGGCGAGAAGAAGTCACCGAGGGGGGTGGGGAAGGGCGGGAAGTCATCTCCCGCCCCCACAACCCACTCTAACCCCACCCAATTCCCGGTCAGTCGATCGCGACCGGGTACCTCGGTGATCAGGACGGCGGCATCTCCCACCTACGCCGCCGTCACAGCGGGCGCAACGGTGGTCAGCGCGGCACCACCAGGAGGCCTCACCGAGGGAGGAAGGCTGCGGTCGATGGCTCGGGCATCTTCACTTCCGCCCGAGCTACCTACCGCAGCCCCCAGCAGCCCCCTCCTCCCCACCATCTTGAGGAGTGCTCCCGCCTCCCCCCTGGCCCCACCCACCATCCTTGGAGAACAAGCAAACGGGAGAGGCTGCTGTGTGGCCTCCTGTGTGGCTCCTGCCACACTCACCACGACCACCGTCACCACCACCGTCAGCGGGGGGTCCATCATGACCTCGAGACCCCTCGCGGAGGGAGTGGAGAGAGGACAGAAGAGGATGCGGCCAGCGGTCCTCTCTCTCCCCCCCCCCCCCATCGAGGAAGTGACGGTGACGCCTGGTCCCGCCCGAACAGCCTCCTGCTCCCCCCCTCCGGCCATCGAGGGGAGGGAAGAGGAGGGGGAAGAAGAAGAGGATGCCTCCTCCACCCCATGGGAGACCGCCGCCTCGGGGAGGCGCCGTCGACGACGTACTCTGTCCTCGTCGTTAAACTCACCCCCGTCTGTCTCTGTGTCCCCAAATAGGTCGTCGGTTCCAGAGACCCCGTCGCCGCCGAGGAGGACAACGCCCCGCAGACCACCAGCGGGGGATTCTAGGACGCCGGAGCAGCCTCGCCGACCACCCGCGAGGACCCGACGTCCACCAACTCCCCCACCAGCTCCGGCCGCCAGCGCGGCCCTGAGGGGGACCATCACCGTGATCACCACCGCCGCCGCGCCGAGGAGAGGGACCCATCCCTCCCCCCCAACAACCGCGCAGGGGCGCGCAGCGGGGGACGGCGGCAGGAGACAGCGGAAGCTCCCGTCAGGATGGGAGCAGCCGGGTTCCTGTTGGCTCTGCGCGGGTGGACCGGCCCCGCGATCGCCGCGACCTATCGAATCGTTTGGGAGGGTTCGCGTCGCGCTTTCGAAGTATGGGTGGGAATAACCCTGGGAGGTCGCGTTCTGGTGGCTGCAGGACGGGAACTGCGGCTCCCGCGGGGCGGACAGCTGCCCCGGCGGGCGTCGTTGGAATGCCTACGAACCCCCGCACCCCGCGTGACCTGGAGCATCGGCAGTCCGTGCCTGCCGATCAGCCCAACCCTCGCCCTCGCGCATCCCTCAGAAGGGAGCAAGCCGCGCTGGCGATGGAGAGGGGCTTACTGATCGGCTTGGTTGGGGCTGTTGATAGTATTAAAGACCTGGAGGAGGTGGCGACTCAAGTTGCCACCTTCTTCCAACGCTTCAGGTCGACACCTGCAGGGGGCGGGGGGCGCACGGGCGGTAGGCCACCCGCCAATGCTGGAGAGAGGGGGCGTGTCGTGAACACGTCAGCTGCAGGTCCATCCGGTCGCACCAAGGGAGCGACCGGGGGGAGAACGGACCAGGTCAAGGAGGCAACGCGTATTCAGAGACTGTTTAGGCAAAACCGCAGGCGTGCAGTTCAGGAAGTGCTCATGGGCGCTCCGGCGCAATGCCAGGTCCCCAGGTACCAGGTAACTGAGCACTTCCGGAACATGTACTCACCTGCGAGTACGCCGCAGTCCTCTGAGCCTCTTGGCTTTCCTTCAGAGGCTCCAACAGCAGCGAGCGACGCGGCACTGGTACGGCCCTTTGACGTGAGTGAGATCGATCGTCGCCTCCGGCGGATGTCTAATTCCACTCCGGGGCCTGACGGTCTATCTTACCGTGACCTTCGAAGGGCGGACCCGGGCTGCGTCATTCTGACTGCCTTATTTAACATGTGTCGACGGTTGGAGTCGGTCCCTTCTTCCTGGAAGTCCTCCAATACTGTGTTAATTCACAGAAAGGGCGACCGTATGGACCTGTCGAACTGGCGGCCACTTGCTATGTCCGACACTACCCCCAAACTTTTTGCTGCGGTAATGGCAGATCGCCTTGTCTCGTGGGCACTGCATAACGGGCGGCTCAGCCCCCACCAGAAGGGTTTCCTGCCGTGTGAGGGGTGTTATGAACACAACTACACGCTGCAGGAGATTCTCAACGACGCCCGCAGGGACAAGGGTCAGTTTGTGGTCGCGTGGTTGGATCTGTCGAACGCGTTCGGCTCGATCCCCCACGAGACCATATACCGCGCCTTTGCGGAGGCTCAGGTCCCGTCACCCTTCCGAAACATCGTGGAAGGGTTATACAACGGATGCACCACCCGAGTGCGTACCTCACAGGGCTTTACCGACCCTGTCCCCATCCTCTCCGGGGTGAAGCAGGGATGTCCATTGAGCCCTGTGGCGTTTAACCTTGCCCTGGAACCGGTACTGCGTGCAGTATCCGGGACCTCGGCGGGCTACACGCTGCAAGGCCAACGGTTCAACGTCCTTGCTTATGCCGACGATCTGGCGTTAGTCGCGGACTCCCCGGAGGGAATGGAAACACTGTTGAGAACAGTGGAAGCTGCGGCAAATGGGGTTGGACTTCGGTTCAACCCGACGAAGTGTGCAACACTGCACCAGGACAGCAGAGGCACTCACCGGGCTGCCTCCACTTGCTTCAGCTTACAGGGTCAAGGGCTTAAATCCCTGGCAGCAGGTGCGCCATATGAGCACCTTGGAGTCCCCACGGGGTTCCAGGTAAAGCAGACCCCGCTCACGTCGATCGAGGAGCTTGTCCGGGACCTCCGCGCCGTGGATCGCTCCCTCCTCGCCCTGTGGCAAAAGTGTGAAGCGGTGAGTTCGTTCTTACTGCCCCGCCTCGACTTTTTGCTGCGGGGAGCCCATGTGGAGAAGGGCCCCCTTAAAGTCGTTGACAGGCTTGTCAGAAAGCTTGCCAAATCCTGGCTCAACCTTCCTCAGAGAGCCAGCGCGGAGGTAGTCTACCTCCCTCCCACTAGGGGGGGCTGTGGACTCCTTCCGCTTGCGGACCTGGCCGACGCGCTGGTCATCGGACACGCGTACCGTCTCCTGACGGCGCCTGACCGGGTGGTCAGCGGGCTGGCGTGGAATTCTCTGCGGAGGGCGGTAGCCGGGAAAATCAGTAGACCACCTACCGAGCAGGACCTGGCGACCTACCTCTCTGGCTCGCTGGAGGGGGAGTTCGCCAGGACTAGCAGGGACTTCTCCACACTGTGGTCGAGACGAGCCCTCGAAAAGCGTCGTGATCATCGACGTGACCGTGACCTTCGAGATCGGCAGCGAGGCATTCAAAGCCGCTAGGGAGAGAAAGGTCACCAAGTATCTCCCTATCGCTGCCGTTCTCGAGGAGCAGGGTTACAGAGTTGTGACCGACGCGATCGTCGTAGGGACCCTCGGCTCATGGGATCGGGACAATAAGCCGGTGCTCAAGCTATTGCGCATTGGCAACAAGTATGCTGGCCTGATGCGCCGCCTCATTGTCTCCGAGACCATTCGCTGGGGTCGTGACATCTACGTGGAGCACGTGTCGGGGGTCCAGCAATATGCTGCAGCTCCTGATGCCGTTCCCGCTGTAGAGGCCATCCCGCCCCCACCCTTGGTGAACGTGGTCACCCCTGTGGTCTCCCCCGCCCCCTTGAATGCTGAGAATCTTGCGCCCCGAAATACATTAGTTGTTCGCGATTCGCTCACCACGGCGAGGTTTTTGTTTCGCGGTCCCCTCGCTCCGTCGTGACGTCATCTTCCGAACGCGGGTCCCGCGCGAAACGAGTCTTCGTTTCCCCCCGTCGCCCTTCTCGCGATGTCTCGATCATTCCCCCAATCCGCGTTCCTGGATCATCGCGTGATCCTCGATCGGCCAATCAGCGGTTTTCTAGAATACGGACTCGCGCTGACTCCGAGAATTCTGATTCATTCCGTTTCTCACAATCGATCGCTTAAACCCATACTCGTAATCTCTCGTAGATTAAACCTATAGATAAAAGATCGATCTAGAACACTATCGCCTTCAAAAGCCCTATTTTTTCGTACACGACGCATAATTTGCATCAAGCAACATCATAATTTGCATTATTTGAAAGCATACAACTGCGCATTTAGCTATTTTCACAACTACACGCTGCCAAATAATGCAAATTTCGCCTCGTAAACGAAAAAGAGGACTTTTGAAGACGATAAGATGGAACTTTTATCTAGCCCTTCTCACAATTGAGAAGCCCCATTTTAGTATTATCGATAAATTAGAACGACAATCCCGCACCCTTGCAATTCTGGAAAATGGAGTTCAACACTTAATTTTTTTCCATCAATTATTATATCGGTGCATAATTGATAATTATCGTTTTCAGGTTCAAGCAGTAGGATACTAAATCAAAGCGAATCCGATCAGGTGTTGTATACACCTCCACCAGGACACTACGGAGTAGGTACGTATAAATAGAAAATTGTATGCTATTTTGTGCTAATCGTTTAATTTCTTTCCATAAATCATTATTATGTCGGTGTATAAACCATGATTATCGTTTTCAGATACATCCAGCAGGGTAGCAATAATAGAGAAAGGAAAATCTAGTCAGGTTTTACCAAACTCAATAACTATTGGTAAGTTAACAGGTACTACATACAGGGTGAGTCACCAAATTTTAGCACCTCAAATATCTTTGTTATTTCTAAAGATACGTAAAATATGGTAAGGACAAAGTTGAATGGTACAATGGGTGTTCAAAATCATATGTACACGATCGAAATATCGTTTAGAAATAGCCGTTAATAGCTGTTCGGTTTATTCGATACAGTATTGTTTCCGAGCGTCCCGGATCTCGTGCCTAGCGACTGTTGACATTTCTTGTAATATGACCCTGCGTTTTGCCTAAGTGTCGTCTTAATCTTTGATTGGCCTAATTAAATTGTAACGTTTCTATACCGAACTGATGCCGTTTCGACTGCCTTCGGGAAGCGGCAGTGAGAGTCTATACGTTGAAACAAGAGGCCACACCGAAGGCTCTATTAATAAATCTGAAAAAAGGGATAACCGCACACTCGACCAGTTAATTAAATCATTTCACGTAATCCTCAGTACAGTGAGCCAGTCCTTATATCCTGTTGTTAACATAAAATTGGTCCTTCGAGCCGGATTATCGCTGCTACTGGGTCGAATCCTGTTCTACTGTTTGTGCTGTACGGTGATTCTAAAAACTGTGTGAATTCATAGCCTTTCCCTAATAAAGGCACGTATTTGAACTCTCGCTCCTTCTCACTGTTTTGAGTTAGTCTTCTTGAGCCTCGTTCATTCCGTACAAGAAAAAATGAACGACAAAAATGAAAGTTTGCTGATTCAGCAAGATACCGTGATTGCCGCGATTAAGCGTATAATCGTGAACTTTAAAAAGATGGCAAAAACCCAAATCACGCTGGCCAAGGTGAAAAGCCGACTGGATCAACTGGAGAAACTGTGGACTGAGTGCCGTCACACCCACCAGAAGCTGCTTTTGGTCACAAGAATGGAGGACCAGAAGGTTATACCCTACTTCGCGGACAACGTTTTTCTCGACGCGGAGACCGCGTACCTGGACGCTTCTGACATCCTCAGCGAGGCCATCGCCCAGCTGGACATCGCCGGCGTAAAAGCGCAGATAAGTCCCAATACTGTTTCTTCCGATGCTGCCACTTCTAATTCTGTACAATTACCGCGTCTTACGCTGCCGAAATTCTCCGGAGATTTTTGTCAATGGGGAAATTTTCGTGGGTTGTTTGAATCGCTCGTCGATTCGAATAAGTCCCTTTCGAACACCCAAAAATTACATTATCTCAAGACCAATGTAACCGGGGAAGCGGCGCTTTTAATTAACAATATTAGCATGTCAGACGAAAATTACGAAGCTGCCTGGAAAACGCTTGTTGACGAACACAATGATGAATCCGCGCTCATAAATTCACATATACACAAGTTCGCTAATTTGCCGTCTATGAAAATCGAATCTGCGGCGGAACTGAAACATTTGCGAGATACCGTTACGTCATCTTTAATCGCGCTGAAAAATCTTAAACGTAATGTTGATTCTTGGGACGATTTGCTAGTTTATTTGATCGCGCAAAAATTTGCGAAACGCACTCGCGATGAGTGGATCCTTGAACGTGGCTGTTCAAAAAACTATCCCACGTACAAAGAAATTAACGAGTTCATGACTCTTCGCACTCGCGGTCTTACCGATCCGATCGCCACGAGCGACGGTGGCCCTAGCAAAAACAAAGTTACGTCTGACATTCCGCGAAACCGCTCTAATGTAAACAACGTTTCGATCGTTAAATGTATTGAGTGCTCCGGTGATCATCCTCTCTTTAAATGTGACCGTTTCAAATCAAAATCAACAGATCAACGAATCTCATTTGTGAAACAAAACAGAATTTGTTTTAATTGTTTGCGTTCTGGTCACTCTACTCTCGACTGTAAAAATGCAGGGAGATGCTTCTTGTGTAAACGAAATCACCATTCGCTTCTACATCGCGCTGCCGGTCCTCCTAGCAAGACAACTAACAATCTTAACGCAACATCAATTAAAGATCACGTGGATAGCACTAGCGCTCTTGAAGATACCGGTAATGCGTCGCAAGTATTAGTACAGACTGTCCTTCCCGCGGACCTACCCATCCCAAATACGTTGCTAGCTACTGCGTGGGTCGTACTCCGCACAGCTGAAGGACGCGCCTTCAAGCTTCGCGCTTTGCTAGACCAAGGAGCTACTTGTAATTTTATAACCGAATCGGTATGTCAGCTAATGCGAACGAGAAGATATCGGACGAGACTTCAAATTCAATGTTTCGGCAATCAGTATGACGGAGTGGAAAAATCTCGCGTTTCCGTGTCTTTAGAATCGTGCCACAATTCCAATGTATCGTTCCCATTGTCAGCCTTCGTTTATCAGCGTATCACTGCTTATGCAGGGTCTAAATCCCGCGTTGACTTGCAATCCTGGCCACATCTACGCGATCTTCAGTTGGCTGATCCCAATCCTTCTAGTGGCCATCCAATTCATGTCCTGATCGGAGCTGATTTATATGGCTCTCTTTTGCTGAACGACCTCCGTCAAGGACCTCACGGTACTCCCACGGCTCAACTTACCTCACTGGGCTGGATCCTTTCCGGTCCTAGCAAAAATCAAGATTCCCGTCCGGAATCCACCTCTGTAGTAAACTCTGTGTCGGCTGCCGAATTCGAGGATTTGCGCCATGAAGCTACTTCCATTGTTAATTGTTCATTTTCGGAAGATTTAGACAATTCGTTACGTCGTTTCTGGGAAACTGAAGAAGTTCCCTCAAAACCTGTTCTTTCCGAAGAAGAAGAACGGTGCGATCGATATTTTCATGACACACACACCCGCTCCTCTCAAGGGCGATATATCGTACGACTCCCATTCAAGAGTCAACCTCCATTCAATCTCGACGGATCCCAGTTAATCGCACTTCGTTTTTTCTCGAGATTGGAGCAAAGACTGCTCCAACAACCGATCCTCGAGTCTGAATACCACAATTTCCTATCAGAATATCTCTCAATGGGTCACATGGAAAGAGTAGCGGAAGAGCAAGTCTCAAACTCTTCAGCGATATACATTCCTCATCATCCTGTCGTGCGACCTTCAAGCAGTACGACCAAACTCAGAGTCGTATTTAATGCTTCCGCCAAAACCAAATCTGGAAAATCTCTAAACGACTACCTTATGGTCGGTCCGAAACTACAACGCGATTTAGCCGCTATCATATTACGCTGGCGGCTATTCCGTTTCGTATACACTGCTGACATCGCCAAAATGTTCAGACAAATCCTTGTCAATCCCGCTGATTCCGACTACCAAAGGATTTTGTGGCGATCAAATAGCCAGTTGCCGGTCTCTTCATTTCGATTACTTACCGTCACCTACGGTCTCGCATCTGCGCCATATCTTGCCATCAAGGTACTCGATCAACTAGCTCTCGACGAAGGAAACGAATTTCCCGCTGCCGTGCCTATTTTACAAGACTCGATTTATGTCGATGACGCTATTTTTGGAGCGGATGATCCTCATACTCTCCTTGAGATTCGTCGTCAACTCGTAGAACTCCTGCATCGCGGGGGTTTTCAACTTCGCAAATGGGCTGCGAACGCGTCCGAATTACTCGAAAACATTTCTTCTGAGGAACGCGAGTCCGCGTCTGATCATCTCCTTAACCAAGATGAATCCTTAAAGGTCCTTGGTATTGTATGGACTCCTTCCGAAGACATTTTTCGGTTCCGTGTAGATTGCTGTCTACCGGCAGAGTGTACGAAACGAAGTATCCTTTCGATCGTTTCGAAAATATTCGATCCACTAGGATGGGCATCCCCCGTGATTATTGCTGCAAAGATAATGCTTCAAGAGCTATGGCTCTTAAAGAAAGATTGGGATGAAAATATTCCTCCTGAATTTCGAAAGAAGTGGTGGTCTGAGTTCTACAAAATACTGCCTCAATTGAGCTCCGTCAAAATTCCTCGCTGGACCGGAGTACAAAGTACCAATATCGCGGTCGAATTACACGGCTTTGCCGATGCGTCGTGTCGTGCTTACGCCGCTGTCGTTTATTTGAGAGTTCTACATTCCCTTTCCGAAATCCAAGTCACATTACTGACGGCTAAAAGTAAAGTAGCCCCGCTCAAAACTATTAGTGTTCCTCGCTTGGAATTAAATGCTGCCGTACTGTTGACGCGACTACTCGAGTGGACCTCATCATCTCTAAAACTTCCGTTATCTCGCATTTACGGATGGACAGATTCCACCGTCGTCTTAGCCTGGCTTAGACAACACCCGTCCACATGGAATACGTTCGTCGCAAATCGCGTGTCCGAGGTCCAAACTCGGCTTCCACAAGTAAAGTGGCAACATGTTCGATCACAAGATAATCCAGCGGATTGCGCCTCGCGAGGCATCTCCGTTTCCGAATTCGCTGATCATAAGCTGTGGTGGTCTGGACCGGATTGGTTGTCTCGTCCATCTGTCTTTTGGCCAGATCACACCAGTTCGAATATTGAAGGACAAAACTCACGAGGTATCGCCTTAACTGAATCTCGTAATTCACAGGTTCACCTACTGTCAACTCGCCCAGAAAGGGATCTTCTATATCGATACTCAAGCTGGACTCGACTCCGGCGAGTCACGGCATATATACTCAGATTCATTCAGAATTCTCGTAAAAAACAAAGTCTGTCGTCGCCTTGCTTGCAATACCAGTCATTGTCATTATCAGCTGCCGAAATCCAAACCGCCTCTCTGTTTTGGATGTCTTACGTTCAACAGAATCATTTTCACGCCGAAATGAAGTTTTTAAAGGATCTTGCGCCGATTCCGAAATCCAGTTCACTTCTTTCCTTACATCCCATCATCGGGAAAGATTCATTAATTCGGCTTGGCGGGCGGCTTGAGCACGCCGCCCTAAGTTATGAAGAAAAGCATCCTATCATATTGCCTAAACATCGAATCTCAGAACTTTTAATCGATCATGTACACAAGCACACTCTACATGGAGGCGTGCAGTTAACTCTTCGCGTTCTTCGGCAACAATATTGGATCATATCGGGTAGATCTCTAGTACGAGCACACATACATCGCTACATTCCTTGCATTCGACAAAGAGCGCAAGCTGCCACTCAGCTGATGGGAGATCTTCCAAACTTTCGAGTCAATCATTCATCACCATTTTCACATACTGGTCTGGATTACGCCGGTCCAATGAACCTCCTTTCAACTGTCGGTAGAGGTCAAAAGACGAAAAAATATTACATCGCCGTGTTCGTATGCCTTGCCACCAAGGCGGTGCATCTCGAACTTGTTGAGAGTGCTTCTACCACCGACTTTCTAGCTGCATTTAGACGGTTCGTCAGTCGCCGTGGACTTCCCACTAACTTATACTCTGACAACGGCACGAATTTCCGTGGTGCCGATCGAGAATTAAAACAGACCTTTCAAACTCTCCTTGCCGATCCTTTGCTCAAAAATTCGCTAGCTAATGACAAAATCACATGGAACTTCATCCCCCCTTCCGCTCCTCATTTTGGTGGCCTCTGGGAGGCTGGAGTAAAAAGCGTTAAGTATCACTTAAAACGAGCAGTGGGAGCGCACACATTGTCTCAAACTGAGTTTTATACCGTCTTATGTCAGGTCGAGGCGTGTTTGAATTCCCGTCCGATTTCCGCACTTACCGATGAACCGACCGATCTGTCAGCGCTGACCCCCGGTCACTTCATTATAAGGCGGCCACTTATCGCGGTTCCCGAAGAATCCGCTCTAGACCTTAATTCGAATAGACTTGATCGATGGCAACAAGTCAGAAAAATCACCGAGCAAATCTGGCGTTCGTGGTCTTCTGATTATCTCCATACGTTACAACAACGTCGAAAGTGGCAGACGGATCGCGCAAACTTGAGGGTGAATGAACTAGTTCCTTTAAAAAATTCTCTGCTTCCTCCTTCAAAATGGCAACTCGCGCGCATTACTCAGTTGCATCCCGGCCCAGACGAAAGGGTTCGCGTAGTCACCGTACGCACCGTCGACGGTGAATTGAAACGACCTATAAATCAGATTTGCCCGTTGCCGGTCAAGTATCAAAACGAAAATCAGATTTGCCCGCTGCCGGTCCAGTCTCTAAACGAAAATTAGCTTCCTCCAAGTAATTACTCATTCTACTGTGTATTCTTCGTGTTTTTTTTTTGAGATAGATTATGAGGTGCGTCACGTCTCTACTATATGTACTTAATTTTAAGAGTTAATATTGTCAACATCTTTTTTGTACACTAAATTTATACCAATCATTAATAAGACTGCTTCAAACGCATGTGGACCAGCTGTCTCGTAAACACTATGGTTTTTTTTTCGTTCGCTACTGTGAATTGTCATTCATGTATTAATGATTAATATATGCGCTTTTACACGGCAACATAATCGTGTCCTGCGAAAATCAGAGATATTGTTTTGCCTCCTATGGATGCAAGGCGGGCGGTATGTTCAAAATCATATGTACACGATCGAAATATCGTTTAGAAATAGCCGTTAATAGCTGTTCGGTTTATTCGATACAGTATTGTTTCCGAGCGTCCCGGATCTCGTGCCTAGCGACTGTTGACATTTCTTGTAATATGACCCTGCGTTTTGCCTAAGTGTCGTCTTAATCTTTGATTGGCCTAATTAAATTGTAACGTTTCTATACCGAACTGATGCCGTTTCGGGAAGCGGCAGTGAGAGTCTATACGTTGAAACAAGAGGCCACACCGAAGGCTCTATTAATAAATCTGAAAAAAGGGATAACCGCACACTCGACCAGTTAATTAAATCATTTCACGTAATCCTCAGTACAGTGAGCCAGTCCTTATATCCTGTTGTTAACAATGGGGCTGACACGATGCAAAAACAAAATTTTGTTTTTATGTCATTTTTTTGGAGATATCAAGGTCACCTTCATTTTTTTAAATGGATGAGGTATTTTTTAATAAAACAATCGATGCAGCTGGACATTTATTATCAAAAGGTACTAACCTATGTATGTCGAAAAGTTAGTAATTCAGGAGATATTTCAATTTAAATAACTCTAAAATACCATTACAGTCATGCTAAGATGTTACACAAGTAAGTAAACACTAACGTCTTAGTACGACTGTAATGGTATTTCAGAGTTATTTAAATTGAAATATCTCCTGAACTACTAACTTTTCGATATACACTGGTTAGTACTTTTTATAACGAATATCCAGCTGCATCGATTAAAAAAGTCAAGGTGACCTTGATATCTCCAAAAAAATGACATAAAAACAAAATTTTCTTTTGCATCGTGTCAGCCCCATTGTACCATTAAACTTTGTCCTTACCATATTTTACGTATCTTTCGAAACAACAAAGATATTTGAGGTGCTAACGTTTGGTGACTCACCCTGTATAGTGACTCTGATTAATATTCGAACGCCCTAAGAGACAATAACTGCTTTAAAATTGTTACTATACAATTTGAACTTTTTGAGGAAGCTAAAGCAATTAGTTTACTACAGTATGCGAAATGAAATTTTTTAAAAATTGCAATTGTTCGAAATTGTATAAAAAATACTTAAAAGTGCACTTTACAACTCTGTCAATTAAATATATTCTGAATATTTTGTCAAAATCGGTTGACGTTGCAGTAAGCTACACTCTAACTGCAGTAAATCTAAAGATTCATCAACCGAGTTCGACGAAACATACACAGTGCAAATAATTGACACGGATCTACATAAAATCTATTTTTTAAATATTCAATAAAGGCCCATAAAAAAGTTGTTAAATGCAACGTTTTCGTGTTTTTTCTACAATATTGAAAAGTTATCGTCTTTTTTAGAGCGTCCGCATATTAATTTATTTCATTGTATGTAAACGAATTTAAATATGTGTAGGAAAATTGTACGAGAATGTTCCAGAACGTTCTATAACATTTAGTTGTCAGTTGTCTGGAACATTCGACGGCCCGCCGTGTTGACACGTCGTCAAGACACGTTGTGAAGTAATTGCCGATGCATTACCAAATATGGTAATATCACCGAGCCGCGGAAAAATAATGAAGAAGCGCGAATTAGAGGAGAGGACTCCAGATATAAAGGGAGCGCCAACGTACCGCGGGCAGTCTTTTCTTCGCACGGAGCTTGTAACCTGTTGTTTTTCAAATAAATTACTCACTTTTCTGGATACTACATATGGAAATACATATTAGCGTAAACACGTATCCAAATATTTAAATTTTCAGGAGACGGGCAAGCTTATCCAAATAGGAATATACCTGATGATATATTAAAATCTATTTTAGAACAACAGCATCTGCTACGAGCTCTGTTGACAGATGTTTCTACTAGCGTAGCAAACATTGAGAAAATCCTTGGTAAAGGTAATGCAATATTACCACAGGAGGAAACTGTATCAATTTTCTCAATAATTTCATGCCCTATAACAACGTTCCAAGAGTTTGAGAATTTAGATAAATTTCTGGGAGAAGGAGATAATGCAAAATATGTGGTAATTAAATAAAAGCTTTACCACAGCAGTTTCTATCCACAAGTTTTCAGTCGATTATAAACATATTATTAATTTGCAGGCCTGCGAATTAGCAAAAATTGGCGGTGTAAACTGTGCCAATTTCGTTAAGAGGACGCTGGGAACGATATTAGCGGATAAATTGGCTGTTGAATTTAGTTGGCTCGGCAAAAAGGGCAAACGAAGATTCGAGGCTACGCAATTAGCCAAAATAATAGTTGGTAATTATTCAAGTACACTTTGTTATTCTTGATATTTAGTGGAATACAGTTGAATATTTTATTGAATTGAAATTCTAATTTTTAGATGTAGCAAAGGCATCTAGTGTGTCCACAACGGAAAGCGACACTGAAATAAATATTCAGAAGTGGCTTTTAGGGTACGTGCAGTATGCATCCGTTTTTATCCGACGTCCGACTTCGGCACACACCGACGAGCGTTCCGAGCGCCTCGGGAGGCATGTGTTGGTGCTGCTACGTCCGATTTCGTCGGAAGAGGTGTTCATAGTGGGCCCGACATCAGACGAAACGGTCAAGGCTACCCAGTAAGCACCAGACGTCTTAAAGACGTCTCTTCCTCGTCGTTTTTACGTCTTTACGTCTTACGTCTCGGAAAGATGCCTTTTACACGTCCGAAAAGACGTCTTTTAGGAGACGTCATTTTGACGGCTGGAGGAAGGCGAGACTCTTTAGTGTCGCCATAAGTAGAGTGTCTTGGTTCATGTTTACTACCGTCGCTTCCCATATTATGTTTGTATTTATCACGTACACTTCAAAATCATACGTTTAGGAACGCATGGTCCAATTCGTTGTCCACTGTGTTTTCCAGATCTGTCTCCGTTGGATTTTTATCTTTGGAGATCTGTTCAATCCGTTGTACATGACACAACACTCAATAATGTTCGAGAACTTTGGAATCACATAACAAATGCAGGTAATAGCATCAAAGGAGATGCTCTAATTATGGCAACAACGAGAAATATAATACAAAGAGCGGAGCTCTGTATCGTAGTTCAAACATCTGTTGTAACTTTATTTATTTTGTAAGAAATAAGTTTTCATTAGAGTTACGTTTCCACATCCCTGTATATGTATTCATTTTGATCTTTTGATTTTATTTTGATTTTATTGATTTTAGATTTTTAAATGTAATTTTGTAATTTATATACATACCTCTTCTTTACTGATATAGTTTTTTATTTTTTCTTTATTCTCTTCCGCACACGGTAGGTTTGCCTCTCCAACAATATATCTCTGTAATAGATTTAATTATATTATTATTATTTTATTTTAATTAATACAATTTGGAATCACATAACAAATGCAGGTAATAGCATAAAAGGAGATGCTTTACTTATGGCGACAATAAAGAGTCTCGCACAAAGAGCGGAGCTCTATATCGTAGAACAATGGATCGCAGTTCAAACATCTGTTGTAACTTGATTTATTTTGTAAGAAATATCATTAGCTATGTTTGCACAACAAGACATATATAGATTATATATAGATTGACTATAGATTTTCAAATGTAATTTTGTAATATGTATACATACCTCTTCTTTACTGATATATTTTATTTATTATTTAATATCTTCCGCAAACGGTAGGTTTTGAAATGTGTATATCTCCAATATATGTCTGCAATAGATTTAATTATATTATTATTTTAATTAATGCAAACGTAGTTGCACGTGCTGTGGTAACATAACCATGTAATTCAACTGTAATTTTGTAATTTATATACATACCTCTTCTTTTTATTTCTCTTCCGCACAGTTTTCGAAAGACGAATATCTCCAAAAAACAAAACAATTTATCAAAGAGTAATATAATAATAATTACATCTATTGAATAGTCTTTGAATTATTCGAAACGTATACACTTGCACGTGCTGTCGAACTGTGACGCACTACAATAATTTCCCTCCCAAACCGCACGGGAGTCTGCGCACTAGCCACTTCGAACTCACATTTTCGTTTTATCGTCGATCGTATTTATTTTACGTTCTGCATTTTTTAAAAATCATTTTATCATTGTTTATTATTATTATTTATTTATGTAAATAAAAAACAAACTGTGACGCACTTTAAAAATGATATAAGGCTTCTGCTTTCATGCTCTCTCTCTCACTCTCTCGTAAACCGTACGAGAGTCTGCGCACTAGCCACTTCCGGGCCTCATTTCCGTTACATCAATCGGATTTATCCCCAACGCGCCATAAGAAGTTTCACTTCAAAAATATAAAAATATCATTACTGCCCTACTAAGACGTTATTGTTTACTTACTAGTGTAGTACGACAGTAATGGTATTTTATGTTTTTTATATTGAAATATCTTCTGAACGATTATCTTTTCGACATACATAGATTAATACTTTTTTATTATGAATGTCCAGCTGCATTGATTGACATATTAAAAAATTCCTCATTCCATTTAAAAAAATGAAGTTGACCTTCATATGTCCTTTGCGCATCCACCTACAAAAAAGCTACTAACATCAGAATAATGCCCCCTCGATACCATACAAGTTCCATCTGATGCATTTCTTCCTAACACCAATAGCAGCCGCGTTATTCAGGTGACCTGTTTAAAATGCCCCACCCTGTATATTATTATTGCATATGCTATATTATTATTATCATTATATTATATTATTTTATATTATCATTTTTAATTCATTTGGTGTTCAAATTCCTTGATTATTTTGTAATAAATATTAATAGATGTGAAATTTTGTTCCATTTTTCATCGCATACAAAGAACGTTGTTTCGTAATTTTTAATATGCAGAACCCGTATTCTATGTAGTTCCTGTAAACGTCTCGTACGGAACGTCCAAATAACGTCCTTATATCCCCACATACGTACCAGGATCGTCCAATAACGTCCTTATGTCCTAGCTAAATAGGTACCAGGAACGTCCAAATAACGTCCTTATGTCCCTGGTACGTACCAAGAACATACAAATAACGTCCGTATGTCCCCAGATACGTCCCACATACATCCCAGATTGGTCCGTACGGGACGTCCTACGTACGTCACACTTTGTAAATCGTACCTTCCTCGGACATATATCGGACATATTTCGGACGTATCTCAGACATACGGACATGATTCGGACGTCCCTGGAACATACGAAGGTCCAATACGGACGTACTTTGGACGTTCTTCGGACATCCGAGTGCTATCTGGGTAACGGTGTAGCAGAAAGATACAACCGTACAATAATGAACCGAGCCAGATGTCTATTGTCCGAAGCAAAAGTCGACAAAAATTATTGGCCAGAATGTGTATATACAGCCGCTTACATAGGTAATCGACTACTAGCAAATACAATAATAAATAAAACGCCTTATGAAACATTCTTTGGAAAAAGACCAAACGTATCAAACCTGCATTTATATGGAAGCATATCATACGTAAGAATTCCAGAGGTGTGTAGAACCTCAAACCTAGACCCAAAAGCGGAGAAAGGAATATTAATCGGTTATACGGATATTGGGTATAAAATATTAATTAATAGAAATGTAATCATCAGTCGTCACGTTCAATTTATTGAAAACAAAACAAAATATATAAAACTCGAAGACTCAAGACACTCAGAAGACGGAGAAGAAGAAGAAATTAAAAATCCAGATGAAATAAATGAAGAAGATAAGACCAAGGAGGTGATAAACACGGAAAATCCAGAAGAAAATAGAAGAGGAAATCCAGAACAAGATAGTACAGGAATTCAAGAACAAGAAAGAAGAGTAAATCCCAAACGTGAAAGAAAAATGCCAAAGAAATATGACGAGCATGTCGTATACGTAAATTACTGTAATCCTAATGTACCTGATAGTTATAAAGAAGCACTAAAATGCCCAGATAGTGCACAGTGGCAAAATGCCATGAAAGAAGAGATGAAAAGTCTGGAAAGCAATGATACTTGGACTGTAGTCGATGCACCAAATAACAAAGATATCATAGAAGTTGGCTTTATCGAATTAAATCAAACGGAAAATACAAAGCTCGAGTGGTAGCTAAAGGATTTCAACAGACATATCAAGAGAACGAAGAGATTTATTCCCCAGTAGCCAGAATGAACACTCGGAAACATTGCTGTCAGTCGCATGCATAAAAAAACTAAATATTGAACAAATGGACGTTCAAACCGCTTTTCTGAACGAAAAAATCAAATCAGAAGTGTATATTTATCCCCCTGAAGTATATAAGACTGAAGTAAACAAAGTATGCCTATTAAAATAGTCGCTATACGGATTGAGAGAAAGTCCGAGAGACTGGTACGAGTGTTTTCACGAATTCATGAGTTCCATTAGTTTTCAAAGGTCAAAATATGACAATTGTTTGTATACTGGAAATATAAACGGAAAACGATTATACATAATCTTATATGTAGACGACCTACTAATCTGCAATTGCAATCCAAACTGTATACAAAAACTCAAGTCAATACTTAACAAAAGGTTTCGAATGAAGGACTTGGGTCCGATTAAACAGTACTTGGTAATTGAAATAGAACACCATCAAACTAGAGGAGAAATGCTACCGAGTCAACAAAAATACATAGAAAGTCTCGCAGAAAAATATGAAGTCAAAAATTCAAAAAACTTCGCCATAACCATGGAAATGTATTTGAAGTTGGAACCTGCGGAGACAATACAAGAAGATTTAAAATACAGAATTCTAATAGGGGAATTACTATATATTGCAAACGGAACAAGACCAATGTATCCTTTTCTGTAAATTATTTGAGTCGCTATCAAACATGTTATAGCAATACTCACTTCAAATATGCATTACGTATTCTAAAATACCTGTACAATACTCTTTTATTAGATTGATTTACAGCTCAGAATACACCAATATCTTAGATGCTTTTGTCGATGCTGATTGGGCATCAGACACAGTAGACAGAAAATCCACATCAGGAATACTAATAAGTGTTTTTGGAAACACAATCTTATGGAGGTCACAAAAACAGAAAATCGTATCCAGAGCTTCTACTCACGCAGAATACTATGTGCTTGCCGATTGCGTAAGCTAGATTATACCCATCAAAGGAGTACTAAAGGACTTGGACATAACAATAACAGATGCAGTAAAAATCTACGAAGACAACACCGGCGCAATTGCCTTATCCAAGAATGGAAAATTTTCAAAAAACTCCAAGCATATAGACATAAGCTATCACTTTGTATATGATTATGTGAAAAAGGGCTTAATCAATACCTAGTAAATATCTAGCGAGGATCAAATAACAGACATACTCACTAAGTCGTTGGGTAAAACCAAATTCGAAAAATTTCGTGCATTATTAGGTTTAAAAACATTGTAATCCTTTTTATAGAAAGTTCGATATTATAAGACTAATTTCCAAATATTAAGTTTCTTTTGTTAATCTAGAATACGCAAAATGCGCTCACACAAAACGCACAAAATGAAGGAGGTGTGTTGAAATATGATTTTGTATATGTGCAAGAGTAGTTAACTTGACCATTTAGGTATATAGGCTACATAGTCAACCTGACTAGAATAGTAGTTTTTGTATTAAATGTGTACGTTAAGATGTAAGAAAGAGATTCACGTGTATGTTCCTTATTCAAATAAAAGTATATTATATTGTGTGCATATTAAACAAATATTAAGTCTTCAACATTATTATAACAAATACATATTCGTTGCCAGATCGAAGCCAATAGATCTTTACACCGAAATCATCGTCGAGTAACTACTGTCTTTTACAGTAAATACCATTTTTCCACATAACAAAAATTATAAGTATTGTATTTGATTTCTATATTTATTCTACGTAACGTATATTGTTTAAATTATACAAACTAACAGAAAGCATGATGGCAAGCCACATTAACTGCTCTGATTACTATTCATTGAATTTATTCTATGTTGTATTTGTATTTATATTTATATTTGTTGTTCTGCACACTCTTTCATTTCGAGAAACAATTTTAGCTTAAATCTCCATTTGTCGTAATGTGTGCCATCGAAAATTTGTAATATGGAATCTTCTCTCTTATCTTGCATCGTGTTCAATTTTTTTTAGGTTAGATTGCGTTTTCTGTTTGCGTCTTCCTTACCTTTTCGTTTTATTCAACGTTTTATTTGTTTAAAAGAAAAACCACGCTCTGCTACCATGTTATAATAACGTGGAAGACTTAATATTTGTTTAATATGCACACAATATAATATACTTTTATTTGAATAAGGAACATACACGTGAATGTCTTTCTTACATCTGAACGTACACATCTAATACAACCCAGATAGCACACTGCCTTCCACGTGGAGTTACGAAAAAGAGCGCAGTAGCCCAGCATCTGGAAACGCCTCGATGCAGTCCACGTGGAGGGCAGCTTCTGCAGTCCGGGTGGAGGGCAGCTCGGACCTCGATTCCGCTTCCCGCAAGATGGCAGCACAGTCGCATCGATTAATATGGCGATTGTCGCTGTACGGGGCAGCGCCGTAGGTAAGGCAGATCGCACTAATGTGGCAGCTGCCGGTAATGTAAATTTCTATTGTACAAATATGTGGCAGTTTTCCTTATTACCGACAATACTGATTTTTGAACGAATATTCAGTCACATGCAAGAAGGGAAAACGAAAAAAATTAACCATTTCATTTATTCTATTATATCTATATTTTTTTTAAATGTCCCCATGCAAAAAAAAACAAACTGTCGAATAAGGAAAAAGAAAATTTATATTTTTCGTATATCTACATTTATTTTAGTATGCTGGAACATTGATTTCAATTTCTTCTATTTAATTTTTAAGTTATTACATTGAATACGCCGCAGAGAGTTGGTGAAGACACAGGGATAATACCACAAGGAATAATAAATATTATCATTTTTTATTTATTATTACAACACTTTATTATTGAAAATTATAAAAAAGTTACACTCTTTACATGGACCTACATCTATACAGGGTGAGTCACCTAACGTTTCACCTCAAATATCTTTGTTGTGCCTAAAGATACATCAAATATGGTAATGTAGGTATTAGATATATTTTAATATTCATATGTGTTGGTGCCGATCGATCGTCGGTGACCAGCTATTCGTCTGCTGCTGGTCGTCGTTACGAGCCGACGATCGATTTGTTATTAACGACCGACGTTCGTTTGTATTTAACGTTTGTATTCAGATTATAAATTTCAGAAGTTTAAATACAAACGAACGTCGGTCGTTAATAACAAATCGATCGTCGGCTCGTAACGACGACCAGCAGCAGACGAATAGCTGGTCACCGACGATCGATCGGCACCAACACATATAAATATTAAAATATATCTAATACCTACAGTTAGGACGAAGATGAATGGTACAATGAGGCTGACACGATGCCAAAACAAAATCTTGTTTTTATGTCATTTTTTTAGAGATATCAAGGTCACCTTCATTTTTTTAAATGGAATGAGGTATTTTTTAATACATCCATCGACACAACTGGACATTTGTTTTAAAAAAGCACTAACCTATGTATGTGGAAAAGTTAGTAATTCAGAAGATATTTCAATTTAAATAACTCTAAAATACCAACTTTTCGACATACATAGGTTAGTACTTTTTGAAAACAAATGTCCAGTTGTGTTGATGGATGTACTAAAAAATACCTCATTCCATTTAAAAAAGTAAAGGTGGCCTTGATATCTCTAAAAAAAATGATACAGAAACAAAATCTTTTTGACATCGTGTCAGCCCCATTGTACCATTTAACTTTGACCTTACCATATTTGATGTATCTTTAGAAACAACAAAGATATTTGAGGTGCAAACGTTAGGTGACTCACCCTGTATATTACGACCATTGCACGTTGTTGCCTCTGCTTCCTCAAAAGTTGTGGCCAGTAGCATCATGTTGTGGCATAGGCGCGATACCTGAAAAATACAAAGAAAATTAGTAATGTACCATACATGTATACGTGTGCTCAATGGCATAATTAGATATACGTACCACACGAGGAATTAGAGGCCTTCCTTCCTCTTCCCTGTTCGCCGCAGCTTCCTTCTGCTCCTTCCCTGGACAGCACAGCACATTATCATTTCCTCGGATTCCCAATAGGCCTGGTGGAGTTCCGTTTGGTTCTGCTTCTGCTCCATGTTGGCGGAGGTGGTGGAGGAGGAGATGCGGCGGTGCACCCCCGCTTTCTTTACGAGCCATGTCTGCCTCGATGCGCAGACGTCCGACAGGCCCTCCGTGGTACAGAACCTAAACAAAAAAAAGAATAACGTTAGCTTCCATATTATACTTACTTTTACTACATGTGTGTCTGTATTACAATATACTTACAACGCTCTCGTAATCCCCTGCGGTTCTATTGTCGAAGGAGAGCACATCTTCAGACGAGTTTCATGGATGTAAGGGCGGCAGCTCCCCCCAGGATACCTAAAAAAAATACAAAGAAAATCAGTAATCAGTAATCAGGAATCAGTATACGTGTGCTCAATGGCATAATTAGATATACGTACCACACGAGGAATTAGAGGCCTTCCTTCCTCTTCCCTGTTCGCCCCAGCTTCCTTCTGCTCCTTCCCTGGACAGCACAGCACATTATCATTTCCTCGGATTCCCAATAGGCCTGGTGGAGTTCCGTTTGGTTCTGCTTCTGCTCCATGTTGGCGGAGGTGGTGGAGGAGGAGATGCGGCGGTGCACCCCCGCTTTCTTTACGAGCCATGTCTGCCTCGATGCGCAGACGTCCGACAGGCCCTCCGTGGTACAGAACCTAAACAAAAAAAAGAATAACGTTAGCTTCCATATTATACTTACTTTTACTACATGTGTGTCTGTATTACAATATACTTACAACGCTCTCGTAATCCCCTGCGGTTCTATTGTCGAAGGAGAGCACATCTTCAGACGAGTTTCATGGATGTAAGGGCGGCAGCTCCCCCCAGGATACCTAAAAAAAATACAAAGAAAATTAGTAATGTACCATACATGTATACGTGTGCTCAATGGCATAATTAGATATACGTACCACACGAGGAATTAGAGGCCTTCCTTCCTCTTTCCTGTTCGCCCCAGCTTCCTTCTGCTCCTTCCTTGGACATACTATATTCTCCCTCAGATTCCAATAGTTTTCCGCATTACCCAGGAGGTACTATTGACAATGCGTTTTTTTTAAAGTGGTATCCCCAGTAGGCCTATTCCACTTTTTGAAAAAATTATGCCTTTTCAGCATGGGCCAGTACTGCGACAACCCACTCGGAGAATCCCAATGCGTTGTCGTAATACTCGCTCGTGCTGATAAACGGCATCCTGTAACATTTTGCCCTTATGTCTTCCAAGTTAACGGTGACTACTTCTGTGCTCAAAGTGGCACATTTAAAAAACTCTAAGTCGGAAGATTTTACGTGTATGTCATAAAAATTGTTTACGTCTTGGAATTGTTGCACGGCTAATCGAAAAGTATTTTCGTACGGAAAAATACTTAAAACTATGCAAATAGACCCGTCGCGTAGTATGCAACAATTATCGCGATCATTAGTACCTATTGTTATATCTCGGAACCGGATTTTCCGGTGAAATACCGCGCCATCGTCACTGCGCGACGACATGGAAGCATGGATAGTGGTGGAAGAATCACCACCACTCTCTCTACGACCATGGCGTTCCAGTTCAGCCAATCTTTTGGCGAACTGTTGCAGAGGTTGGCGCGGCTTCCTAAGATATTTTTTAAAAAATTGCATGTTATTCTCAAAGGGGAAAGCTGAAAAATTGTCTAACGTGCCGCTACGGTGGACGTCATCTGCCAAATGCAGAAGACCATGCACATTATACGTTAAGAAGGTCTTGCCGTAAACCGATTCACAAGTTTCCACAAAATGTATCAAAGCTGATTTTGCGAAAAAGAAGTGTTTCTTCACGTATAAGGGGGAAACCAGTATCCTGATGGCACTGTGCAAAAGTAGAAAATGGAAATACACCGTGTCACTCAAGATACCGTACATCGCAACGGGACCGGTGTATAAAAGGAACTGGCGATACTCGGTCGCCTTAAATTTAGAGAAATGTGTAATAGGCTTCGGACGCCTAGCAAAATCGGATGGACAATACGCGCTAATGAATTTTAATCGCTGCGAAACCAAGTCGAGCTGTGTGTGCGATAGTTTGGCTTCTTTCGCGTAACAACCACGCACCCAGGCAAATAGTAATTTTTTCACTACACCGATGCACACTAAGTGCATATACTCGAATGGTACTTGCGTAACCATTCCCATCGGTAGGGAAACTAAAGGACTCTGACCATCTTTCTGATGGTCACCGTACAAAGAATTACTATATTCTACATCTGTTCTCGAATCGTTATTGATGCCGCGGAAGACCATGCGGCCTTCTTCCCGTTTCCCCTCTACTTTGCATTTTGAACACGGTTGCTGCGAATTATGCCCCAAGTGATTAAGAATGAATGCCCGGGCAGGCGCATCGGCAATAAAAGATTTTAAAATGATTGGAATTTTTTTACCCCGGAAAATGATACCCCCATTAGAAATAATCGACTCAATGTCGGAAACAAACTTCTCAAGAAAACTTTCCGCGTTCAACGGTTTGCTGCGACCCTTATATATGCCCACGAAGATGGGCTTGCTGTTTTTAATATTACTAATACGGATCTGTATCGGCCAAACTTGAATGGTACTATATTTATCTAAACTACACCCGTCCACGTTAAAATCTAATTCCAACCGGTCGGGAATGGTTACAAGAGAATTACATGATAAATATTGCACTAATTTGGACTCGACATTGAAATGAATATATCTACCCGGTATCACGTAATACGTGATGGCACTGACGCGAGGTGTGCCGACGAGGGTTCTGACATCCTTCGGTAAATCCCGAAAGCAAGGATGTGAACGCAGAACCTCTAATAGACTATTTCCCTGACTGTGCGATATGTTATTCGTGACAAAACAGGTCGCCAAACTATCGCGAAAAGACGGTTCGGGATGTTCGCGGGAAGGAATAGAAAAAGACGTCCCGGGCATGTCTTCTAAATGACTGCAATTTAAATTAAAAACTGATGCTGAATCTTCACGTGAAGGCTCAGCATTTGAATTATGCGCGGAAGGCATGAATGATTCCTGCCCAGTGCCAACATTAGCTGGTTTCGCCGACTTATTTTCCCTCAGCTTTGATCGCACTTCGTTTAAAACGCGTCGTCGTTGCGAAAGACCTAATTTCCGTACTGCTTTTCGCGCTATGGAGGACTTTAAAACTCGGGGAGACATTTTGGCGAAATGCTACAGACGAACAAATAATATAGAAAATGAGGAAAATACTTACCTTCCACGTACAGCGCCTAATCCTTTGCAGAAGAGCACGTTGTTGGGTGACACGTAATCCAAGAGGAGGGCAGGTGTCCAAGAAGAAGGCACGTATCCAATAATACGGTACGAAATCCTTGAAAAGGGCACGTATCCAACTTCGCGAACACAGGAAGCACTCTCGGATCTCACCAATTAATCACGACGTTACGACCGACCGAGCTAATCTAACGACAAACTAGGAACTGAACTAGCGGTGGCGATGAAATATTCGTGAACCCCGTGGCTCGTTCCCCCCGCCCAGTGATGCCAGAATCGTGGCCCACGATTGGTGGGCCGTGGGCCGCTCCCCCTCCGCTGGCTCACCCGGCTCGGTCATCCACTCTGTCGCACCGTCGCGATGGTGGGCCCAAACGCCAATCTGACTGATAAAAAGTCGTATTTTCAATCGCATACTATTACTTACTTTTTTCATATGTTTCCATTCTTAAATCCCTGTAGATCTTTAAATTATATTCTGTTTTGCTCTGAATATTTTTTATATGGGGTAATATTTACGCAAAAGTCTATAGTCGCTGCGGCCTTTAAGAGTCTTCTAGAACGGTCAGTGCTTTCGATACTGGTAAACGTTAATATTAAATGCGAATATTTTGCCTCGCACGGGTTTTGTAGAAGAAAGTGCGTACTTTCATTCTGTAGTAACAGAATTTGCAAAAGTTAATGAATTGTCCAAATACCCGTGTTCAAGGGTGGTCAATTTTTTGCTTCATGTATTTCAGTTTTTCGAATGAAAGTAACCGAATTTGCGCGTATTTGTCGAATCTCCTGTTTCATTTCGTAATGCAGACTCTGTTCTTTGATTCTTATAAAAATCAGCTGCCGCTATTTGCAACTAATTGTTTGATGTAACTTTAAGGTTTGTGAACAGTTTGCGATCACTCGTAAAGAGGGTTTACGATTTTTGTGGTTCATAGTACTGGCTGAGAGGAGTAAAAAATGCTTAATCAATGTAGGTCATAAAATTAATACTTCTGGTGTAAAACGTAATTAATTTTATGTTTTCTTGTGACAGCACATAAACGAATAGGATAGCTGTATGAGATGTGAAAGACTGATACCTTATATTACTTACTTAATTGCATGTGATGTGACGAATGTTTTGGGAAAGATTTTTTTTAATATTCTGAAAATTGAGAGGATTAGAGTCAAAATTACACGAGTAAACATGATGAGCAATGATGACTGTGTGCCGACACGGCAATCGACGAACATTCAATAATCGATGAAAACTCTGAACAGGATTCTGGGTTATTATAAATGTTTTTAGAATCCAAGACTTTCGGTTTTTCGTGCAAGTCGACTTCCTGTTTATCATAAAATAAGGACTTAGCGCGACCACGGGGCCTCGGCTGCGGTGTGTACAAAACTGAAACGATGTATGTATAACTAGAAGTGTAAATAAGTACGTCTAATTAAGTGTGTACGTTTATAAATACGTGTTATATTAAACTAATTTTGTGTAAAAAATCTCGGGCAACTTTGGACAACCTTGGCCGCAATTTAAGTTTAAATATCAACTTTATAGAATTGCCAGGGATGAATCACGTGGAAATTACGGTTAATTGGGCTTTAGAGTGACAATTTTTAAAGATAAATGAGTCAGTACAGTTGGTTAGAATGAATTGTTTAAATTAATTATTTTTAATAAATTAGTTAGATAAAAAAGTTTATGATGCTTTTTTTATGCTAAAATAAAAGAAGCTTTCGTCCGTTGGATCTCTCGGAAAATCCCGTTACTCGCACCGTAGAACCACCACATTGATTTCCTCGCAATCTTCTATAGCAATAATAGAATAACTGGATTCTTGAATTTATCAGGAAGTGAAGGTTTTCCGAGAAAATTGCATTTGAAAACCTCTACCCAGTCAAAAAGAGTCCGCGTTAACATGTGAACAAGAACCGCGAGAAAATATTTTTTGTAAAAAATATTTTTTAAACAATCCTACAAACTTTTTTTTACTTTCTACGTATGTATTTTTTGTATTTATATTTAATACATGTAACGTTATATGGAATACGTAAAATATCAATTCGAGAAATCTTGTTGCAATCGACACTTATTGAAATTACCGAAGAGACAACAATGCATTACAAGCGTGTCAAAGATATTTTTTATAACGATTTATAATAATTATAATTTTTTAATTGGAAAATCGTGAACCATGTTCATGTAACTTCAAATCTTAAAAGATATATGTGCATGGAACTTGAAATGGATAATGTGGAAATGTCAGGCTTTAGATACGTTACAGAAAAATTGTATCATTAGTGTTACAGTTGACAACAAAAACTTCACAAGAACTTTTTTGAACGTCCAGAGCGTAAAAATGCTGTGAATATGTCGCTATGAAGGTTCGAATGATTCCGAGACGTCGAAATGCGAACAGAGAGTTGAAAACTGCATCTGTACCATAATATAAACATGCGAAGTGCCTGGAACCTTCAGGATAGGGTTAGGATGCATCCCTTTTCGTCCGACATCCGGCTTCGGCACACACCGGCGAGCGTTCTGAGCGCCTAGGGAGGCATGTGTTGGTGTCGCTACGCCCGATTGCGTCGGGAGAGGTGTTCACAGTGGGCCCAACATCGGACGGAACGGTCAAGGTTGGCGACAGCTAAACCTTTTTAAGTGCTTCAAGAAGGGTTTCAATGGGACAAACCCCATGGGGTCAACGTCGGACGATGGTCGGAGGAGAATCAAATCATTTTGTTTTTCATCCGACATCGGACGATGCAGCGTTCACTTCAAATAATTTTCACATCGCCAGTTTTGAAGTATCCGTATTTTTAAAAACGGGTCCGTAAAGAAGACACTTTGGGCTATATTATCATTATTTTTATTTTTCAATTTTCTGGTGCTACGACAGCAATGCACCTGTTTGAAAAAACAATTGCAAAATGAACTTTCAAAACAAATATTTTTTCAACTGAAATAATTTTCTTTACATATCTTATGGCATCACTGTGAGCACCCAAAACTCATTTTCATCGTTTTATTATTGTTTGGCCGTTATAATTTAATGAAAAACTTGTGACACATCATATTTTCCGATATGGTAGAAAGCTGAACTCTGCTGAACTTGAAAGATACCCTCTATCAATTAGCGACAATCATAAGAATTTTTCATAATTTATTGCAGTTCCACTTTATTAATCTATTCTATACAGCAATTATTAATTGAAGGTATGATTTCTCACCGTCGAAGAATGCTTTCTATCGAGAAATACACCTCCAATCAAAATATGAAATGGAATCGCCAAGTTTTTTGTTAGAAGAAGGAAGGCAATTTCATTGGAGAAAAAACATCAGTTCTGGAATGCTCGCCTTTGAGATTCGCTTTCACTGAAACTTTTTATTCAATTTCATTAATGTTTTATTTTTGAGATATATGGACATTTACGAACAAGAATCCATTAAGTAGAAGTCGATATTAAAAAGTTGATTTTTGGCCAATTGGGTCACGATTTTTCAATTTGGACCACTGTGCGGCGCGGCGCCGTGCCGGGCCAGGCTAGTATGTTTCGACCCTAACCCGACAGCCAGCCAGGTGCATATGTATATCGATGTGAAACCGCTAAAACTGCAGTTGCTAAACTTGGTTGTCTCCGATTAGAACAAGACTAAACTCGATAGAATTCGAGTTGTGTCTAGTGGTTGTAATACTGAAGGTATACGCGAAAGGATCCGTGGACTTTTGAAACATCTTTTTACTTATTTTCTGCTAGGGTGACGAGGTGCTTTTTTCTGGCAGCAAACTATATAATTAATCAACGGTATTTTGTAGATTTCTTTTAGAAGCAATATTTAAATGTTTAAACCCTATTTTAAGTTACAATTCTCGCAAACAAACTTTTCGCGCAATTGTTATTATCATCAATTTTTAGTTGTGCATCTTCTTAATTCTGGTAGCATTCAATATTTTTTGCAGTAAATCTATACGTGTCCTCGCGTTTTAAATACTTCGGTGTACAGACAACAATCCATTGTGATAGTATTCTTTCGAAGCATTCGTACTTGGTACCTCGTCTTTCGTGCTGGAAGAGCAATTATTGCGTTTGTGTGTGGCACTGTTGTTTGGAAACATATTTAGATGGACAAAGTGTCCGTGTTTTATTTTCTTGTACCTTTACCCGGTCCGTTTACCATCGCCTTGACGTTTTAGTTCATTTTTTCTTTTCTGTGCTGGCTTTATTACTCTGTCGCTAATTACTACTAGGTAAGAGATTACTAGCCCCGATGTTACCTGTTAATTCTTCATCGGTCGCGGACGTAATACGGGGGAAGGTTACGGTCATAAAACTGAGATATAGACGAAAGAGATATAACGGTGGTTGAAGTTCCAGCTCTGGAAACTTTTTTCGTGTTGGCCACAGTTTTCCTTCGTATTTTCGTCGGACGGTGGTCTCATAAAGTAAATCATGCTCGTAAAAGAAAATAATTTTTACGCTAAGCTAATTTTTTGAGTCGACCAGTACCTGTAGACCTTACCTGTCATAGAATGTATAGACCTAAGCTGACGGATGAACGGCACAACACCTTCTACCTTCATTATTGCCACCAACACCATACCCTGCTGAGTGGAAAAACTTTTACCAGAATAGTAATACAGTAGTCCGTGTTGGACATAAACAAATTCAAAATATTTTTTTCGCTACGTGTAAGGTGTCCCAGTCCAACTTGTCCACCACGAGGGTGGAAGACAGGTAAAAGAGACACTGCACACGGTATTCGATTTGACGGGAAACCCCAGCCCATAACTGTCCGTGGAGGTCTGCGAGGTTAATAACACATAATAAAGTAATAAAGAAATAAATGCATTTAGGCGAGGCTTTCTCCCAAAAATAGCACGTCCGTAAAAAAGACACATTTCCCAACTTTAAACGAACATTCTTTGCAGCAGAAAATTCTGTAGACCTTCCCGAATACAGTGATATCCAATATTAAAACATTATGATTTTTTTAAACATGTTCAAACAATGGTTTTGAAAAAGCAAGGCAAACGATTTTTTTCGAATCCATATTTATTGAGCTTCAGATTTTTAAAACTAAGAAAATGAAAACACTATCCGAATATCCAAAATTTCATCGAAACCGGTAGAAGCATAAAACAGATATAGTAGGGATTGAAAGATGTGAAGATATGAATCTTTGAATGTTTCTGCTTACGATTGATCTAAATCGCAGTTTCTTATAATTGTTATCGGACATCCATATTTTCATCCATGAGCGTCATGTCATACACAATCAATGCACATGAATCATTCCATGCGAAATACGAGCACTGTTCCAAATTTAGTTTAAATTCGAACATGTTGCAGTCTTTAGTAAAATATAAACGTATCTCAAAGAATTCCTTGAAATCTTGAGAATTGGTGGTTTTACGGACGTGCAACAGGAGGTGTCACAAGTCTTTCATTACTTTATAACGGCCAAACTAACAAAACGATGAGAATTAGTTTTGGGAGCCTGTACTGAAACCATTACAGTATTTAATCAAAATTATTTCAGTTGAAATAATATTTATTTTCATAGATTATTTGGCAATTGTTTTAAACACGTGCATCGACATCATACCGCCAGGGAATTGAAAAAATAAGAATAATTATAATGTGTGCAATGAATCGTGGCGTAAATCGTATAGAAGAAATATGATACTGCATTCACGACACAGTGGCCGAAAAAACAGAATGTTAGACGTTTTTAATCGAGCATTATCCCCAACTGACCCGAAAATTTAACTGATATTAATCAAAAATCGGTTGAACTTTAAAGAGGAACATAATATATCGGCAGAATTTCAAACACTCGTTTATGAGAAGTGAGTTAATGAGATGAAATACTTGTCATACTACCTGTGTAAATGAAAATATAATTATGGAAAATAAATATCTAATTTAAATTACATTACAGCCACACGCAGTAGCTTACAAATACATAGTGCCAGCGACAATGGCAGCAATTCGTCAAGCGCTCGAGAGATTTCAAGTGTTTAATGCTTCGTGTGTAACTCTAAACGTTTAAGTATTTCATTATGTTTATTTTTATTCGGTTCCATAAATAATAATACAATGAACCTTCAAGTTAGTGGGTTATCAAATAATTTCAACGCAAAATGATGATTTCATTGGTTTTTTTTTCGCAGAAATCGATTTTTTGAAAAATCCTGAGGCTGTAGACAAATTTTGAGACCAGATTTGAAATCAGCGTGAAAAAATCTATGAAAAATGATGTATCGCATGCTAAAAAAAACTTTTTCCGCGCGTGGTACTGGAAAAACCATATTTGTTTAACTTGTGCAAGTGTAACGAATTTTTTCAAGGTTAAAAAGCTTTCGTACCGAAATCTCTATAATTATTTCACATTCTGCCAAGTTTGGGCTCTCATTTAAAAAAGTTTTATCACTCTATCTTATTTCTATCGAAAGTTCTTTGATCTTGACACAGAATTCTTCCGTTTGCCCCATCGTGCGCCGCCGCGAGCATTTCGCGCGGTCCATCCACCAGCTCGGGTAACGCGAACGGGTGGCATTTGAAAATCTGTTTCCAAGACGGATGTAGCATATCCTAAACATTCATAACCAAAGACATCGGTGATTTAAATCATCTGAAAAAATGATATCTCAACTTCCGTCGCAAGGTTCGGCGCGCGGTTCGCCAAACTGTTCAGGTCTGTACGAAGCCTGATAGTTAATAAAACGTATTTAAAAATACAGCAAATAATATTTGTTACTGAGAAGAAGAAATTCTCAGGTATGGGCTGGACGGGGCGGGAGTCGCACAATCCGCAATGGCCAACGGTTCGTATCCTTGAAGGTTTGTGATGCGTCTATTGCTATTCAGCGAGAACAACCATAGAGGAACACGTGTTTGCAAAAAGACCTTGGACCTAACTGTAAAAGTAATAAAAAAACATCTGGATTGCCAGTCGTACTTCCCTTGAAAATATAGGGACTCGAGCGTCCCCACATTTTGAAAGAAATGTTGAAGCGATTTCTGAAGTATAAAACATGGGCTGAATTTTACTTTTGCTCAAAATTTTATCCTTTTTTATGTTTCAGATAACGCTTGCATAGAATAATAGTTTACGCACAATTGCCTAGACATTTTGCAAAACTTGCAATTGATATTGAATGATAGGAAGAAATTTTAAAAATACTCGTTTCAATATTAAATCGAACCACCCCCCCTTCCCCCAAGAAAAAGGAGATTACGCCCTCGCATCTTCGACAACGGATTTCAATCAGTCATGGAGATATGTGCGAGGTGCATTTTATCAATATTCACATTCTAGACTCAGAAAAAATTGAAAAACACAATTGTAAACATTTTTTCTGTTGCATCAGGTGATTGTAATTTTTCTCAAAATGTATTTTTGACATAACAATTTTTAAAAACTAATTTGTCTTTTCAAAAGGTGTGCGGAAATTTGTGCACGTCCCCGTCTGCAATCATCGACATCGAGAAATTGTATGAGAAACGTGTATTTCTTTCGTTATTTTCTGTTTGGTAGGAGGGATCGGTTCTTCTAACCTTCCCTGCGCATGTGCATTTATTCGTCTCTATTTGCTCCTCCCGCCTATTAACCACTTTTTCGATAGCTTGATTTTTCCGTCGAAAGACCCACAATGAGAAAGTACTTGACAATTCCAGGCGACGTCGTCGAGAGTCGTAAATTTCGAGCGCCGGTTGACAGGTTGGAGAAGCCCGCAATGTTTCGAACGGTCTCGGGGGGTCCCCGGGCCGTTACGGACTTCTCCGACCTGTCAACCGGCGCTCGAAATTTACGACTCTCGGCGACGTCGCCTGGAATTGTCGCCCGTATAAATCGACCTTTAATTAGCCGCAACCCCGTCAAAAACGAGAGAACTGTCCTGAGACACCGCGGTGGTGCGGGGACACAGTCCTGTCGGTATCATTGCCATCGTAATCGAGCGTTTCAAATACATTGCACAACAGTATGCTGCGCGCAGCTCGTTGGATTCGATATCTTTCATGAAACCATTTTTAGACTTCGTACAGACCTGAACAGTTTGGCGTACCGCGCGCCGAACCTTGCGACGGGAGTAGAGATATCATTTTTTCAGATAATTAAAATCACCGATGTCTTTGGTTATGAATGCTTGGGATATGCTATATCCGTGTTGGAAGCAAATTTGCAAGCGCTACCCGTTCGCGTTCGTGCGCGGCGGAATGCGCCGCTGGATGTATCCGCCCGATTTCAGCGGCCATAGCTACTTCAAAGTTTGCTCAGTATCGAAGCGGCTGTAACGTATCTAAAATTTATCCAAATTTGATGGAAGAAGCACCATTTTAAAGCTTGAGATTTCTACTTTTTGTATTGCTTGTCGTTTTGACTGAAACGGTTGTTTTGAGTGCAAAATTTGTCCATAAAGAGGAGCGCATCAGATTGTAAAGTTTGTAGCTCTTTTTCAATCAAGACTGCGGACTATAATAAACATTTCAACGTTATTCATCTATTTTATGCACGCTATTGAAAAGTGTAATCATTTACAATTAAAATATCTTTTTAAAGTACTATTTACAAAGAATGCTGTTTTTTAAATACATAGACATGGCGAGAAGTATGCATTTTCCATCCGCTTGTTCCTTGGTGTTGCTGAGGCTCTGTAATACATTGAACTACGAGAAGCATCGAAGGAACTGTTTAAATCACGAACTCACGATATACAGACGTGCGAAATAGACTCTTAATTACTTCCGATCCTCTAGTATCCAGTACGAGATAGATGAGGAGGAAAATCAAACCCCTTTCAAAACGACACATTACAATTGATTCTACCTCCTGAACATCCGTCAACTGAAGAAGAACAAGAATCAGAAAATTATGATGTTGATAATGAAGAAGAAAAGCAGAAGAAAAATGAAGAAGAATGCGAAAAAGAAGGACCGATGTAAGATACGGAGTAAATGTTCTCAAGCGAAGAATTTTGTCCCGATGAAAATTAATAGAAACACAGGGTTCCCTATATAAATGTAGTTTTTTCGACTTTTCAGCGTAAATTAACCGACTGAACTAAATGCAATAAAAAAATACAGGCAAAGATCTATCAACGGTATTCTATACAGTATACAATGAGCGTTTATGAGTTAAACAGTTCCTTCCGAAGACAGACGCGAGAGAAAGCGGACGTCCGAGACGTCAAAGGCGATAGAAGCGATATAGCTAAAGATAAGTTGCCTTCCTCCGAAAGATAACGTATTACAGTTATTGAAAGAGTATTCATTTATTTAGCGAAATAGAGACTTCGTTACAATATTTTCGAACTATGTATACGATTAAAATTATTTGGAAATCCAGAGCAATTAGTTTACCGCAGGATGCGAAAAAAATGTTTACCAAAAGCAGAAATTGATCGGCATTGTAGGAAAAAAACTGAAAGTACCATCTGATTACTTATTTATGTAGGCCCATATTGAAAATTTAAAAAGTTCGATTGTTACCAGATTTGAAATGAGCGTGAGAAAAATGTATCTTGAGAATGGTGCCGCCCTACCGCAAAAATAACGAAATTTTTATAAAACTCAACCGAAAGCACATAGGGGATGCGCAACAACATGACATATGTAGTCTTTTGAATTTTTCCAAAAAACAGCTATATCTCGGAAGCGGTGCGTTTCTGGAAAAAACAAACTTTTTTCGATTGAGAAAACGTTAATGTACAACTCATTCATCTCGAATATCTTCTAAACTGTTTATCGAATCGAAAAATTGTACTCGTAGAAAATCACGCCCTGCAGTCTCACACGGGCAGAGTAGGGGTACGTTCGTGTGTAGCGCGTGCGCAGTACAAGTAAGAGTGGGGGGCCCAGCCGGGCGAGCCGCCGTCGGGGTAAGTTCCTTGGATCCTCGGTTCTGGTATCACTGATACATCCAGTAGCTGCGGTAGTGGTCGCTTGTGCCAGTGATTTTCGCGCCGCGATACTTTCTTCAAGTGCGAAAGTCAGTGTAGTTTTTATTCAGTGAGTAATTGATTGCCTACTGAACATGAGTAATGTAAGTTTTAAACACACTCCTAAAAAAAATTAAGGGATCACTTGTGCGAAGTTTTAGTTTGTTTGTTTCTTTTTAATATATTCCAATGTTCATACACTTCAGCTGGATCGCCCGAGAAGGAGCGCACCGAAGCCGGCGCGCTACCTACCGCCCAACGCAGAACCTCCGGCGAAGCGGTCAAGGAGCTTAACGCCCCAGAACTTGCCGTCGCCGTCGCCGTCGCCGTTGCCGTCGCCGTCGCCGTCGTCGCTGCCGATGTCGCCGAGCATGGAGCAGCTTTACTTCACGCTCAAGGGCACAGCAGATGAGGCGGGAAATCGCCACCACCCACCACCCACCGTCCCCCCCAACCCTCCTTCCAGAACTTTTCCGGGTGTATATTATGCCCACCTCCCCCCTGCACCCATTCCCGCCCCACTTCCGATGGCGCACCCGCCTCCGACACTCCCGTCGCCTCCTGCGGTGTCAGAACGGTAAGTTGCATACACATTTTTAAATGTAGTAATAATTGTAATTGCATTGTATAGTACATGGTCTAATGTTTGTATTTCTTTTAGAATGGAGCAGCATACATTGCAACAAACGTTGCAACAAATTCTAGATGGGCAGAACGAGCTACGGCGACGGGAGTGAGTTATCCTCGGAGTTTATTTATGTCGTATATTTCTGAGAGGGTTGTTTAATTTACCAATCTTTCTTTTCTTCCACCATCAACAGGGCCGAACGTCTAGTGGAGCTGAAGGCGTTGAAGGAGGCGTTCCATGCCGTCCTTGAAAAACAAGGCGAGCTGCAGCGGCAGCAGGAACAAACGTTGGAGAAGCTGGAGTGAGTCAACCTCAGAATTTAAGGAATTTATATTTTTCTGGAAAAATTGTTCCATTTATTAATTTATCTGTTTGCTTTCACCATAAACAGGGCGCAACGTCGAGCGCTGACGTCCGAACAGCGGGGAGAGTCGCCGTCCTTTCTCCCCTTATCCTCGGCGGAGGAGGTACTCCGGTTCGAGAGCAGGACAACGGAGGAGTACGAGAGTGTGGTAAGTATATTGTAATACATGTAATAAAAGAAAGTATGATATGGAAATTAACGTTAATTTTTTTTTTTAGGTTGTGTATCTGTCGCAATTGGGCGGCTACACGCTAAAAGAGACGGTGCGAACCGCCTTCAAAGAGGTCCTGTCGAACGCCTGCGCGTCGGACCACACGTGGTTGGGCGCGAATGAAACACAGTCGTTGTCCGATACGCGCATAATGAAGGCCATATTCGGTAAGAGTTGCACAACGTTGCCTTTATTTAATTTCGTTATTAATTCATTGTTTATCTTCACTAACGTATTGTGTAGTCTTATTTATCTCGATTCCAATGAATGTTACAGAGGCAACGCTGCGCAATAGATCGTTCCCGCGGCCGCTGGAACGGGATTTCGAAAAGGCGGCGCAAAACGCGCTCAAAGCGGCGAAAGAGCGCTACCGGAAAGAGAGCGGGGTGAGCCGCCACACGTCATGCCCCACCACCTCCGCCAATATGCAGCGAAAGCGGGACTGCTGGCGTAATAGCGTCGACGCCGCGGCGTCGTAAGTATATTTTCTTTTTTTTGGTTACTTTACGTCGCACTTAAATACCAGGGTTATTTCGCGACGGGACCTACTGGTTTTATAAGGTGGATTCCAAACCACCTTCGGCACCACAGTTTAAATTCTACATAGAACATTTTCAGAGATGCCGGCGTCGAGACAGCGGACGTGGAACCCGCGAGCGCGTACCAGTCACCGCGCTCTACTCGGTGAGCCACCGCACTCTACTCGGTGAACCACCGCGCGCCCAGTGTAAATATATATTAGAATAAAAGCAAGTATATGTAATATATTAACATGCAAACTAATGTTTATTTTTTTTTTTAGGTTGACTACTTTGTTGGTCAATGCAGCGCGACATAATGGAATAGGCCTACTGGGGATACCATTTAAAAAAAAACGCATTGTCAATAGTACCTCCTGGGTAATGCGGAAAACTATTGGAATCTGAGGGAGAATATAGTATGTCCAAGGAAGGAGCAGAAGGAAGCTGGGGCGAACAGGGAAGAGGAAGGAAGGCCTCTAATTCCTCGTGTGGTACGTATATCTAATTATGCCATTGAGCACACGTATACTGATTACTGATTTTCTTTGTATTTTTTAGGTATCCCTGTGATGTGCGTATGATGTACTCTCGCCGTCGCCGTCGCCGTCGCCCTCGCCGTCGCCGTCGCCCTCGCCCTCGCCCTCGCCCTTGCCCTCGCCCTTGCCCTCGCCCTCGCCCTCGCCCTTGCCCTCGCCCTCGCCTTCGCCCTCGCTCTCTCGCTCTCTCGCTCTCTCGCCCTCGCTCTCTCTCTCTCGCCCTCGCCCTCGCCCTCCCCCCGAAGTGAGAGTTTATATTGTATTAAGTGTTTGTGTTTTATTAGTTATATTCCTTGTTCTCGTACTGTGTATTCCTGTTTAATGTAATAAAGAATAGTAATACTAACTTAAGATTAATAACATTCATTATTCCCTGCGCCATTCACCCATCATCCCTTCACCAACTCCCTGCGGTCAGAATATTATTTTCATAATTAAAAAAGTAATGTACAACTAATGCAATATAAAATATTTTATTTACGTTATATTTTAATGTACATATGAGTATCACTCCTAACAAATTTGGCAATCACATAATGATTGCCAATTCAAAATGCCTTATTCTTCATTATTTTTTTATGAGACTTTTATTGGTTTGTTTCTGGCAATATTCTGATTAAAACAAGATCAAAAACGATACAATTTGGCCTATATTTACTCTACATGTGAGAAGCATAATTTATAATTTATCATACATTCAACATACGCTGTAGCATATGTTTAAATAAACAACTCAACATCTCGAAAATATGTTCTCAAAGAATACCTAATCAGAAAAATAATAATTTAATAAGTTATGAATAAATGTGTTAATCGCATTGGTATTTTAAAGAATAGAGCATACAATACAGGTTTTCTTTCCTCCTCACTCACTTTCCTCTTCCATATCCAACAGTTGCACCATAAAGTCGATGAAACCAAGAAGTAATGTAAAATAAATCATTTTTAATCGGCAATACACATTGCGAGAATACACGGGCCTTTGAATAGCCGGCGACGGGGACTGTTCGTGTCTCTTTCTTTCCTATGCGAGACTTTCACAGTCGATGAAACCATTAAATACAATTGAAGTTATATCGTGTTTACTCGTGTTTTAATCAGAAAAATAACAGAAATACGTTGTGACAGTCCCGGAAAAAGATAATGGACATTAAGATGTTCGAACATTCGATTCGTTGTATTAATGTGATGATGTTCAAACCGGTATACCCTAGCCAAGAACAATAGTCGACGCCCTGCGGCGCGGCACAGCGGTGACATCAGGACCTCGAACCTGGGACAATTTCCGTATTTTTACTGCATAAAGAAGTCCTTTTCAACACGTGTTGGCCACATGTTTTCCTTCGTATTTTCGTCGGACGGTGGTCTCATAAAGTAATTCATGCTCGTAAAAGAAAATAATTTTTACGCTAAGCTCATTTTTTGAGTCGACCAGTACCTGTAGACCTTACCTGTCATAGAATGTATAGACCTAAGCTGACGGATGAACGGCACAACACCTTCTACCTTCATTATTGCCACCAACACCATACCCTGCTGAGTGGAAAAACTTTTACCAGAATAGTAATACAGTAGTCCGTCAGTAGAGAGAGAGAGAGAGAGAGAGAGAGAGAGAGAGAGAGAGAGAAAGAGAGAGAGAGAGAGAGAGAGAGAGAGAGAGAGCGATCAGTTGGCATTGGCCGCAGCCGTTTTTTTGCTTCCCATCCTCACAATTTTTATGGGGGAGCTGTCCCGAAGTCGATGAGAAGTCAATCGAGAGGTAGTTGTTTGGGAGTCACGTGTTAAACACGTTTACAGTAAGCCTAGATTGTAGCGGCTCAGCAACGACTTCTTGCTTTAACGACAAAATATAATTTATTACGTTACCTGCAGATGTACCCCGTGGACATACTTTCCACTATTATACTTTCACTTTTATTCCCACTCCTACCCTTACCAGTTCAAAATACGTGCATGACTGTCTCTTATTATGCATAATTATTGTTAAATGGCAAAAAAAAAAAAGAAAGAAAGAAAATCCTGAAACACGTATTCCCTATTTTTTACTAATGCTCACACACCCAAATTGACATTACAATTAACTAACAATAAATACGAGGAATTGCAAAAAAAAATCAAATTTTTAATATACTATTCAAACACAAATCGTTTGTTAAAATTTTCTTGTACGACTACATTTTACATTATAAAACACACAATTCCAAAAAAATCGGATTGTTTCGACCGCTCGCTTCAGAGATATCTCAAAAATATGGTTTCGACCCACAACTTTGAGGGCTGATTTCACCCCTTCAGAGTGGACGGTTGCCGATAATAGAAACACGTGTCAAATATTTTTCGAAGAACTATATCTCACATAAGTTTCATAAAAATCGGCTTACATCAACTGAATATGTTCCCCTGTAAGATTTAAATGTATCAGAGAACCACCAATCAGATCCGTCTGGACTAACCAACTGTAAACATCAGTATCGAGTAAACGAACACACAACCTCAAGTGTTGTCTTTGATCAACCATCACCTCAACCTACCAAATCGGACTTGCGATCATCGTCGTTCAATCCAGATTCGGCAGAAAACTCATACAGGAAAACTCTACTCAACGTCTGTAAAAACTGAGAAGCCCAATGGAGAGTAGAAGTCGCGAAAAACTATTTTATAATTTGTGGAAAGTGAACTTCGGTCTAGTGCATACCTTGTTGTGAAAGAAGTGGAATTGTTGTGGGAAAAGGCAAGAATTCCAGTTCAGCTAAACAATCGCTGCGTCGGGAAATTGGAGTTATTGTACTATAATGGAAAATCTTACAAAAGGGTTGTAAACGACGATCGCAGTTACAAGATCAACGGTAACAAGAGTTTCTTGTTCAATTAGATGATCTTTTCGATATCGTACATGCTGATGCTTTCGCAAATCTATATGTATATGAAAGTATGGATAGAAGCTCCTCTCCAGACGAAGGCTCCGCAGCAAGATTTCACTTTTATAAAATCCTTATATAAGTATAAGGAAATTAGATAAGGATATCAGTCATAACGTTAGGCCTCGCACAGGCCTAAACAGCGCGACGAACCGCGCGCCGAACAGCGCATTTCGGCAAACATTTCGCCGTGCCGAACGGCGAACGGAGCGGGTTTTTGCTATTTCCATAATTTCTTGGGAACAACTACGGAAGATAATTTTATTTGTGAAATGCCTATTTAATAATTCTATATATTACGAATGTTTAGGATATGCTCTATCTGCTCTGTAACAGATTCGCGTGTTCGTGCGCGCCCAAACGTTCGTTGAAACGTTCGTGGAAATGTTCGTCAAAATGCGCTGTGTTTGGCGCGCTGTTTAGATCTGTACGAAGCCTTAGACACATTTTTCGATAATGACGTTTCGATAGAAAAAAAGAAACAAATGGTGCAGGCGTTGAGTAATGCTACTAGCGATAATTGCTATAAAAAATTTGTCATTTTACCAACTAATGTAGCCGATCACATGCAACAGGACATTTCAGATTTTATATCAGACGAAAGTCGAAAGTTTTTTAGTAGATTCAACATATCGACAGAATTTTTAAAAAAAGATCTAATAGTTTGGCAAGATGAACATTCTTACAATCATTGAGCATTGTATCTCGATACAAATGTTTCGACAAGTATAGCCACCTAATGTGTACAGATGTAACGTGTACAGACTGAATATCGGTATTTGGAATTGTCGGTCAAAAGGAAGACTGCCTTATATTTGTACGATATGTAGAAATTCATTTCACCGACATTATCGACATAACCTTCCCGACGGTGCTGCCCTGTATAACGTCATCCGCCGCTCCACGCGGACTCCACGAGCTGGTTTCCATCTGGACGGAGGAAGCTGCTGGCCAGACGCTGTGACTGCAGACTTAGTTCTACTGCGCTGTTTTTTGGAGGTGCCACTGGCGGCCAGCCACAGGCATTCCAGATTCCCTCCAATTCTCTCCACCAACTGATCCGAGCAGCCTCAAGCGGCGGCCTGGAGCGATACTGCGCTCCACAGGCGCTCCAGACTCTGCTCTCTTCCTGTTCGGAGCAGACTTGGCTATCGGGGAAAAACTACTATTCTAGTCAGGTTGACTATGTAGCCTATATACCTAAATGGTCAAGTTAACTACTCTTGCACATACAAAATCATATTTCAACAGTATTATTACTTTAATATTATTATTGTTTTATAATTATTTTATCTTTTGTATATGTCTTTAGCGAATAAAAATATTTTATTTAAGATTTATTTAACATTGAAAATGCATTTTCCATGAAAAAATAATTCACCACGAAGGGATTCGAACTCGGGCCTGTGGCGTAACAGTTCAGCTCGCTACTTTAATTGCAAATATCTCGAAAACTATTGAGTGTCTGCCCCTATAATGGGGTATTTTCGTAATCAGGGGAACGAGATCTATAACTCTGTACAGTCTGAACTAAATCCATGAGGGACAGAGCGGGCGTTCTCCTTGTAAGGGCCACCTTACTGTACACATAGTAATCGAATTGACCGTATGATGTTTTACATGGTAATACAGTCATTTGGTAGTTTTACCTGGAAAGTTTTCCGGGAGTTTTGAAAATTGGTAATTTTATAGATTTCGATGTGCTCTTTCCGAATTTCAACTTTGCCACCTCGTATCTTTGCCGCTCGCGCCGCCATATTGGAAAAATGGTGCCTAATAGCAGTTTTTTAACAATATTTCCTTTCCGACTCATTTTACGATAAAAACATTTATATGCAAAATTAAACTCGAGAAAATTTCCTACAATTTATGTAATAACAATTTTTTTGTAAAATCAATACTTTTGGCGTAAGAGCGCCGCAAACTATTATTCATCTACACCAACACGTGTTTTTCGTATATTTATATATCGCTTTTGTTTCGGGCCCCCCTCTCTCCCTTCTAGAAAACAAATGCCGGCAGAATATTTAGTTAATATTTAAAATGTTGAAGACAAAATTTTGAAGCTGACAATTTCATGGTCAAACAAGCCACGGACGATGCGTATACTCTAATAATCAATACTGCAATAAGTGTTTCATCAGCATTCGATTCCGTAATAGTTGTCGGCGAAGATGTAGATCTTCTTATTCTTTTGACAGCTCTATCTACGCGATCAAACATATATATCCTCAAACCAGGAAAAGGAAAAATTTCGCAACAAATATATACAACTAGAAGTATCATAAATAAAACAGCCAAAGATCATATTTTATTCTTACATGCCTTTAGTGGCTGTGATACAACATGTGCACTCTTTAATTAAGGAAAAATGAAATTTATTAATGTACTCCGAAAAAATCCAAATTTAAACGAGGTTATCCAGGTATTTAAAAATCCAAACGCTGATCCAGAGATCATTGCTAAAGCTGGAGAACGCTTCCTTCTTGAATTATACGGATACAGTGATGTGAAAAGTAAGAAAACCATGTCTTTAAACGACTATATGTAGATATGCGTGCTTCACAAAATCAGCATATAGAAATAAATTTAATATTGCGTCGCTACCACCAACAGAAGCAGCAGCACAACAACATTCGTTCCGAACCTATCACCAAGTTCAGCAGTGGTATGGAAATGAACAAAATGCAGAGCAATGGGGATGGAACAGAAACAAGAATGGGCTAATTCCTGTTACGACACTCGAGCCCCCAGCTCCAGAAACATTGCTGAAACTTATTTCTTGCAAATGCAAAAAGGGATGTCAGAAAGCCTGTGGATGCAGAAAAGCTGGGTTAAAATGCTCCGTTATATGCACGAATTGTAGTGGTACCTGTGATAATTCGCAAGTTCCATCACATGATAGCGATGAAGAGGAAGAAACGGAGAATGTTTTCCAGCAAACGTATGATGGAATCGAAAACGAAGAGGATCGCGATGAATCTGATAATCCCATCGCGGATGCGGAAGAAATTTCGGTCTGCGACGTCTCGATCGATACTGAAGACGATGAACTCGCAACATCGGTCCATCAAGAACAGCCAAAGCGAAGAAGATTGCGCTAAATTCCGGAATTGTGGATTGCATGTGCATTAGGCTTACTGGGCACATCACGATAAAAAAGACGCGCCGCTTACTCTACCTCAAGGTAGTGTGGGAATGAGTTTTTTAGCCAAAGCGCATGTTGAAGTACACTTTGCGGCATTCGTACGCCAAAACTATTGATTTTACAAAAAAAATTGTTATTACATAAATTGTAGGAAATTTTCTCTAGTTTAATTTTTTATATAAATGTTTTTATTGTAAAATGAGTCGGAAAGGAGATATTGTCAAAAAACTGCTATTAGGCGCCATTTTTCCAATATGGCGGCGCGAGCGGCAAAGATTCGAGGTGGCAAAGTTGAAATTCGGAAAGAGCACATCGAAATCTATAAAATTACCAATTTTCAAAACTCTCGGAAAACTTTCCACGTAACCTCGTTTTTTCGAACCAAATGACTGGACTATGGAGGGGTTTCAAACTTTCTCAGAATATTGGACGCTTTACCTTCTACATGTGTCCAGTCTACTCTCAATGTTACGAAGGAAGCGATCAAACGAAACATTAAACGGGTCACTTCAATTCCTTAATTTTATTTTGAACGTCGTATTAAGGTCAACAGTTTAGAGGAGGTCCCTAAGTCCCGGAGACCTATTTCCGCTCTCTGCTTGGATATAAATGCTATCGACCCTGAACATCACCACCCGGGATAGTCTAACTTGACCTGATTTCGTCAAGCCCTACATCTGTGCGTCCTTGGAACCGATATCTGTTCCACAACTTCCGAAGACGAATCCGACGTGAAAACGATGATACTACATTTACAAACGAAAAAAGAAACCGGCAAGGATTTAATTTACTTTTAATTTTGATCATTTAAAAAGAGTTGAACACACACGCATTGTAAATGATTGCGTACACTCCGCGACAAAAAGATTGCACATTATACAAATAAATGGCTTTTTACCTTTTCAAGTAATATATTACATTGTTTGTGACCTGGACATTGGTTACGAAGAATAGAAAATTATTTCAATATGTTTCTATGCATTTATTACGGGAAGAAACTATTTCATTGGAAAATATGTAATGTTAAACGAAAATTGGTGCGTCAAAAAGAGCACAATTTCTTAAAATCATTCAAAAAGCAAGTATATTTATAAAAAAATAACGTCTTAATATTTTGTACAACCGTCTTTTTAACCGACTTCGAAAAAGGAGGAGGTTACTCGACTCGACCTGTATGTGCCTTTTTTAACTTCCCGATTCATAGGGAAGTTACTGTAATTACCACGAAAATCGAAAATCGATTTTTTAGCAGATCTTCACGTTTCATGATCATTGGAGTCATTTTAGACTATTTTTATCAAATTGTTAGTGTCTGTGTGAGTGTGTGCGCGCGCGCGCGTATGGCCGTTTGTATGTTATCAAATTTTTCGTTAACGTTTTCTGAAAAAGTAACATAGAGCTGATTAGATTTTGGTCCATATTGGTCAAGTAGTTTTTTAGATTTTTTAGTCTTTTTCCAAAGAAGTTTTCCAAAGAAGTCCAACAATGCAATTTATACGAGAGGATGGAAATTTTCCACCGAATAACAAACGTAATTATACAGGGTGTTCAGGCTATTACTAGCCAGCCAATGTAAAAAATATAAAAATATCATTACTGCCGTACTAAGACGTTAGCGTTTACTTACTAGTGTAGTACGACAGTAATGGTATTTTATGTTTTTTATATTGAAATATTTTCTGAACGATTAACTTTTCGACATACATAGGTTAGTACTTTTTTATTACAAATGTCCAGCTGCATCGATTGACGTATTAAAAAATACCTCATTCCATTTAAAAAATTGAAGGTCACCTTCAGTTCTATCAAAATAATGTAAATAAAACAAAAATGCATATGTCATTGTGTTGCACATAAAAAACAGTAATACTTTTTCCTCCATCATTTTTTTCTAATATTTACTATTTACACAAAAAATGCTGGCTAGTAATAGCCTGAACACCCTGTATATATTTCATTTTTATTTTTTTAAAATTCTTTTTAATTAAAAAAAAAAATTTTTTTTAATAAAAAAAAATTTTTTTCTTAATTATGCAACTAATGCTAATGTTACCGCTTACAATAATCAAAAAATATCCCAATGAAAGAGTGAGTTATTAGTTATTATTAGTTATTATCATGATAATAATGTACTGCAACTAACAAATCGGGAAGTTCTTTGTGTGGCTCGTGGAGAGTCACACACAAAATTAAAAAAAACCATTAATAGCTGTATGCCCCACTAGCAATGCGTACCACTAACCCTCTCGCAAGAGCAGTCCTACTTTCGAGCTCGCGAAGCGAGCGAGCAACAACAACACCACCTAAATAATTAAAGCCAAACAGCTCCGAAAAAATCAGCCTGTGACGTCATACACAAGAGGTCTAGCATCAACACCATAGTGGTGTTCAGCTTCGTGCTGTCACTTTTGATTTGTTATACGCGTACATATTTTACGCATACTTTTACTTTTACAGATAAAAATCAACAAGATATAATGTACATTGTGATCGACTCTAACTTAAAAGTATCTATTTTTGTGAAAGGCTCAGAAATATCAGTTAAAGACATTCCCTGTAAATAGTGTGATGGACATTGAAAAAATAAGTTGCATAGATACATTAAAAAATGTTGTTAACACCTGCTGCTCTTCTGATGATTTGTGGAAACGAATTATTAATATTTGTGTCAATATTATTCTAAACAATTATTCCGAAGTTACTAATAATAATACGGCTGAAAATTTGCGAAAGAAAACTGTCAAAATAAGAAATAGGAAATTAACTACTGTAAGCGAGAAACCAAATAAACGTTCGAATAAAGTTTTGTGAAACCAAAAATTCATGTTCTACAAGTTCATGTTCAATTTTGTTATATTCTATTTTATGTTAAAATGTTATGTTACAATTTATCTTAAAACGAGTTTCTTGCCTGTGTTAACATTGTTTTGTATAGTAGAAGTATATGTTTACAATTTCTTGTGTATTTTTCATGTGATATTTATACGTAATATAGATTATAATTATATTATAAAAGCAGGTTATTTTTTATAGATACTTTGTAATAGTTAGAAATGATTGAATATTCTCTTTTTTTTTGTTATTATAAACTAAATGAAATTATTGCTTATAAATATGTATATTAATTGAGTGAATCTTACTATTCCGAGTAAATCGTGAACGCCGCGCCGCTTGGCGATGACGTCACAGCGAAGTTGTTTGGCTTTAATTATTTAGATGGTGTTGGCAACAACAACCCCACCCGTGAGCTCGCGAAGCGAGGGAGCAACAATAACCAGCTAGTTTCTATGTATGTTCACTGATTACGCCGAGATGGATGGACCAATCGGTATGAAACCTTTTGCATCTTAAATGTAATTTCGGTTATCGATCGTAAGATTGTTACAAACAAAAAATATAATAATATTCTCGGCGCAACGGTTCGATCAATTATAAACATTAAAGCAATTTTGCTAGTTTGAATAAACTTTCAACGTTTCGATCCTAATGTGCCCTAGTAGCACATACGGTTGGCTAACGGTCGCCGACGGTTGGGAATTTGTTGGGGAATGGTTAGTCGTGTGCCGACAAATCGCCAACGTAGGGCCAACGACGAAAAATTATGTCAATTTGCCGACGAATGCTCAACGTAGAACCAACGACGAAAAGTTAACGTCAATTTGCCGACGAATACCCAACGTTGGGCCTACAGATATTATAGTTGGTTAAGTAACGTGAAATTTACAACGATTATACTACATCGGCCCCACGAAAATCTGCCAATATTTAAATCACGAAGTAAAATAGAAGACCTATCTCGATAGCGTAGAGAAGAAAAATTTGACATCAAAACTTGTACCCAGTTCGGGGAGGTACGCCAAATGGAATGGCATGTACAGAGAATGTCAGTGTCAAACACGTGACAAACGATGAAACGGACATGTTAGAAATACATGGTTATGTTATGACAGGTGAAGAACTAAGGCTTTAGACCCGGTTAGGTCCATAAGCTGGCAATTATGGTACAAAACTTATTACATTCTATCCTTACGAACTAGGTTAACAGTTACAAAAATTAAGATATAAAGTACAATATTGATGGTAGTGTTGAGTTAGTAAAACGCATATATGCTTATATATAAGCCTATTATGTGTAAAAACTTATTGTACCCTATTTTTAATTATATTATAATAAAAAAAACATTTATATGCATCATCCTTATTAATTATTAATATAAAATACAATATACAATATAAAATATATAACACCTCTCCATTTTATAAAAATAATAATGTTTTGAAAATCTTTTTTTACAAATTTATAACCTTAATTTTATTCAAATTTTGCGTATTTGCACGTCCTGTCATAACATAACCATGTATTTCTAACATTTCCGTTTCATCGTTTGACACGTGTTTGACACTGACATTCTCTGTCCATGCCATTCCATTTGGCATACCTCCCCGAACTGGGTACAAGTTTTGATGTCAATTTCATACTATGCAGATAGGTCTACTTCTATTTTACTTCGTGATTTAAATATATCGTCTAACAGACGGCAGTAGTGTTGCTGCAACCACAAATAAATTATATTCCAAAATTTTTTTTCGTATGTCTAAATATACTTGAAATTTGTAATTTTTGCGCGATAATTGATCCATTATAAAGTTTGATTGTGAGAGCAGCCTCGGAATTTTTTCATTTCTTTAATTTTTCATTTTTCAAGGGAAAGACAAGGGGGTGTTCATGTAGTATAAGAAGACCCTTTTTGGATTTCTTCAAAATGGGTCTTCCTTTTTATTTAGATATTTTAATTTTAATTTATCGACGTATTTCGTAACCCTAATCATAGCATCTACGAACAATAATCATCTGTATGTTCAGCGATAGGTCGTGTATTAACTACGCAAGCGAGTCCGAGTTCAAGTCCAACGTGGCTATTATTTTAGTTTTTTCCTTTTTCCCAAAATTTTACCGTAGAAATACATCTTTAATATGTATATTATACATGATATACCATAAAAAGAGAAAATCAGAATGTGGACTCTATAGGTTCGTCTTATAAATAGTAACGTTGGTTCTAGGTTGGGTGTGATCGTTGGCCCAACGTTGGTCCTGATTGTTAGCCCAACTGCAAAAAAGAGCGACATTTCCAACGGTTGCCCAACGCATACCGCCAACGGAGGGCCAAGAAAACGCCAACCATAAATGCTACTAGGGTGAATCTTTCTCAAGAAAAAACAAAAACTACGTCTGAAATTTTTATAGAACAAAACCTTATTAGTATTTTAATATAAAAACTTGTTAAATACAATGTCAAAATACTGTATTTAAATACTCACTTGTTTTATGAAAATTTTAGAAACGAAATTGAGATATAGAAACACGTGTTGTTTCAATGACGGTACACAAGTTACTGTGGCACAGAAACATGAGGCTAATAGAAACAGAACCAATCATACTCAGGACCAATAAAATTCGATAGATCCAAACATAAACCAATCGATATTTGGCGGTTATTTCAAACCGTGAAAAGTCAACATAAAACATTTAAACTGCATATTTACCCAAATGTTATGGTAAAGAAAATTTCTTTATATATAAACATCAATAGAAACCACATAGAAAACCATTACTTAACTAAGTTGTTAAACAATTGAGGAAACATAGGAAAAAATAATATTTTTAGGAAAGTGATTCATCATAAAACACTGGTTCAGTAGTGTTGCGTAATATTCATGTATCGTAGGTGTTTCGTACCTAAGATTTACGCTGGGATGTTTAATCGTATGAATCGTTTCCAGTAATATCCTATTAGTTAGATTTTTCTCTTTGTCAATTGCTTTAACATTGTAAAAATCAAGGCTATAGTCGAACTCTAAAGAATGTTTAGTTAAAGCAGTATGTTTTAATGGATCTAAAATGATGTTACGTTTATGTTCTCTGATTCTTGTTTCTAAATATCTCGATGTTTGTCCAATGTATACTTGGTTACATCCCTTACAAGGTATTAAGTAAACAATATTATAACACTTAGAAAGTGGTAACTTATCTTTGATCGGTGGAAAACAATGTTTTAAATAATACCGTATTTTGAAGATAGTATGTAATCCAGTTTTTCTAAATATTCATTTTGTCATTTAAAATGTTTTCAACATATGGGAGGACAACGGTGTTCTTCCTTCTCTTTTCGTTCAGAAACAAAAAGAAGGTGGTAGATGTCAAAAATACGTGTGGTTAACAAGATAACCGTTTCGCCTCAGAACATCTTTCATAAATTGCAATTTTTTGCATCTTGCAGAGTATGTCCCCGAGGTGGTACCGTTATAAAAATTTTTGCATTTTTTTATTCCTAACGACGTTTATTGCAAAAAAACGTAATGCTTCATTTATATTTAACCGATTTCTTCGGCGAAAATCTTTCAGTAATTTGTTATTGTTAATAACAATTGTTATATAAAAAAACGTATTCGTTGGTGTTTCCCTGCAAAGAATGTACCGATCGCGATGAAACCATTCACATTTACTAGGAGATACTGCCGCGATGATCTCGCTTGCAAAAATTTATGTAATTTGTTATTATTAATAATTATTGTTATACCAAAAAGTGTGAAATAAACAAATTTTATAAAAAAAAATTAAACCGACTTCGAAACGCACTAAAAAATTCACTAACAAATATGAAATAATTTTCTTTTGATTTGTATAAATACACACCAACTGTTAATGAAATTGATAAAAATAAAATATTATTTACAATACAATCTTTTCGGAGGGGCGCAAAATTGAAAATTTTCGGCACTGGATATTACGAAAATCCTTATTCAGATAGCACCGTACGTACGAAAAACGTCCGTTTCATGTCCACTTTACGTTCATATGTCCCACGTCCGTTACGGACGTCCCTCGGACATCCATTGGATCTAAATTTCGGTTGTCCCAGGGACAGTCGTTTGTTAGGTCTTAAGGACATCCGTGGGACTTCAATTTCGGACGTCCGTGGGACATCCGTTATTTACGTCCTAAGAACGTCTGATGGACTTAAATTTCGGACAATTCTATGGACATCCATTTTTTATGTCGTAAGGACGTTCGATGGACTTAAATTACGGATGTCCCAAGTACGTATAATTTTTAAAGATTATAGTGTTACGGAAAGCAAAAACCATTTTGATTTTTTAAATGTTATAACACATTTTTTATCTAATAATGTTGTAGCTGGTGTGAAGGCGAATCCAACGACCTACATTTTTATGGCTCTGAGCTCATAAATAACGATACAATATTTTATTACCGTTTTTGGGCCAAATACGCCACTGTGGCATCGCGTTCCCTCACCGTGCGTTTACGTGAAGTGAGGTTAGTTTAGCACGTGTTCCTTGTGCACGTGTTTGTCATATTCCAGTTAATAAAAAGCGTGTGTGAGTGATTCGGTAATTAAGCCACTTGCAGGATTGTGTTGGTGAAACAAGTCACTGCGATTTCAGGTAAGCATTTATTTTATATTTATTTTCAGTCATTGAAACATTACTGGCAAAAGGAAAATATAAAAATATTATTACGTTGGAGGCGAAATTCTATTATATATTAACACTAAACCTACCAACACCGGTTAAAATGACTAGTTGCTGGTTTTTTGTTCTGCAATTAGAAATGTAATAAAACTGATTTCATGAGAAACAATTGTATTGTAGATACTTTTAGTAGTGCACATATTACAATAGTACATAGCTATTTACACAAAGTCTAAATAAAATCAATCTTGTCATTTGTATAAGAGAACATGTACCATAGTTACTTTAGAGGCTCTGTAGGTTTAGCGTTAAAAAAAACATTTGTATCAATTTATGAAAATACATGTTTAATATTATTCAATAATATAATTTCCATTAATTGTAATAATATATTGCCATATTTCAGATAACCTGTCAATTCCTGTTTTCTAATGATTCGGTAGCTAAAATGTGTTTTAGATTTACAAGCAAAATTACCTGCTTATTTAAAATACAACATAGCTTTTCCTCCAACCTAATATATTCATGCTAAAAAATCTTCCCGTTTATTGGATAATGCTTCTCACAGAGAAATTCTAATTTTTAGATGCAGCGAAGATATCCAAGACATCAATTCATGAGAAAGAAACAAGTCTTTCCATACGGATCACATCAGTTTACATTAGCGGAGGACCATGAAAGGAAATTAAACAATTTGTAATGATTTCTTACATATAGATAAATAGATTATTTTATATTGTATTATATATATATATATATATATATACAGGGTGTCCCAAAATAAGTGTAACTCCCGGAAATGGGAGGTTCCTTGGATCATTTGAAACAACATTTTCCTTTACAAAAATGGCTTCCGCGGCTTTGTTTAGGAGTTATTAACGAAAAACACGGACCAATCAGAGCGCGGCTACAGCGGAGTGATTCTGGTTCGGCCAATAGCGACACCGCGTTAAGGGTGTGGATCCCATCTCTAGTGTGCGTGACTCACACCACTAAGTCATATACGTACACAAAATGCAGGGGTTACGTATACGCGGACCACTGACACTATAACGCACATTTCGATGCTCTAAGTGGTCACAATCGCTAGATAAAAGATCAATCTATGTGGGACGCATATAAAAAATGTCCGTATTTTGCGTTTTCGAGGTGTAATTTACATTATTCTGCAGGCCTTAGGCAGACGCAAGTAGCACAGAGTGGCGCGACAGTGGTGCCGCTCGAAGTGAGATGCATTTTCGTCAATATCGAGAGATTTAAGTTTCTAATTGGAACAGTACCTATCGTCCCACTCTGCGGGGACACATACAATGTCAATGCAACGCTTACTATGCGAAACCTTGCGTATTTAAATCCACAAATCCGCGTATACGAAAATAAGCAGTAGAGCGGAGGATTTTGTCAACACATAAATCCGGCATTTCTCACTCCGAGCGCTGAAGTCTGTTTCCGATCATTGAAACACTCCAGTCACTGACGAGATCGGTGCTGCAGTTCGCTGCAGTCGGTAGGGCCGGTAAAACAGAGGACGATAAGTCAGGCTTCATCAGCCACCTTGACGTCACTATACGGCGTGACGTTTCTGATGCAGTGTCGCTGTGCTCGAGTGAGAGTGTTGCCACGCATCTCTCCCGTCGCTCGTCGGCGTGTACGTGTGCCTCGACTGCTCGCGGCTCGCATGGGTCTCGAAGATTCCGAACCACTACGCTACGACGGGCATTTCGAGGCTCTGCGTGGTCGCAATCTCTAGACGAAGCATCAACCTATGTGGGACGTATACCAGAAATGTTCTCATTTCGCGTTTTTCAGGCAAAATGAGCAGCATTCGCGATCCACGCTGAGCCCGCTCGACTGGCCGTGCTACAGCACGCTCGCACACGAACGCGTTCGGGCAGCGTGTACGTGTGCCTCGACAGCTCGCGGCTCGCATGGGTCTCGAAGATTCCGAACCACTACGCTACGACGGGCATTTCGAGGCTCTGCGTGGTCGCAATCTCTAGACGAAGCATCAACCTATGTGGGACGTATACCAAAAATGTTCTCATTTCGCGTTTTTCAGGCAAAATGAGCAGCATTCGCGATCCACGCTGAGCCCGCTCGACTGGCCGTGCTACAGCACGCTCGCACACGAACGCGTTCGGGCAGCGTGTACGTGTGCCTCGACAGCTCGCGGCTCGCATGGGTCTCGAAGATTCCGAACCACTACGCTACGACGGGCATTTCGAGGCTCTGCGTGGTCGCAATCTCTAGACGAAGCATCAACCTATGTGGGACGTATACCAAAAATGTTCTCATTTCGCGTTTTTCAGGCAAAATGAGCAGCATTCGCGATCCACGCTGAGCCCGCTCGACTGGCCGTGCTACAGCACGCTCGCACACGAACGCGTTCGGGCAGCGTGTACGTGTGCCTCGACAGCTCGCGGCTCGCATGGGTCTCGAAGATTCCGAACCACTACGCTACGACGGGCATTTCGAGGCTCTGCGTGGTCGCAATCTCTAGACGAAGCATCAACCTATGTGGGACGTATACCAGAAATGTTCTCATTTCGCGTTTTTCAGGCAAAATGAGCAGCATTCGCGATCCACGCTGAGCCCGCTCGACTGGCCGTGCTACAGCACGCTCGCACACGAACGCGTTCGGGCAGCGTGTACGTGTGCCTCGGCAGCTCGCGGCTCGCATGGGTCTCGAAGATTCCGAACCACTACGCTACGACGGGCATTTCGAGGCTCTGCGTGGTCGCAATCTCTAGACGAAGCATCAACCTATGTGGGACGTATACCAGAAATGTTCTCATTTCGCGTTTTTCAGGCAAAATGAGCAGCATTCGCGATCCACGCTGAGCCCGCTCGACTGGCCGTGCTACAGCACGCTCGCACACGAACGCGTTCGGGCAGCGTGTACGTGTGCCTCGACAGCTCGCGGCTCGCATGGGTCTCGAAGATTCCGAACCACTACGCTACGACGGGCATTTCGAGGCTCTGCGTGGTCGCAATCTCTAGACGAAGCATCAACCTATGTGGGACGTATACCAAAAATGTTCTCATTTCGCGTTTTTCAGGCAAAATGAGCAGCATTCGCGATCCACGCTGAGCCCGCTCGACTGGCCGTGCTACAGCACGCTCGCACACGAACGCGTTCGGGCAGCGTGTACGTGTGCCTCGACAGCTCGCGGCTCGCATGGGTCTCGAAGATTCCGAACCACTACGCTACGACGGGCATTTCGAGGCTCTGCGTGGTCGCAATCTCTAGACGAAGCATCAACCTATGTGGGACGTATACCAGAAATGTTCTCATTTCGCGTTTTTCAGGCAAAATGAGCAGCATTCGCGATCCACGCTGAGCCCGCTCGACTGGCCGTGCTACAGCACGCTCGCACACGAACGCGTTCGGGCAGCGTGTACGTGTGCCTCGGCAGCTCGCGGCTCGCATGGGTCTCGAAGATTCCGAACCACTACGCTACGACGGGCATTTCGAGGCTCTGCGTGGTCGCAATCTCTAGACGAAGCATCAACCTATGTGGGACGTATACCAGAAATGTTCTCATTTCGCGTTTTTCAGGCAAAATGAGCAGCATTCGCGATCCACGCTGAGCCCGCTCGACTGGCCGTGCTACAGCACGCTCGCACACGAACGCGTTCGGGCAGCGTGTACGTGTGCCTCGACAGCTCGCGGCTCGCATGGGTCTCGAAGATTCCGAACCACTACGCTACGACGGGCATTTCGAGGCTCTGCGTGGTCGCAATCTCTAGACGAAGCATCAACCTATGTGGGACGTATACCAAAAATGTTCTCATTCCGCGTTTTTCAGGCAAAATGAGCAGCATTCGCGATCCACGCTGAGCCCGCTCGACTGGCCGTGCTACAGCACGCTCGCACACGAACGCGTTCGGGCAGCGTGTACGTGTGCCTCGACAGCTCGCGGCTCGCATGGGTCTCGAAGATTCCGAACCACTACGCTACGACGGGCATTTCGAGGCTCTGCGTGGTCGCAATCTCTAGACGAAGCATCAACCTATGTGGGACGTATACCAGAAATGTTCTCATTTCGCGTTTTTCAGGCAAAATGAGCAGCATTCGCGATCCACGCTGAGCCCGCTCGACTGGCCGTGCTACAGCACGCTCGCACACGAACGCGTTCGGGCAGCGTGTACGTGTGCCTCGGCAGCTCGCGGCTCGCATGGGTCTCGAAGATTCCGAACCACTACGCTACGACGGGCATTTCGAGGCTCTGCGTGGTCGCAATCTCTAGACGAAGCATCAACCTATGTGGGACGTATACCAGAAATGTTCTCATTTCGCGTTTTTCAGGCAAAATGAGCAGCATTCGCGATCCACGCTGAGCCCGCTCGACTGGCCGTGCTACAGCACGCTCGCACACGAACGCGTTCGGGCAGCGTGTACGTGTGCCTCGACAGCTCGCGGCTCGCATGGGTCTCGAAGATTCCGAACCACTACGCTACGACGGGCATTTCGAGGCTCTGCGTGGTCGCAATCTCTAGACGAAGCATCAACCTATGTGGGACGTATACCAGAAATGTTCTCATTTCGCGTTTTTCAGGCAAAATGAGCAGCATTCGCGATCCACGCTGAGCCCGCTCGACTGGCCGTGCTACAGCACGCTCGCACACGAACGCGTTCGGGCAGCGTGTACGTGTGCCTCGGCAGCTCGCGGCTCGCATGGGTCTCGAAGATTCCGAACCACTACGCTACGACGGGCATTTCGAGGCTCTGCGTGGTCGCAATCTCTAGACGAAGCATCAACCTATGTGGGACGTATACCAGAAATGTTCTCATTTCGCGTTTTTCAGGCAAAATGAGCAGCATTCGCGATCCACGCTGAGCCCGCTCGACTGGCCGTGCTACAGCACGCTCGCACACGAACGCGTTCGGGCAGCGTGTACGTGTGCCTCGGCAGCTCGAAAGGTTCGGAAGACATCAAATCATTTTCCTATGACGCGCGTTTCGATGCTCTGCGTAGTCTCGATCGCTAGCTGAAACATCAATCTACGAGGGACGTATGCCAAAAATGTCCTCATTTTCAGTTATCGAGGCTAAATTTTCAATATTCGCGTTGCACGCTGAGCGAGAGGCTCCGCGAGCAGGCTTGACTGGCCGTGCCACCATGCGCTCGCACACATGCGCGTTCGGTCAGCGTGCACGTGTGCCTCGGCGGATCGCAGGGGATTCGGGATGCTTCAAACCATTTCTCGTCCTTCGCTGCATCCTTCGCCCTATCTTCCGCCGCATTATAAATTACTATTATTATTCTATTTATTAAGAAAATTGAACAATTATTTTAACAAGGAATTATTACGTTGATACGTAAGTTTTCCAAAATTCAAAGTTCAAATTTATATATATATTAATTATTAAATTTAACAAGGACTTGCGCGCAGGGGAACGCAATGGAAGGAGTAGGGTAGTCAAATAGACATTTTCTATATATAATTGATCTCTATTTATTGAAATAATAAAATGGTTACAAAAAAATTATTTTTATTTAATAAGTTGTAAAAATTGGAATGGAAGGTCACTAAAATTCAAAGATAAAATGAAGATATGTAAGAGTAAAGAGGTTTGGACAATTTTATTAATTTAAAGAAATCGCACGACTATAAATATTAATATACAAGTAAACCGAATAAACATTAAACTCTTAAACTGTAATTCGCGTTCGTATTACGTATCGTATCGTATTCCGTCTACCTTGACGTGAGATCGTTTTCGAGAGATGTCTGACGCCGCGTGAACGCGTCCTTTTATGTGTTTCTCGCTCGAATGTTCTGGAAAAAGGTCTTACGTCAGCTGTTTGTTTTATTCCGCCAAATTACATTTGTTTTCGATGTGTCGTGGTCGCAATACCGCAGCACTCACGCATACACATATAATTGACACATACACGCAGTCTACACTCATGCAATTTCAGAATTCTTACTCTTACATATATATATCTATATATTTGCTATTGGTTACAATGCACAAGCGCGCAGGGGAACCGCAGGGGAACCGCAGGGAAACGCAAAAGCAGGTGTGGGGTAGTCAACTATCCTCGGTCCTCGGCCTCCGCGGCCGCGGGCTCTGCCGCGCGCTGCCCCCGCGTCTTTGAAGCTGTAGGAAATATTCCTTCCTCGCTCTCTGCATGAGTTTGTTCTGCAACATATAAAAAAACATTAATGGTAATAAAAATATTTATGGTTGAAATTATGAATAAAAATATACTTTTTTGTAAATTTGAACAATTTTAAAATAAATAAATTTTTATAATTTGTTTCTACATACGTTATTTCATTTGCTGTTTCATTAACAATTTATTGTTAAAACAATTGTCATCATCATCATCATAATCCAAACAATGAATATAGAAACAAATTTCTATACATTATGAAAATTGATTTCTTCAGACAATTCTTTCGACAATAAATTGTTATCAAGATTATAATCCAAACGATGCATGCGGAGACAAATTATGAAAATTTATTTGTTTAAAAATTTTTTAGTTATGTAATAGTTTTCCACATCACCCATGAGGTACTATTCTAGATGCGTTTTTTTTTTCAGTGGTATCCCCTGTAGGCCTATTCCACTGTGTCGCACACTGCGACATTTCTTACCCCAACGTCGGATAGTTTAAACATTATTTTTTCTTTGCAATAAATTGCAAGAGGGTCTCGGCGCCGGATAGTTTAAACATTATTTTTTCTTTGCAATAAATTGCAAGAGGGTCTCGGCGCCGGATAGTTTAAACTTTATTTTTTCTTTGCAATAAATTGCAAGAGGGTCTCGGCGCCGGATAGTTTAAACTTTATTTTTTCTTTGCAATAAATTGCAAGAGGGTCTCGGCGCCGGATAGTTTAAACATTATTTTTTCTTTGCAATAAATTGCAAGAGGGTCTCGGCGCCGGATAGTTTAAACTTTATTTTTTCTTTGCAATAAATTGCAAGAGGGTCTCGGCGCCGGATAGTTTAAACATTATTTTTTCTTTGCAATAAATTGCAAGAGGGCCTCGACGTTGGATAGATTATTTAGGCGGATATATTACCTTTTTTTAATTCTTACCTTTTTCTGTGGAACTCGATCTGCAGATTGGGTTTTTGCACGTTTTGCACGTGCTGCATTTTCTACTGCGTCTAATATATACTGAGGCTCCCTAATAGGCATTTTTCTTCCCCGTCTGGGGTCGACAAGTTCGGGCAGCATACAATTCATGTAAAACTGCGACAATTTTGGCTCCATTTCACGTTGCCAAAAGGCGTCGTCCCTGTCAACTCGAATTGACATTATGCCTTTCCGTGTCCACACAGCAAACAGACAGTATTGTCTGCCCGTTATGTGCAATTGTCCTTGCACTTGGTAAAAGTACTGGGACGTTTTGCGCATTGCGCGACCTGTATTATCTGCAAACATTTTCTGGACGGCTGGTACTGTCTGTAGTGCCTCTTCTGGCGTTACATCTGCTGCACTCATCGGGCACTTTACTTCAACGATGCCGTCGTCGCCGATCAGTCCATCCGGTGATGCTCCCAAATAGGGAAGCGATGCGTCGATGAAAAGGCCGCATTTTTTAATTATTACATTCTCCTTTTTTGACAATTCTTCGAGAGCCATAGCTTCGCTCTGCTGTCCGTGTATTAGGGCAGGAAGATCTAGATTTTCTGGATAGATCAGTTTTTTTACAAGTCCGGCACACAGCGTTGTTTTCAATCGGCGGCACACTTTGCTGAAGTTTGACGCTGTCAAAAGGTTTGTCCTATACGACATCCATTTGTCGTTGGCGTGCTGACCAATGGTTTCTCGCTCGATCTCTTCCCTCCTTTGCGTCAAATTCTTCAACATCTCCATATGGGTCGTCAATTTCAGTTGATACATCGTTTCATCCAAGTCTGGCCTTTGTACACTCGATCCGTAATCGGAGTCCTTGCCTACACGGAACTGCTGATGTTTCCTTTTGTAGCCACGCTTCCTCTCGGCATTTTTTAATCCTTCCTTTTGACGTACTTCTTCCAGTTTCTTCAAAGGTTGTGAGATCGCACCTTTGAACGATGCCTGCACACTAGACAATACTGTTTTTGTATTGTACTGGATCACAGAAGCGTTAATTCTTGCGGTGTAGGATCCTCTTTGACCATAATTGAACCTCTTTCCGCCAATGGACTTTGCGATGACGGCATTGAAACTCTCCACCGCGTTGTTGTTCCTCTGGAAGAGGAGGCTTTCGGAGTAGGCCGCCAGATTTTGTATGTGATCCTGTATAATTTTGTACACTCCCATGTTTGATAAAATGGGAACAATGTCTTCTTCACCTTCTTGTACAGTTCCATCGCAGAAATAGCTGCTGCACTTGCTGTGTTTGCCGAAAACGTGGCTGGGCACATTCAATATGTCTTTGTACAAACGTTTGGTCTTCTCTGTCATTGACGCGTTCTCTTGCATTCTGTATTCAGCAGCTTTCATGATTCCCATGCGCATCCGCAGAATACTTCCTTCTACGGCTCTCCTGTATTTGCCGGCCTGTGTCTTCTTCACAACATCCTTCATCTTGTTGCAAAAGTTGCGCAACAAATGGTTTGCACATTCAATCTTCTTCACATGCGCCAGTATCCCGTATGGCTTGCTGTCCAAAATTGTCTTGTAAACGCTGCTGTCGCCGTCAGCAATCACCGTAGAGTAAACTAATCCACGTTCTTGCACGCTCGTTCGGAATCCCTCTGCGATGGCGTCACTCTCCATTTTTGTCGACGTCTCGTTGCTGGGCCAATTTTTGTAACACTCGTGTGCCGGTGCGTCCTTTTCTTTCTTCGCTGCTCTCAGGCAAATTATGCACGTTCGGTTTCTCACTCCGACGTATAGCACCTTCTTGGTGTGATGTCCCATGATCACGCCGACACCAGACGGCGAGTCGTATTTTCCACCTCGGTACGACCTCTTCATCCAACTCCCGTCAGCCACGACGGGAATGTGTGGAGTGTTGTCGGGTAGTACATCCCCTCTTTCAATGGCTAGCTTTTGTTCTTCCTTGGCCGCTGCAACCATTGATTCTTCTGCCAGTTTTTGTAAATTCTTCGCGACCCTGTCGTGGCAATGGCGGTATCTCTTCTTCGATATACAAGGAACGTTGATGGCCGACAAAAATACCTCCATTTGTGAATAGCCGCCTCCGGTGGTCATTGTTGCGCTGACTGCACTTAGGTCGAGGTCAACAGCCGGATTGTTCGGAGTATCTTCAGGCTGGCTACGGACTATGAATGTCTCATTGCACATTCCGCATTCCAAAACGACGGTTGTGTTCAGCCCCGATCTCTTCGTATCTTTGATACGGAGGCGCGACGACAAACATTTACCATTTTCCGAATGCGCGGTTATCCTTATCATCTCATTGACGATGTGGTTCATGTCGACGATGCTGAACTCGTCCGGAGAGAGCCGTTTGTCCTGTGACGTGGTCCCCGTTCCTTCTTCCGCAACGACGCGCTCCTCTTCGTCGGTTACTGCATCTCCCTGCATGACGCGATCTGTCATCTCTTGAACATCTTCTGCCATGTCGCGCAACATCTCGTCTTCAGGTGCACTTGACGCCGGCGCTGCATTGTCCTCTGCTATTTCTTCGATTTCTTCGGTTTCGACGATTTCTTCGGTTTCGACGATTTCTTCGGTTTCGACGATTTCTTCGGTTTCGACGATTTCTTCGGTTTCGACGATTTCTTCGGTTTCGACGATTTCTTCGGTTTCGACGATTTCTTCGGTTTCGACGATTTCTTCGGTTTCGACGATTTCTTCGGTTTCGGCGATTCCTTCGGTTCCGGCGATTTTTTCGGTTTCCTGGATTTCTTCTGGCATCGTCACGAAATCCTCGATGGGGACGTCGCACTCCATTTCCTCTTCGAGTGCACTCGATCGACACGCCGGTGCTCCATTTTCCGCAGCCGTTGATTGCTGTTCCAGGGCAAGCCTCGCTAACTGCTGCTGTCTGCAAACACAATACAGAAAAGACGTGTTGTGACATAACAAAATTTTACAAAAAAAGATTAAACCGACTTGGAAACGTACTTAGAAAAATCACTAAAAAGTATGAAATAATAACCTTTTGATTTCTATGAATACACACTAACTGTTAGTACAATAGATTAAAATAAAATATTAAATACAATACAATCTTTTCGGAGGCGGCGCAAAATTAACAATTTTCCACGCTGAAAATGACGAAAATCCTTCAATTCTTTCACATGCTTTCACATGTCATCATTTCCAAGTCCACCATATTCCAATGAAATCATAATCAGCAACATCTGTGATTTGGAAAATTGTTAATTTTGCGCCGCCTCCGAAAAGATTGTATTGTATTTAATATTTTATTTTAATCTATTGTACTAACAGTTAGTGTGTATTCATAGAAATCAAAAGGTAATTATTTCATACTTTTTAATGAATTTTTTAGTGCGTTTCCAAGTCGGTTTAATGTTTTTTATTTGACACTTTTCAGTGGAACAAGTACAATTTGTAGAACACCGTCGGATGGTTTTTCGGACTTATTGTTGGTATCGCAATAGTTATTAAAATTCTCTAAATTTTTGCAAGTGGGATCATCGCAGAAATATCTCCTACTAAATGTAAAATGTTTCATCGCGATCGGTACATTCCTTGCTGAGCAAACGCCGATGAAATCGTTTCATAAATGAAGAATTACGTATTTTTTCAATAAAAGTCGTCAGGAATGTAAAATTCGCAAAAAATATTTTGGAACAATTGTTATTATTATCAATTTTTAGTTGACTATCTTCGTAATTCTGGTAGTATTAAATATTTAATAAAGTAAATCTATACGTGTCTTCGAGTTTTAAATACTCCGTTACAGAGAAAATCCATTTCAATAATATTCTTTTGAAGCATTCGTTTTTGATACTTGGAAAAATATTTTTTGCGGACTTTCAGCCTTTAGTTTTCGTCATATCCTATATAATACGTAACACTTTTCTTTTCATTTGACAGAAACAGATACATCAATATCTATACACTCTAATAAGGTCTCGCCAGCGGTTTCGCAGTCATAGACCATAGCCGCTGCACCAATCGGCGTCGTTGAAATTACCTACTAAATATTCAAATATGTACACACACTATTATTTTCGTTTTTTGTACTACACAAGTTTTAAAGTCTGGAAGATGTTTCTCTTCCATAATATATTTTTAATAATTTTATTAAAGTTAATAAGAAAACGCCTAAAAAAAGTGGTTTTCATTTTTTTTAACTGACGCATCACTCTCAGGAATTGAAGAAAAATTGAGAGAATAATATTTACGGTAATATCACATTGCTAAATTAATGTTCTTATAATATAAATGTATGTCGATTAGTGACAAACACGAAGTGAAAGTAAATTATAAGTAAACATTTTACTTCGCATCATATTTTGGAACAAATATTTTTCCATGATGAACATAAAATATTTCCTTTATGTTTAAAAAAAAATTATATTTCTAAGATTACATGAAGATACATCTTGTAATAAAAAAAAATTTTTTTTCATGGTATGAAATAAAAATAATAATAACAAAATAAGAAATAAAAATCTGTATATTAGGAAAAAATATTATATTTCAATTGTTTTAGATTCGCGGTCGATTCAAAAATTAGAACAATACCGCGATTCTAATGTAATGTGAGTCCGAATGAAAACGAAAGATAGTCGACGAAACATGTCTAGTTGAATTGAGCGATCAGCTGAGCGCGTCGATCCACCGCGGCCTCCCCCCCCCCTCCCGGCGGCCGCGTGGCCCGTGTTTCTCGATGCACCCATGGAGCTCACGGGGATCGGGGAGACGGCGCGGGGGCGACAGCACGCCGAAGTGATCGCTAGAACGAAGTCAGTTATAGACATAACGAAATCATGATGTACAATAATGTATGGTTTAAATAAATAGTTGAATGCATAAAGGAATCTTGAGCACTAATATTGCATACAGATTCATTTAATATTTAGAAAATAATATTCTTCTCGTAACATGAAATAGATGTATCCTGCATCTTTTTAAAAAAATATTTATTACTTAATATATATGTAGGGAGCGTTCTAAAGACAAACCCTAGTAGCTCAAAATATTGTACACATTCATATAATGTTATATAAAAAGAGATTCAATCTTTTTTTAATGTTCAAATATTCATGCAATATTTATGTTATATTAAGTAACAAATAATTTTTTACAATATGCAGAGAATATCTATTTCATGTTACGAGAAAAATACTTTTACCTTATTATAAAATGAATCTTTATTTAATATTAGAAATAGGATATTTTTTTTTAATTTGAAGGAAATATTTTATGTTTGTCATGGAGAAGTATTTGTTCCAGAATGTGATGCGAAGTAAAATGTTTACTTTTAATTTACTTTGAATTCGTGTTTGTCACTCAATCGACAAACATGTATGTTACAAAACCATTAATTAAGTAATGTTCTTACTATGTACGACAAAATTATTAGTACTCGAGATATTTTCAAAACCTGTCTTTATTGAAAAAGATGCTCATTAAATAGTTTTCGTACTGAACTTACACAAATCAGTTTTTGTTATCACAACAATGTCGAAACGGTGTTTATGATTACTACGTTGTCGTGAAGCGCTTGAGCACCTTCTTCAATAAAGACAGGTTTTGAAAATATCTGGAGAACAAGATAATGGAATAATTTTTTGCTATGTTACACTAATAATTTTTTACGCACAATAAACAGAGAAATTGATCAGTACCAACAAAAAATATGCATTTCTACTTAAAGAAATGATGCAATTGTTAATTGCACATGCACAGTTGCACCTAAAAAAATCTGTGGGCCTACTAATGTAGCATTCTTTGAAGTATTCATTTTTCGAAGTGCATAAAAAATTTCTGAATTTTTAATAAGCTTCTTCCGAAGACGAAGATAAATATTCTCTCAAGCAGTGCACGGTGTTGGATTATTAGCAATAATAATGGAACTGCTAAGAGAGCAAAAATGAATTTCGTTGTCCATGAAAAACACTGCAGTTTCTCTATCGTAGAATAACAGACCAGATGTCATCGGACCCATACGCCTGGTATTTGTCGTACCAGAGGGCGAGGGCAATAAACGATGCAGCCTTGGGGTTTTCTTCATTTCAAGTGGACGAAAGATTGTCTCTTTCGCTCCTGCTAGATTATTTACTTCACTCAGATTCCCTGATAACCGAACAGTAAAGATCGTCCTTCCGCGCTGTTTAATAAAACAGTTTTGAAAAGAATCCTACATCGTTCCAATCATTTGAATACCAATTCCAACACACACAAAGTAGTGTAATATATAGTTTATAATTTTTGTTCTAACTTTCTCTTAAATTTGAAGATTTTATTGAACGTTATTTAAATATGGGTTTCACATTTTTGAAATATTTACTTTATATTTTTTAAATATGTAATTTATGTTCTCTAAATATGTAACTTGTCTTTTTAAACATTCAATTTACATTTCTTGTATATGTATACAATATTCGGATCTAATATTTTTCTCAAATGAAAAAAGTGAATATTCGATATTTGAAAAAACATTTACCCCATACTTTTGTGCTACTACTACTTTGTGTAGAGTTTTTGCCTCATCGCTGCACAGTCGGGAAACTTGACCGAACTCGATTCAAAAAGGAATAACTTTCGATACAAATGAGATAGAGCAATGAAATTTTTTTTAAATTAATGCTGAGACATTGGAGAATCTGGGAAGAATAGGGAGATTATGGTACGAATGTTTCCTAACCTTTAAAAAATGAAAGTTTAACTGTTTAACAATAAATTGACATTTTGGCCAATTCTGAGGTCGTAGAAAAATATTCAGACCAGATTTGAAATCCGCGTGAAAAAATCTACGTGAAACGATGTACAGCTTGTTCCAAAAAATTTTTTCCGCGCCTGGTATTGGAAAAACGACAATTTTCTCGAAATTACGCAACTTTGACGAATTTTTTCGATGTTAAAAAACATTCGTACCATAATGTCCCTATTTTCCCATATTCTGTGAAGTTTCAGCTGTATGTAAAATAAATTTCATTGCTCTATCTCATTTCTATCGAAAGTTATTCCTTTTTGAATCGAATTAGGTCAAGTTTCCCCACTGTGCGCCGCGCCGCGGCGATATCAGCTGTGCGAGCACATCAACCTGCGAGGTGATCGACCGCCGATGTAAACCTCGCCGCATCGAGAAGTTCGGCGAACTCGTCAGATCGTCTCGTGGGCCATCGCATCATGTTTTTGTCATTACCATAACGAACGTTGTTTCGTCGCTCAAGCACTCATGATTATCTGTCATACTGACCTATAATATCATAGTACTCGTGCGCTTATTCTTGTCATACTGAAGAATGACAAGCTCACTAGCTGTAGTTTACAACAATCATCGAATATCAGAAAACAGATTTTAATGATGGTCTTATGTACGTTAGTAAGCGTATTTGAAATATTTAATCCAGTTTTAAGCATTGTTTAGTCCATACACGAATAGCGTAAATTAATAGAATTTCAAACTTAGAAAAAAATTATACAAAAACGCTTCAGAGCGATAAGCAGCGGACTTGTTTTACATAAACGCTTCAACATTTACTAAGAGCATGTAAATTTTAACTGCAACCTTCAGCAATCTTGAACTATAAACGGATTTCAACAAATACGGGCCCGCGGATATTCGACGCCTGGATACGCGTGTATATATTTTCTCTGCGCCAGTCAGAGACATCGATAACCCCTCGTTACTAAATTTCATATAATTCCCATGAAGAATTGAATCTTAGTTACATTGCCGCGATTTCTAGATAATAGTATACATTGTGAGAATTGTTAACACGATTTTCAAATAATTCCGATGATCTGACAAAAAAATGTTTCCAACGAAAGTTGATCGGTATTTACTTTTCTATAAATTGAAATACAAAAAATTAAAGAAAAATTTATTCTTTATAAAAAAATTAAGGTTTTTTTTTCTGTCGAAAACAAATGTTACAAGGTCGAACCAGGTAGCCAGAAAAAATAAAATTGCCTCCCTGCCTGTGGAATGGCCGCGATGAATGTTTCCGTCCGTGCCCATTGGCATTTGGTACGCAGATGTTTTATGACCGAAAGTACATTACGGTAATGGGTGTACTACCAATAAAACAGGACACAGTGGGCCATTCCACTTTAGCTTTACAAAACTTTTTACAGTACGGAAAGAGTCGTTTGCAAACAATTCTTTTGAACCTTCCGACGGCCGCGGTCAATTCTACGATACAACGGGTTACAGTGGGAAATCCCTATTGCGGTGGGCCGCATGCTCGACATTATAAAGGCCTGCATTGAAAATGTATCAATTATACACTCACCTACGACGAAGATACAATCTTCTTCTGTTGTATCTCCTCGTTGATGGACGAAGAACATGTGCATTTAGGCGACCCATCGGCGCCCGTCGTGTTGCCGATTGTACCTCTGCTTCCGTCGGATTTCCAGAAATCTTCACTGCCCTCATTGCGAACTACACCACACAATACTTTCCTACACAACACTTTGCCACACAACACTTTGCACTCTTACACAAGTCCACAAATCGCACACAATCGCGTCAACAATATCGAACACTTCCGTTCGCGATGTGTAAAAATGTACGAATGAAAACGGAACGCGTTCCAGTCCATCCGAAAACTGTGAAAACCAACGACACGATCCCACCCACGTGCGATCGAAGTCTACAGAGCGAAATATTCAAAGACGATTTGATATAACTTTGCAATAATTCTCCAGCCGCAACAATGTATCGAGCAACTTGACGGTTTTCGAGGCTAGCTCGCGCCAATCAGCATCGAGAACAGCAGTCCTGTTCAGAGGAGCGCGTGCGCCTCCGACTCGCGACCGCAGGGGCACTCTCCATGGTCCGTGCTTCTAATATATTTGCCTCGCGGGGGGTCTCAAAACGTATTCAACAGCATTTGAACAACAATTCAAAAAGTAAGTAATAACCAGACTTGTTCGTTTGTAGGCAAAAGTTTAGTATAGTGACAACGCCTGCGGTGGTGGGTGTTAGGCGCGTATAGTGAGGGGGAGAAGGGTAAATCGAAAGAATTAGTTTTCGGAAACGAACGATTGCCGAGATATTCGCAAAAAACTGCTACTGCTACTGCATTGAGATCTAACTTATGCGTGCACGTTCCTGGGAGCGCGTGTGTCGAAAAATAATTTGATTCATACAATAATTTGATTAATACAAAAATAATTTGATTGGTACAAAAATCCAGGAGTAGTCTTTGTTTACAAAACAAAAGTAAACAGACGACGCGCCGGAGAAACGTGCAGGAATACCAAAAATTCAATAGAGTATTAGCAATAGTTTTCTGCGAATATCTCGGTAACCGTTCATTTCCGCAAAATAATTCTTTTGGTTTCGCCCGTACGCGCCTAACACCCACCACCACAGGCTTTGTCACTGTAGTGAACCGCCGCCCTTTTGTACAATCCAGAATATCTGGACTATAGTTTTGTTTTTTTTTTAATTCTTATTTTATTCATGTGTTTTATTTTACGATGTAGATGGCATCAATTGAAAATGAGGAGATGACTTCGCCGCGACCAGAGATCCATCCTCTTCCACCGGGACCAGATATCCATCCTCTTCCACCGCGACCAGATATCCATCCTCTTCCACCGCTCTTCCCGAGCACGGCATCCGCAGCGGCGGAAGAGGATGTATGGCTCGGGAAGAGACGTGCACTCGAAGCGGCCCGGGAGGAGGCCCTAGAGATTTATAAAAAATTGGCGCTGCTAGAGATACAAGCGGGAGAAGCAGCCCCGGTCCAAGCTGCCCCGGCCCAAACTGCCCCGGCCCAAACTGCCCCGGCCCAAACTGCCCCGGCCCAAACAGCCCCGGCAATAGCAGCCCCGGCAATACCAGCCCCAGCCAACAACGCATATAATGCGGTGCCACCACCGACGTTGCCACCGTGGGTGATGGGCTTGGGTGCACCACAGCCGGGCAACGAGGAGTTATGGGTAAGTAACAAAAATTACTTCACACAACACTGTTACAAACTGTACAGTATGCAGGGCGCATAGTGTGACTCAAATTTTTTCTATGTCGGTGGATGCATAGAGAAGATTTCAAGATCACCTTGATTTTTTATAATGGAAAGACCTACTGTCTTCTGTATCATGAATTGATAGACTATCGAATTCTGAGTGAAAATGTATTGACCTCTATATGTCCTAAATGTAATAGTTAACTTAATATTATCGAAATAAATTTCTTTCTTCTTTGGATAATATCTCGTCAACTATTACATTTAGGACATATAAAGGTCAATTTATACGCAGAATTTGATACTCTATCGATTTATGGTATAAAAATAGGACATTGAATAAATTTTAATAATTTGTTTCTATATGTTCCAGAATAAATTGCAGCAAGCTGCAAGGAAAAAATACTTCAAAGCGCTCAAGCGGAGCGGGGCGCAGCGCGGCAGTGGGGGCCGAGGGCGCGGAGGTCGAGGCCGCGGAGGTCGAGGCCGCGGGGGCCGAGGGCGAGGGGGCGGCTCCACTGTGTACAACTACTACTACTAAATAAAAATTATTAAAATATAAAATATATTCCCAATTCAATCACCCACACCTCTTCCTTTGCGTTCCCCCGAGCGTGTGCATATTACATTAAATAATTAATAAATTTATAAATTTTAACTTTGAATTTTAGTAGGGTTTCATTTTTACAATGTATTAAATAAAAATAAAATTGTTTTGTAATGCATAATACATTTTATTATTTCAATAAATAGAAATAAATTATATATAGAAAGTATCTATTTGTGCTACCCTACTCCTTCCATTGCGTTCCTCTATATAGAATAATAATAATACTTTATAATGCGGCGGCAGATAGGGCGAAGGATGCAGCGAAGGACGAGAAATGGTTCGAAATCTCCGAGACCCATGCGAGCCGCGAGCTGTCGAGGCACACGTACACGCTGCCCGAACGCGTTCGTGTGCGAGCGTGCTGTAGCACGGCCAGTCGAGCGGGCTCAGCGTGGATCGCGAATGCTGCTCATTTTGCCTGAAAACGCGAAATGAGAACATTTCTGGTATACGTCCCACATAGGTTGATGCTTCGTCTAGAGATTGCGACCACGCAGAGCCTCGAAATGCCCGTCGTAGCGTAGTGGTTCGGAATCTTCGAGACCCATGCGAGCCGCGAGCTGTCGAGGCACACGTACACGCTGCCCGAACGCGTTCGTGTGCGAGCGTGCTGTAGCACGGCCAGTCGAGCGGGCTCAGCGTGGATCGCGAATGCTGCTCATTTTGCCTGAAAAACGCGAAATGAGAACATTTCTGGTATACGTCCCACATAGGTTGATGCTTCGTCTAGAGATTGCGACCACGCAGAGCCTCGAAATGCCCGTCGTAGCGTAGTGGTTCGGAATCTTCGAGACCCATGCGAGCCGCGAGCTGCCAAGGCACACGTACACGCTGCCCGAACGCGTTCGTGTGCGAGCGTGCTGTAGCACGGCCAGTCGAGCGGGCTCAGCGTGGATCGCGAATGCTGCTCATTTTGCCTGAAAAACGCGAAATGAGAACATTTCTGGTATACGTCCCACATAGGTTGATGCTTCGTCTAGAGATTGCGACCACGCAGAGCCTCGAAATGCCCGTCGTAGCGTAGTGGTTCGGAATCTTCGAGACCCATGCGAGCCGCGAGCAGTCGAGGCACACGTACACGCCGACGAGCGACGGGAGAGATGCGTGGCAACACTCTCACTCGAGCACAGCGACACTGCATCAGAAACGTCACGCCGTATAGTGACGTCAAGGTGGCTGATGAAGCCTGACTTACCGGCAACATTTACTAATGCAGTGACTACTCTCACCGCCGAGGCGCTGTTTTGTGCTCCTCGACATTCGACTGTGGAAAATATACCCAGCTCCCCCTAGTGGACGGGAATGTTATTTCTTAGCTTCTGCTAGTGGCCACTTTTTTTCTTGGCGCGACCGTCAAGGTCATATTTGGACCCACACCCTTAAGCGGGACCTGTCGCCGAGTCGAACTCCGCTCGCTATAGCCGGGCTCTGATTGGTCCGTGTTTTTCGATAATAACTCCTAAACAAAGCCGCGGACGCCATTTTTGTAAAGGAAAATGTCGCTTCAAATGACCCAAGGAACCTCCCATTTCCGGGAGTTACACTTATTTTGGGACACCCTGTATATGTATATATATATATATGTATATATATATATACTATTGTATTCTTATATTACTATTATATATTATATTACTATTGTATTGTACTTATATATATATATATATATATATATATATATATATATATATATATATATATATATATATATATATATATATATATATATATATATATGTTATATCACTATTGTATTGTACTATGTACCTAATATTTTTGTAATGTATGAAATGTTTATTTAATAAAAATAAAAATTAAATTTTAATGTTTTATAAACGTTCTGAATATGTTCAGCCATGTGTTCCAGGGACATCCAAATAACGTCCGTATGTCCCAGATAAGTGCCAGATAGTTCTAGGAAAGTCCCAGATATGTCCTAGATAGGTCCGTACGGGACGTTCTATATACATCACACTTTGTAAATCGTATCTCATTCGGACATTCCTAGGACGCATATCGGACATATTTCGGACGTATCTCGGACATACAGACATGATTCGGACGTCCCTGGGACATACGAAGGTCCAATACGTACGTACTTTGGACGTCCTTCGGACATCCGAGTGCTATCTGGGTAAATTCTTTTACATGCTTTCACATATTAATATATCTTCTCTTCCAACCTACTGATTTCGAAGTCCACCATATTTCAATGAAATCATAATCAGCAGCATCCGTGATTTGGAAAATTTTCAATTATTGTTTAGTTCACTAACAGTTGGTATGTATTTATACAAATCAGAAGGAAATTATAATACTTTTTAGTGAATTTTTTTAGTACGTTTCGAAGTTGTTTAATTTTTTTTATAAAATATTTTTATGCTTCTATAACTTGGAATAAACGTTTCGGTATAGATTTATAGAATTTTTTAATCACGTTTCTGCTTAACAATACCCAGTTTTGTTCAATACAGGTTTTTCATTTGTCGAGGGATCGAAATTGTCTTCTGCCGGCATATACCGATTTGGCTAAATGGGCCCAGCAATTTTCTATAATATTTAAATCTGGAGACCTGCCACTTGAAAATCTCAATATTTTCCCGTGTAGAATATTCTTTTACTATCTTCTCGGTATGAACACTTGTATTATCTTGCTGATAAATAAAGTTTGTGTCCGCAATTTTTACAGCATGTCTCTTCAGTTCTTCTACTTTCAATGATTTCAACGAGCTGAAAATAATGTCAATCTTTTTAAATTCTTCAAATGTATTCTCTGTTTTGCATTTGATCTTCCCATTTTTATCATAAATGCATAAAATCCGTAGTCCAGTCATAAACAAAATGCGGATTTTCATTGTATTAAAATGAATTGAATCACTCACAGAAATTCCTTTTAACGCCATTACCCAAAATTTGTTATTCAATGTCTTAATAACTCGACAATAAACGCTCTTTTTCAAGTATTCCGAGCACACAAGATAAAACGTATATTAATAATTGAAATTTACAAAATTACATAGCAATTCTCACAAATGTTATATGTTATTATTTTTTGGCAACATCACAATCGAGACTGTTCTTTTGTATTAAAAAAAAGCTCGGCAATGAAGACAGCACCACAAACACTGGACACAATTAAAGACACAGAAATATGCTCGTATTTATAGGGTTGAAGTACAGATAATGTGTGTATGTAAGTTAGGGTGGACCTTATTGTTCGACCATCGAATTTTTTTCGGGACACCTCCTAGAATTCTGCCACTAGACGAAAAAATAATGTGTGCAAAATTTTAAATTGATCAGATAACGTGAAATGCTGCCACTTCGGCTTCGAAAATCTGATAATTTGGTAATTCGCTTTTCTCCACTGCGGTATATTATTCGTATATATTTTTATATGTATATCGTTGAATTTGTCTTGTTACGCACTATAACAGTTTAGAAAGAAAGTGTAGCATTAAATTAAAAAAAATTCGTGACCTTGAAATCTCAAAAATTGACTTAAAAAAATTTTTTTCTTGCATTATATTTAATTTTATAAACAGTATAACTTTTGTCTAAGAAATTTTTTTGTATTTTTATAAGTAACGAATATATGTATAATATTTATACATAATACATTATTAATACATTATTAATACAATTTACGACCGTTAAAACTCAAAATTATTATTAATACATGTACAACATACATTATACACAATACATACACATTATATGTATAATACAGTACATTATACAAAAAACTAAAATTATTTTAGAAAATTTCGTTGAAATACTTGATTTGTCTCGTAATGATTTTTTCGATACATCTGGAAATTGTTTCTTATTTTCGGAAGTAATATGTAAAATATATTGTTTCGCCTCTTCATTTTTTTGTAATAATTGATTATAGTCCTGAATAAGCTAATACCACGCTTAGCAGTGTCGTTAACAACTTTTAAGTTTTGTACAATGTTTAGTCCAAAATCCTCGTTATCTTCCCATGAATCGGGATCTTTTTTTTAATCCTATAGCAATTGAAAATCTTTTAAAAAATCGTAGTGTTTCGTGAGAAATAATATATTCAATTGCTTTATCCGTATAGTTTTTTAATTCTTCACGAGTTATTTCATATTTTTTACATGTTACGTCGATTTCAATGTTACCAGATTCGTTGACTTCACTGGCAAGTGCCACCACGATCGTAATTTTGTGTTTTTTCCCTAGGTTTTGTTGTAAATATAATAGGTTTCTTAAGGGGGTAGAGTACCCACGTGACCATGGTATTTTTCATTGTGACCAACCCCCGCGCGGAAAACCAATTTGGCAACAGTGATGAACATACATCTGTATGAATCTAACGCTTCAATTTCGCTATAATTACAGGTTTTTTTCTTTTAATCATTATCTTTATTGCTATTAATGCATCCGAGTGGCTTCATGCCTGTTCTTTTTATGGTGTTGTAAAGAAATGTTCTGATTGAGGTTTATAACGATTTATTTTAACAAACTTAACAACACGATCACCGGCTGAATTAACGTAGGTGATTGATTGAATATTGGAACAGTTGACGTAGCGGTAATTGTTTGGAAAAAACGGCGCGTATATTAATATTTGTGGTGTTCAATTGAACACTTCAATTTCTCGGCGCGACTATGTTTCGGATGCGTTCGACTAGCTGTACCTTTCGAGAGCGTTACTTGAGCTGTTCTGCTTGTCGACTTAAAAATAAAACGCAAAAATCACCTAGGTGGTGGCGCGGAAAGCGCGGACTCTGGGCCCGTTATTGGGGGAAAAATCATCTCTATTCGCTGGTTTGACTTGAGGGAGGATCTTCCGATACAGCCCTCTCCGGTGGAGGAGGAAGTCCCCACCTCAAGTCGAACCGAGGGAGATTCCCAAACCTTAGCGCGAATGTTTTTAAACACGTGCGATCCAAGATTTATGATCTTGTCCGCCGCTTCGAGGGACCATAAGGTCCGCTGTGTCCAAATCCGGGACCCTCAAGTACCTCGCGAAGAGTACACGGAGTGAAGGTCGCTCGGATTTATTTATGGCCGCCTTTTCCGTGCCCCTAGCTCGAACCCTCGAGTGTCTTAAGTACGGCAACTCGAGGATTAGCGTTCTTCTAGAAAATTCGAAGGAGGCCTAAAAAACGGAGAAAGGGGCTTTGGAGAACAATGTTCCCTTGGTCTGGTCCTCGCAGATGTTTTCCGCACGGAGACCAATTTCGAATGAAATATTAACTGCGCTGAAACCTTATACGGAATCGAACAATGCCCTTTACACTTTTGTTGTTAAGAAACTACGCTGATAATTCTCCTGACAAAGCGCCATCTCGTTCACGTAGTTGAACTAAAATTCCTTCTACTTGCCCTTCATTGACCTTCATGAACGGAATCTGAGGAACAATTGAATGCGATTACGGGAACACACCTCAAGTCTTCATACGATTATACAGGGTGGGGCAGTCACTATTAGCACCTCAGATATCTTCGAAATTATAAGTTTCACAAAAATATTTACTGAAATAAAATTGTACAGTACGAAGGGGGCCATCCGGTGGCTATAATAGTTTTTTTGTAGGTGGAGGTACTTCGGACTTTTGAAGGTCACCTTAATTTTTTAAAATGGAATGAGGTATTTTTGAATACATCAACCGATGCAGCTGGACATTCGTTACAAAAAAGTACTAACCTATGTATGTCGAAAAGTTAGTAGTTCACGAGATATTACAATTTAAATAACTCAAAAATACCATTACTTTCCTACTAAGACGTTACAACAGTAAGTAACACTAATGTCTTAGTACGATTGCAATGGTGTTTTAGAGTTATTTAAATTGTAATATCTCCTGAACTACTAACTTTTCGACATACATAGGTTAGTACTTTTTTGTAACGAATGTCTAGCTGCATCGGTTGATGTATTCAAAAATATCTCATTCCATTAAAAACTAGCTGGTTATTGTTGCTCGCTCGCTTCGCGAGCTCGCGGGTGGGGTTGTTATTGCTCGCTCGCTTCGCGAGCTCGCTGGTAGGGTTGTTGTTGCTCGCTCGCTTCGCGAGCTCGCGAATAGGACTGCTCTTGCGAAAGGGTTAGTGGTACGCATTGCTAGTGGGACATACAGCTCTTAATGGTTTTTTTATTTATTTTGTGTGTGACTCTCCACGAGCCACACAAAGAACTTCCCGATTCGTTAGTTGTAAGCGGTAACCTTTACATTAGTTGCATAATTAAAAGAAAATGAAATATATATAATAACGTTTGTTTATTCGGTGGAAAATTTCCATCCTCTCGTATAAATTGCATTCTTGAATGAACTTCTTTCGAAAAAAACTAAAAAAACTAAAAAATCTAAAAAACTACTTGACCAATATGGACCAAAATCTAATCAGCTCTAAGTTACGACGGGGCACATCGATTGCATCATTCATCATTCAGATCGCATTGTTACTTTTTCAGAAAACGTTAACGAAAAATTTGATAACATTAAAACGGCCATACGCACACACACACACACACACACACATACTAACAATTTGATAAAAATAGTCTAAAATGACTTCAATAACCATGAAACGTGAAGATCTGCTAAAAAATCGATTTTCGATTTTCGGGGTAATTACAGTAACTTCCCTATGAATCGGGAAGTTAAAAATTTTTTTTAGTTTAAAAAAATTTTTTTTTTTAAATTAAAAAAAGGTTTTTTTAAATAAAAATGAAATACATACAATAACGTTTGTTTATTCGGTGGAAAATTTCCATCCTCTCGTATAAATTGCATTCTTGAATGAACTTCTTTCGAAAAAAACTAAAAAAACTAAAAAATCTAAAAAACTACTTGACCAATATGGACCAAAATCTAATCAGCTCTAAGTTACGACGGGGCACATCGTTTGCATCATTCATCATTCAGATCGCATTGTTACTTTTTCAGAAAACGTTAACGAAAAATTTGATAACATAAAAACGGCCATACGCACGCACACACACACACACACACACACACACACACACACACACACACACACACACATACTAACAATTTGATAAAAATAGTCTAAAATGACTTCAATAACCATGAAACGTGAAGATCTGCTAAAAAATCGATTTTCGATTTTCGGGGTAATTACAGTAACTTCCCTATGAATCGGGAAGTTAAAAATGGAGGTGACCTTCAAATGTCCGAAGTACGTCCACCTGCAAAAAAACTACTATCGCCACCGGATGGCCTCCTTCGTACTGTGCAATTTTATTTCAGCAAATATTTCTGTGAGACCTATAGTTTCGAAGATATCTGAGGTGCTAATAGTTACTGCCCCACCCTGTATATTGAGCTCAATGAGGGCTCATTCTAAAAAGGAAGGTTAAACGAAGCGCGCGGGGGTCCCTAAATTAGCAGGAAAAACCTTTTTGTGATCGAAAAATACATTAGAATTTCCGGAATTTTTCTTCATTTGTTTTCCCTACTTTGGACACTCACATTACTACATATAAACATAATGTAACTGAAGTTGGACCCACGCGCGCTTCATTTAACCTTCCCCTTTAGAATGAGCCCTCACTCAGCTCAAAATATAATCGTATCAGGACGTGAGGTGTGTTCCCGTAAATACGGTTTTCACTTGTTTTTCTAGTAATATTCTAGTTAGATTCTAGTAATGTCACGTGGGTACCCTACCCCCTTAACATATGAAATAAGGTGCTAAGGGGTACCAACTCCATATATATATATATATATATATATATATATATATATATATATATATATATATATATATATATATATATTAATTGTTTTTAGGTTGTAGATCCGTACTTTTTCATCTAGCCTAACTTCGCTTTTTCTTCTGCTACTGTTTTACACAATCCTCTCTGTAACACACATGTTCTCTATCTATAATTCTATTAAATCAAAACATTATTCGTACATCCTGCTTATATTTATTTAAACGCACGGCCTTCTCAACAGGTTATAGGCCCAGGAGCGTAGTGTGAATTATATTTTTTGGAAGAAAGTGTTGAAATGCAGAAGAATTTTCACTTTATGAAAGGTTAAAATAGCACGTGTGCGTACAGTGCAAAGAGATTTCTTCTTCCGCCTGTGTGCAAAAAAGTAAAAAAGGAAAACTCTCGCCGCCAGAAACACACTTGTTATTACTTGTTACTACCAACAGCATTAGATTCAGGCGCATCAGACGCACTTAGAAAGGAATATATAAAGGAAGTAGCAGAGTAGCAAAAGTTGGATGCCTTGGCCCGAAAGAAAGTGGTTACAACCCTATCAGAACAGTGCGTGTTGCACATAATTAACTGCAATAGTGCAATGGAAATGTGGACGAAACTAGAAGGAATTTATGAGCAAAAGTCAGAACAATTATACACGCAGGTGGTTTCGAAAAGCGTTTTTGGGCGGAAGCAGTAAGCACAGTAGTACATGTACTAAATCACACAGGGACTAGCAATGTAAAAGGAATGAGTCCATACGAATTGTGGCATAATAAAAAACCTAATATCAAAGACTTGCATATTTTCGGAGAGAAGATTTTTACGCATATACCAAAGCAAATGAGGCAAAGACTAGACAATACATCTAATAAAGCTTTTTTTCTAGGATATGATGAAAATGCAAAAGGTTACAGAGCTTGGTTCCCAACTGAAAGCACTGTTAAAATAGTACGAAATGTGTTTTTTAGTGGAGAAATTGAACCTGTAAACGCATTGAAACCTAAAGATTGTATTCTACTGTAGTTGCCTCAAGATCATGAACAGGAAGCAGATGAAAATAATGCAAGAAGAGAAGAAGTTGAAGAAGACTTAATCGAGGAAGAAGAACCAGAGACACCTCCAAGTATATTGGAAGAAAACATACCTGAAGAGCCTCCGCAACAACAAGAAATTGGAAGAAATGTACAAGAAGAAGATCATAACCAACCTAGAAGAAATCTAAGAGACAGAAATTCTTTGAAAAAGCCGAATAGGTACGACGACTATGTGGATATAGAAGAGGTATTTATCGCTGAAAGCAGGGAACCACTAGACTATACAGAAGCTGTACAAGGTGATGATGCTAGCAAATGGAAGGAGACCATGCAGGAAGAAATGGAAGCTTTAAATATGTTGGAAAGTAAAAGGAAAGCTTTTCAACATCTGCGTCGCGCTAGTGGTCAATGAGGAGGGCGGCCACCGATATGCAAAATCGGATGTGCCTTCTCCGTTATGCTTTTGTTTTTTCCTCTCGATGCCATCGGCCCCGTTGCGATGCCATCGATAGGCAGTTGAGATTCTGACCGCGCAAGCGACGTAACACATACCTTTTTTATTTGTAAAGCGGAGAAATAAATTATATTCTATATTTATTAATATAGGAGCGTTATTTTCAATAAAATAAAAATGAAGTATGGAAATTAGTAGATAAGCCAGAGAAACAGAACTTGATTGGAAACCGTTGGGTTTATAAAATAAAAAGAGATTCAGATGGAAAAATACTCAGATATAAAGCAAGATTAGTTGCAAAAGGGTTCAAGCAAAAACAAGGAACTGATTATCAAGAAACATTTAGTCCAATTGTGAGAATGAGTTCTATTAGATTAGTATTAGTCATAGCAGCTAGTGAAGACCTTATGTTAAGGCAGTTTGATGTTAAAACAGCTTTCCTAAATGGAGATTTGGAAGACGATGTATATATGAAGCAGCCAGTAGGTTTTTCGAATGATAATGGTAAAGTCTGTAAATTAACAAGAAGTTTATATGGTTTAAAATAAGCCTCAAGCTGCTGGAACAAAAAGTTCACAAAATTTCTAAAGAAACAAACTAAAAGTTACTAGCGCAGATCCTTGCATATTTTACAGTACAAATAAGGATAAAAGACTAATCATAGCTATTCACATGGATGATGGTTTAATTGCAGCTAAGAATTTACAAGGTATCACAAACTTATTAAAAGATTTACAACAATAATTTGAAGTTACGCATTCGCCGGTTGGAACCTTCTTGGGAATTCAAATCGAACAGAGACAGAATGGATCAATTTTCATTCATCAGGCAGCCTATACTCGGAAGATTATTGAAAGATTTAGAATTGAAAATGCAAATGCAGTATGTATACCAGCAGATCCAAACCATGAAATGTGCACAGAAATGCATTCTGTTGACCAAAGAGAAATCACCAAAGCACCGTACAGAGAAGTGATATAACAGATATCTCTTATGCTGTGAATAAAGCAAGTAGATATTTAATCGAACCGACGAAAATACAGTGGAATGCTGTGAAAAGAATATTAAAATATCTGAATGGTACACAAAACCATGGATTACTTTTCAAAAGGAGCAAACTCAATTGAAGAGTAGTTCAGGAGATATTACAATTTAAATAACTCAAAAATACCATTACTTTCCTACTAAGACGTTACAACAGTAAGTAACACTAACGTCTTAGTACGATTGCAATGGTGTTTTAGAGTTATTTAAATTGTAATATCTCCTGAACTACTAACTTTTCGACATACATAGGTTACTACTTTTTTGTAACGAATGTCCAGCTGTATCGGTTGATGTATTCAAAAATACCTCATTCCATTAAAAAAATGGAGGTGACCTTCAAATGTCCGAAGTACGTCCACCTGCAAAAAAACTACTATCGCCACCGGATGGCCTCCTTCGTACTGTGCAATTTTATTTCAGCAAATATTTCTGTGAGACTTATAGTTTCGAAAATATCTGAGGTGCTAATAGTTACTGCCCCACCCTGTATATTAATTGTTTTTAGATTGCAGATCCGTACTTTCTTATCTAGCCTAACTTCGTTTCTTTTCTACTACTGTTTTACACAATCCTCTCTTGTAACACACATGTTCTCTATCTATAATTATAATTCTATTAAATCAACACATTATTCGTGCATCCTGCTTATATTTATTTAAATGCACGGCCTTCTGAACACTTCATTTATATTTAACCGATTTCTTCGGCGCTTGCTCAGCAAGGAATTCACCGATCGCGATGAAATGTTTCAGTAATTTGTTATTGTTAATAACAATTGTTATATAAAAAAATTGGAGTTGTTTGGTCCATTCATAAAATAGTTATTCTAATTTAAAGTGCGTGTGATCACTTATGTGCGTAACTCTATAAAGTAATCTAACGAAATGGCGTAAGCAAAAACACTAACGGTAACAAATAATAACAATGAAAATACTTACTTGTCTAAATATGAAGTAAATAGTGTAAATACACCAATATGTATTACACGATGAAATATATCGCAAGATCACAGGAGATTTCTGAAACACGTTCTCGAAGCTCTAGTACAAGACTGTTTGTCACGCAGCAACGCAACGGTGCGGCGCGACGCGTTCGTCTCCCGCATTCGACTATTTCATCGATCGTCTATTGTTTTATCCACCGTCGGTGATCAACTTGCTTCGGTGATACTGTACAACTGTACGACAGAGCTGGACGCAGCGAAGCAGGGACCGTCCCGTCATACTGTTACATTATTTTTGATCTATTAAATACATTACTTAAGAAAAGAATTCCTATTTTACTTCAGTTTTTTGTTGCAATTCAAGTAGAAAATTTTTAGTTTACATATCGGTCCCCGATATTTATATAAATAAATAAATAAATATATATTGTTATATGTAAATATGTTTTATACACATATATGCATGAGGAGTGAACATCCTAGTACGTACGAATGTCGAACATGGCGCCTACTAGAAGTTAGCCTCCCACTTGTGGAATTAAACAATTTCAACAGTTGTGCTGAATTGTGCTATGTTTGTGCTATATTGTGCTCGAATATTATAACTGTAATATTGTAACAGACTTGCTCCCACAAGCCTGTTACTAACGCGCCGCGCAAGTACCGCGAACCGACCGCTAGATGGCTACGACTCTCGCAAGAGAAAGTACGCACCGCACACCTTCGGGAATCGGCCGCTAGATGGCCAACGCCGCGATTACCGATTCTCGTTGATAAAATGATACCGTCGCGAGGATATAGGAATCGAACGACGCGACAAATAGCGGAGTGATCCACCGTCGAGCCGACGTAGATCGAGTGTACCAAGAGTTCCGAAAAGCCAGACCGGAGAGTAAGTATTATAATTCCGCGGTACAAAAGTACGATCGTCGAGCCGACGAACGTATCTACGTTTAAACAGACGATCCTCGAGCCGACGATCTGTCTTCTTTTTCTCCGCCTGTTTTCTCATACAGTTCACGGTGAAGTGTCGTGCCGACACGTCGCCCTTGCTGCCGCCGATCGCCGTGCCAGCGACCGGCTCGCCCCAGTGCCCCCGCCGACACTGCCGACCGTCCGCGATAGCCGCGCCTCCGCTCAAACCGCGTGACGCCGAACGATACCGACCGCGCCAGCCGCGCCTCCACTCGAGACCGTGGTACCGACCGTCCAGTTCAGCCGCGCCTCCACTCAACCGTATACCGCGACACGTGGGGAACCAATCCGCGGCGAAACCTATTTCGACCGCAGTCAGTGTTTTATTTCTCTACACCTCCTTCCCCTCCACGATCGACACGAACCCCGGCACGATGAGCTAAACACCCCGGGTAACCAAGTTGTTACATGGCGCCCGAACAGGGACCTGACACGTAATCAATAGACCAACGCAACCGCGGATTTTTTTTTGAAACATCGCTGCGAGGAATGAATCGAACCTCCTCCCTACGGGTTACGAAAGAAAGAATTATAAACGAACTACGGAGACTGAATCTCCCCGTCACCGGAACAACCGAGGAACTCCGACAACGCTGGGCCGCAAGCATTATAACCCGATCTCCCGAGCCCTCAACAATGGACGAACCAAAAACGCCAACATTCGTCAGTACAGCTATGCATCCCGCAGGCACCGGCAACGACACACTCGCACCACCACCAACCTTCGTCGTAAACGCCCCCGCCACCCCGGACCCGCGTAAAAATCTCGACCGCATGCGGAAATGGGGCTGTACCAGTGATGGGAAAGACCCATTCGCATTCATCGAGAGAATCGATGAGCTGCAAGACACCTACCAGCTAACAGACTCCGAAGTATTACGGGGCATCCCAGAACTATTGAGAGGCGAGGCACAGCTCTGGTTCCGCAATAACCGGCAGCAAATACTAACAAAAACCGGGTTTAAGGAAAAATTTTTAGGATTTTTTTCCCCAAATCGTACTCAATCCCAACGAGAACGTGAAGCCCGTGACCGAACACAGCGACCCGGCGAGCCGTTCAACCTCTTCATGAACGCACTGTGCACCCTCATGCGGCGTGCAGATATTCCCTCCGAGAAATATCTCGAACTCCTCTACGAGAACATGGCACCAGAGTACGCCATGCTCATCGACCCCGACAATCTCAGCGATCTCGACGACCTACTCAAACAGGTCCAACGCATCGAACGAGCCCAGGAGAGGACCAAACGGACCACACAGCAAAACAACCGCCCCGCCACCGCCACCATTGAAGGGACCTACGAGACACCATGCATCTCCGCAATACCGCGAACAGATCCAGGCGAGATACGCGCCTCTAGACCCCGCCCCTCTAGCCCGGCACCATACAACCCGGACGCACACTGCTGGAGATGCAAGCAACGCGGACACACGCGATGGGAGTGCCGCAACGAGTTCAAAAAGTTCTGCTCTCGATGCGGCCGCGACGGAGTCCTAACACGCGACTGCCACCCCCCGACTGCCCCGGGAAACGGACCACGGGGACCGCCGCGATACAGCGACCGGCGGCCCCAACAATAAAAAAGAAATACACAAAAATCGAGTACAACCCGCGCCCACAATTGAGCATCAAGATGCTCGGCCGGGAAATCAAGGCACTCCTCGACACAGGAGCCCAACTCTCGTGTATCAATGGGGAAATACTCGAGTGGGCTCTCGCCCAAGGGATCCAACCGACCGCTCCAGCCGAAAACATCAGCCTCGCCGACGGGTCCATAACACAAACCTCAGGGAAGATACGAATCCCATTCAGTACCGAAGGCTATACGTGGACCCAAGAATTCACGATACTCCCACGCATGGGACCACCAGTCCTCCTGGGAATACAAACAATCGCCGCACTAGAAATCAGCTTCCAACCACCGCTCCAAATCGTCAATTGGCCCGCCACCTGCCTCGCCGAGCCCTACCTGCAAATAGGACTCCGACAACCACAAGAAACCGACCAGAAACACCTCCAGGACTTCCTCAGGACCGAGTTACGACACTTCGAGGATGTCACAGGGCGAACCACATTGACGCAACACCGCATCAAGTTGAAAGATAGTACACCCATCAAGCAGCGGTACCGTCCACGAAACCCGGCCATGCAGGCGATCATAGATGAGGAAGTAGACAAAATGCTCCGGGAAGGGGTCATAGAACCCTCAAATAGCCCGTGGAGCTCACCCATTGTAATCGTGAAAAAGAAAGACGGCAAACTACGATTCTGCGTTGAGAGTCTCAAATACCTGGGCCATATTATTGACCAGCAGGGGATAAGAACCGACCCCGAGAAAACTAGCGCAATCGCCTTACTCTCCACACCCAAAACGATACGAGAAGTACGCCGATTCCACGGAATGGCCTCCTGGTACCGCCGGTTCGTGCCGAACTTCGCGGAGATCATGGAGCCACTAACGAGATTAACCAGAAAAAACGCCAGATGGAACTGGACCGAAACAGAGGAAGAAGCCTTCCGCACGATGAAAGAAAAACTGGTTACCGCCCCGATACTGGCCTGCCCAGACTTCAGTGAAACATTCACACTACAGACCGATGCCAGCGATCACGGCCTCGGAATCGTGCTCACACAAGGATCCGAGGAGAACGAAAGGGTCATAGCATATGCAAGCCACACCCTCAACGCCACTGAGCGCAACTATAGTGCGACCGAAAAAGAGTGCCTGGCCGTAGTATGGGGAATCAGGAAGATGAGACCGTACCTGGAAGGGTACCACTTCACGGTTATCACCGACCACCAGGCACTACGGTGGCTGCAACAGATCGACAACCCGACGGGAAGACTGGCAAGATGGGCACTCGAGCTCCAACAGTACAACTTCAACATCCAATACCGCCCGGGGAAAAACAACCAGGTTGCGGACGCACTATCCCGAACACCACCGACCCCGGAAATAAATATGCTACAACCAAAGGAACACACCGACACATGGTACGAACGGAAAATAAAAGCCGTACAGCAAGATCCCGCTTCCGTTCCCGAGTTTCGGGTGCAACAAGGCAAACTACAAAGACATATCCTCCACCAACTCGATTACAACGAACCCGAACCCGACACCGCATGGAAAACATGCGTACCCACCACCGAGAGAGCAGAGATCCTCCGACGGTACCACGACGACCCCCTCGCTGGACACCTAGGCATTGCGAAGACAATAATCCGCATTGCCCAGAAATTTTACTGGCCAGGCATGTTCCGACAAGTGGCGCAATACGTCCGCAGCTGCAAGAGTTGCCAACAATATAAAACGCCACCACACAAACCCCCCGGACTACTACACGCCAACCCCGGAACACAGCCCTGGCACACCGTCTCGGTCGACCTGATAGGACCGCTTCCACGCTCCCGACAAGGGCACAGATGGCTACTAGTCGCACTAGACCGGTTCACCAAATGGGTCGAACTCACACCCCTACGAAAAGCCACCAGCGCCGCCGTCGCCGCCGCCATACAAAAAGACATTATACTGCGCCACGGAACCCCAGAAATAATCATTTCCGACAACGGAAAACAATTTATAGGGGACCCATTCACGAGCCTACTACAGAGCACCGGCATCACAATTCGCCGAACACCTCCATACTCGCCACACTGCAACCCAGTGGAACGGGCAAATAAAGTAGTGAAGACAATGCTGGCCCAATACACCGGGAAATATCACGAACGATGGGACGAGAAAATCGACGAGGCCAGATTCGCAATAAACACCGCATGGCACGAAGCGACTGGGTACAGCCCCGCCTACCTCAATCACGGCCGAGAACTACGTACACCAGGACAAACACGCACCGAAGGGGCCCCCATTCCACCAAATCAGCGATGGAAGCATCTAAAAGAAGCCCAGGAACTGGCCCGACTCCGACTAGCACAAGCGTTCGGACGCCAAGAACGACACTATAACTTACGACACCGGGAATGGAGGCCGGCCATAGGAGAGTCAGTGTGGAAGAGAGAACACACCCTATCCAACAAAGGAGCGGGTATCGCCGCCAAACTCGCCCCCAAATACACGGGACCATACACGGTCAAGAAAATTGTGTCGCCGGTAATAGTAGACCTCTACGACGGGAAGAAATGGTACCGGCATATACACGTGCAGGACCTAAAACCCGCAAACGACCGCGACAACCGGACCTCAGATCCCACCGAAGATCCTGACACTCCCCACGATCCTACACCAGTACCACCTCCCGCCGAAAACCCAGCGCCTCGTCGCCGAGGACGACCCCGAAAATTAATACCACCCGCTAACTTAATAGGTATGCCCAACGAGCCAGAGTACGTAAGAGAGCTCATGGAGCTCGTCGAGGGAGACCCAACGGCCAGAACACCAACGAGGCCCAAACTCCTGCCAACCACCCGACCGTCACACAACAGAAAGATCCTGCGACCCACCACCACCACGGTACCACGCAGCAAAGTGAAGATCCGGTCAGTGACGTGGCTCCCACCTTCAAAAAAGGTAACGATCACGCTCGGACTGCCACCCACAAAACAACCACCACGAGCCAGGGACCAGGCCAACCCCCCTACCCCTCCGCAGCTGCCAAAAGAGGCCCCTCCCCCGGCACCCATCCAACCACCCCCACCGACGCCGGAACACCTATGGAGCGGCGACGCCACCCACTTGGCACCCGTACCCTACCCCGGAGAACACCCGCCAGGAACAACAGCATGGCACACGTTGCCCACCGGGCAGAAAGTAGAGGTGCCACGGCGATACGCCCGCACAGGAGGGTGCTGCGTGAACGCCCACGGGGAAAGGTGGCGCATTCTATTTGATAAGGCGGGAAAGCCACGCCGCTTTATACACAGAGGCCCCGCCACAGCCACGCCCCAGCCCTATTAGTTAAGACCTAGGATAAGTTAGTCTTAAGGATAACAGTGCGCTAGTTATAAGGAAAAAGTATTATATTTTTTAGTTACTATTTTTATATTTTTATTTTTTATATTTTACTATCTTTGTAAGACAACGTCCTATTTTTTTTTCTCTGTTTTATACCGACCAAGAGACTGATTTTTTTTTGTTTTTTTGTTATATGGTTATATACATGTTTACAATGCAAATAAACTGGGTTTCGCTGCCACTACCCCGGAGAAGGAGGGGGGTGTAACAGACTTGCTCCCACAAGCCTGTTACTAACGCGCCGCGCAAGTACCGCGAACCGACCGCTAGATGGCTACGACTCTCGCAAGAGAAAGTACGCACCGCACACCTTCGGGAATCGGCCGCTAGATGGCCAACGCCGCGATTACCGATTCTCGTTGATAAAATGATACCGTCGCGAGGATATAGGAATCGAACGACGCGACAAATAGCGGAGTGATCCACCGTCGAGCCGACGTAGATCGAGTGTACCAAGAGTTCCGAAAAGCCAGACCGGAGAGTAAGTATTATAATTCCGCGGTACAAAAGTACGATCGTCGAGCCGACGAACGTATCTACGTTTAAACAGACGATCCTCGAGCCGACGATCTGTCTTCTTTTTCTCCGCCTGTTTTCTCATACAGTTCACGGTGAAGTGTCGTGCCGACACGTCGCCCTTGCTGCCGCCGATCGCCGTGCCAGCGACCGGCTCGCCCCAGTGCCCCCGCCGACACTGCCGACCGTCCGCGATAGCCGCACCTCCGCTCAAACCGCGTGACGCCGAACGATACCGACCGCGCCAGCCGCGCCTCCACTCGAGACCGTGGTACCGACCGTCCAGTTCAGCCGCGCCTCCACTCAACCGTATACCGCGACACGTGGGGAACCAATCCGCGGCGAAACCTATTTCGACCGCAGTCAGTGTTTTATTTCTCTACACCTCCTTCCCCTCCACGATCGACACGAACCCCGGCACGATGAGCTAAACACCCCGGGTAACCAAGTTGTTACAATATAAAAAATAAGATGAAAAATTGAAAAAATCGATTTTTTGAATAGCCCCCCACTTTTCATTTTTTCAATTTTCTCAATTGTGCTAAGTTGTGCTAGGTTGTGCTAAGATTGTGCTAAAGTATTATTTAAAAAAAATTATAAATAAAGAAGTTATAGTGAAAAATCGATTTCGACATGTAATTAACGTTAAAGTAAGAAACAGTTATCCAAACAGCATATACAGCAAAGTTCCGATTCCTGTCCAGTTTGGGAGGTCCCGATTCTTGTTCAGGCCTACTCACTCCACTGCCTGTCAACGCAGTCCCGTGCCGCAGGACGGCGACTATTGTCGTCGGCTCGGGTATATCGGTGTGACCACCACTACATTGACTCAATGAATCGAATGTTCAAACTTCTTAATAATCATTATTTTTTTATGGGACTTTTAAAAACGTATTTCTGGCATTTTTCTGATTAAAACAAGACCAAACACGATATAATTTCAATTGTATTTATTGGTTTAATCGACTGTGAAAGTTTTGTATAGAAAAGAAAGAGTCGCGTTCCTCCGTTGTTTATTTAAACATATGCTATTTCATAAGTTGAGTGTATGATGAATTATAAATTATGCTTCTCACATGTAGAATAAATATGGGCCAAATTATATCGTGTTTGGTCTTGTTTTAATCAGAATAATACCAGAAACAAGTCAGTGAAAGTCACATAAAAAAATAATGAAAAATAAAACATTTTGAATTGGCATTATATTGTGAGAACACGTGGGCCTTTAAACTGTGTCGGCGACGGCCACACGCTGCGGCCGCACGCTGAGGGTAGCCGTTGCCGACACCGTTGCTCTATTGTAGTCTCGCTCGGCGCGATCGGAGTAGTAGACCCAGCAGTAAATCAGAAAAGCAAGTCTAGCTTGCGATTCCTGTTTGCTCCAAGAACCACCCCCTGAACAGGAATCGGAACTTTGCTGTAATCGTATATCTGAGTTGTGCTAGCCTAGCACAAGTCAGCACAACTTTTAATTTCCCCAGCACAACGATATAAATGGCACTTTACTCTTGTGCGCTGCCCTTCGCGCTAAGGTACTGTGTCATTTTTGGTCTTTCTGATCATCCGAACATAGTAAAGAGTAAAGTGCCATTTATATCGTTGTGCTGGGGAAATTAAAAGTTGTGCTGACTTGGGCTAGGCGAGTTAGTTGAATGGTTGAGGAACAATCTTTCATCATTTGTTTTCCCATTCATGTATCCATTAAACACTGAAATTTGTCGAAAGTTTGAAGTTTCGTTAACCGCTTTCATTCCTTAACGAATTCACCTATTTGTAAGTTTTACCTTATTTACATCCATTAACAGATTTTTGTTTTACAAGAAATTTTTTTAGCTAAGTATAGGGTATACTTTTAAGAGAAATTCACTTTTGTACTATATACATTTGTGTAATCGTTAATATTTAAAGATAAACAACGAAGAGAAACTTTCTTGACAATTTTAAAACTTTGGTAATGATTTTGTTATACTTTGGAGTGAGATCCTGCGTTCATTTCCTGTGCCATTGTATTCTCTGTAGTTTTCTGATTAGGATGCAAGAAAAATTGGGTCCGACTACGTCCGACTCCGTGTTTTAGAGCTGATTTACGAAAAAATGGTCACCGCGCGGCATTTCTCACATCCTACATGTTTGCATTCGCTATCGTAAAGTAAATACTTACTAAGGAATTATTTGAAGGAACTGTTTAACTCATAAACGCTCATTGTATGCTGTAAAATACCGTAGATAGATCTTTGTCTCTATTTTTTATTGTATTCAGTTGAATCTGTCAGTTTATGTTGAAAAATTGAAAAAATTACATTTGTATGTAAATCACTTAATGAAGATATTTAATTTCGGTATTGCAAAATAAATATATGAGTATGTACCTTTTAATAGGAAACCCTGTGTTTCTATTCATTTTCATCGGGACAAAATTATTCGCTTGAGAATACTTCCTCCGTATCTGATATCGGTCGTTTTTCACATTCTTCTTCCTTTTCTTCTTCATTATCATCATCATCTTCTTCTTCTTCGTCTTCTGATCCTTGTTCTTCTTCGGCTAATGGATATTCCTTCTAATATGTCTCGTAATTAAAAGTCTTTTGCGCACGTCTGTATTGCATGTGTACGGGGAAGGCTTCGATTTTATGAATTAATCGTCACCCCGCTGCGCTCGACGAATTATTACACTCGTGAGGGCTAATTGTTCTTATTATAGATGGTGGTGTGAAAATGAATAACACTTGATTAACTTTTAATTAATCTAGAGAACATTTCTTTAATATGTTGCCAAGAAAATATACACTATTTACAAGCCGCGTAGCAATTTTAGAAAAGATGTTCAACATTTGGTGGTTGAGTAGGATCTGTCTGATGTTTTGAAGGTTGGCTAGAGGGTAAAATTTGGGAAAGAGAATGATTGGTGGAAAACAGTGTAGGGAAAGGGAAAATCGCAAGAGAGAGGAAAGGTTAGGAGCGATGAGAAGAAAAGAAGATGCGAAAACAAGATGACCCGAAGGCTGGTGACTTGGAGATAAACCAGATGTGAAGGACTAGGGTTACAGCTTGAGGAAGTTATTTATGACGGAGAAAGTCCTTAAAATTATGGTGGTGCGTGACAAATTGAAGGATTTGAGTTTAGGCACGATTTAAACATTAAAGCGAAACGACGTTAAAGAAAAAATAAACTGCTCGTGGGAAATAGGTATTGGTCGGGTGTGCTAAACCCGGACAGCATGCTTTGCTAGAACATTTTCGCACATTATTTTCTCTGTAACGGCGGAAGTGTTTATTTCTTGCCTCGGTTGCTTCTTCTGATAGTTTTACAATGGGTAAAACAACATTCTCAATAACTAATGGTGCGCGGATTAATATGTTATGCATGGTGGGTGACATAGGGTACCAGGAATATAGTTTTGCAGTGTCCATAGTGTATGTTCCAAATTTATTTAAATCTATTTTGTGACCGCTTAAAATTGTTTGTAACATGACTCTAAGTCTATATATTAATTTTACGTCAATTTCAGTAATCCTAGATGATAAAAAAAGATATTTTAATAACGAAGAACGTTAAAATATTGATTATAACCCACAGTCTTGATTGAAAAATAGCTACAAACTTTACAATCTGATACGCTCCTCTTTATGGACAAATTTTGCACTCAAAACATCAGTTTCAGTAAAAACGGCATACATTACAAAAGGTAGAAATCTCAAGCTTTAAAATGGTTCATTTTTCATAAAATTTAGATAAATATTAGCAAAGTTACAGCAGTTTCAATATTGAGCGAATTTTGAACTAGCTGTGACCGCTGAAATCGGGCGAATACCCCACTGTGGCGTCGGCTCGACATTCGAATTCAATTCGCACGTCGATCGTAGCATTTTTTAACGTTTAGTTTTGTCACAAACAATCGAGAACGACGAGCGGACCATATCGCAGGAAATCCATGTTTAAATACTATATTAATAATAAATACTTAACCTATGTATATCGAAAAGTTAGTAGTTCAGGAGATATTTCAATTTAAATAACTCAAAAATACCATTACTGTCGTACTAAGACGTTACACTAGTAAGTAAACGCTAACGTCTTAATACGACAGTAATGGTATTTCATAGTTATTTAAATTGAAATATCACCTGAACTACTAACATTTTGACATACAAAATATACCTCATTCCATTAAAAAAAATGAAGTTGACCTTCATATGTCCTTTAGGCACCCACCTACAAAAAAACTACTAACATCAGAATTAATACCCCCTTGAAGCCATACAAGTTCTATCTGATGCATCCTTCCTAACACGAATAACAGCCGTTTATTCAGGTGTTCTGTTTCTGCGGACTCACCCTGTATAAGAAACCAGAAATCAATATTCTGAATCCAAAAGAACTGCTTTATTATTGTTATGAACAAAATATTACAGCTGTAACGAAATTTTTATAAGAACAGTCTCATAAATTCGAACGAGAAACTAACTTTATAATATCAGTATTTAGTACTTCCACCGTTACATTTAATCACTTCAAATATTATATTTTCCATACTACAAACTAATTTTTCCAACGTTATTTTACCACTCCACTGGATTTGATACCACTCGTGTCCTACTGCGTTTTCTAACTTTTTCATGTTGTTATACTGCTTCCCATTTGTATACATATAAGTATGGCTCGTAATAGGATTCCCCGTAAATTTTCTATTGGGTTTAGATCAGGCAACGTGACGGTCAGTTCATTAGTTGCAAACTATTTTGTCAAAACCACTCCGGACTCTTCCTAGCATTGTGTATCACCGCGTTATCTTGTTCAAAAATAACGTTGTAGTCATGATTTTTCTCTACGAAGCAAAGTGAAGTGTCTTCTAATAGAAAAGTAATAGTAAAGTGTCTTTGAATTATAGCTAAACGCAGCCCATATCATTAAACTTCCACCGTCGAAATTCCTACTCATTGCTACGACTTTATCCTTACGTAAATCATGCTAATAGTATTTAAATCCATCAGGACAGTCTAGTTTGAATTTTTTTCATCGGAAAATATATTTTTCAACTCCTGACAGCAGGTCATGTGATCTCTTGCGAATTTTACTCTTGCAGTTTTGCGCTCCTTGGCTAAGAGGTGGCTTCATTATTTTTTACTCCATTTTAACCTGTGCTATTATTAGTTGTTAATTCTTTTAAAATATGAGAACGATCACGCTTTGCGAGTTTCGTATTTCCACCTATATATTGATTTGTGCCATATTCTTCACGGAATTTTAGAAAATGATGTACGCAAGTACTAGATTAACTTTTTTTTGCTATCTCTCGAATACAGAAACCTGTATCGTGATATCCACCTATTTTTTTCTTTATTCGATACTTAAATTTTTTCCACGTCGCATTCTAATGAATGAAGAATTATTTTACAGTTACATTAGCACACGACAGGGTATTTTTACCTCAGCTGAAATTTTCCACTGAAAAGGAGGAGAGCTTTTTAGTGAAACATTAACGACAACCGATGATGAGTTTGAATATTTTGAATTATGATATATTATTCCGATCCGACATTGACAACAACAACAACAGCCGCGGATTAATTTGTTATGAAAAATACAGAATTATCAATAGAAAAATTATTTGTTGAACAGGAATTTAGTTCAAATGCGTATGTAGAACTGTTCACGTTTAAATTCAGAAATTATTATATAATAAGTGGTTTTAAATCACCGAAAGCTACTAACTCTATGTTTGGTAGCGTTGTGCAACGAATAATGAATAAAATTTCAATTGAAAGTGAACAGATTTTGATAGGTGATTTAAATTACAATATATTGAATTGCAAGGATAATGGTAATAATTATTTGATTAATCTTTTGAACAAGTGCAATTTAAAAAATAAATTACCATCCAAAAGTATAACGACTTGTGGTGTACTCACTGAATAAACAATAGCGGACTGGTTAGTATTGTGACGTTGCAAATCAGCGACGTCACTTCGCCGTTAATTGCGAGCACATTTTTAATAGTGCGAAGGACCGGACCGTGCAATAACGAGACGCGAGACCGGGAAACACAGGATTCGAGAGCGTTCCGCGAGGAATTTCCATAAATTAGAGCGCGCACTGACACCTAGCGTGCGCGCCGAGAACGGCAAGTTTCAGGGCCGAGCAGCGGACCCGGAAACGGAGCCCCGACCTTCGACATTTTCCTAGGCAAACGATTTCGAGGCAGGAGGACGTCCGATGAAACACAAATGGCATGAATCGAAGCCCCGTGCACGGGCCATCTACGGACTATCGAGGGCACCCGGTCAATCGACTTGGAGGCGCCGAAGGGACAGGAACCCCTATCGACCACCCTATCATTTCGCGGTCCCGACGCCGCCTCATCCCGCCATAAATAGGGTTCCAGCGAGGATGGTGCCACCGAGAAGCCAGTACGAGGCACGAGCCTCCTCCCACGTCTCCCGAAAAGTGAGACGGTTTCGCGAAGGGGTCCAGGAGCCAAGGACCCCGTCGAGACGCCCCTGCCACGCGAACGTCGCGCGAGAAACGGAGCCCTGGGAAATTCGGCAAGGAGGTCGGGTGGGGGGAACGAGAATCGATGCGGCACGCGACCGAATATCGATGAATCACTGTCGCGCGAGCTGTCCGACGAAAAACCACCCGCGTCACCTAGCAATTACGGTCTCTGAAATCGCGTCCGCGAAGTAAGGAACGCGCCACATAACGAAGACCCGGTCTCGCGAGTGTCGTACGGGATTCTCGATTGGGCCCAGCGATTTCGGCCGAATCACTGAGATATCGGAGGGGCAGCGATCGAACCCGCAGAAAGAGAAACGAGAGACGGTAAGTCGCACAGTGACCCTTTCGAATATTCGGTTAGCGTGTTGGCTCGACGATTATCGCGCGAGGACGACCCGTGGTCGTTTCGTCCTCGATATTTCGCGTAGGCCGAGACGCCAAGCGTCTCGGGCCATCGGCTCGGGCCGTAGCGACGGTCCTTTGAGCGGTATTTCGCGCAGAGAGTTCCCCCTTAAAATCTCGCGCTCGGAAGTTTCCTCGGAGGAATCGCGTCTCGCGAATATTTCGTCCGACGCCTCGCAAACATCTCGAATCCTGTGTCGTATTGCGTAGCGAACGCGTTTCAACTCCGTCGCCGTTCGTATCGTCCGTCGTATGCTTTGCGTACGCGTGCTATCGCGACAGTCTTGTATTGCGCCGTCCACCCGCGCTTCGCGCGATCCCGTCCGTCGGGAAATCGTATCGTCGGTACCGATCATCCGTACCCTTTCGCGCGATCTTAACCTACGACAACCGCGCTGCGACCGACCTACCGTCCGCAATTCTGTATGAAGAGCGCGGGCTCTCGGGTTGCGGTCACGTGACCGCTAAATTGTATTATTTGACGAAGGAATAAAACACCCACTCGAGGCCAATTACGTTGTCGTTCATTCCCCGTGAGATCCGTCCTGCCGTAAGGGCTGTCCTCGTCCTTCCGTGTTCGAACCACCGGACCCCATCGCGTCCTCGTTACGATCCGCGTGCTTCGAAGGTTCGATCTCCGAGTACGAAATTCGTGTCGTGTTTCGCGTGACACTTTTCACGGTGTCTGGCGCCCGAACAATCTCGCGGAAATTTCGAACCTTCGGACGTCCTTTGTCTCGGGCGGACCACGAGCATACGGCGGCCCGCGGCCCGGCCTAAAGGCCTGTAAAAGCCCGAAAGTCGCTCGATCGGAGGTTTTCTAGCCTCCGCGCGCGAGCGACGTGACAGTATATAAGTGTATTATAATGTGTTATTAATACAAAATAGGTGTGAACAGTATGAGTTACAAAATCATTCTGAGAAGGGGCGCGATGGATACGCTAAGCGTTTTCCCTAGGTGGCGCTGATACATTACATCTGTGGGGAATTCTGAGGTTATTCCCCTAGATCGCGGACGTGGCGACACCTAGGAAAAAGGCAGGTTGGCGAGCCTGAGCCACACTTTTTGGTTTTCCGGTTCCTAGCGAGAGCACGCGTCTTCTACTCTGCTCGAAGCTCTCGTGCCGTAAAGGCTGTCCGCGGTCTCGCGCCTCGTACAGGCGTACATGTTCAATAAGTTATATTAAGTCATATTAAGTTTAATAAAACTCTCTCGGGTTTCCGAGATCCTTTTGGAATACAGCAAGCAGTGGTTTTATTACACTTCCATTCCATCCACTTCTGCAGGTGTTGGAGTCAGCTGGTGACCAGTCGACAATATAGTCACCATTTCTCCACAGTGGTGACCCCGACGTGATCGGAAGTGAGAAACTGATAGTGTAGTGAGACCGACGTGGAGTCCAATATCAACGCGTTACGGTAACCAGTGCCGACGCGTTGTGAGCAAGATGCAATTTATTGGCGAGAGGATTCGACGGCGACGTCGACCAACCGTTTCCCCGAACGGCGAGAGGCGCCAAGAACACACGTTCCTGGCAACTTGGACGACTTCGGCAGCCCTATCCACCGGCATTGAGGCAGCGGCCCACAAGGAGCCGGCCCACGTGGATAGCAGATCAACGTAGCAGAGTGGCAGCCATCGAGCCTGCCGTCCCTGCGCAACTTCATCGAACGGGCAATCATCGGGACAGCTTCGCCGGCAAGCGCCGTGCGTTCCCTCAGCGTGCCGCGTCGTCATACCGCGCGCTAAATTCTTGTCGCGTCGCCATATTGCGCGCCAAATTGTGACCGCGTCTCTACATTGCGCGCCAAATCGTACCGCGTCGTCATATTGCGCACCAAGTCGTTGTCGCGCCGCCGTGATTCTACTGCCGCGCCGCCAACCGGATTGCCGTCGAGCTGCCATACGTCGCGCCGAATCGCGTCGTCGTAACTTTGAGCGTCGCGATCTTGTAGAGCTGTCACGCGTCTTTCGCGCGTTTTATTCCAAGTTATGGCAACATCAGATCCGAATGTCCTCGAGCTGCAAAGCCAGCTGGAGCGAGCTCGTCAGCAGATCGAGGAGCTGCGCGCGCGGAATGCACCCGAAACGCGTATCGACGCATATCGCGTTCCTAAGCTGCCGGCATTTATTAAGCGAGAGCCGCGCACGTGGTTTCGTCAGGTGGAAGCGTCGTTTAGGGTTGCGAGGATAACGAGCCAGAGGACCATGGCGGATACCGTGATAGCGGCCATTGACGAGGACGTCGCGGTCGTCGTGGGCGACCTTATAGAGAATCCGGACCCTGTGAACCCTTATGACCGACTCAAAGAGCGAATTATGGTCGCGTTCGCGGCGTCCGACGAAGCGAGGCTCCGCCAGCTGTTGCGCGGGCAACTCACAACGATGGGGATTAATCAGCGTCTCTGTAATTTGGAGCGTAGCTTAGAGGAGATCACCGCGTTTATGAAGCGGTCACACTTCCCGCGTGGTCACCGGTCGCGCAACCGCTCCACGTCGGCCGGCCGTCGTTCGGGAAACCGCCAGCGCTCCCCGAGTAACTCCGGCTCTACGCTGTGCTGGAAGCACAGAAAATTTGGAGCAACGGCGCGTTCGTGCGTTCCACCGTGCACCTGGCAGAACACCCCGCGTGACGCGGGAAACTGAGTAAGCCGGCCGTGTCAGAGGCGTCTAGGCGGGTTTCACAATCGAAACGCCTCCACATCCGCAAACGGAGTTCCGGGTTGGTATTTCTGATCGACACCGGCGCGGACATATCGCTGTTGCCAAAGCCTTTGAACTTCAAGGGTGGACCCCGCGGCCTGCAGCTGTTCGCTGCAAACGAGTCGCGCATTAAGACTTACGGCACCTTGCGCCGAGCATTGGATTTCGGCCTGCGCCGTCCCATCGAATGGTCGTTCGTCATCGCGGACGTTCCTTCTCCCATTATTGGAGCGGACCTCCTAGAACACCACGGCCTCGTGGTCGATCTCAGAAGGCGAAGCCTAGTCGATTCCGTCACAAAGCTCCAGTCGGTCGGGTCCAGTAGGCCTTTCAGCGGGCCCTCCGTCTTTCGCGTCGACCCCACCGCGAGGTTCGCTCATATCCTCGCAAAATTCCCTCGAGTAGTGGGTGTCGAGCAACCGGCCCCTCTCGAGGTAAGGGGCGTATACCACCATATAGCCACGTCAGGCCCCCAGTGGCAGAGCGGGCACGTCGCTTGCCTCCGGCCAAACTAAAAGCCGCTAAGGCCGAGATTGAGCGCCTGATCGGGGCTGGCATTTGCAGGCCATCGGACAGCCCTTGGGCCAGTCCAATTCACCTTGTGCCCAAGAAGGACGGTGAATGGCGCCTGTGCGGCGACTATCGCCGCCCGAACTCGGTCACCATTCCCGACCGGTACCCGGTGCCACACCTCCACGATTTTCCAACCGTTCTACACGGCAAATCGGTGTTTTCAACCTTGGATTTGCTCAAGGCATTCCACCAGATTCCGGTGGCACCGGAGGATATTCCGAAGACTGCGGTCATCACCCCCTTCGGTCTATTCGAGTATAAAGCTATGACGTTCGGATTTCGGAACGCTGCGCAAACGTTTCAGCGCTACATTGACCGAGCCCTGAACGGTATGGATTTCGTCTTTTCTTATATAGATGACATTCTCGTGGCTTCCGCCTCCCAGGAGAAGCACGAGAGGCATCTCGTCACAATTTTCGAGCGCCTCCAGGAGTTTCACCTCCGCCTGAATCTGGAGAAGTGCTGATTCGGTGTTGAAGAGGTAACTTTTCTTGGCCATTTGGTCAACAAAGATGGGTTCAGACCCACCCCGGATAAAGTCGAAGCGGTTGCCAATTTTGCCAAGCCTAATTCAATAGAAGAGCTCAGGCGTTTCCTGGGCATGATCAACTTTTATAGGAGGTGCATTCCGCACGCCGCTGCCATGCAGGCACCCCTCAACGCATTCCTCCACGACGCTCGCAAGCGGGACAAACGTCCAGTTCCGTGGACGCCCGAATCGGAAGCAGCCTTCGAGGAGTGCAAACAGTCCTTAGCGAACGTCGCGCTCATTGCTCACCCATCGAGCACCGCGACTGTCCGGCTCGTCACTGATGCGTCCAATTTCGCCATGGGCGCAGTCGTAGAGCAATTCGTTAACAATTCGTGGCAACCTCTCGCGTTTTTCTCGAGAAAATTCACACCGGCTCAGGCGAAGTATAGCACGTACGACCGTGAGCTTACAGCCGTGTACGAGGCTGTCCAGCATTTCCGCCATTTCCTGGAGGGTCGCGAGTTCTCCGTGTGCACCGACCACAAACCGCTCGTGTACGCTTTTCAGCAGTCTTCAGAGAAAGCGTCACCGAGACAATGTAGGCAGCTTTCCTTCATCGCCCAGTTCTCCACCAGCATGGTGTACTGCCCGGTGAGCAAAACGTCGTTGCCGATTCTCTGTCACTGATCCAGGCGATCCGCTTTACCACACAGTTCGACGCTAACGAGCTATCTTCCGAGCAGGGGAAGTGCCCCTAGCTGAAAGAGCTTCTTGAGTGTTCCGACCACTCGCTCAAAATTAAAAGACTGACGTTCGGTGCCGCGCACTCACCGATTTTCTGTGATATCTCGGAGGAGGCCATCAGGCCCTACGTGCCCGTTTCCATGCGCGAGCGCGTGTTTGCACTGTTCCACACGGACTCACATCCGGGGGCGAAGGTCACAGACCGCATTATCAGACAGCGCTATGTCTGGCCGAATATGCACCGCGACATTGCGCGCTGGTGCAAAACATGCATTTCGTGCCAACAAGCGAAGGTTGCACGCCATGTCAGGTTTCTTCCGAATAAATTCGTAATTCCGGACGGGAGATTCTCGCACGTCCACATAGACACTGTCGGACCTCTGCCCTTGAGTGAAGGGTTTCGCTATTTACTGACGATAGTCGACCGTTTTTCGCGTTGGCCGGAGGCCGTGCCAATCAAGGACGTCTCCGCGCAAACCATAGCGTGAGCTTTCTTCGATTCTTGGGTCGCGCGTTACGGCGCGCCCAAGTACCTCACGTCGGATCAGGGTACTCAGTTCGAGTCCCAACTCTTTTCGGCTCTCCTGTCGCTTATTGGTTGCCAGCGCATTCGTACGGCTTCGTACCACCCTGCCGCCAACGGTATGGTCGAACGCTGGCACCGCGACCTAAAAGCAGCCCTAACTTGTCACTCTCGACAATGGTCTCGCAGCCTTTCTACGGTGCTGCTAGGACTTCGCACACGCGTGCGTCTAGACACCCTCGCCTCTCCGGCAGACTTAGTATACGGCGCTTCCCTGCGCATTCCCGGCGAGTTCTTTTTAGACCAGAATTTTGACCCCAACCCGAGGTACTTCCTGGAGGAATTTAGGGAATATATGAGGGAGGTCCGCCCGGTGCCAGTCGCGCAGGGAACTGAGTCATCTACCCACGTACTCCTTCATTGCAAATTGCATGCGACGGAGCGAGAACCACTGTCATCCTTAATTAACTCACTTGGGCATACATGGCCACCACCTCTTAGTATTTTCGTAAGCGACGACGTCGCCGAAGCGTTCAGCTCCTTCGCACGCAAAGTGCTGCAAAAGAAGGAGATGCGGCCGGCCACCGTTGACCGCGCCGCATGACCTGCGCTAATCCCCCCCACCCTCCCTCCGCCGCGACGCGCTCCCCCCTAAACGCCGGCCCCAATAATTACTTTATTGCATGCCCTTTCAGCATTTTGCATGCTCACTATTGCCTTTAGCGGCTTTTGCAGAGCCAAACAGGAGGGGGAGTCTTTGCGCGTTCCGCGCCTTCGCCGCTCGGTCCCCGGGTCGAGGGTGGAGGCGCGGAGCGCGGCCCCCCCCCCTCCGACATGGTCCACCCGAGTCCATAAAATCGGTACCTCGGGGTTGGGGAGCCCAGCGATCAACGAATGGCTAATAGGCTTCCGTCGATCGCCCCCCAACAATAGGCGTTGGCTTCGAGGTGGCAGTGGTGTCTGGCCCGGACTGTCAAGGGTACGAACTGACGTTTCCATCGCTCTACGCGCGCCTCGCGCGCGGAGGGATGAAATGTCAGTTCAAAATCGGTCAGCTAGAAGACCGTGCTCAACCAGTAGCGGCGCGAAACTGCAAATCTCGCGCCAAACTGGTACTCGAGACTTGTCTCGAGGTGCGTTGATCGTGCACCACAACGATCCCAATCCCCGATTTCCGAACGTCTTTAGGAATAGGGGAGAGGCGGGTTGGCCAACAGGCTAAGGTACCGTCTCCGGAACAAAAACAGTAGATCTTGCCAGTCGCGCACAGTCTCGCCTGAACGCTCGAAGCGAACGGACGTGCTTCGCCCCTGCTCCGTGCCTCAGGTACACGACTACCTGCCGCCGCCATCTTAGACGACGCCGCTCAGCCTACGTGGCCTTTTCGCTGACGTGGCCCTTACGAGTTTTCTCGTGTTTAGCCACGACTGCTCTGAATTCGCGTGGTGTAATTGTACTAGTGCTGATTGGGACTAATAATTAGCGAGAATCAGTGCAGTGATCAATTAATATACAAACTGACTCAATCTGTCGCGACGTGTCCGCGAATCGCGCCGATCTTTTCCCTGCCCGTCGGAAACTGCTGCTTCCTCGCAGCAGCATAAACTTAGTGTTATTCAATAACGTGTGCATAAACAATTTCGTGCGTGCCAATATTTTAACAAACAATTTCGTCTGTGTACAAGTTTTCCGTTTGCCACTTCGCCGTTGGCCTGCTCCGCGCGTGGGTTTTTCCGCGTGACGTGGCCGACGCGAACAAAGGCCCCTAGCCGCTACGCCGAACACAATGGACAACACCGTTATACCCGGCCCTAAACCCCAGGTAGAACGGACGAAGAAAAAGAAGGGCAAGAAAAAGAAGAAAGTGGAACCCCCAGCAGGCGCAGGAGCACTGGACGCTCCAGGTTCACCACCATCCGACGCTGACGAATCTTCGTGCAGCGTCATGGAGATCGATCCCGCCTTGGTGCGAGATCTTTCCACCACCACCAGGAAGCGATCCCGCTCCCAAGCCCCCACCACGACGTCCGATGGCTCGGACGAGGAAGACCTCCAGCCGCGAGTACACCTCGTCAAGCTGGAGCCCCAAGACAAGGAGAAGGTGAGTACCGTTAATTCGGTATTTAACTTCACCGTCCCCGCTCCCGTTCCCCCCACCCCAAAACCGGCCCCCGCGAACTCCTCCGCGTCCCCCGCGAACTCATCCGCGTCCCCCACGTCTTTCGCTCCCCCCCCGCTGCGGTCCACCGCTGAGCTCGTCTCGCTGTCCGAGCTCACGATGGACCGCCTCACCTCCGTTTGCCTCGACGAGGCAAACAAAATCTCCAAAGCGAGTGCAGAACAAATTCTGCAACTCGCTGGCCAATTCCGCCGTATCGTCGGGGAATTGGCCCAAAACAACAGCTACATCGCGGGCAAATTGTCCGCGATGTCTGTTGCCCCCCGCGCCTCCGCGCCCACCCGCTCTTCGGCCCCAGCCGCTTCCCCGGCTCCCCACCACCCCGCCGCTTCCTCGGCCCCCCACCGCCCCGCCGCTGGCTCGTACGCCAGCGCCGCTGGTTCGTACGCCAGCGCCGCCGACCGTCGCCAGCCGCCCCGCCGCACAGTGGGCCAGAATCGCTCGCTAGCTGTTCATGAGCTAAAAAATGAAAGTCGTCATATCGATTTTTAACCAATGCACAGTGATTCTTAAATGTCCATTACATTCGAAAACGATAATATTAATTAAAGTTATTAAAAACTCTCGTTACTATAAGCGTTCAAAGATCAAACTTTTTCAGATACGATTTATAACCGAAAAAATTCCGTTTCTTCATGACGATGTCCTGGAAAACCTACTGAGGATTAAGTGTCCACATTTTTTTTTTATGAATAATGTATATCTATGTTGAGAACGCCCCAGGAACTAAACGTTAATGATCATAATTTATTATTTTAAAAAATGTTTAGTCAGCTAAGGAAAATTGTCATAGTCTTTCACCTTTGACAAGGAATAAGTTAAAAGTTTGGAAGAATTTGGTGCTCTAACAAAGTGGAGCATTTTCAGCAAAGTTTCCTCTAAAAGATCCCGTAAAATTCACGTCCCCTCTCGGCCCACCCCGGAAATTATGACGGTTTGAAGCGTCGCGTGACACGCGCTCAGTGATGAGTTCGATCGAAATCGTGGCCAAAATAGGAAGGAGTACGGTGGTGTGACAAAAAAATGTTTCCTACAAAAAATAATCAGTAATCTGTACTCTACAAATCTCAATACAAAAAATTTAAAGAATTTTTTTTTTTAAATAAAAAATTGAGGTCGCGTTGATTATTTATTTATCACGATATATTTTTTATTTAATAACATTATAGCTGACGTCAAGACGAATCCAACGACCTATTTATTGTGGCCTTTAAGTTTTGAAATAATGGTGAAATAGGCGTGAACAGCCAGTTTTCAATTATTATTTATTATTCACACGATTTTTCAGACATTTCCGGTGGTGTGACAAAAAAATGTTTCGTACAAAAAGTAATCAGTAGTTAGTTTTCTACAAATTCCAATATAAAAAATTTAAAGAATTTTTTTTTTTAAATAAAAAATGGAGGTCGCGTTGATTATTTATTTATCACGATATATTTTTTATTTAATAACATTATAGCTGACGTCAAGACGAATCCAACGACCTATTTATTGTGGCCTTTAAGTTTTGAAATAATGGTGAAATAGGCGTGAACAGCTACCGAGCCATTCTGGCCCACTGTGCGCCGCGCCGCCGCGCCAGCGCAATTCCCCCCGCTCCCCCGCAGCGCTCGCCTAAACCCACTCGCGACCGCCCTCCCCACCGCGCAGCCTCTTCTCGCGCCGAACGGCGCTCTCCCCCGACCCCGATTGGCAAGCCAGGTGATTTCGGCCGCGAAATCAACCCCCGCCCGCCACCTCCTCCGCGTCACCCCCGCGGAACCCATCACCGGCGACGGCGCCGCCCTCAAACGCGCCGTTTTCTCCCACGTGGACCTCCGTAAGGCCAACGTGGGTTTCAAATCAATTCGCGCTACCCGCGACGGTGCCCTCTTGGTCGAGGCGGCCAATGCCAAAGACCTGAGGGTCTTCACCGAGAACCAGGCCCTCCGCAAGGCCGGTTTCACGGCCTCCGCGCCCTCCCCCCAGCTCCCCCGAATTATCATCTACGATATTCCGAAGGAGCTGGAAGCCCAAGATATCGCTGAGCACATCCGTGCTCAGAATCTCACGCCCTCCCCGGCCATCGATAAAGCCACCCTCCGCCCACTCTTCAAAGTGGGCCGCAAAGACAAGGAGGGCAACGACTGGGTTGTCGAGGCTTCATCGGTCATCCGCGAGTCCCTCCTGCCGAAAGGAAAGATCTACGTTTCCTACGCCTACTGCCGAGTAGACGACTACCTCGTCGCGACCCGATGTTTCAAGTGCCAGAAGTATGGGCACGTGGACAAACACTGCAAAAGCACTGAAGCCACGTGCTCCTTCTGCGCACAAACCGGGCATACCAACAAGGAATGCCCGAATCGCGAAGCGTCCCCGTCGTGCGCGAACTGTCGCGCGCGCAAACTCCCACACGCGCATGCCGCGGGCAACCGTAACTGCCCCTCGCGCTCGTCTGCCTTGATCCTCAAGGCCTCCCGGATTAATTATTCAAAATGAATAGTTATCCCCCGCGACCGGCCCCGCGAAACCCTCCCCCACGGACACCCCCACCAACATCATCCCCCCCTGACTCACGCACTGTAGAGCGCATCCATACCTTAAAAATTGCGCAAATCAACATGCGGCGATCCCGGCTCGTATCGTACGAAATTGCTCGTATGATAGAGTCCGGTTGCGTCGATGTTGTTCTTGCGCAAGAACCTTACAATACCGCGGGAAGAGTCGTCGGACTCGACTCCCGGAACGTAGTAATTCACGGCGCCCCGCGTGGCGAAAATTGTCAGGCCGCGATCATTGTGAAGGGCTCGACCTTCACAATTCTTAAGCTCTCGCACCTCTCCAATACGCACACCGCCGTCATAGAATTAACCGGTCCCCTCGGCCCTCTGTACCTGGTCAGCTGTTACTTTCAGTACAAAGACCGTATAGAGGCCGGAATCGCGTCCCTCCAAAATATTATTGATTCCCTTCGCGGAAAGCCGATCTTCTTCGGAATCGACGCGAACGCCAGGTCCGCTCTGTGGCACGACCCGCTCCCCCCCAGCTCAAACACGTACAATAAGCGCGCCTGGATCCGTGGGAGGGAGTTTGAGCGTTTTCTCGCGCAAAACCCCCTCCAAATCCTTAACCAGCCTGGAAATCCCCCCACATACAGTGGTCCCGCCGGTGCGTCTTGTATAGACGTAACGCTGCGGACTGCTGCAGCCGATTCCCTGTCCTTCTCCTGGAGTGTTCTTGATGGCAGGACCTCCAGTGACCACAATGTCATCCTGCTTGAACTAAGCAGTCATAATACAATTCCAAATCCTCCCCCCATCCTTGGCAGATTTGCGTGCCACAGAGCGAACTGGGACGAATTCGGAATTGAGTTCGCGCGACTTCTCTCCGAGGGCGCTCCCCCTCTCGAATTTTCCTCCCGCGACGACGTCCAGACAGCTGTCTCCCATCTGGAGAGGGCCATACTGGGCGCTGCCTCTCTGTCCATCCCGAGGAAAAGGTGGCACCCCCGTGCCGTTCCCGGATGGACGGAAGAGCTTACGCGCCTCAAGCGCTCGTCTAATCGCCACCGTAGGCAATTCCAACGCGAGAGGGATCCCGCTCTCCGAGAAGAGAAACGTCGCGCGTACTCACGGGCCCACAAGGAGTATCGGGCACTTTTCCGCACCTCCGCAAGGAGAGGATGGAGGGAGCTTGTTACCCGAATGGGCCTAGAAAATCCCTGGTCCGCCCCATACCGGTCGGCGTTCGGCAAGAAGATTGCTCCGCAACTTCTTACGTCGATTTCGACCACCGACTCTACGACCCAGAGCTGGCACGAAAGTGCCAGTGCCCTGCTCGCCGCGCTCTCCCCGGACGACTCTGCTCCGGACAGCGAGTCGCACGCTATCACGCGACGCGATTTCACTCCTGAAATCAACACCCCCGATGCCCCCGACTTCTCCCCCGCGGATCTGCAGGTAATAATTAGAAACCTCGGCGACAACCGTACGCCCGGCCCCGACGGTATCGAAGTACCCGTTCTCAAGCAGGCCTTCAGCCGCTCCCCCGCCCTATTTCTCAAAATTTTCAACGGGTGCTTAAAATTCGGCCTATTTTCAGAATCGTGGAAAACGGGAAAAATCAGGGCGATCCTCAAATCCCCTGATAAACCCGAAACCGCGCCCTCCTCTTACCGCCCCATATGCCTGCTTCCCGTTATTGGAAAGGTGATGGAGAAGTTAATAATCACCGGATTAGGTGACCTAATTAACGAACATCCACTAGCCTCGAACTCGCAATTCGGCTTTAAGAGAGGCTTGGGGACGGACGATGCCCTGCACAGACTGCAGGGAGTCGTTCAGTCGTCCAACGCCAAGCACGCGGTCGCACTCTCCTTTGATATCAAGGGAGCGTTCGACAACGTCTGGTGGCCTGCTGTTACGGCCGAGTTGCGAAATCGCGATTGTCCGCGCAACTTATACAATGTCCTCATTGATTATTTCCGGGATCGCAAGATAGTTCTTTCCGCGGAATACTCTTCCCATTACAAACCCGTTACCAAGGGATGCCCGCAGGGCTCGGTCCTCGGCCCCTCCATTTGGAATCTCCTCTTCGACTCTTTACTCCGCGAAATCGCGTTAATTCAAAATACGCACACTGTGGCATACGCCGATGACCTGCTTGTCGTCGTGGAAGGGAACTCTCGTGTTTCCTTAGAAATGACGGCAGCCCAGGTCACCGGCGCGCTACAGGCATGGTGCAATAAAAATAAAATGGCCATTTCCCCTCACAAAACAGTTATGCTTCGAGTGAGGGGCAGCCTTAGCATTTCTCGACCGCCCGTTATCAAAATGGATACCGCCAGCCTTGTTTTCGCTAAGAGCCTTAGGTACCTGGGGATCGTGTACGGTCACTCGTTAAGTGTGTCCGAGCACGTGATCCGGATATCTGACCACGCGAAGACAAAGTTCAGTGGCATCTCGGCCCTAATGGGATCCAAATGGGGATACGATTTCCGTGCCCGATCTCTGCTATTCAAAAGCATCTTCCTTTCCATAATTTCCTACGGTGCGATTGGTTGGGCCCACAAGCTCACCCAAAAACACATTTCCACTCTCCAAAGTGCGCAGCGCACTGCCCTTCTCAGAGTATGCGCTGCGTACCGCACCACGTCCAACGATGCGCTCTGCGTGCTGGGACTCCAACCCCCGATAGATTTATATCTGACGGAGAAGCGACTCCGCTTCCTCGTCAGAAAAAATATCCCCTTCGAACATCGCGGGATTATCTTCGCCCCTGGCCTCTTCGACGACCCTCGCGACCATATTACGGCCACTCGTAAAGCCCTTCGCGACGATACCCTCGAACTGTGGCAAAACAGATGGGCCAGATCGGTCAAGGGAAGAACCACTTTCGGTTTCTTTCCAACATTGACGGAGAGGGCCCGCTGTCGCGTCCCCATCACCTTCTACACAACGCAGTTCCTCACCGGGCACGGCGATTTTCAGGAGAAACTCTGTTATTTCGGATTGACAGACTCTCCTGATTGCGCCTGTGGCGAGGGAACTGAGTCATCTACACATGTACTCCTTCATTGCAAATTGCATGCGACGGAGCGAGAACCACTATCATCCCTAATAAATTCACTTGGGCACACATGGCCACCACCTTTTAGTATTTTCGTAAGCGACGACGTCGCCGAAGCGTTCAGCTCCTTCGCACGCAAAGTGCTGGAAAAGAAGGAGATGCGGCCGGCCACCGTTGACCGCGCCGCATGACCTGCGCTAATCCCCCCCACCCTCCCTCCTCCGCGACGCGCTCCCCCCTAAACGCCGGCCCCAATAATCACATTATTGCATGCCCTTTCAGCATTTTGCATGCTCCCTATTGCCTCTAGCGGCTTTTGCAGAGCCAAACAGGAGGGGGTGTCTTTGCGCGTTCCGCGCCTTCGCCGCTCGGTCCCCGGGTCGAAGGTGGAGGCGCGTCTGGCGCGGCCCCCCCTCTGACATGGTCCACCCGAGTCCATAAATCGGTACCTCGGGGTTGGGGAGCCCAGCGATCGACGAACGGCTAATAGGCTTCCGTCGATCGCCCCCCAACAATAGGCGTTGGCTTCGAGGTGGCAGTGGTGTCTGGCCCGGACTGTCTAGGGTACGAGCTGGCGTTTCCATCGCTCTGCGCGCGCCTCGCGCGCGGTGGGATGAAACGTCAGCTCAAAAATCGGTCAGCTAGAAGACCGTGCTCAACCAGTAGCGGCGCGAAACTGCAAATCTCGCGCCAAACTGGTACTCGAGACCTCGTCTCGAGGTGCGTTGATCGTGCATCACTACGATCCCAATCCCCGATTTCCGAACGTCTTTAGGAATAGGGGAGGGGCGGGTTGGCCAACAGGCTAAGGTACCGTCTCCGGAATCAAAACAGTAGATCTTGCCAGTCGCGCACTCCCCCCTAAACGCCGGCCCCAATAATTACATTATTGCATGCCCTTTCAGCATTTTGCATGCTCTCTATTGCCTTTAGCGGCTTTTGCAGAGCCAAACAGGAGGGGGTGTCTTTGCGCGTTCCGCGCCTTCGCCGCTCGGTCCCCGGGTCGAAGGTGGAGGCGCGGTGCGCGGCCCCCCCTCTGACATGGTCCACCCGAGTCCATAAATCGGTACCTCGGGGTTGGGGAGCCCAGCGATCGACGAATGGCTAATAGGCTTCCGTCGATCGCCCCCCAACAATAGGCGTTGGCTTCGAGGTGGCAGTGGTGTCTGGCCCGGACTGTCAAGGGTACGAACTGGCGTTTCCATCGCTCTGCGCGCGCCTCGCGCGCGGTGGGATGAAATGTCAGCTCAAAATCGGTCAGCTAGAAGACCGTGCTCAACCAGTAGCGGCGCGAAACTGCAAATCTCGCGCCAAACTGGTACTCGAGACCTCGTCTCGAGGTGCGTTGATCGTGCATCACGACGATCCCAATCCCCGATTTCCGAACGTCTTTAGGAATAGGGGAGGGGCGGGTTGGCCAACAGGCTAAGGTACCGTCTCCGGAACCAAAACAGTAGATCTTGCCAGTCGCGCAGTAGTCTCGCCTGAACGCTCGAAGCGAACGGACGTGCTTCGCCCCTGCTCCGTCCACAGGTATACGACTACCTGCCGCCGCCATCTTGACGACGCCGCTATAGCCTACGTGGCCTTTTCGCTGACGTGGCCTTTACGTGTTTCTCGCGTTAGCTACGAATCTCCGAAACTCGCGTGGTGTAATTGTTCTAGTGCTGATTGGGACTATAATTAGCGAGAATTAGTGCAGTGCTCAATTATACTTCATACTGACTCAACCTTTGTGTCTATCTGTCGCGACGTTATCGTGAATCGCGCCGATCTCCTCCCTGCCCGTCGAAAATTGCTGCTTTCTCGTAGCAACAGCATATTATTATTACTCGCTAACAAGTGCATAAACAATTTCGTGCGCGCCTGCATTTTTAACCAACAATTTTCCATATACAAGTTGACTGCTTACCGAGTTACCGTTAACCAGCTCCGCGCGTGGGTTTTTACCAAGTGACGTGGCCGCCGCAAACAAAGAACAATAGCCCCTACACCGAGTATAATGGACAGTGCCGTAAACCGCAGCCCTAAACCCCAGGTAGAACGGACAAAGAAAAAGAAGGGCAAGAAGAAAAAGAAGCTGGAACCCCCAGCAGGCACTTTCTCACCTGACGCACCAGGCACACCACCATCCGACGCTGACGAGTCTTCGTGCAGCGTGATGGAAATCGACCCCTCCTTGGTGCTGAATCTTCCCAACAGGAAACGTTCCCACTCCCAAGGCCCCACCCCGGCGACCGAAGATTCGGACGAGGAAAATCTCCAACCGAGAGTCCACCTCGTCAAGCTGGAGCCCCAAGATAAGGAGAAGGTAAGTACTGATAATTCAGTATTTAACTTCATTGCCCCCGCTCCCGTTCCCCCCATTCCAAAACCGGCCCCGCAAAATCCTCCGCGTCCCCCGCGAATTCCTCCGCGTCCCCCGTGAATTCCTCCGCGTCCCCCGCGTCTTTCGCTCCCCCCCGCTGCGGTCCACTGCTGAGCTCGTCTCGCTGTCCGAGCTCACGATGGACCGCCTCACCTCCGTTTGCCTCGACGAGGCAAACAAAATTTCCAAAGCAAGTGCAGATCAAATTCTGCAACTCGCTGGCCAATTCCGCCGTATCGTTGGGGAATTGGCTCAAAACAACAGCTACATCGCGGGCAAATTGTCCGCGATGCCTGCTGCCCCCCGCGCCTCCGCGCCCACCCGGTCATCGGCCCCAGCCGCTTCCCCGGCTCCCCACCTCCCCGCCGCTTCTCCGGCTAACCACCTCCCCGCCGTTGGCTCGTACGCCAGCGCCGTCGCCCGCCGCCCCGCCGCGCTGCCGCGCCAGCACAATTCCCCCCGCTCCCCCCAGCACTCGCCTAAACCCCCTCGCGACCGCCCTCCCCACCGCGCAGCCGCTTCTCGCGCCGAACGGCGCTCTCCCCCGACCTCGCTTGGCAACCCAAGTGATTTCGGCCGCGAAATCGACCCCCGCCCGCCACCTCCTCCGCGTCGCCCCCGCGGAACCCATCACCGGCGACGGCGCCGCCCTCAAACGCGCCGTGTTCTCCCACGTGGACCTCCGTAAGGCCAACGTGGGTTTCAAATCAATTCGCGCTACCCGCGACGGTGCCCTCTTGGTCGAGGCGGCCAACGCCAAAGACCTGAGGGTCTTTACCGAGAACCAGGCCCTCCGCAAGGCCGGTTTCACGGCCTCCGCGCCCTCCCCCCAGCTCCCCCGGATTATCATCTACGATATTCCGAAGGAGCTGGAAGCCCAAGATATCGCTGAGCACATCCGTGCTCAGAATCTCACGTCCTCCCCGGCCATCGATAAAGCCACCCTCCGCCCACTCTTCAAAGTGGGCCGCAAAGACAAGGAGGGCAACGACTGGGTTGTCGAGGCTTCATCGGTCATCCGCGAGTCCCTTCTGCCGAAAGGAAAAATCTTCGTTTCCTACGCCTACTGCCGAGTAGACGACTACCTCGTCGCGACCCGATGTTTCAAGTGCCAGAAGTATGGGCACGTGGACAAACACTGCAAAAGCAGTGAATCTACGTGCTCCTTCTGCGCACAAACCGGGCATACCAACAAGGAATGCCCGAATCGCGAAGCGCCCCCGTCGTGCGCGAACTGTCGCGCGCGCAAACTCCCACACACGCATGCCGCGGGCAACCGTAACTGCCCCTCGCGCTCGTCTGCCTTGATCCTCAAGGCCTCCCGGATTAACTATTCAATATGAATAGTTATCCTCCGCGACCGGCCCCGCGAAACCCTCCCCCACGGACACCCCCACCAACATCACACCCCCCAGACTCACGCACTGCAGAGCGCATCCCTACTTTAAAAATTGCGCAAATCAACATGCGGCGATCCCGGCTCGTATCGTGCGAAATTGCTCGTATGATAGAGTCCGGTTGCGTCGATGTTGTTCTTGCGCAAGAACCTTACAATACCGCGGGAAGAGTCGTCGGACTCGACTCCCGGAACGTAGTAATTCACGGCGCCCCGCGTGGCGAAAATTGCCAGGCAGCGATCATTGTGAAGGGCTCGACCTTCACAATTCTTAAGCTCTCGCACCTCTCCAATACGCACACCGCCGTCATAGAATTAACCGGTCCCCTCGGCCCTCTGTACTTGGTCAGCTGCTACTTTCAGTACAGAGACCGTATAGAGGCCGGAATCGCGTCCCTCCAAAACATCATCGATTCCCTCCGCGGAAAGCCGATCTTCTTCGGAATCGACGCGAACGCCAGGTCCGCTCTGTGGCACGACCCGCTCCCCCCCAGCTCAAGCACGTACAACAAGCGTGCCTGGATCCGTGGGAGGGAGTTTGAGCGTTTCCTTGCGCAAAACTCCCTCCAAGTCATTAACCAGCCTGGAAATCCCCCCACTTACAGTGGTCCCTCCGGCGTGTCTTGTATAGACGTAACGCTGCGGACTGCTGCAGCCGATTCTCTGTCCTTCTCCTGGAGTGTTCTTGATGGCAGGACCTCCAGTGACCACAATGTCATCCTGCTTGAACTAAGCAGTCACAATACAATTCCAAATCCTCCCCCCATCCTTGGCAGATTTGCGTGCCACAGAGCGAACTGGGACGTATTCGGAATTGAGTTCGCGAGACTTCTCTCCGAGGGCGCTCCCCCTCTCGAATTTTCCTCCCGCGACGACGTCCAGACAGCTGTCTCCCATCTGGAGAGGGCCATACTGGGCGCTGCCTCCCTGGCCATCCCGAGGAAAAGGTGGCACCCCCGTGCCGTTCCCGGATGGACGGAAGAGCTTACGCGCCTTAAGCGCTCGTCTAATCGCCTCCGTAGGCAATTCCAACGCGAGAGGGATCCCGCTCTCCGAGAAGAGAAACGTCGCGTGTACTCTCGGGCCCACAAGGAGTATCGGGCACTTTTCCGCACCTCCGCAAGGAGAGGATGGAGGGAGCTCGTTACCCGAATGGGCCTAGAAAATCCCTGGTCCGCCCCATACCGGACGGCGTTCGGCAAGAAGATTGCTCCGCAACTTCTTACGTCGATTTCGACCACCGACTCTACGACCCAGAGCTGGCACGAAAGTGCCAGTGCCCTGCTCGCCGCGCTCTCCCCGGACGACTCTGCTCCGGACAGCGAGTCGCACGCTATCACGCGACGCGATTTCACTCGTGAAATCAACACCCCCGATGCCCCCGACTTCTCCCCCGCGGATCTGCAGGTAATAATTAGAAACCTCGCGACAACCGTACGCCCGGCCCCGACGGTATCGAAGTACTCGTTCTCAAACAGGCCTTCAGCCGCTCCCCCGCCCTATTTCTCAAAATTTTTAACGGGTGCTTAAAATTCGGCCTATTCTCCAATTCGTGGAAAACGGGAAAAATCAGGGCGATCCTCAAATCCCCTGATAAACCCGAAACCGCGCCCTCCTCTTACCGCCCCATATGCCTGCTTCCCGTTATTGGAAAGGTGATGGAGAAGTTAATAATCACCGGATTAGGTGACTTAATTAACAACCATCCGCTAGCCTCGAACTCGCAGTTCGGCTTTAAGAGAGGCTTGGGGACGGACGATGCCCTGCACAGACTGCAGGGAGTCGTTCAGTCGTCCAACGCCAAGCACGCGGTCGCACTCTCCTTTGATATCAAGGGAGCGTTCGACAACGTCTGGTGGCCTGCTGTTACGGCCGAGTTGCGAAATCGCGATTGTCCGCGCAACTTATACAATGTCCTCATTGATTATTTCCGGGATCGCAAGATAGTTCTTTCCGCGGAATACTCTTCCCATTACAAACCCGTTACCAAGGGATGCCCGCAGGGCTCGGTCCTCGGCCCCTCCATTTGGAATCTCCTCTTCGACTCTTTACTCCGCGAAATCGCGTTAATTCAAAATACGCACACTGTGGCATACGCCGATGACCTGCTTGTCGTCGTGGAAGGGAACTCTCGTGTTTCCTTAGAAATGACGGCAGCCCAGGTCACCGGCGCGCTACAGGCATGGTGCAATAAAAATAAAATGGCCATTTCCTCTCACAAAACAGTTATGCTTCGAGTGAGGGGCAGCCTTAGCATTTCTCGTCCGCCCGTTATCAAAATGGATACCGCCAGCCTTGCTTTCGCTAAGAGCCTTAGGTACCTGGGGATCGTGTACGGTCACTCGTTAAGTGTGTCCGAGCACGTGATCCGGATATCTGACCACGCGAAGGCAAGGTTCAGTGGCATCTCGACCCTAATGGGATTCAAATGGGGATACGATTTCCGTGCCCGATCTCTGCTATTCAAAAGCATCTTCCTCTCCATAATTCCTACGGTGCGATTGGTTGGGCCCACAAGCTCACCCAAAAACACGTTTCCACTCTCCAAAGTGCGCAGCGCACTGCCCTTCTCAGAGTATGCGCTGCGTACCGCACCACGTCTAACGATGCGCTCTGCGTGCTGGGACTCCAACCCCCTATAGATTTATATCTGACGGAGAGGCGACTCCGCTTCCTCGTCAGAAAAAATATCCCCTTCGAACATCGCGGGATTATCTTCGCCCCTGGCCTCTTCGACGACCCTCGCGACCATATTACGGCCACCCGTAAAGCCCTTCGCGACAATACCCTCGAATTGTGGCAAAACAGATGGGCCAGATCGGTCAAGGGAAGAACCACTTTCGGTTTCTTTCCAACATTGACGGAGAGGGCCCGCTGTCGCGTCCCCATCACTTTCTACACAACGCAGTTCCTCACCGGGCACGGCGATTTTCGGGAGAAACTCTGTCACTTCGGATTGACAGACTCTCCTGACTGCGACTGTGGCGAGGGAACTGAGTCATCTACCCACGTACTCCTTCATTGCAAATTGTATGCGACGGAGCGAGAACCACTGTCATCCTTAATAAATTCACTTGGGCATACATGGCCACCACCTTTTAGTATTTTCGTAAGCGACGACGTCGCCGAAGCGTTCAGCTCCTTCGCACGCAAAGTGCTGCAAAAGAAGGAGATGCGGCCGGCCACCGTTGACCGCGCCGCATGACCTGCGCTAGTCCCCCCACCTTCCCTCCTCCGCGACGCGCTCCCCCCTAAACGCCGGCCCCAATAATTACATTATTGCATGCCCTTTCAGCATTTTGCATGCTCCCTATTGCCTCTAGCGGCTTTTGCAGAGCCAAACAGGAGGGGGTGTCTTTGCGCGTTCCGCGCCTTCGCCGCTCGGTCCCCGGGTCGAAGGTGGAGGCGCGGTGCGCGGCCCCCCCTCTGACATGGTCCACCCGAGTCCATAAATCGGTACCTCGGGGTTGGGGAGCCCAGCGATCGACGAATGGCTAATAGGCTTCCGTCGATCGCCCCCCAACAATAGGCGTTGGCTTCGAGGTGGCAGTGGTGTCTGGCCCGGACTGTCAAGGGTACGAACTGGTGTTTCCATCGCTCTGTGCGCGCCTCGCGCGCGGTGGGATGAAATGTCAGCTCAAAATCGGTCAGCTAGAAGACCGTGCTCAACCAGTAGCGGCGCGAAACTGCAAATCTCGCGCCAAACTGGTACTCGAGACTTTGTCTCGAGGTGCGTTGATCGTGCATCACGACGATCCCAATCCTCGATTTCCGAACGTCTTTAGGAATAGGGGAGGGGCGGGTTGGCCAACAGTAGATCTTGCCAGTCGCGCACCGCGATAAGCGCAAGACGTTTTTTTACAAGGACCTCACGTCGTGCACGCATGTGTTCTGCCAGGCCAGGGCCAAAAAGTCCCTTGAGAAGCCGTATACCGGGCCGCACAAGGTTCTCGAGCGGCGGTCGGACCGAACCTTCGTTATCGAGGTCAACGGTAACAAACATGTTGTTTCGGTCGAACATTTGAAACCGGCGTACTTCATTCCGGAGGGCGTGCCTCCGCCCGCGGCAAGCGCATTACCGTTGCCGTCCGCGCAGCAACCGTCGGCGAGCGCATTACCGTTGCCGTCCGCGCAGCAACCGTCGGCGAGCGCATTACCGTTGCCGTCCGAGCAGCAACCGTCGGCGAGCGCATTGCCGCTGCCTTCCGCACAGCAACCGTCAGCGAGCACGCACCCACCTCGCCACGCGAGTGCAAAGTCGGCGAGCAACAAGTCTGCTCCCGTCGCGCCCGACGCCTATGTGAGCATCAGACCGATTGCGCTGAAAACATACGCGCGAAAGAAAGTTTTATTTGCGAATCCGCCGTGCAATAGAACATACGTGATTCCCCGCCGTCCGTAATTATAAATAGTCAGTAAGGACTTCTTGTTCTTCATGTAAACAAGCCAAAGTATATTTTAAGTTGTCGCTAGACTGATAAGTTATCGCGAGCGTAACACGTCGCATCTGCGCCACACTGCGAAGGTTCCGTAGCCGTAGTACTGTGGGAACACATATAATATATATATTTTATTTATTTAAAGAAGAGAAAGAAAAAGACTTAATTGTATAATAGTTGCGCGGTTAAGAGCTAACTGTTAATCTAAACTAGCGGTTAATATACTATACGACTTCAACTACACGACTTCAACTACTTGACTTTCATACAACGACTGCCTGTCCCAACTCATACTTCGCCTAGCAAAAACTCGGCTTTCCCCACGCTTTCCCCTTCCGTAGTTTTCACCATGCCCAAATATGGGCATGGGCATCGTCGATGAGCCGAAAGCCCATCGTCGCTTGCAACCCAACGCTGGTCGACGTCGCTTTCCCTTTTTATGGCCCTTTTCCGGCCTTCCCTGCGTAAGTGTCCTAAAGTGTACCTCTAGAGTCTAACAAAGTCTATTTCTTAAAACTATACCGGGTGCCCGAATATTCCCGATACCACAGTACAGTGCCCTGTCCTTCTTTTGGGGGGGGGGAGTACTGTGGGGAATTCTGAGGTTATTCCCCTAGATCGCGGACGTGGCGACACCTAGGAAAAAGGCAGGTTGGCGAGCCTGAGCCACACTTTTTGGTTTTCCGGTTCCTAGCGAGAGCACGCGTCTTCTACTCTGCTCGAAGCTCTCGTGCCGTAAAGGCTGTCCGCGGTCTCGCGCCTCGTACAGGCGTACATGTTCAATAAGTTATATTAAGTCATATTAAGTTTAATAAAACTCTCTCGGGTTTCCGAGATCCTTTTGGAATACAGCACGCAGTGGCTTTATTACACTTCCATTTCATCCACGTCTGCAGGTGTTGGAGCCTGCTGGTGACCAGTCGACAATATAGTCACCATTTCTCCACACATCCCTCCATCCCAGTCGGAAAACCGTAACGCTCCGGAGGTTTAACATTCCTACGAGGTCTAGTCACAATACTTCTATCAGACTGTTCCAAAACCCCGGTAGCACGCTCCTCGGTTACAACCGAACGTTCAATTTTCTTCGGCCTACCTCCTTTACGGTTAATAGTTACAGTCGAATTTTGTGATACCGATTCTGCAGGTGCAACAACCGGTAATGTTGCTGATTTCAAAGAATCCTCCTTCTCGGTCACTGCCTCCTGCAAAGTATCCGGCTGTGGAAAGGTGGACCCTTTTTCCAAACTCGGTTCGACCTCCAAAACTTCAGGAGCATTCTTGGCATGGCCGGCAATGGTAACAGGGGAACGAATAATTAGCAGCCCCTCCAACGCAGACTCATTGGAAACAGCATCCTTTACTTTGTCTGTCTGCTCCTCTCCACGAAACTTGATTTGGTCGATATGTGTCCTGCAAATCATTCTAGGCTCTACCTTGCATAAATAATTCTTGTTCCCCTCAAAACTTAACACCACCGCTTCTGCCCACTCTTTCTTGTTGACCTTCCTATAGTCGCGGACATAAACCTTATCTCCTACATTAAAACTCTGCAGTCTTCTACCTCTGTGATATTTAACGAGATTGTCCCTCGCCTTACTACACGCATCACGATCGTTTGGTTTAAGCATATCTAATCTAATTCGCACGCGTCTATTTAAAAATAATATTGCTGGTGATTCGCCGGTACTAGAATGAATTGCATTTCTATATCCTAACAAATATCTACTTAACAATGTGTTTACATCTTTGGTGTTTCTCGCGTCGCCTAACATTTTAATTAAACCTTTTTTAATTATTTCGACCGCATTTTCCGCTGCACCGTTCGTCGCAGGATGATACGGTGCAGAAGTTTTGTGTACAATGCCGTTACGCTTACAAAAATTCTCGAACTCGAATGATACAAACTGTCGACCATTATCGCTTACAATAGTTTTCGGAATGCCAAAACGGGCGAAAATTTCTCTTATCTAAAACGGCTTTGCTGTCAGTCGAACTCATTGCAAAAACCTCAATCCACTTACTAAATGCATCAATAAGTATAAAAATATTGTGCCCTCCGATAGGACCAAACAAAACTATATGAACTCTTTCGAAGCTTTCCCTCGCCTTTGGCCATAAACTTAAACTTGACTTCTTAGGATCTGGAGACGCTAAATTGCAGGCTCTGCAATCTTTAACAAATTTCTCTATGTCCTGATCCAAACCGGGCCACCAACAAACTGACCTGGCCAAACTTTTCATTTTGACTACCCCTAAATGGGTGCTATGTAGTTCCTCTAACACACGCAACCTTAATTTGGTTGGTATTATAACGCGGTATCCCCACATTACAACTCCTTTTTTTTTTTTTGTGGAGAAATGCGTTACGCATACCCCGGCCCCCTGGGGAGGAACCGGGGTTATGTGGAGCTCCCCTGAGGTGGGGGTACCCACTAAAACTCCACACCCACCTAAGCTATGTAGGAGGAGCCGGGATCACCGAGGTATACAACCAAGCTCACTCCTAGCTAACATTCATCCCGGGGGAGGTATTAGCTCCCCCACCCTACTCTAACCGAACCCCGGGCGGAGGGACCCGCCCGGTGTTCCCATCCCTGGGCCTTCGGATCGTGCTTCCCGAGCCCCAGCTCGGTCCACACGCAGCCCCCGGTGCCCTCGTATCCTGCTCGGAACAAGGATCCGTAGATCCCCGTCCCAGCCAGGACAAGAGGGTGCCGCACACCGGTAAGGGAGAGTCGTCGAAGGCGTATCGGACGCCCCGACTCTCCCCACCCCACCCCCCTCGCGCCCCCCAGAGCTGAGACTCTGGGGGTGGCCGGTGCCTCGTTTAGACTAACGTCTTTAGAGGTCACCGGGCCACCCCGGGAGGAGTAAACTCCTCCCTAGGGCCGGGGTCAGCTCGTTCCCCGGCCCTCTCTCTCCGCCCCCCGGGATGGGGGCACCTGACGATGCGGGGGGCGAACCCCCTGCACCACTAAGGGACACCCCGCCCCCCCGTGTGGAGGGGGCATATTTTGTCGCGGGGAGGGGAACACTCCCCGCGACCTCCCGTCCGCCGCCGCCCCTCCACAAGGGGCAAATACTGCCGCGGGGGACGAAGCCCCCACGACCTCCCCTCCCAAATCACCGCCCCCCTCGTGGGGCCCCAAACCATCGCGCGAGGGCGATCCCCCTGCCGCGACTCCTCCCAATCCTCTCCCCCGTGGGGGAACATTACAACTCCTTCCTCAATTGTTAACTCATCCTGCCTAGAAAAAGAAGGTTTCAAAAACTCTTCTTCGTTTGATATTTTACTTCCCCAACCCCTACTAACGCGATCGTATACCCTGCTTACAATAGGGTCACGCCTAGTCTCTATTCTTACTCGAGCTGCGTCCACTACTAAAGCCGCTTGCTCGTAAATGAATTTTAAATAATTATGAGACTCTTTAGTGTTAGGTTTCTTTCCGGTTGGCAATCTAGACAGGCAATCGGGCCTTCCGTTCTCTTGGCCCTTGATGTATTTGATGGAATAATTAAAATTTGACAAATAAACTGCCCAACGTTGCAATCTACTTGCTGCGGAAACTGGCAACCCTTTGTGTTTGAGAGTGGCGCTCTCCAGCGCCATGCTTGAACCATCGGTACAGCACAGCGACCAATGCGACGCGATCCCGCCACGGGTGCGACGAGAGGCGTGTGTCGTCGAGACTCGCGCGGGCGAGAAATCATGCGGCTGATTGGTCGCTTGCCTTCTCGATCCATCTGGAATGTTCGAAAACACCTCACCAGAACCGTCGGATCAGGAAGAACTTCCAGGTGGATCGAGATAATAAAAGAGGGAAAAAAGGCCCGCCACATGTCTTCTCCAACCGATCACCAAGCGTGAACAGCTGATTTCTGTCAGAGTGATTTATTCGTATCTTGTTACATTATGAAGATTCTATTTATACAATTTGACCATAGATAAATGAAATACAGTAATATTTAATTGTAGATTCCATACATTCGGCTCTCCAATACATTTACTCTCACACATACAGTGCACTCTCCTTCCATTGGGATTCCTGCATTTCCTGACTATTAAACTAGATCCAGTTCGTTTTCTGTCTTTCGTCGGGAATTCGCACACTTTGTTTTCCCCAAAAATCGCTAACAATGGTTTATGATCGGTTTCTAACACAAAGTGTAATCCCATTAAATAATTTTCGAATTTCTTAACTCCATAAAAAATTGCTAATGCTTCCCTATCTACTGTGGAGTAGTTCTTCTCGCTGTCAGCTAGTACTCGAGACACAAAACCTATTGGACGCTCACTACCGTCGGGAACTAGCTGGTTATTGTTGCTCGCTCGCTTCGCGAGCTTCGCAGGTGGGGGTATTGTAGCTCGCTTTGCGATTTCGCGAGAGGGTTAGTTCCCGATTCGTTAGTTGCAGTATATTATTATCATTATTTAGTGTACGTTTTAAGAAGATTATACGTCCTCAGGGAAGTTCAATAGTTTTCTACTTATCAAAATGTTTTCTGTATGGCGTCGCATTAAACCAACATCGTATGTTCGTTGCTCGCATGCTCCATTAACCATTTTTTTATATTAACTTTCAATTTCATCTCAGTTAATAATTCGTATTGAACTGCTTGTTTTTTTAATGGATTGTAATATAAATGTTTTTGTACTTTCATCGATATTCTTTGAAAATGTATTCTCGGCAGTAGCTATGAATACCTCACTCTTGCATTGGGATAATTTTCGATTATTCTAAGCTGCAACATTAGCATTAGTTGCATAATTAACTAGCTGGTTATTGTTGCTCGCTCGCTTCGCGAGCTCGCGGATGGTGTTATTGTTGCTCGCTCGCTTCGCGAGCTCGCGGGTAGGACTGCTCTTGCGAGAGGGTTAGTGGTACGCATTGCTAGTGAGGCATACAGCTATTAATGGTTTTTTTTTATTTTGTGTGTGACTCTCCACGAGCCACACAAAGAACTTCCCGATTCGTTAGTTGTAAGCGGTAACATTAGCATTAACTGCATAATTAAAAAAAAAATGAAATATATATAATTACGTTTGTTTATTCGGTGGAAAATTTCCATCCTCTCGTATAAATTGCATTCTTGAATGAACTTCTTTCGAAAAAAACTAAAAAATCTAAAAAACTACTTGACCGATATGGACCAAAATCTAATCAGCTCTAAGTTACGACGGGGCGCATCGATTGCATCATTCATCATTCTGATCGCATTGTTACTTTTTCAGAAAACGTTAACGAAAAATTTGATAACATAAAAACGGCCATACGCACACACACACACACACACACACACACACACACACACACACACACACACACACACACACATACTAACAATTTGATAAAAATAGTCTAAAATGACTTCAATAACCATGAAACGTGAAGATCTGCTAAAAAATCGATTTTCGATTTTCGGGGTAATTACAGTAACTTCCCTATGAATCGGGAAGTTAAAAAAGGAAAATAAAAAAAAAATTGTTTTAAATAAATTTGTTTAAATGATAAAAAAAATATATGTAATTATTATGTTTGTTTCTTCGGTGGAAAATTTCCGTCCTCTCGTATAATTTGCATTGTTGAATGAACTTCTTTCGAAAAAAACTAAAAAACTACTAGACCAATATGGACCAAAATCTAATCAGCTCTAAGTTACAGCGGGGCACATCGATTGCATCATTCATCATTCTAATCGCATCGTTACTTTTTCAGAAAACGTTAACGAAAAATTTGATACCATAGAAACGGACATACGCGCGCGCGCGCGCGCGCGCACGAGCACACACACACACACACACACACACACCATTTTGATAAAAGTAGTCTAAAATGACTCCAAAGACCATGAAACGTGAAGATCTGCTAAAAAATCGATTCTCGATTTTCGGGGTAATTACAGTAACTTCCCTATGAATCGGGAAGTTAAAAATAGTCTAAAATGACTCCAATGACCATGAAACGTGAAGATCTGCTAAAAAATCGATTTTCGATTTTCGGGGTAAAAAAACATTAATAGCTGTATGCCCCACAAGCAATGCGTACCACTAACCCTCTCGCAAGAGCAGTTCTACCCGCGAGCTCGCGAAGCGAGCGAGCAACAATAACCAGCTAGTTTTTATTTTGCTATTCGTACGTTTTAAGAAGATTATATGTTTTCAGGGAAAGTGATTATAACACTGTATTGGGCATATAGAGTATGCCCAACCACATGACGTATGTAGTCTTTTGAATTTTTCAAAAAAAAAAAAAAATTTTTTTTTTTTAAAAACTAAAAAAACTATTTGACAAAAATCTTATCAGCTCTAAGTTGCAGCGGGGCACTTCCAATGCATCATTCATTATTCTGATCGCGTTATTACTTTTTCTGAAAACATTAACGAAAAATTTGATACCATAGAAACAGCCATACGCGCGCGCGCGCGCACACACACACACACACACACACACCGACATTTTGATAAAAATAGTCTAAAATGAATCCAATGACCATGAAACGTGAAGATCTGTTAAAAATTCGATTTTCGATTTTCGGGGTAAAAAAACATTAATAGCTGTATGCCCCACAAGCAATGCGTACCACTAACCCTCTCGCAAGAGCAGTTCTACCCGCGAGCTCGCGAAGCGAGCGAGCAACAATAACCAGCTAGTTTTTATTTTGCTATTCGTACGTTTTAAGAAGATTATATGTTTTCAGGGAAAGTGATTATAACACTGTATTGGGCATATAGAGTATGCCCAACCACATGACGTATGTAGTCTTTTGAATTTTTCAAAAAAAAAAAAAAAATTTTTTTTTTTTAAAAACTAAAAAAACTATTTGACAAAAATCTTATCAGCTCTAAGTTGCAGCGGGGCACTTCCAATGCATCATTCATTATTCTGATCGCGTTATTACTTTTTCTGAAAACATTAACGAAAAATTTGATACCATAGAAACAGCCATACGCGCGCGCGCGCGCACACACACACACACACACACACACACACCGACATTTTGATAAAAATAGTCTAAAATGAATCCAATGACCATGAAACGTGAAGATCTGTTAAAAATTCGATTTTCGATTTTCGGGGTAATTACCATAACTTCCCTATGAATCGGGAAGTTAAAAATATGTGACAGAACTGCTCCTACGCCATCTTCAGACGCGTCACACGACAATTTAACTGGTAACTCGGGTGAGAAATGTGTTAAAACTTGATCTGATGCCAACAAATGCTTTGCCTTGGCAAATGCTTCATCACAAAATCTATTCCATCTAAATTCTTTACCATCTTTCAACAAATGATAAACAGGACGCAAAATGGCTGACAAGTTTGGAGCAAAACGAGTATAATAGTTAACTAAACCTGCGAAAGCTCTAACTTGCTTTTTATTGGTAGGCACAGGTGCTTCCAAAATGGCTTGGACCTTACTACCGTCTTTTTTTAGTCCTTCTGCACTGATTATGTGACCTAAATATCTAATTTCAGAACTGAAAAATTCACATTTATCTCTATTTACTTGGAAACCTGCCTTTGATAATCGACTGAGTACTTCCCTCAGATTTTCTACATGTTCCTTCCTAGTGCAGCCTGTTATAACTATGTCATCTAAAAAATTGATAACTGACTTACAGCCTTGCAAAGTCTTTTCAATCTTCTGTTGAAAAATGGAACAGGCTGGTTTAATTCCGAAAGGCATTCTATTAATCTTGAAAATACCCTTGTGACTACTCCAAGACAGCAGCAGTTTTGATTACTCATCTAAAACAAACTGATTGTAAGCCTGAGAAAGATCAAGTTTAGTGAACTCTTGCCCACCCCTAAGTGCTGTAAAAAGTTCCTCAATTCGCGGTAGGGGGTATTTAACATCTTTCAAAAAAAGATTTACCGTTGTCTTGTAATCTGCACAGATTCTAATTTCTCCATTTTTCTTTAGTACAGGCACAAGAGGCGTGCCCCAATCAAAATCTGCAATCTCAGTAATAATACCTCCTTTCTCTAAACGTAACAATTCTTTTTCTACTTTCTCCTTAAAAATCAAAGGCAAAGGCCTTGGTTTACAAAAAATTGGCTTTGCATCTTGCTTTAATTCTATCTTAATTTTACCATACTTATAACACCCTAAACCTGGGCTGAATAACTCTGGAAATTCTTCGCAAACCTCAGTTAAATCTTCAATGACCTTAAACACCGGTTCATGTCTAATCTTAATTAATTTGAGACTTCTAATCCAATCTCTACCTACTAAAGGCGGACCATTGGTATCAATGACTAATATCTCAAGTGTCTTTTGAAAACTACCAAACTGAACATTTACGTTAAATTTACCTATTGGAATCATTCTTTCTCCAGAGTAACTTCTCAAAACAATTTCTGTTTTACATAACTCTTTGTGTTTAAAATCTTTGTTGTATAACCAGTGTGGAATTACAGTTCTGGAAGCGCCACTGTCTAATTCCCACTTAACGCTATTGCCTTCTACCCTTAATTTAATAATCATTGGACCTGAACTATTGTCTTTTAATTCAAACAAATCAAAATCGTCACTACAACTTGACTCTTTACTATTATAACAACTACTTTCATGTCTATGCAATGGGTTTCCACTGTTTATATTTTGTACAAAGTGTTGAGTTTGATTCTTATTACAAACCTTTGCAATATGACCTACCCTTTTACAAATCGCACATTTGAACTGCTTGTATTTGCAAGTCTTAAAATCATGAGCGGAACCTCCACAAGCGAAACAATTCTTAACGTCTTTTATAACTCTCTCCTGCGTAGATTTTGACGTCTTGGAAAACTTTTTCTGATTCTTCGCATAACTGGACTCCTCTGGCTTTTGGAATATTGCTTCAGTCGATTCACCTCCTTGGCCTCGCACATAAGCACAGCTTCTCTCTTGATTGCGATGTCAAACATTTCCTTGAGATTTTTAGTCTCGTTCTCCTCGCACAACCGTTTCAAAATTCTGGCATCAGAGATGCCCGTTACGAACTTGTCTTTTAAAACTGCTTCCAATATATTGCCAAATTTGCAGGACACTGCCAAACTCTTGATTCTGGCATACCAATCGGAAATTTTTTCTCCACTCGCCTGAGTGGCTCTGTAAAACTTTATTGTTGTTAGGGACTGGGATCAACGTTGGTCAGTGATGAATTAAATAGGTCACATATAACACAACAAGATACTTTATTGTTAAAACATTACACCAAAACAAGAATAAAACAGAATGATGACAGGAGGTCTGAGCTGTGACTGGCTCGGTAGACTGGCAAGGACTGAGGTGCCTGATTTTTCTGGGTAGGGGAATAGCGACTGTAGAGGAGTAATAAACTTCAGGTCAAAACAGGACCCTTCCTACTCCGCGTATTCCGTGCATTCCCTTGTACACTCCAACATTTATTCTTTCACGAAAAACTGCCTCGTGATGCTTGAAATGATCCTTCAAAAATTGATTTAGATCGTTAAACAACTTTGTTTGAGGTGCTTCCGGATGGCATAAATCTCTTAAAGTTTTGTACACAGCAGGGCTTATAACTGTTAACAAAATAGCCACTTTTTTTCTGTTCCGTTATATCATTTGCAACAAAATATTGTTGCAATTGTTCTGAATACAGCTCCCAGTCCTCGTTCTGTTCGAATTTTGGCAAAACACCGTGTAAAGCCATGTTTTAACACACACAAAGAAAGAAAATATAATGAAATCACGCGATACCTTGCCACGTGTTCAATATAACCTTCAAAACAGAACTTCCACACCACGTGGGGAAAAAAAAAGAAAACAGAATGTAACCAATTTATGTCCTCGTCGCCAATTTATGTGGTGTACTCACTGAATAAACAATAGCGGACTGGTTAGTATATAAGTGTATTATAATGTGTTATTAATACAAAATAGGTGTGAACAGTATGAGTTACAAAATCATTCTGAGAAGGGGCGCGATGGATACGCTAAGCGTTTTCCCTAGGTGGCGCTGATACATTACACGACTAATTTGAATACGCAAATAGATATCATTTTTCAAATGTTGATGATATATGTGGGATCAGGACCCCCAGATCAAGTATATCGTAGGAGATTGGGAAAAAGGGGAGGGTTCCGTAGGTGAGCGCGTTAGTCGATCGGCTACCACCAGTGAGGGCCCGGGTTCGATTCCCGTGGCGGCGGTTCCCTCATTTTTCCTAAGATCCTACATATAGAATGCGGTGTTTATGAAACATATTTCAGCTATCATAAGCCAATTTATGCAATGATCGATAAGTAGGTTGTCAAGAATAAAAAATAAGGTGTGACGTTTCGATTTCGCGGCCTTCTAGCTCGGAGCGACGCAGGGTTCGGGGAGATAAATGAGCGAAATCGGAAGTGGGTGAAATAACTTGTCACGTCGCCTATTTTTCGAAGCCGAAAAACAGGGCGTCTACGGGTCTTTGATAGGCTTTACAGCCGGGCCACGCGCGGCCGCGCGACACGTGGTCCGCCCGCGACAAATAGTCCGTCGCCGCTTCGAAATTTGCTCACTCTTCTCCACGATATTCGGAAAAATTCGGGCGCCAGGCACGTGAGCGTGCCACGCGAACAACGCGAACACACTAGGAATCACGAGGGCGGTTTCCGAAGCGACGGAGACTACACGAACACCTGAAATAGCTCGCGAACAGGTCGAGGGTTCTACGAAAGGAAAGGGCGGGGCATCCCCCGCGGCAGGAACGTTTCTCACGGGAAAATTAACCCAGAGTTTTCGGCAAAACGGTCTTTATTGACTTGGTCTTGTCCTGTCGGCAGGAGCCGGCAGCGGTCAAAATTTGCCACGCGCGGCTTACAATATTCGCGGCAGGTGGTCGGTCGCGCGCGCGTGTTCCTCGCGTTGAATTTCTCGTTCGCGCGTCGAGCTCGGCAGTTACAGGATTCCGCGAGGGTTTTACAAGCCGTATCGGCACGAATCTACCGAGCTCCGGTGTTATACGCGGCAATAGCTGACGACTGGCCAAAGGATGCGACAAAGTATGGCTAGAAAGAAACGATCGGGCACGTCGCGTCGTCCCACCGTGGACGGCACCGAGGATGACCAGTATTTTCACTAATTCGGCACGTCCCGTATTCCCCCGGACGGAATATTATCGGCAACGAGGCGTTTCACGGCCGTCTCGACGCGCCGCGTGCACTTTTCCACGTTTCTCGGCTAGGCAGACGGACGCGTGACTACGACGCGAAATTAGGACCCGCAAACACGCCCCGAGCCAACACGAACTGTTCACAAATTATAACGCAAAACCTGACCGGCACTTACCAAATCGGCAGTCGTTCGAATCCTCTCAATACGGCAGAGCAAAATACTTCATTTTAGGCGATCGTTAATGTGTCTAAATACGGCAACGTTCTGCGGCACAGTGACTTACTTCGCGTCGGCTCGGGAACGCGGAAGTGGGGCGTCCCCCTACTCCCTCATCTAATTCCGACGGTGCGACGCTCGGGCCTATCGCAGGGGTTCTCGCGGCAGGGGCGCTTCTCAATCGGGAGCCCCCTTGTCTTCGGCAATTTGTCGATCTCCGGAGACGGTGTCCCCTGATTTTCCGCCGCGCGCCTCGAGGTTGGTTCGAGCCGTGCCGGCAGTCTGCTCGTGATCTACTCCGGATGAGGGGCTGACGGGACGGAGTGGGTGGTCATCTCCGATTCACGAGGTCCTCGTCCGCTCCTCCAGGCTTGCTGGCCTGGGCTCGCCCCAATCCCGACATGTTTGGTCTGGCGTCGATGCTGCGATAGGTCCTTTGAGTGCCTCGTCTCGAGGTCTTTTCGCCAATTAGCGGTCGGAATTCGGCACCGGGTTCCCTCGCGGGGTCCGGCTACGGTCCTGTAACTTCGCGTCGCACTCGGTGGCGCGACGTTTAAAACGCGTTAATTCTCTGCCACTGGTACTCGGTTTTTCCCAGGGAGAGCGATCGCAGCGGCCCTTTCGTTTCGACACTGCTCGAGGTGACCCGATCCTTCGTTAAGGGTTCGGAAAGACGTCGGCAAAACCTGCCACGTCACAACTCCTCCCTCTCCGAAAGAGACCGGGTCTCACCGGCGGCAGTTACTGGTCAGGCAATTCGCGGGCTCGGTGGCGAACGCTCTTCCTCGGATGGTCCCATGGTCACCAACAATCTCTTAGAGACGCACACGTATACCACATCACAAGTATAGACGAGTACTTGCCTCTCCTTTACGTGGTATCTTCTGGCGGGGTTTTCTTTATCGCGATCGACATCTAATTAACTAACCTAATTGTCGCTAATTCGTGCCACGCTTGGCTCGGCATGTGGGGTTTGTAGGGTAAATGATGCAGTACTCTCTGTATTAACGGCACACGTTTATTAGGATTTTTCCGTCGCCCTCTCTGCAACTGTTAACCAAAACTATCCCTTATGCGGGCGGCATATTTCGTGGGGGGGGGGGCGATGTGTAACCTGTGCGCAAAAAGACTGCCAAAAAACTAAAACGAGATGGAACCCAAAAGAAACGTAACTTAAATGGTTTGTTGTGGCCTGTACATGTAGCCTCGGCAGTCTTCTCTTAACTTTTAACGGCAGGGTGAAGGTGCGGCATGTGACTTAATCCTTTCCCTACCAAGGGTGGTGTGGCCCTCCTGACTTCCACGTCTGGCGGCAGTCCGGGCAGTTTTTCACTGTGTATGTGGGCCGCCCGCACCGGTAGCAGTACTCCCACTTTTGTGGGGCCTCGCACTGCGTGTGTTGATGTCCTTTGGCTCCACACCTCCAGCACCCGAACTCCTCCTCTTTTATCTTGCGCGCCAGCTTTGAGCGTAGAGGGCTCGTTCCTTTCGGGTTCTGGTTTCCCTGGATCTTCCCCTCCTTTTCTCTGCATTGGGCTTCTCTGAGCTGTCGTAGGCGGTCTCCCAATGCTCCCCCTGGACTTTGTTTTACCTCTTCGTTCTGATTGGTATCCGCTGGCGCGGCAGTCGTTGGTGTTTCCTTTCCTTGCTTTGTTTCTGCGGAGGCGGCAGGAGTCGGCTGTTGCCTTTTTCCGTACACCGGTTTTATTTTCCTAATTAGCCTTTCGAAGGACTCGTCAAAGCTATTCTCCTCTTCCCTCTGGGCCGGTTTCTTTTCCCCGTCTGATCCCGCATGTTCCTCGGCCGACTCGTAGGTTGTTCCTTCTTCATCGTCTTCTGTATCCGAAGGGCTTTCGCTGCCTTGGTGCGGCAGTACTCTTATCCTCCACTCGGTTTGGGTGGATTTTGTGCAGCTGGTATGCAGGCCCTTCATTTTTTTTTCTCTGCTGGTACAGCAACGGCAATCTGGCGGTTCGGCAATCGGTGGAGCGTCATGTCGGCTCTGCTGGATCGTCAGGTCGGAAGATCGGCAAATCGGCTGTACAAAGAACTCCTATAATTAGACCCCTTATTTTGGTGCGTGTGGGGGGAAGCATGGTTTGAGATCACTAATATGGGCCTTGCCGAGATCGTTCCCGCTTTCTGTCGCTAGGCCGTATACTACGGGCGACAGTACCTTCGTAATTACGACGGGTCCCGTAAATTTCGGCGCTAATTTTGCCGCGAAATGTTTTGCCGCTGAAGAGAGGACGTGTTGCCGTTTCATTACCCTATCCCCTACTTTATATGTCCGATCACGATGTCGCAAATTGTAGTATCTCGGCTGCCTATTGTACGCATCCTCGAGGTTTTCCAAGACCCACTGCTGTAACGTCGGCAATTGGGTTACGCGTTTCTTCCACGTGTCATGGGAAGTGACCTCGAGGTCAATAGGCAGTTCCACGCCAGCTCGCACGCATTTCGCTGGACGTGGTTCCCGCCCGAAGTTAAGGAACGCTGGAAAAGCCTGTAAAACGGAGTGGTTTGCGGTATTATAAGCAAACCTCAATTGCGGCAAGTTTAGGTCCCAATCTCGGTGATCCCTCTCAATGTATGACACGATCATCGTCTTTAGGACTCGATTCACGCATTCGACCGGGTTCGCCTGCGGGTGGTACGGAGGAATCGTGCTAATCTTAATCCCGTATTCTTTCGCCAGATCTTTCAGGCAGTTATTCGCGAATTCCGTGCCGTTGTCTGTCAGCAGCACGTCCGGGGTTCCCCATCGGCAGAAGACTAGCTCTTCGAGAGCTTCGGCAATTTTTGGACCGGTGGCCTTTCGTAGCGGTACGCACTCGATCCATTTAGTAAACAAATCTTGGATCACTAGGAGGTAGACGTTTCGAGACCTGTTGGGAGGGAACGGGCCCATGATATCGGCAGCTACCACTGTCCAAGGCATATCGACTCTGCGCCGGCCCATCAGCCCTGGAGGGAGTGTTTGCTCCAAATTAGTGCTCTGACAGGTGTTACAGCGTCTTACATATTCTACTGTTGTTCGGTACATGCCTGGCCAGTAGTAGCGGGCGGCAATGCGGTGGTAAGTCTTTTCGACTCCTAAGTGTCCCGCCTGTACGTTATCGTGTGCCTCCCGCAAGATCTCAGTTCTACGCTCCTCGGGAATTACCAGTTTCCATTCGTTCCCGTCGGTCCCCAGCGTTTCCGCGATTACCGGGTCTATACGTCGGCAAAACAATTCTCCGTTCCGAATGAACCAGTCCTTGAATTTTTCCGGATCTCGTTCTACTTCCGCGAATCGTTCCTCGTACCACCTAGTACGAACCGCGGCCACGATGTGCTGTTCTCCCTTTCCAACATCCTCTCCCTCATGTACGCGAGAAAGGGCATCCGGCACCTTATTTAGGGTTCCCTGTCGGTAGACTACTTGGAAGTCGTATTCCAGCAGTTGCAGGGCCCAACGCGTTAACCTCCCTGAGGGGTTCTGTAATTTTCTTAGCCACCGTAGGCTGTGATGATCGGTAACCACCGTGAAGCTATACCCCTCTAAATAAGGACGGAATTTCTGTACCGCCCAGACGATCGCGAGACACTCCAACTCGGTAGCGGAATATTTTCTTTCCGGCAACGCCCCTCTCGGCTCACCACGAAACCCAGATACTGTACTTCTTGTCGGCAAAACTCGCACTTTTCAGGGTTGATTATTAGACCGGCCTCTTTGATTTTATTTAATATTCTATTGAGCCACACTAGGTGCTCGGTAAACGTTTTGGTGACGATAGTTATATCGTCCAAATACGCGAATGCATTTGGTTCCATTTCTGGACCTATTAGTCGGTCTAATAATCGCTGAAAAGTCGCGGGTGCCCCCGTTAACCCATACGGCATGCGGCGGAATTGGAGTAGCCCTTTTCCCGGCACTGTAAAAGCTGTAATTTCCCGGCTTTTCTCCTCCAGCGGGATTTGGAAGTAAGCCTGACTGAGGTCGAGGGTCGAAATATATTTGGCCATTCGCAACTTGTCTAGAATTTGCGTCATGAGCGATAACGGGTACGCGTCTTTCCTCGTTGACTTTCCGGAAGTTCAAGCAAAACCGGTACTTGCCGTTGAACTTTTTCACCATCACGATCGGACTTGACCAGGCACTCTGTGATGGCTCGATTATGCCGTCCGCCAATAAGGTGTCAACCTCCTTATAAATGGCCCCCTGTACTTTCAGAGAAACGGCATAGTAGCGTTGTTTTATTGGCGGATGGTCGCCTACATCGATTTTGTGACTGATCAAGTTACTTCTTGTCAGTCCGGTTACTTCTTCAAATTCCGGCAATGATGTCTCGAGGAATTGTTCTAGCCGTTTCTTCTCGGCATCCGCTAAGGTTTGCAACCCACAGCATACGGTGGTCGAGGGTGTATTAGTAAAGGGGAACTTCTCGTTCGGACGAGACGCAAAATAACCATACGGAATTGTGGTATTCGGCTATTATGCCGAATGTCGCGATAGAGTCCGTTCCTAACAAGAGTGGGGTCACGAGATTGTCGAGGACCCGCGCGAAGATTTCCCTCTCCTCTCGCCCTATCCTTAACGCAAATCGTACTTGTTGTACGTCACGTACTATTGTCCCCGTGGCCAGAAGAAAATAGCACGGTTTTTCCGCGTCTTCTACCGATATTTCGCCCCTTTCGGCACTCTCTAGAAGCTCTTGATTAATGAAGGTCAAAGACGAACCGGAGTCTATTAGGGCGCGAGTCGGCATTTTCCCTATGAACGCGTCTACGGTTAATAGAGGTGTGTGATGGTCCTCCCCCTCCGTGGTCACGCGAGCCGATATTAGTTCGGGCGAGATCGCTCCGGCCCCGTCGAACGACCTCTTCCCCCGTTTCCCGTCGGCGTAGAACATCATCGGCATTGCGTTATGGTGACTCCCCGCGCACCGCAACCGTAGCAGTGCAGCCTCTGCTCTTCTCGGCATTCTCGCGATAGGTGGCCTGTCTTACGGCAATTCCAACATTGCAGCAGGCTTCCTCCGCTCGCGCGTTCTTTATCGCGTAGCGGCCATTGTCGCGTTGCTACCGTTGCGGTTATTGCTCTTCTGCGCGGTGGCGGTTCCCTCAATTGACTTCGACACGGCCCCTTTGCTGGTACTTTGGCATGGGTTTTTCCGCCTTCTCTCGAGTAGGACGCGGTTCACGTTTTCTTTCGTGTCGTCCTTTCCTCGGTAATTCCGAATCGGTTACTGTCGTCTCTCCGCGCGGGTTGGGGGTGTTTATCGTCCGACTGGTCGCTGCCGGTATCTTTAGCAGCAGCTATCGCGTTCACGTAACCGTACCCTATGGTTTTCCCTCTCCCCAACGGTTTTTGGCGGCCATATGTCCCCGGGAGGTACGCGAAACTGGGGTGGACCATCTCGGAGGGCTTCGGATTTCGCTTATGCAATTCATTCGTTTCCCTATCTGCCTCTATTAACTTCGATTTTAATTCTTTAAGGGTGGTAATCCAATCTATCGCGACCGCGCTTCGTATGATTTCTCTCGCTCCCCAATACACCCGTCGTATTTTCTTATACTCTGGCCACGGAGGGTGCAGTTTCTTAAACATCGCAGTCATATAAGTGAGGTAGTTTCTAGTTGGTTCATCCGTGCCTTGGAACCGATCTTTAATGTTTCGAATCAGGGTGTCCTGATAATCGGGATCTCCAAAATACTCTTGATAGTCGGCCACGAATTGCTCCCAGGTCTCCCATTCGTCGGCTTCTTCCTCGTACCATAGCTTTGCGATCCCCCCTAAGAAAACCGGCAAGCAGCGGAGTAGGTCTTTGTCCGCGATGTTGCTATATTTTCGTTGTTGGTCGAGGTCGTCCAGAAAGGCTTCGGTATCCTCTCCGGGCTCCCCCGAAAATTTAATTCGCCATCGTCGCATTAATTCGGCAACTGGCTTTCCCCGGCAATATAACTCGCGAGTTTTTCGCTCGCTTGGTACGGGGTTGCCCCACGCTTGGTGTACCCGGGGTTGCCCCTCATCTAAGCCTTGTTCGTGCTGACGGGTAATAGGTGACGGCACATTCGTCCGTCGCGTTGGAATCGGTACTTTAATTTCATGCGGGAGAGATCGTCCCTCCCCGGCGCGGCTCTGTTTCTCGTTTTTGGGAAACCAAATCTCTTCTTACAACACGTCGTCATACCATGATTGTTTCTCCTCCCCGTCGTGCTCGAGTTTCGGCAAGCTGAGGAACCGACGCATTTTTCGTGACCCACCCGGTATCGTGTGAGCTGCGAGAAACCTTCAACTATATGCACGCGACGCTTAACCTTGGTGGGCGCTACCGGTGCCCTTTTTTCGAAAACTTCGCGAAAAGAAATTGCGCGGCACAAGATCGATACTAGGATTTCGACCCGGGGGGTGGGAAATAATCGTTCGGCAACTCGCTAATGGGTGATTGCACCCCGCCGATATTCTATATTCGATTCCCGTCTCGCGTGTGGCTGTCTCCAACGATCCGTATGCCCCGGCAATAGGATAGTCCGTTCGCGCAAACAACGGCAAAAATGGAAAGAACAAAAAAAAAATTCGCTATGCCCTTGGCCCTTTGGCTTAGGCCCGTTCAGCTTCGCAAAATATCGTTGAATTAAGTAGCTGTTACGGATTAGAAGGGGGTAAAACAAGTCACTTCACTTAGAAATAAACTTTATTTCCCCGACTAGGGTTCGTTCGATTTGTAACAGAAACTGTGTACAAGCGATATGTAACTTGGCCAAAACACTAGCTTGTTTTGGCCAGATTGTTGAATAAAGAATGTGAGTTGAAACCAGATGAGTTTCACTTGATAGATACATTCACGGGTGGTGCCCGTGAATCCCGATGTTGAATCGACTAACTCGCGAAAAACCGGTCAACGAGACGCGCGACGTTTTCTATAGCAACGAGAGAGAACGATTAACGTACGCTGAGATCGGAGTCGAACAGCTGGCAGTTTACCGTCACCGTCGAACTTGTGATCCGCCAATAGTAATCCCCTTTTTGGGGTCGATAATCGATCGTAATCGAAGTCCGACGGTGCTGGCATAAGCTACTGCGAGCTGCTTATCGACTCTCGATCTCGCGGTTACGCGTGAGTCCGCCAATAGCGAGGCGGCGCAGTAAATCGGCGCGTTCACGCTGCCGACACGCTCAGGCAATCCCAAACATTCCGCCCGCCTCGTCAGTCATTGACGAAATTGTACGAAATGATTAGCGAATCAGGTGGGCGATAACGTACGTGATGTGAGGAATGCTGAATGAGTCAACAACGTGCTGCGTAGTACCTGAAAGAAACTACAAGTAATAGTGGTACAGAGTAAACGCAGTGAGTGAAATGAAGAGATGACCGTCAAGATTATAGTTTTGATGAACGAAGTGATACCGAGGTGAGTGAGTGGAAACTTCGTTAGATGAATTCAAAAAAAGAGTGAGCCATGTAGGTGATCCGACAAGAGAATAGATTAACCTAAATTACGCCTTTAGGTACGGATCAGGAGAACCGCGTGTGAATCCAGCCTCAGGAGTTCCACCAGTATCCTTCTCCTCGTCTTCAGGCGACAACCGAGCGATAGATTTGGCCACTGATCGAAGAAATGACGACGACAAGATGCGCACAGTTGCGACGAGAACCCGATGCCATCGAGATACCCTGGATACTAGTGGCTCCTCGAGGTTGGGTTCTGAAACAGCGGTGAGATATTCTCCGATTGAGAAGTGCCCCTGCGTTAGGGTTGTAGGATCCTCAGGGTCGCCTGTCAAGGCAAGTATGATTTTAGTGAGATGGCAAGCTTCGATACCAGTCAGGAGCGTGGTCAGCTCCTCGAAGGACCGTAGCTGCTCTCCGAAGATCCTGCGTAGGTGATGCTTAGCTAAGTTCACAGAAGCTTTCCAGATTTCTTTAAAGTGTGAAGGAGAAGGCTGATTAGATTTCCAGGAGTTGCCTTCCTTGGAGTTCCGCTGACCACGATCCTGCCTGGATCGAAGGTGCGTAGGTGCATGATAATAGCCTCCAGATCTGTAATACAAGACGTGATTAGAATTAACTGAAGTTTTTCCAATTTTAGGTTGGGCAGTTTGCCCTTCCCAGATTAGATAGACGGTGCTGCCGTCAGTACAAGATTTTACCGACAGAAGATTGCTGAGGATCCAGCGCTTATGGCGTAGAGCTGCCAAGAGAAGTTGTGTCCCCCCGTACAGGCATCGGTTGTGGGCAGCTTCGACCCACAACTTAGCCAGAGGGTATACGTACAGTAGATATGTTCCGCCGAGCACAATGAGCTCGGGGAACCCAGAGTTCCAGCGAGAAAGAGATGCGATGATCTGACAGCAGTCAGATGAAGAGAGCCCGTGGTTGTCGACAACGCAGCGAATCATGGGCAAGTCCCATTCGCCAACTCCTTTCCGCTCCGAGGTGGATTGAAAATCCAGTAGATTCCTGGATTCGGCTGTCCACGTGCCACGTGAAATCAGAATAAATCGTCCACCAGTTACAGACGGACCACACCGGTGGCACAGTCCAGTCCAGTAACGGTAGAATATACCATAATAAAAAAAATTTGCCGTGTAAAAAAAAATTAATTAGTTGATGCACCAGCTGTAGGTGGATGACACCCTGGGCGCTATCCTCTCCTGTTCGAGATTGCTCAAAATTGCCGCGCGAGCGCCATAATATCTCGCCGAGCGACGCGTCACGACTCAGCAGCGAATCGCGATATGACCACGCAATCCCGCCTGAACGTGAGCAATGAGCGTCTGCCCTCGAGGTTCGCGCGGGCAGATCGCCAGATGCGCGATTGGTCAAAATCCTGTCTCGATCCTTCTGGAACGTTCCCGAACAATGAATCGGAACCACCGACGCATGACGAACTTCCTGAACGATCGAGACAATAATAGTGAGAACTAACGGTTTTCCCCTCTCACTTAGATCAAATCAGCTGATCCGTTACGCAACTTTCACGCCTGTCAACAATTCGGTTTCATCAGTTCATTGTATTTCATTTATTTAAATTCATCAGTGTACATCTCAGACAATCTTTGTAACAGTGCTAAATACAGTTGATTTATCGTAGATCTTTACAACCTTTTTCATTCCTATTCAGATCAATCGCTTCACATTCAAATACAGTAATTCACGCTCCTGCTCATCCACGCTTCACGATTCCGATTCCTTTCAATCCAGATCGATCAAGATCGCTCATTACATCCCCCGACTGGGTTCAACGAAACAAAATATGAATTAGAACACAATAATGATCATACAATAAACGAGAAAAATTCCTCGGCATAAATATTCAGTAAATTGCTTAAAAAAAAATCACTCAGTATAAATTCAAAATATTACACGTCATAAATGTTCCGTATTCAATAAATGGCACAGTATTATTAAATATCGTTCCGCATAAATGGTTGAATCTCATAAGAAAAGAAAAAAAATATATTTTGTTTATTAATGATTGGTCGGTGTTAGAATTGTTGGTGCTGTTACGTCCTTGTTGGGACGTTTTTATAGAAATTAAAGAGTTAAAGATTTTAATGGGAGATATAACGCAGTTTTGAACCTACCTGCATTCACCGGCTTCGGTTCGGGTAATTGAGGGTACTTTTATATGAAAATGGCTTTACATAAGGATGTGGAACGAAGAAATCGACGTTGGGTATTTTAAATGATTTTAAAATATGATTTTAAATGTAACAATTGACCAAGATATATTTTATAAATGAACAAATTCAGAAATACATAGAATTGGTTAATATCTTATTATAAATTGTTCGCATTTACCGTTTTGTTCATTCGCTTTTACAAAATTTTCGGTCGCTGTGCTGTGGATAATGATGGATGATATTCCTTTGGATCGCTATGGTATTGATGATGATGATGTTGACGATGATGACGCAGAAAATAATTAACTCAATCCAGCGGGTGTAACACGCTATATAAACCTTACAACTTCTACTTTACACCCAAAAACAACAATTTAACAACAGAAAGTTGGTATTTTCCGAATGAGAAGTATTACTGCACTTTTGATTGTCGACTGCCTGCTCCTGATGAGGAGGCTCCCTTTATAGATTTGTTAATCCATTGTTCTTCGCTTAATCTTCTTATGGTGGATGCATCCTCATCAATTTCTTTGTAATCATATTTCTTCTTAATCCATCGTCTACCTCTTGACCGGACGCTTGATATTCGATTCATTTGCACCGGTCTATTGTTCATCAATCTTTTATCAATTTTTATATTCTTCGATGACGAATACATTTCAACGGAAGTTTCTTTTAGTTAATCGCTCGCATATTATGTTTCGAATTATTTCATTTGTTAACAATCCTATATAGTTCGCTGCAAAATATATCTTATAAACTTTTCTTAATTCTATCGCTCGCAGTACGGTATAAAATACAATAATTCAGTATTCAATATAATATTTGATATAATAATTGATTACAATTCTCGCACAAAATTAATAAAACAAATAAGAAAAGAAATATATGATTAAGTTTATTAATTATGGCCGTTGTTTTGCGATGAGGTCAGCCATTGTTGCCAGTATGAGGTCGAAGCACTAAACGGTTCGAAAAGTAACTGTTCACTTTTCAAAAGCGAGACGGTTGCGATGCACTCTTTATTTTACTTTCCAGTGAACTGCAGCACTGGATCCGGCTCGAAGGACTAAAAGTTACGTTTAAGTGAAGTGGCTAGTTTTAACACCTCCTAATCCGTAACATTTGGTCCTTCGAGCCGGATCCAGTGCTGCAGTTCACTGGAAAGTAAAATAAAGAGTGCATCGCAACCGTCTCGCTTTTGAAAAGTGAACAGTTACTTTTCGAACCGTTTAGTGCTTCGACCTCATACTGGCAACAATGGCTGACCTCATCGCAAAACAACGGCTTCTCGCGCAACGCATCTCTCGGGTCGCGGACAACCTGAAGACTCGATACCAGGGCAAAATCTCTCTCGAAATTCTTCGTAGCTCTCACGCTTTCATCAAACAACTCTGGGATGCATACTACAAGGGCGATTCGGCCATTAGAACCGCCGCTAGAAAGGACGCAAAGTTGAAGGAGAGTTACAACGTCGATGACGAAGAATTTGAAGAGACGCAGATGAGCTACTGTGAGCAGGCCGGTTCCTTACTCGACATGATCGCCGAACACGGAGCCGACGCGACCGTTACAGAACCGTCGACTTCAAATGCAACGGCCGTCGAGACTCACTCTCAGAGGTCACGCGCTTTGTTGCCAACGTTGTCTCTGCCCACGTTCGAGGGCAATGACAAAGACTGGCCGTCCTTTCGGGACTTGTTTACTGACCTCGTCGTCAACGACCCATCTTTGTCACCTTCGGAACGCCTTCGTTACTTGAAGGATTGTTTGAAAGGCGAGGCCGTCAACCTCTTCAAGCGCGTGGAGACAAACACGATCGACTTCCAAGTTGCTTGGAAGGAACTGGACAACCTTTACGTCAATCTTCGGTTTCCTTCGGAGCAAGCCGAAACCGAAACACTGACCGACAGGATGCATCAGTCGATACTCGGCCATCCTGATGGTCAAGACAGGCAGCAAGTCGGATGGAGATCTGCGAGGGAAATCAAATACGGTGAAAACGAACTGAGCACCGCCACTTGTGGTTTAGTTTGTGCACCCTACCTGGTACCCAGATGTCACCTCGCCAAGGTGGAGGAGCACCGCCACCCAGTGGACTTTCACACAATCTACTTGATTGGAACTCTGGGTTCCCCGAGCTCTCAGGGCTCGGCGGAACATATCTACTTGGACTTCCATTGGGATGCTGGATCCTGATGGCGGGCGGCTTTTCACGTGGCACGTGGACAGCCGAATCCAGGAATCTACTGGATTTTCAATCCACCTCGGAGCGGAAAGGAGTCGGCGAATGGGACCTGCCTATGCTTCGCTGCGTCGTCGACAACCACGGGCTCTCTTCATCTGACTGCTGTCAGATCATCGCTTCTACCAATCGCTGGAACTCTGGGTTCCCCGAGCTCATTGTGCTCGGTGGAACATATCTACTGTTTGTATACCCTCGGGCTAAGTTGTGGGTCGAAGCTGCCCACAACCGATGCCTGCACGGGGGGACACAACTTCTCTTGGCAGCGCTGCGCCATGAGCGCTGGATCCTCAGCGATCTTCTGTCGGTAAAATCTTGTACTGACGGTAGCACCGTCAGTGTTCCACCTTGCTGATCCTGTCGACATTTTAATTGGGGCTGACTCCTACAATCTTCTAATTCGAGAGGGCGTTAGGCGTGGACCTCCACACACCCCCGTAGCTCAGGAGACAGCCCTAGGGTGGATCCTTACAGGAGGAGTCGATGCGGAAAACTGCGACGAGTCAGCGAGCAGAGCAGAGATTCCAGTGCATCACTGTAATGTAGACCGCGAATTAATGGAATTTCTAACGAAATTCTGGGAGCAGGAGGAAATTGAAACTACAATTCCTGACACCGCTGACGATCTGAGGGCGGAGAAACACTTCGTCACAACTCACCGGCGTCTACCTGATGGACGTTTTATGGTGCGACTGCCCTTTGGAACTTCACCCGATCTCGGAGACTCTCGTCTGGTCGCATTGCGCATGCTGGACTCCTTGAACACCAGGTTCAAGCGCTCTGCCGAATTCCAGCAGGCCTATGTTGAATTTCTCGCAACCTATGAAGCCCTTGGACACATGTCGGCGTCGCAGCAACCAGTCTCACGCGAGGGGTATTATCTACCACATCACGGAGTGCTGAGAGAGGCCAGTTCAACAACCAAACTGAGGGTGGTGTTTAATGGGTCGATGCCATCCAGCAACGGGAAGTCTCTCAACGAGTTCCTGCTTAAGGGCCCTAATCTACTGCCTAATCTTGCGGACATCCTGCTAAGGTGGCGCCGGTACGTTTTTGTATTTTCAGCAGACATAGAAAAGATGTACCGGCAGATCACCGTCGCTCCGGAGGATCGGAAATGGCAGCGAATCTTGTGGAAAACTAAGGAAGAAAACGGAGTCATGGATTACGAACTCTGCACGGTCACCTACGGACTCGCTTGTGCACCATACCTTGCGATCAGATGCCTCCACCAGCTCGCCCAAGAAGAAAAGAAGAGGTTCCCCATCGGAGCCCGCGTCGTTCTTGAGGACGTCTACATGGACGACGTACTCACAGGAGCAGACACACTGTCAGAGGCGAAGAGCAAACAAGGAGAACTAAGGGAGCTCCTCATGGCGGGCGGTTTCCCTCTTCGCAAGTGGGCCTCCAACTCTCCGGGCATTCTGGAACAGCTGTCCAACGACGAGCGGAAGGGCATCGGGGAATGGGACGCAGCTACTCTTCACAGCGTTCTTGGTATAAATTGGCTCCCTTCACTTGATTGCTTTCAGGTCACTGCAGTGAAGACCTCGAAGAACGCCGAATACACCAAGCGCGCTGTGCTCAGCGGAACAGCTCAGTTGTTCGATCCGCTTGGCTGGCTGGCTCCCGTCACTATCGTTGCCAAGGTTCTGATTCAGTCCCTGTGGCTGCTGAAGGTGGACTGGGACACCCCTCTGCCGGACAAGGAAAATAGGCTATGGCAACAGTTCCAACAGCAACTCCCGGAGCTGCAGAGTCTTCAAATTCCCCGATGGCTCGGAACCCGTTCCTCCAGTATACCACCAGAGATACACGGGTTCGCGGATGCATCCGAGCGCGCCTATGCAGCCGTGGTGTATTCTCGCGTTCTAAATCCTGAAGGGTCGGTGACGGTGTCTCTCATCGTCGCCAAATCAAAGGTAGCTCCGTTGAAAAGGGTCTCGCTGCCTAGACTGGAGCTCAGTGCAGCGTTCCTGCTGGCCAGGCTCGTTGAACACGTGGTAAAGGTACTGGACTGGCAAACTGTCGATGCTCATTTGTGGACGGATTCATCGGTAGCGCTCAGCTGGATCCAAGGACATCCGTCTCGCTGGCCGACCTATGTGGCCAACCGGGTCGCGGAAATTCAAAGGATGCTGCCAGCCGCGAAGTGGCACCATGTACGAAGCGCGGAGAATCCAGCTGACTGCGCCTCCCGAGGGTTGTCTCCGGCTGAACTACCTAAGTTCAAGCTATGGTGGCGAGGACCCGAGTGGCTCTCTGCACCAGGTCACCTCCCAGCGGAGAGCATCCCTGAGACTACCCACGAAACGGAGGAGCAGCAAGTCCATCACGTGACCAGCAGGGTGAAAAGCGTAGCCTCAAATCTGGTTGAGCGCTTTTCTAATTTGACTCGACTGCTCAGAGTTCTGGCCTGGTGTCGACGATGGCTCCCTGGAAATCAAAGGGGGGAATCAATTATCACTGCTGCAGAAATCCAAAAGGTAAAACTCACCTTACTGAAGCTGGAGCAGGCCGCTGCTTTCGCAGATGACATCGTCAGCATCCGGAACAACCGACCCGTAGCTGCCAAAAGCCGTCTAGCGAAGCTTTGTCCATTCCTGGACAAGGATGGGGTACTACGTGTCGGAGGAAGATTGCAAGCAGCTCACCTTGACTATGACAGAACCCATCCTGTAATACTTCCTGACGAATCCTCCCTAGCTAGATTGTGGGTCGAAGCTGCCCACAAACGATGCATGCATGGAGGAACACAACTTACCTTAGCAACGTTGCGACAGGAGTGCTGGATTCTCAAGGGTCGACATTTGGTAAAGTACTGTATCCACCGTTGCACTGTCTGCATTCGCTGGAAAGGGCAAACAGCCCAAACAAAAATGGGGAATCTTCCCTTAGCTCGAGTGAATCACTGTCGACCTTTTTTTAGATCAGGAATCGACTATGCAGGCCCGAAGGACCAGACCACCTCGAAGGGGTATATAGCAGTATTTATCTGCCTTGCCTCCAAGGCAGTACATCTGGAAGCTGTATCGGATGGATCCACCGAAACCTTCTTAGCAGCGCTACGAAGGTTTATCTCACGGCGTGGTCATTGCTCTGAACTCTATAGCGACTGCGGCAGAAATTTCATAGGAGCCAACAACGAGCTGCGCTCACTTCTTAAACAATCGGTACAACAGGGAGGAGGTCCTTTCGCTGCAGCTTCCAGAGAAGGCATTGTTTGGAAGTTTAACCCTCCGTCCGCTCCACACTTTGGAGGAACACTGGATCGGCGAGTTTGAGTCCTACAACATGTGGCCATTCGATTAGAGCAGGCAGATTACGAGGCCTGTATCGAGACAGCTCTGGTATAATGTAGACCGGAATTTGAAATTGGAGTTCTCCGTCACCCTGCGGAGAGATGACCAGCGTGGTTTTCCCCCGGGTGAACTTGGCCTTGGCCCCTCCGACCCCCAGCAGCGGAACCCGAGCTTGGTTCCTCTTCACGCCGAGCCTTTGGGCCAGTGCCTCCGAGATGAGAGAGACCTCGCTGCCAGGATCAATCAACGCGCGAGCTAGGCAGTCTTGTCCCCGTGATCCTGAAACCGCGACGCGAGCTGTACTGAGAAGAACGGCGGAAGTACGACTCACGTGCGAGGACAGCTGTTGGACGCAGACTTGACCAGGTTGGAGTGCCTTGGCGGATGCGGCAGCCTCGTGCATGGTAGTGTGGTGCTTCCCTTCACACTTCTGACATCTCTTCGGGGACTTGCACTCGTTCACCTGATGTTTGCCCAGGCAGTTGAAACAAAGGTTCAATGCCTTTGCTGTGTCCTTCCGCTCGGAGGGTGTCTTCTCCTGATACCGGCCACAGAACAGGACAAAGTGTTTGCCCTGGCATAAGGAGCAGACCTTCCATGGAGGGCTCGCCTTGGACACTTGATGAACCTTGGCAGCTTTCAGGTTTGTTTTTTTCACTTCTGCTAACTCTTCGCTTTGAGGAGGCTCTAGGGCCTCACATGTATGGATACGGCCTTCCATAAATGTTTTCAATTGTTCCAGTGTGGGAAACTCCTTAGAGTGTTTCAGCGAATCTTCCCATTCACGGCGCGACTGACGATCCCAACGCTCGACGGTCAATTCGACTATCCAATCGCTAGCGTTGGTGACAGGTCTGCCTAAATTGGAGAGAGCGTCGATGGCGTCGAAGGTCTCGTTAAATAGGCGCTTCATCTCGGTGGCAGATTCCTTTCGAACAGGAGCCACGGCACAAAGAGCTCTAATTTGAGCTTGCACGAGGAGACGAGGGTTGTTGAAGCGCTCATCCAATTTTTTCCAGGCTATTTGGAAATTATCGCTCGTCGTCCGGACGTTTTTCAGCAGCGACATGGCTTCGCCCTTCATGCACGTCTTGAGATAGTGAAGACGTTCAACTTGGGACAACGAGGAGTCGTTGATAATAAGCGAGGTAAATAAGTCGCGGAACGATGGCCAGTCCTTGTAATGACCCTCAAAAGTTGGAAGAGCCATTTTTGGCAACACCGCTCGTGACCTCTGAGGAGTCGTCTCGCCGGTCGTTACGTTTGAAGCAGAGGCAACTGTAACGGCTGTAGCGGCTTCGAATTCGGTGATCATGTCGGGAAGGATTCCAGCTTGTTCGACATAGTTCGAATGAATCACGCTGAATTCGTCGTCGGTGAGATACTGGCCGTCTCTTAACTTGCTGTCTGTTTTAGCAGCCTTTCTTATTTGCAAATCTCCATTGGAGTAATCGGTCCAGAAGGCTTGGAGTGAGGCGTGAGCAGCTCGAATCATCCCCAAGGAAAGGTTCGCCTTTCCTTTCTTCTTCAAGTTGATCGCGGCGCGGGAGATTCGTTGGGCGAGAAACCGTTGGTTATCGACAAGGTCAGCCATGTTTCACGCACGTGTTTGAAAGTTAACGGTCGAGTACTTCTCTTCACTGTTTTAGATGAACTGCAGCACTGAATCCGGCTCGAAGGACCAAATGTTTGAGAGTAGGATTTTAAGAGAGTCAGAGAAGCACTTTGAAGTCAACCACAACTTTATTCTCCTGATAGGAATCGTCGATCAATAGGACACTTGTACAAAACTGAATGTATAAGAAAGGCTTATATTATTATAAATAAATTTGAACTTTAAACAGTAGATCTGTAGATTTTATCCCGTCGATATCAGGGATCCGGAGATGCTTTATTACGAGAAAGCCGGTCAAAAGACGCGCAGCGTTAACGTTAGAAAAGATAGTGATGAGCAAAGCGATGTGTGATCTAGCAAGCTAGTCAGAGAACTGGGGATCGATCGATCAGCTGGCCGTTAGCCGTAACCGTAGATCGCGTGATTGGTGGGTCGATAGTGCGATCCACCAATCTGCCTAGCGCTCCGCGGTGGTAATCGATGATAATCGACAGTAATCGATATCGACGGTGCCGGCCAATGACTCATCGAGCTGACGATCGATCCCAGATCCCCGTTCGACCAGCTGACTAGCCAATGGCTACGCCGACGCCGCTGACGCACTCAGCCAATCCTAGACAATTATTAATTATTAAATACAAAAAAACCTGTTTAATTGTGTTTTTTTAAAAATCCTTTTGCTTTCTTTGAGTTGAGTTTACTGTAGCTATATAAGTTATAATCCTAGTGTTAACGATTTATTTGCTTAAAGGCTTGTTTATCTTGAATATAATTCATCATACTTAATTTTGTTATCTCATAGTTAATAGTGTTTTAAGTTCCATATTATTCGCATTATCTATCTTAAGTTGAAATATAAACGCTATACCATATTCCAATAAAATGGCAGATAGACGCACATTCGCACAACGCTTAATCCAAGCAAGAAATAAGGGGGTCCCCTCCGTAATAGCCAATTTTTCACAGCTTATGACGGCTTCAGCAGAGTCACTGCACCCCATTTTGCTGATAGCCACCGGTGATGTATTAAGTGATGCACACCGTGCAGAATTCAATACCTATATGACGTGGTATGCCAGACCACTCATCGCAGAGGTGATTGCCAGTAATTGGGCTCAGAAGGTAGGAGTGCGAGACGCGGATCAAATCCGTGCACGCACATACGGAGAGCTGGTGGGTATATCCTCTGTTCGTGGGAAATCAAGTTTGGCAGAAAGAGATGATGCTCGCGTGCGGGTAATTAGAAACCTCCAAAAACTAGTCCCGAATGTTAATGAAATTCGATCTCTGGTCTTAGAAATCTTGAGGAGCTGTCGTGCAGCCGGGGATGCTATGGCCACCCATGATGAGTGCCAGGGCATCATCCCGGGGGGTGAAATAGTTCCCTTACAGAAACTAGCATTTTATTCCTACCGTGGCCACATTATACCTAATACGTTTTTCGAAGGTGATCAAGCAAGATTACTTTGGACCGAGTTATGTATGATTAATGGCACTGTTGTAGATCTTGATGATGCAGTGTTCGAATTGACGGATAATATACCCGCCTTATGGGCTACCGTCACAGAAGATACCCTTCTAGGTTTGTGGCGGACATAGTGCGTGGGAAAGATAGACTTTCTAGACGCGGAAATTCTATCCTTTTCCGAGTATGCACTGCGGACGGTTGGGTCGAGGGTTCGGTCGTTAAAGTGACGATTGCCAGAACCCTGACTCAACCGTTACAATGTCCTTGGCGGAGTCGACGATAGATATATTGTTTCGGGGGAGAGGACTTTTCTCCGTACTCTTGAGGAACGGAAAAGTCCTCCCCACCTTTTTAACGGTTTTTGGGACGTCGACAAGCCTCCCACCAGAGACGATTTTGAGGATTAGACTAGAAAGCTTTTGACGCTCGTAGAGAACGTTTCGCTCTACAGTCGTTTTTATAGACACGATTTTCTGTACCCTGATTAGGACAGCCGTAGCATCGTGTGCTAGCTTTTCGTTATTGTTGTGTTTTTGTTATATATCGTTTGTTTTATTCTTGTTTAGTTTGTTATTTGTTATTTGTTATTTGTTATAATTCAAATAAATTTATCTTTGTTGTCCGTTAAATCGCGAGGCATTACAACATTTGATTACCCGTCCACCTAAAACTGGTGACCCCGACGTGATCGTTGGTAAAGTAGGCGACGGTTTATAAGTGTCGGTACGCGCGCGTGTGACAATGAATTCAAAAGATCAAAACGAGATGGACGGAACGAACATCGCCACCGCCACCTTGAAGGTGCCACCATTTTGGCCGCAGAAACCCGCGCTTTGGTTCAAGCACGTGGAATCGCAGTTCGCCGTCAGAAAAATAACGGGTGACCAGGCGAAATATGATTTGGTGGTGGCTCGACTCGACAACCGCAGCCTCGAAGAGGTAGAGGAGATCGTACTTAATCCACCTGAGGAGAACCGGTACGAGACCCTCAAGACGCAGCTGGTGAGACGTCTCTCGGTCTCGGACACGACGCGGATTCGCAAATTGTTGGAGACGGAAGAGATCGGCGACCGTACGCCCACGCAATTTTTGCGTCATTTGCGGCGGCTTGCCGGACCTGCGGTCAACGAGGAATTTTTAGTGGAGATTTGGCGGAATCGTCTTCCGGTGAAGACACAGCAAATATTGGCTGCCACGGCTATTAAGGAAGGGATCCAGTTAGCCGAGATAGCTGACAAAATCCACGAAATCCCAGGCAGTCGGGGGAAGATTGCAGAAGTCAGCGGCGGACATGCAAGCGGTTCGTCCGAAAATGACGCGTTACGCGAAGAATTGCGGCAAATGCGCTTGCAATTAAACGCGGTTTTGCGCGAGTCCCGTGGACGCCGTCGGATGTCGCGACCTAATTCACGGGCGTCGTCCCGCAGTTCGAATCGCAGTGACGACCAGGGGTTCCCCAGAGTGTGTGTTGGTACCATCGTGTGTGGGGTTAAAAGGCCGCGAAATGTAAGGATTTCTGCACGTGGAAGCAGGGAAACGAGGAAAACCGTCGAATGTAAATGCGGCAGTTCTCGACAGTCCTTATCCTGGCCGCATTTTCGTAACGGACAAGCGTACAAAAGTACAGTTTCTTGTGGACACGGGGGCAGATGTGTGCGTATTCCCGCGATCGCGTATCACCGGCCGGTTGCCGAAGGACGATACGGAACTTTTCGCGGCAAACGGAACGCGCATCGCCACGTATGGCACAAAGACCGTGCAGTTGGATTTAGCGTTGCGACGTAGTTTCCTGTGGAATTTTATTGTGGCCGACGTGGATGGACCGATAATCGGGATGGACCTGTTGTCGCATTACAACCTACTTATTGATGCGCGCAACAAACGTTTAGTTGATGCGACGACGAAGTTGTTCGTGAGTGGTTGTGCGGCAAGCAAAGGCCTCCCGACGGTAAAAACAATAGGCGGTGATAGGGTGTACCATAGACTATTGGCAGAGTTTCCGGATTTGACTCAAACATAGCGTGGTGCATCACATCCAAACGACCCCGGGACCTCCTGTATTCAGCAAACCGCGGCGGCTCGCCCCGGATCGTTTGAAGGTGGCTAAGGCGGAGATTGACCTGATGTTGCGGCAGGGAATAATTCGCCCTTCTAAAAGCGCATGGGCCTCACCGCTACACCTTGTGCCCAAGAAGGATGGCAACATACGACCGTGTGGGGACTACCGTCCGCTTAACGCTCGAACCGTGCCTGACAGGTATACGCCGCCTCATATTGAGGATTTCGCGCAATCCTTACACGGAAAACGGGTATTTTCTAAGATTGATCTGGTCCGCGCCTATAACCAGATTCCGGTTGCGCCCGCGGACGTCGAGAAAACGGCGATAACGACACCGTTCGGTTTATACGAATTTTTATTTACGCCGTTCGGTCTTAGAAACGCTGCGCAGACGTGCCAACGTTTCGTAGACCAAATCACCCGGGGGTTAGATTTCGTGTACGCGTACATAGACGATTTCTTTATCGCGTCCGAAAACGAATCAGAACACCGGGAACATCTGCGGATATTATTCGATCGACTGAACCAACACGGGGTCGTTATCAATCCGGCGAAATGTGTTTTCGGCGTGGGCGAAATAGAATTTCTCGGGTATAGCGTGAATAACGAGGGAGTAAAACCTTTACCTGAGAAGGTAGAAGCGATCTGGGAATTTCCCAGGCCCGACACTATTAAGGGTCTGCGTAGGTTTTTGGGGATGGTAAATTTTTACCGCCGTTTTATTGCCGACGCTGCTGGCCTCATGAAGCCATTGCACGACCTATTGAAAGGGTCGAAAAAGGGAAATTCGCCGGTCCAATGGACCGAAACAGCAGGAGAGGCTTTCGTGAAGGTGAAGGATAGCCTCGCGAACGCTACTTTGTTAACGCATCCCGCGCCTAACGCGCCGATAAGTGTTGTGGTCGATGCGTCCGATTACGCTATCGGAGCAGCGTTACAACAGCGCATAGGTGCAAAATGGCAACCTTTGGCATTTTTCACGAAAGCCCTCTCCGTCGCACAATGTAAATACAGTGCGTATGATCGCGAGCTACTGGCTATTTACATGGCAATAAAGCGTTTTCGGCATTTGGTAGAAGGTCGGAATTTTATAGTCTTTACCGACCATAAACCCTTAACTTTTGCTTTCAGGCAAAAGCTTGATAAATGTTCGCCTCGCCAGTTCCGTCATTTGGACTACATCAGTCAATTTACGACGGATATAAGGCATGTTAAGGGTTCAGATAATACAGTGGCCGATGCTTTGTCGCGTATTGAGGTAATAGCCGTAGCTCCCGATCATGCCACAATGGCACAGGCACAGGAAAGCGATCCGGAACTGAGAGGGATTTTGGAATCGAACTCTTCTGCCCTTTGTTTGAAGAAGACGTTTTTCCCCGGTTTCAACGTTAGTTTATACTGCGACTCGACGAACGAAACCGTGAGACCCTTTGTTCCGACGCCATTACGACGGGCAGTTTTTAATTCGTTGCACGGACTCTCTCATCCTGGGGTTCGGGCAACACAAAAATTAATTACCGAACGTTTTATATGGCCTTCAATAAATAAAGATTGCCGAGACTGGGCACGGCATTGTATATCATGCCAGCGATCGAAGGTCACTCGACACGTCGCAGCCCCCGTCGGCAACTTTGACAGCCCTTCCGGCAGATTTGAACATATACATATAGATGTAGTAGGGCCAATACCAATGTCGCAAGGATTTAGATATTGTCTTACGTGTATCGATCGATTCACGCGCTGGCCGGAAGCTATACCTATCGTGGGGATCGACGCGGAAACGGTCGCGAAAGCGTTCATAAACACGTGGATTAGTCGTTTTGGCGTTTCTTTGAGAATAACCACTGATCAAGGACGCCAGTTCGTGTCACGGTTATTTTATGAGCTATCGCGTATGATCGGTGCATCTCATCTCCGCACGACCTCCTATCATCCTCAAGCGAATGGGATGGTCGAGAGATTACACCGACAAATGAAAGCAGCGATTAAATGCCACGAGACGGATAATTGGGTTGATACGTTACCAATTGTCCTACTCGGTATTCGCACAGCCTATAAAGAGGACTTGAAAACGTCTTCGGCGGAATTGGTTTTCGGTACGGGTATTCGCCTTCCGGGGGAATTTTTTGTCGCGAATCGAGAAGATTCCCAATCAGATTTTGTGGACCGACTCAGACAACATTTCCGGAATATTAAGCCGTCGCCGGCCACGCGTCACGGTACACGTGAGACATTTATATTTAAGGAGCTTTCTACATCTCCTTACGTGTTCTTGTGACATGACGCGGTTAAAAGACCGCTACAGCCGCCGTACGATGGGCCATTTAGAGTAATTACGCGGGGTGATAAAACGTTTGTCATCGATGTCAAAGGCAAGGAAGTCAGGGTCTCAATAGATAGGTTGAAACCGGCTTTCATTTTGAATGATGACATTGACGAAACCCCTCCGCAAACTATTGTTTGCACGTGGACAGACAATACTACGACAACGCACAGTACGGCTGACACGACTGCAACACAACGTACAGAGGACAGACCCGTTTTACGACGATCAGGTAGAAGAGTTCGATTCCCCGATCGTTTTCAGGCCGGTCTACGTTGACTTGTACATGTTGCGTTTCTATGGTAATAGTTATACGTCTAATGTTTAAGATCCTGTATATAGTATCATTAGAATAGTAGTATATATATAATAATTTTTTTTTTAGGTTGTATATAGTAGTATTAAACCTCGTATTTTTAAGATCTTGTATAGTAGTTTTAGTGTTTTTAGATGTACCTTACTTTTTTTTGTTTTTTTTTTTACGGTAGGTTTAGATCGCGTATGATAGTTTAGTTAGCGGAGTATGTGCGTATGACTACGCGCTAGCTAGTATATAGCAAAAGGCTCTCGCTTTATAAATAGGTATTATAGCTAGTTTATTTTTTTTTCTTTTGTCCTGCTTGGCGTTCTCACTGGTAAGGGGGTGCTGTGGCGGACATAGTGCGTGGGAAAGATAGACTTTCTAGACGCGGAAATTCTATCCTTTTCCGAGTATGCACTGCGGACGGTTGGGTCGAGGGTTCGGTCGTTAAAGTGACGATTGCCAGAACCCTGACTCAACCGTTACAATGTCCTTGGCGGAGTCGACGATAGATATATTGTTTCGGGGGAGAGGACTTTTCTCCGTACTCTTGAGGAACGGAAAAGTCCTCCCCACCTTTTTAACGGTTTTTGGGACGTCGACAAGCCTCCCACCAGAGACGATTTTGAGGATTAGACTAGAAAGCTTTTGACGCTCGTAGAGAACGTTTCGCTCTACAGTCGTTTTTATAGACACGATTTTCTGTACCCTGATTAGGACAGCCGTAGCATCGTGTGCTAGCTTTTCGTTATTGTTGTGTTTTTGTTATATATCGTTTGTTTTATTCTTGTTTAGTTTGTTATTTGTTATTTGTTATTTGTTATAATTCAAATAAATTTATCTTTGTTGTCCGTTAAATCGCGAGGCATTACAACATTTGATTACCCGTCCACCTAAAGGTTATTACGAAGGGAAAGCAAACCAGAATATGGATAAGGCACGCGGTTTATTAGCAGGTTCGGTGTTCTGCTATCTGGCCTCGCTTGCGAAGGAGTCCAACGTGACACAGGCGTGGGTTCAGCGCCGAAAAATTCAGTTGCAGGATAGGCTCTCAGGAATTAACCTTGACGCCTTCGTATCAGACACCATCGTCCGCCACTTTGCCCGAATGTATGTACCGATCGATTCGCAGTGGGAGGACGTGTATCGTCAGCTCGTAGTATGTTGGTCCCTCCTGCAGGTGCCTGAGGGCGTGTCTCTCACATGGGTGATAGAGCAGGCTAGCAACAATAACGTAACCTGTCTCACAACGATCGCAGATGTGATAACACGACTCCAATTCTTTGATGCGGATTTCCTCATATCAAAAGGCTTACCCCTGGATCAGTTTAAGAACTCGTTGATCCAAGCGAGAGATCTGCTTAGAAACCCCTTTTGCTCCTTAGTCAGGCCAACGGTCAATATTCGCCAGTACGCGGATCTAGCTTACTTATGCTCTTACATCAAGCGTGACCTCATGCGCGATCAAGCTTTCATGGGGTACCGCGGCCAGGTGGGAACCATATGCACGAGATCTGAGGCTGAGCTCAAACAATTAGCGACTGCTATATTCGAAGTTTCGTCAGAAAGAGTCGGGGCAGATATTGATATCAATTCGCTTTTTGTTAAGTCAATGAAAGATCAGGCAGTAAACTTTAAGGTTATAGGTGACCAAGTATTTGAGCTGCCCCGCATGAATCAAAATGATGACATTTGTGATGATGCACCTGATGCTGCTATCCGTTTACAAGAGCGAAACCAAGCACTTAGAGAGCAACATAATACAGAACGTGCAGGGTGGCCTCGAGCGGCTAGAGCACTTCCCCAGGGTGCTCGTCTGATTAGTAGGCAAGAGGTATTCGACAAAATGGATGCCAACTTAAGTGGACGATCTCAAGCCTTCAATTTGATTATGCACCGCCTCTTTGCTATGCAAAACCAGGTACCACTTACCTTAATGCCGGCATCTGCGGTCAACATCCCACCACCCGAGAGGCAGTTAGTGAGGGATGTGATCGATGCACTTGGGTTGTGGGATATCCCGGTACCAGCGGAATGGGGACATCCCGTAGCAGCATATGAACCAGGTGAGATTGGAGGCGATTTGAGGGAGGGTGCATATTTTATCATACCTCGCCATTCAATCAATGCTCTTGTACCAGCAGATGCCGAAGAGCAAGAGGGACCTGAAGAAGGGGAGTAAACGTCGTGTTTATATCTTGCATACTATTGTTCATTCTTAACCATATGTTATTGTTTTGTTTATTATTCAGCCCTCTAATAGATTTTAAAATATGAGGATATATTCGATATATTCATATGAATTACTTCTTATTTGGTTCTTATTATATCTTTATTATACCCCGATCGTCACTAAATTCTGTGCAGTTTTATATTAACAACTCTTACAAGTAATACAACTTCCATTATGCCAGGGAGACGCAACACACTGCGATCAAGCGTTGCACCAAAGGATACATCGCAACAAACAGATGATGCTCCTGACGATCTGCGTTATTGCATATCATGGGGCCAGTCAGTGTTCATAATGGTAGTGCAGCACTGGTCAATACGATCAATTATGATTATATTCCGATTATATAATTCATATATACATCCAACACTCGCACCCCTAGTTGATGGAGTCGCCTTATACTTCCTTTGGAAACACACAAATTACATGACTCGGGATGAAGTGTAATGTCGATATAGTTCTGCTTGAAATACGATGTATCTTGATGCTAAATTCAACGGGTGCTTTATGAACATAAAACATATCTCTCATCCACTTGTTTACTCTTTCATTTAATGTTTGATTTGCTAATTATATTCATTATCTAGATATCCCTTATTATATACCTTATTCATAATATATAATCTTATAATTAAAACCCAGAAAAATACAAAAAAATATGCGACTGAAAAAATAAAAAAGAATTTATACGTTTAATTTTTTTAAAAATCCTTAGGTTTTGTGTTGTATCAGGTAGAGGTAAATCTTCAGATGAAGTAGATGGAAGTTTCCTCTTCTTCATTAATGTGTATGGTGATTCTTTTGTTTCTGGTTGATTTGGTTCATTAGGTTTTCTTCTCTTATGAGCTGAATCGGATAATGATGAGTCTTCCGATGAGTTGACAAAAGTCTTTTTCTAGTTAATTTTTTATTTTTCTGTAATGGTAAGCAAATTTCTGGAGGGTTCCGAAATAAGGCATCAGCATTAGCATTAGTTTTGCCTTGTTTGTAATGAATTTTATATTCATATTCCGATAATTTCAATTTCCATTTCCATAATCTAGAAGTTGGATCTTTAATGGAGTGTAACCAAACTAATGGTTTATGATCAGTAATTATATTGAATGTTCGTCCGTATAGATATGGCCGAAAGTGCGATATGCAATAAACAATTGCTAAACATTCTTTTTCTATTGTAGAATATTTTTGTTCAGCTGAATTTAGAAGTCGAGAGGCATATGCTATGGGAAGGTCTTTTCCAATTGTTCCTTGGCTGAGTATTCCTCCGATAGCATACGCGGATGCGTCAGTGGTAAGATTAAATGTTTTTGAAAAATCCGGAAATTGTAGTATGGGCTCTGTTATGAGAGCTTCTCGTAAGATTTTAAAAGACTCTTCTTGTATTTCTTTCCATTCAAAATTGACATCTTTCTTTAATAAATCTGTCAATGGTTTAGCTGTTTCGGAAAAATTTGGTATGAATCTTCGATAGTAGGATATATAAGCCGGTTCTAACTCACAGTTATCATTGTGAGCAGATTCCTGCCTTACCGGCATTTTACCTTATAGCGCGAGCATATTTTTGCGGGGTGAGGGGGATTAGCTTAGAACACAACCATATTTTGCGGGGGGCGGGGTGAGGGGGATTACCTTATAACGCGAGCATATTTTTGCGGGGTGAGGGGGGGGGGTTTCTCATGGGTGGGTATTGCGTAAGCCCCCGTTCGTAGGCGAGGGGGGGGGGGATAATTTATTGTTGAAGTAATAGTTTAAATAAAGGACAGTTTCCTGGTACTGCGTTCAAGGCCAGTTTCCTGGTATTGCGCAAGCCCCCGTTCTTTGGTGGTATGCAATATGATACTTCCTGGGGAAGATAACAATTTATTGTTGAAGTAATAGTTTAAATAAAGGGCAGTTTCCTGGTACTGCGTTCAAGGCCAGTTTCCTGGTATTGCGCAAGCCCCGTTCTTTGGTGAGGGAGGGGGGTTTTCACGGGTATGTAATATGATACTTCCTGGGGAACACTGTTAATAACAATTTTACCGTTGAAATAATAGTTTAAATAACGAATATGGACTTTAAAGATGCTGAGCTCAGTGAACTCTCTTATCAAGTACAGTTTCCTGGTATAAGTCTCCGTGGGGAGGAGTACGATCACGGCTGGTATCGAGTTGTCAAAAACCGAGATATCTAGACGCGCTGTTTTGCTTATTCTTTTCCCTATCAGGCTTCTATAAGGTATCGTTTGACGGAGGCAATGATTAAGGTTGTAACAGACCTGTACAGCGGGCTCTGTACAGATCTGTTACGAACGCGAAGACTCGCGCACCACCGAAACACGCCGAACGACCCCGACCGAACCCGAACACATACCGCGCGATTTCACGCCTCGCAACCAGGCACAACGCGGTATTACGCGCCTTCCCGCGTTTTCGCGCCTCGAAGCAGGCACAATTCGGCGAATTACGCGCACACCGCAACCCGCGTATCCCGCAGCCACCACCGAATTTGCCTATAAGAGGCAGCACGGAAGAAGACTCGCTCTCTTTCCGAGCCCAGCAGGCGAGCCGCCCAAACGGATCGGAACATCGGTAAGCGCCTTACCCCGACGAGCCGTCGCCACTTCGAGCCGAAGTCCCGTTCCCGCGAGCCGCCGGGACACCGTTTGCAACGCGCCGTTTGCACCCGCGTCCGTTCCACGAGCCGTCGAACCGACCCACGGGACCGCTTCGAGCCGAAGCCCCCGTCACCGTTCCCGCGAGCCGCCGGGACACCCGTTGCAACGCGCCGGTTGCACCCGCGTCCGTTCCACGAGCCGTCGAACCGACCCACGGGACCGCTTCGAGCCGAAGCCCCCGTCACCGTTCCCGCGAGCCGCCGGGACACCCGTTGCAACGCGCCGGTTGCACCCGCGTCCGTTCCACGAGCCGTCGAACCGACCCACGGGACCGCTTCGAGCCGAAGTCCCCGTCACCGTTCCCGCGAGCCGCCGGGACACCCGTTGCAGCGCGCCGGTTGCACCCGAGTCCGTTCCACGAGCCGTCGAACCGACCCACGGGACCGCTTCGCGCCGAAGTTCCCCGTCGCCGTTCCCACGAGCCGTCGGAACCCCGTCCGCAGCGCGCCGTTGTGTCTTCGCCCGTTCCGCGCGCCGCCGAACAAACCCCGCCGTTACCGCCCCCGACAAATCCGACCGCTAGCCGCCGGTTCCGACCCCCGCGTACCTGGACGAAGTAGGGCCCGTCACCGATACTCAGATCCGCGAACCGCGTACGCGCATCCGTGGGATACCGTGGTCGACGTCTTCGCGATTCGCGGCATGGTGAGACGAAAACCATAACACCGTCTCGCAGTGTTTTATTTTTCCCGACCCGTCGTTTCCCGATCGCCCCTCGCCGCGAACCCTGGCTCGGCGAGCCATTCAGCAACGAGGGAGAGCTCCGGTTGTGACGAGGATTCCGGACTCGTTACATGGCGCCCGAACAGGGACTTTGATACGAAAATCGCGTAAAGTATCGACCACGTGGCACGTCGCGAATTTCTAGGTTAACCGGCCACGTGGCTTCGAGGTTAACTCATCATCGAAGACGCGCGTTACGCGCGCCACCTAGTAACGACCTCGGAAGACCACGCGATCGCGAGTGACAAGTGACACGTGCGAACCGCGCCGTACGCGCCACCCAGTGCCGCGGAGTGACAACAAGGACCGCGCGAAGTGTCGCGGAACAGCATTAAGTGACACCTAGTGACGCCGAGTGAACATTGAATCGTGCATCGCGATCGCGGAGCGCAACGGGGACCAGCGCCGCCACCTAGCGGCAACCGACGGAACTAGACGCGGCCGGAGGAAGACCGTACTGGATGAAGCGGATTCGCCTAACAAAGGAACAACTGATCGCCGAGCTACAACGGAGTAACCTGTCAACGGTCGGGACCGCGGAAGAGCTACGCCAACGGTTAACCGAGTACGTCCAGCGGCAGACCACCGATCCTACAGCAATGACGGAACCGAAGGACGGCGTCAACACCAGGAGCATGGCGGCCACCAGTGACAGGGCGACAGCTGTCATCGAGCGAGCCGACCCGTACCGAAACATCGACCGACTCCGTAAATCCGGTAACGTCACCGACGGCAAGGATCCCCTGTCGTTTTTGGAGCGGATGGCCGAACTCCAAAGCACGTACGATCTCACCGATGCCGACCTGCTCCGGGGAGTACCAGAATTACTACGAGGATCGGCCCAGGTGTGGTATCGCAACAGTCGAGCCGACATCAGAACCTGGGAGGAGTTCTCCGACGAGTTCGTACAAGTGTTCGCGTCGAACCGCTCTCGGTTCCAGCAGGAGAACGAGGCTCGAACACGACGCCAACGCCCGAACGAACCCTTCCACGAGTTCATGAACTCAGTGACCATGCTCATGCGACGGGCCCAGATGGACAATTACCACCGCCTGGACCTACTCTTTGAGAACATGCGGCCGGAGCACCGCAAACTCATCTACCGGCCGGACGTGAAAAGCCCCCGAGATCTTCTGGCGCGCGTCCAGCAGATCGAGCAGGCGTCCGAAGACACCGAGGAAAGCTCCACGTACCGAAGAACCGCAACACGGGCCGCGCCGATCCACGCGGCAGAGGCCGCCGAACGGAGCATCGCGGTCACCGAGCCGATTGAAACGCGGCTCGCTCGTCTCAGCACCACGCCGGGACCCAGCCGCTCCGAAAAACCCGAGGGCCCGTATGACCCGATGACACACTGCTGGCGATGCAAGCAGCGCGGGCATTATCGCTCCGAGTGCAGGAACGTGTACCGGAAGTTCTGTTCGCGATGTGGCCGCGACGACGTGTTAACCCGCGACTGTCATCCGCCGGGAAACGGACCGCGGGGCCCGACGTCGCCGAGCCGGCGCCAGTAGACCCGGGCCCGCCAATCCGTTACACGCCCAGGCCGCTTCTGCCAATCGTCATGCTCGGACGAGAAATTGATGCCATGCTGGACACTGGAGCCCAGCTGTCGTGCATCAACGCAGAGGCCATGGAATGGGCCCGTGAGCAAGGAATTCGGCCCACCGACGGATACCAGCGGATCTGCCTCGCCGACGGATCAGAGATGCGTCCAGCAGGCACCGTCCGTCTAACGTTCCGCGTGGGAGACGTCGAGCAGGCCGAAGACTTCACCGTACTACCGCAGATGGGCCCCCCCGTGTTGCTCGGGATACAGGCCATCGCGGCGCTCCGCTTGACCGTCCGACCGCCCGCCGAGATAGCCAACTGGGCCACGAACTGTCTGGCCGAACCCTGCCTCCAGACGGGACTCCGAAAGATGAAGGAAGATGAACGCGAACCGTTCCAAAAATTTTTGGAGCAGGAACTGGCGAAGTTCTCTTCCGTGACCGGGCGCACCACGCTGGTGCATCACCGGATAAAGTTGCTCAACGAGACACCGCTCAAGCAACGATACCGGCCCCGTAACCCGGTGATGCAAGCCGTGATCGACGAAGAAGTCGACCGAATGCTGCAAGACGGAGTCATCGAACGATCCAGCAGCCCGTGGAGCTCGCCGGTGGTCGTCGTCAAGAAGAAGGACGGAAAACCACGTTTCTGTGTCGACTTCCGCCGCCTGAACGACCGCTCCGAAAAGGACGCGTACCCGCTGCCGCACATCCAGGCCACCCTCGACAAATTACGAGGGGCAAAGTTCTTGACGACATTGGATCTGAAGAACGGATATTGGCAGGTCCCGCTAGACGCCGCCAGCCGACCACTCACCGCCTTCACCGTGCCCGGAAGAGGGCTATTTCAATTTACGGTGATGCCGTTCGGCCTCCACTCGGCGCCCGCCACGTTCCAGCGACTCCTGGATAAGATCATCGGCCCGGAGATGGAGCCGAACGCGTTTGCGTACCTCGACGACATCATCATCGTCAGTCGGAGCATCAGCGAACACCGGCGCCACCTACGCGAGGTCTTCCACCGTCTCCGCGCCGCCGGCCTGCGTCTCAATCCGGAGAAATGCCGATTCTGCGTCGACAGCCTACGCTATCTCGGCCATATCGTGGACCAGCAAGGAATCCGGACCGACCCCGAGAAGACGAGCGCAATAGCGCAGCTGACCGCTCCGAAAACGATCCGGGATATCCGTCGATTTCACGGCATGGCTGCATGGTACCGACGATTCGTGCCGAATTTCGCCGAGATCATGGAGCCCCTGACGAAGCTCACCAGAAAAAACGCCAAATGGAGGTGGACCGAAGAAGAAGAAACTGCGTTCCGGACGATGAAAGAAAAACTTGTGACCGCGCCGGTTCTCGCTTGTCCGGATTTCACGCAGCCGTTCACGCTCCAAACGGACGCCAGTGACAACGGCCTGGGAATCGTGCTCACGCAAGGCCCAGAGAACGATGAGCACGTCATCGCCTACGCCAGTCACACGCTGAGCACCACCGAGCGGAAGTACAGCGCCACGGAGAAGGAGTGCCTCGCCGTCGTATGGGGAATACGGAAAATGAAGCCGTATCTCGAGGGCTACCACTTCACCGTAGTCACCGATCATCAGGTACTCCGATGGCTCCGTCGAATCGAGAACCCGACCGGACGACTGGCCAGATGGGCACTCGAGCTGCAACAGTACGATTTTGACGTCCGATACCGTCCCGGAAAATTGAATCACGTGGCGGACGCGCTGTCCCGTAACGCACCCACGGCGGGCGTTAACCTGATCCGACCGAAGCAGCGCTCCGACACGTGGTACCAGAAGAAATTCGAGGCCGTCCAGAGCGATCCGTCATCCGTCACCGACTTCCGAATCCAGGACGGAAAGCTTCAACGTCACGTACTGCACCAGCTCGACTATAACGAACCCGAGCCGGGGGACGCCTGGAAGATCTGCGTGCCCATCGCCGAGCGAGAAGAGCTACTCCGGAAGTACCACGACGATCCTACCGCCGGACACCTGGGGGTCGCCAAGACCATCGTTCGCGTGGCACAGCGATTCTACTGGCCAGGAATGTTTCGGGAAGCCGCCCGCTACGTTCGCAGCTGCGCCAGCTGCCAGCGGTACAAGTCGCCACCGCAGCAGCCCGCGGGGCATCTCCACGCCAATCCAGGGACCAGACCATGGCATACGGTGTCCATCGATCTCGTCGGACCACTGCCAAGGTCACGCCAAGGAAATATCTGGCTGCTGGTCGCCCTCGATCGTTTCACCAAATGGGTAGAACTTGTGCCGCTCCGAAAAGCCACCAGCTCCGCCGTCGCCGCCGCCATTCAGAAGGAAGTCATCCTCCGTCACGGGGCACCTGAAGTGGTCATCACCGACAACGGCCGCCAGTTCATCGGCGGGCCATTCACCGCCCTGCTCGAAGCCGCCGGGACCACACACAGGAAGACGCCGCCGTACTCGCCCCACTGCAACCCGGTAGAACGAGCCAACAAGGTAGTAAAGACGATGCTCGCACAATACACCGGCGCCCGGCACAACCAGTGGGACGAGAAGATCGAAGAAGCCCGTTTTGCCGTCAACACCGCCTGGCACGAGTCGACCGGGTACAGTCCGGCGTACCTCAACCAAGGAAGAGAGCTCCGAACGCCGGGACATCCACCAACCGAAGATTCCGGCGAGCCGCCGAACCAGCGATGGAAGAATCTCCGGGAAGCGCGGGAGCTCGCGAAAGTACACTTGGCGCGTGCATTCGGACGACAGGCGAAATATTACGACCTCCGACACCGCGACTGGCGCCCAGTCGTCGGAGACCGCGTCTGGAAACGCGAACACACGCTGTCGGACAAAGCGGCCGGAGTCAACGCGAAGCTCGCGCCCAAGTACAGCGGCCCGTACACCGTCGGAAAAATCGTGTCCCCAGTCATTGTCGACCTACGGGGCGATAACCGAAAGTGGACACGCCACATCCACGTCCAGGATTTAAAGCCGGCAGTGGAACCGGACACCGAAACGCGAGCCGCGACCCCAATTGGGAACGACACGGAACCGGACGGCTTGCCCCCACCAACCCCCGACCCCGCCACCCCGCCAGCCCCTCGTCGCCGAGGCCGACCCCGCAAACTAATTCCGAGCGTCTCTTTCTGTAATAGGATCTGCGTAACCGAAGCCATGGAGCCGTGGGTAAAAGAGCTGGCTGACCTGCTGGCCGAGCCCAACTTAGAGGAGAGACCCCGGACGCCAACCATCCAGCTGCCCGAACTGGAGGCCGTCCCGGTCGAGCCGACCCGGGAGGCCGTCCCGGTCGAGCCGACCCGGGAGGCCACATCAGTAACCACTGCGGACGAACCGCAAGCAGCGCTGGCCGCGCCGTGCCACGCGCCCGCACCACCGCTCCCCGCACCGCTGGGACCGTCGCCGCACCGCCGCCGGGGCCCACGGGTGCGCTCCATACGGCCGGTGACCTGGCTACCAGGCCTCCTGAAACGGAAGGCCGACCTGGAAGAGGCCGCCAGGAAACGGCCACCCGCCGTCCCGCTCGGGACCGACACCGAGCCACCGCCCCGGCTCACCGTTACGCTAGTCGGCCCACTCGGGACAGACGCCGAGCCCGGACCGTCGCAGGCCGCACGGGTTGGCCCGTTCGATCCGGTGCCAAGCTCCGGCGCGACGGTCGAGCCTCCCACCTGGTGGGACAAGGCGGTGACACCGCCAGCCAGGCCGAAGCGCCGCCCGGCAAAGAAGGACCGCCGCGCCGCGCCGGCGCGGCCGCACCGGTCCGAACGGGCGGAAAAACTCCTCCAGGAGCCGGACGTGGTATTCGTCTCCGAACGCCCGCCACCACCGCGAAAGGCCGCCACCGGGGCACGGGGGGCCACGACCACCACGGCCCCAACCGGGACAACAAGGGTCGCCATCACCGCTCCCGCAACCCAGCCAGCGACGGCGCCACGACCCGGCTCCCCGCAGGCCGATCCAGAGAAACCCGGAAATGGGGGACGCCCGACACCGTCCGGGGACCGCCTCCCCGGTGCTCCCCCGTCGTTGCCGTATGACGGCAAGCCCGTACCAGGCCCTACCGCCTGGTACCAACTACCGACGGGCCGTCGAGTAGAGGTCCCGACCTACTACATCAAGACGGGGCAGTACCGGGCATCAACCCCCGAGGAAAGGTGGATCCTCTTCTTTAAAAAGGATGGCCACCTTCGCCGGTGCAAGCGGAGGGTATAGGTCTCACCGCGAGACCAGCGGAAGGATCGCGCGCCGCGACCAACCCTCGCGCCGAGGGTCCCACGCGTAAAGTACAAATCCGATAGTATTTTTGTTGTTGTTACTCATAATTTTAGGCCGTCTATTTATATAGTATTTATATATTATATTTAGGCATAACGTTAGGCTAGAATCACGCCCGTTTTAGTTTTGTTCCGTCTTCGTGGTGGGCGCCACGCCGCCGCCAGAGTTTCGCTCAAGTTTGCTTTTGTTTTTAGATGGACGGCTCCAAACGGGAGTATTATGCTAATAAGACTGACGGCTGAGCCCGAGCCGGGCCAGCCAGACTGATAATCATAAGTACAGCCGTGATCCTGCGGAATTATTTTTGTTACGCGCGCTTGCCACAAGCAGCAATTTATTATTTTGTTGTCAGCCGTCGTGAAACTGACGGCTACACCCGAGCCGGGCAAACGTACGCCAAAAATGAGATATCGTTACCACTAGCAATAGGTATTTTTCTTTTTATTATTTTTATATAATATTTTTATACACCGTCTAAAAAAATAAACTGTGCCGTTTTTCCAAACCTCCCGTGTTTTGCCTGATCCGACCCCGTACCATAGGTTAAGACTGCGCTAATTCTTAAGTATTAGTTTTAAGTAGATAATATGTAATGTTGACTTTTCTAAATAAAACAGGTCTCACTGCCGCTCGTTCGCCATCCCGAGGACGGAGGGGGGTGTAACAGACCTGTACAGCGGGCTCTGTACAGATCTGTTACGAACGCGAAGACTCGCGCACCACCGAAACACGCCGAACGACCCCGACCGAACCCGAACACATACCGCGCGATTTCACGCCTCGCAACCAGGCACAACGCGGTATTACGCGCCTTCCCGCGTTTTCGCGCCTCGAAGCAGGCACAATTCGGCGAATTACGCGCACACCGCAACCCGCGTATCCCGCAGCCACCACCGAATTTGCCTATAAGAGGCAGCACGGAAGAAGACTCGCTCTCTTTCCGAGCCCAGCAGGCGAGCCGCCCAAACGGATCGGAACATCGGTAAGCGCCTTACCCCGACGAGCCGTCGCCACTTCGAGCCGAAGTCCCGTTCCCGCGAGCCGCCGGGACACCGTTTGCAACGCGCCGTTTGCACCCGCGTCCGTTCCACGAGCCGTCGAACCGACCCACGGGACCGCTTCGAGCCGAAGCCCCCGTCACCGTTCCCGCGAGCCGCCGGGACACCCGTTGCAACGCGCCGGTTGCACCCGCGTCCGTTCCACGAGCCGTCGAACCGACCCACGGGACCGCTTCGAGCCGAAGCCCCCGTCACCGTTCCCGCGAGCCGCCGGGACACCCGTTGCAACGCGCCGGTTGCACCCGCGTCCGTTCCACGAGCCGTCGAACCGACCCACGGGACCGCTTCGAGCCGAAGTCCCCGTCACCGTTCCCGCGAGCCGCCGGGACACCCGTTGCAGCGCGCCGGTTGCACCCGAGTCCGTTCCACGAGCCGTCGAACCGACCCACGGGACCGCTTCGCGCCGAAGTTCCCCGTCGCCGTTCCCACGAGCCGTCGGAACCCCGTCCGCAGCGCGCCGTTGTGTCTTCGCCCGTTCCGCGCGCCGCCGAACAAACCCCGCCGTTACCGCCCCCGACAAATCCGACCGCTAGCCGCCGGTTCCGACCCCCGCGTACCTGGACGAAGTAGGGCCCGTCACCGATACTCAGATCCGCGAACCGCGTACGCGCATCCGTGGGATACCGTGGTCGACGTCTTCGCGATTCGCGGCATGGTGAGACGAAAACCATAACACCGTCTCGCAGTGTTTTATTTTTCCCGACCCGTCGTTTCCCGATCGCCCCTCGCCGCGAACCCTGGCTCGGCGAGCCATTCAGCAACGAGGGAGAGCTCCGGTTGTGACGAGGATTCCGGACTCGTTACAAGGTACCGTTTGACGGAGGCAATAATCTCTCGAGTTGTGTATCCGTAGTAGCAACGTCCTTTTCACAGCCGGTATGGAGTTGTCAAAACCGAGATATCTGGACACGCTGTTCCGCATAGTCTTTTCCCCTATCAGACTTTCGTAATCGGACGAGTTGGGAGCGACGGCATCGTTTCAAAGGCCGGTGTCGAGTATACCACGCCTCGAGACGTTTGGGTGCATTCGTTTTATCGGTTCGCACGATTGAAACGTATACATTCGTGAGCGGAGATTTCATCGAACGACTTCTCTAATTTCGTGAGTTCGACGAACATCTTCTCTAATTTCGTGAGAAGAGATTTCGGGACATATTTTTTCGGGAGGGGATACATGCATAAAAGAATGGGTGCTGCCGACGCTCTGGTCAATCTGAAAAAATGTTCGTAACTACGGAACACGTGCAACACGTCATGGTGGACGAAGCAATGTCGCTCGGCGACACGATGGATCTATTGGTAAGTACAGTGAAATATTATAAGCTATATTATTTATTATTGATTGATGTTTCATATTATAATTTTTATGTTATTAACAGATTTTCAACTCCGATGAAGAAAGGGCGGCGTTTATACGCGGATGGCGGTACGCCATCCGCCGATACCACATCGAGGTGGAGGAATGGGGAGATGAATACATAACTGCGGTGCAGTTGATGTTCGAAAATGCAGTGAGTATAGTTAAAAATACTTTTATATACATTTATTAATTAATAAAAAATAATAATACATAACATTTTTTTGTTTGTTTGTTTGCAGGCTCAACAGTGAAGATTTCTTTTTTTTTTTTATTACACTAAAAATAATTTTATAATTTTATAATTTTATATACTTTTTTAAAAAATAAATCGAGCATCAAGCATCAATCGATATCAATTATTAACCGTCCCTTTGCGCGCGATTATTGCATGCATTTTCAATATCACGTTCGGGCGAAAACTTTTTCGCGATTCCGCAGGTATCCACACCACGAGGGTTTGGCGGAATTACATCAGGATCAACTCCGATCGGGACGTTGCCGCAGTCTAGCCCGCGGACGTATCCGCAGAATCTCGACCAGAAGCGATGCTCCGTCATGGGGTCATCATCCTTTACCCATCGACATAGACGTACACGGCACTCGAAGCATTCGACGCAGTCCTCGTCATCCAGATAGAAGAATCCAGCAGCGGCGAGTTTCTCCGGCTGAACGACGTGTGAGTAACGCCAATCTCAAAAACTCTCAAATCTGTCGCGTTCGAGACGGTAATCGGGTGGTGTTGCGTGATCGGCTGTTGCGACGGTTCCCTCGGATTTCGCGATCATTTTAATATTCTGTGTGTAAAATCAAACGTAAAAGGAGGTGTCGCGTCTGTGGTTTTGACGGGGGGAAAATTCAAAGACGCGTTTTTATAACTGATCCGTGTTTTTATAATCGTTGATCCATGCTAGAAATGTTTGCACTTCGCGCAGACAACAATGATACGGTTTAGTTTTAACGTTTCTCGTCGGCTGCCAACAATGAAGTCTACACGGTTCGGCAATTTCGTACACGGGATCTTGAACTAGCACGTCGTATTTCGGACAGTTAAAATCTTCCAAATTTATCGAGTTTATTCGCATTTTTCGAAGGATGTCTCTCTCGAAACATCCACCTTTGTAGGCTACGACGGGATTCGCGTAATCGCGCACAAAATTTCGTATAACTTCGAATACGTCGCGCTGTTGATATTTTTCATAGCCGAAATCTTTAAATGGAATCCCGTGCACGAAATTGCTGACATACCAGGCAGACTTTTTGTCAGCGTCGGTGTTTGAGAGTGGCGCTCTCCAGCGCCATGCTTGAATCTATGTACAGCACATCGACCAATGCGACGCGATCCCGCCACGGGTGCGACGAGAGGCGTGTGTCGTCGAGACTCGCGCGGGCGAGAAATCATGCGGCTGATTGGTCACGTGCCTTCTCGATCCATCTGGAATGTTCGAAAACACCTCACCGGAACCGTCGGATCAGGAAGAACTTCCAGGTGGATCGAGACAATAAAAGAGAGAGAGAAGGCCCGCCATCTCTCCTTCTCTAACCGCTCACCAAGCGTGAACAGCTGATTTTCTGTCAAAGCGATTTATTCACATCTTGATACATAGAGAAAGTTTCATTTGTACAATTCTGACCACAGTTTATGTGAAAATACAGTAATTTATTTGTAGATTCGCTACATTCAATTTTCCGACACATTTCCACTCACAATCCTTGCCAAGTTCAAATCCAACCGTCATTCACACATACAGTCCACTCTGCCGTTCTTCCACAATTTCCTGCGCTTTTCCAATTGCTAAAACTGAATCCAATCAGTTTCCTGCTTCCTGGTTGGGATATCGCACATTTGGTCCTTCGAGCCGGATAATCTACAAATAAAACAGTGCCAGTGACAAGTGGAACAGTGAGACAAGGAGTCAACTTGTTCAAGAATCCTGACTCACTTCAACATGGAAAAATTCACGCCTGAAGCACTCCTACAAAAGCAGCTGGATCTCGTAGGGGTGATGAGTCGAAGCATCGAAAACTTCAGGAAATCAGTGTCCACCAAGTCCATGCGGACAGAAGGAGCCATAACCACTCGAATTAACATCCTAGAAAAACATTGGAGTGAGTTTCAGCGAAATCATGACATAATCATGTACCATCAGCGGGACTTGTTCAAGGACTGTGAGTACGTTACCAAACGGTTCTCAGACAAAGCCGAGGAGACGTATGCTCAGCAGAGAAGCACTCTCGAAGATATGCTATTGGAATGCAAAGAGGAAGAGCGACGAGAGAGGAGTTCCAGCTGCCGGGACCATCCTCGTACAGACCCAGCTTACGGGTCAGCCTCTTTGCCGAGGATGCAACTTCCTCAATTCCTTGGCAAGTACGTGGATTGGCCGTCCTTCAAAGACCTCTTCACGTCCATCATCGGGAAGCACACAGGCCTAAATGACGTGGACCGCCTGCACTACTTGAAAACCTGTCTCCAAGGACAGGCCGCTGACTTAGTCAAAGACTTACCAACCACCGGTGAGAACTATAAACGTGCCTGGGACACGCTGACAAACCACTACGAGAACAAGCGTATCCTCGTCAATACGTGTCTCGATAGACTCGCAGCTCTTCCCAAGATGCGAGAGCGCTCCGTGCGCACGATGTCGGAGCTCCATAATGGCGTCACTAAAATCGCTAATACACTGGAAGGACTGGGTAGACCCCTCGAATCGTCTGAGGATTGGTGTGTCTATTCCATAGTGAACCTCTTCGATCCAACCACTAGGGACAAATGGGCAGAGAAGATCACACCAAGCCGAGATCCTCCTACTTTTGCAACACTGAAAGATTTCATGAGCAACCAACTCCATCAACTGGAGGTTTCCCATGGACCCGCTTCTAAAAGTCCATCTCCAGTTCCGTCCTCCAAAGTCCAGTACGATCCAAGCCGCTCCTCTGCCAAGGGTCCCGTTCGCGCCGCTAGCGTCAACCTAGCACAGAAGGAGAAAAAGGAGATGAAGAAGAAGTCCACATGCTCACTGTGTGCACAGGATCACTTTATCATGCACTGTCCGGACTACAAGGGGCTCTCCGCAGAGGAACGGAGACGGAAGGTGGATGCTCATCAGCTGTGCACCAACTGTCTCAGTAAACATTCTAGTGCTGACTGCCCCTCGTCGAGAGGTTGTTATCTTTGCGGGGAAAAACATCACACTTCCCTCCATGAGGCATATAAGGATGGCACCATTCAGCAAAGGGCAGCGCACCATGCACAGGACTGCAGCAGATCACTGGGTAAAGTGCTTCTCGCCACTGCTGTAGTCATTGTTTCAGATATCCACGGTCGACGACATTCGGTGCGAGCCCTCATTGACCAAGGCTCCGAAGTCACGATGATGTCGGAGGGACTGGCGCAGCGTCTTCAACTTCCGAGGCAAGCGGCTCCCCTGGACATTTTCGGAGTCGGAGGACAACAGCTCGCCCGGGCCCGTGGTCGGGTGATGGTGACCATATCATCGACCTGCACAGACGACATCCTGAGAGTTTCGGCGATCGTGTTGCCAAAGCTCACGTCGTACACTCACGGCAACAGCACCACACACAGGTCGTGGAAACATCTGCAGGGGTTGCAACTAGCGGATCCACTTCCATCTCGTACCACCCCAGTCGAGATCTTGTTGGGTGCTGATGTTTACCCTGCCATCATAAGAGAGGGTATAAAGCAGGGAACCGCAGCGGAACCGGTGGGCCAACGTACCATATTCGGCTGGATCATCACCGGGGTAACTGGATCTTCAGCCAGTGAAATGCACGCCCAGGTGCATCAAATAACTGCCGGAGATTCCTTAGGCTCACTGGTGCGAAAATTTTGGGAGCAGGAGGACATCCCGGACACTACCTCACCATGGACGGCGGAGGAACAAGAGTGCGAAGACCACTACATCGCCACTCACTCACGCACTCAGGAGGGACGATACCAGGTGAGACTCCCTCTTCGCAAATCTGGCCCGCCCGCCTCTAACTCCAGAATAGGCTCGATGCAGTCCCTCCGGAGGATGGAGCAGCGCTTCGCCAGAGATGAGTCCTTCAAACAACTCTACTGCGACTTCATTAAGCAGTATGAGGAGCTTGGCCACATGACCTTGGCGAGTCAACCATCGACGTCGAGCCAGGTTCACTATCTGCCCCATCATGGGGTTCTGAAGCCAAGCAGCAACACAACGAAGCTCCGAGTGGTGTTTAATGGATCTTGGTCCGAAGCATCGCAGCCGTCGCTCAATGACTGTTTACACGTAGGCCCTAACCTACTGCCACTTCTTGCCGATGTGTTGCTGCAATGGCGCAAGCACCAATACGTGGTGACAGCTGACGTCACCAAGATGTATCGACAGATCCTGGTACATCCTGCAGACCGAGATCTCCAACGAATACTATGGAGAGAGGCACCGACAGAGCAAGTACAAGAATACCGGCTCAACACAGTGACTTATGGGCTGGCGTGCGCTCCATACTTGGCGGTCCGGACCCTGCACCAGCTGGCGGATGACGAAGGTAGCCGCTACCCTCTTGGCGCACTGGCTCTCAAACAGAGCACGTATGTTGATGACATTCTGACAGGTGCAGACAGCACCTCAGCATTGGTGGCGACCGCGACTCAATTGCACCAGTTGTGCAAGGCGGGCGGGCTCCCTTTGCAGAAATGGGTTTCCAACGTTGCCGACCTGTCACAGTTCATGCCGCAGGAGGTCCGAAGCACTATGAGCCTGCCTACCACTTCACAGGAAGAGCACAAAACGTGGACTGACTGCACTCACTCTGCACTTGGCCTGCAGTGGGCACCACACGAGGACAGTTTCAGGTTCACAATTAACAACACCACTGGCGGAACCCCCACTAAACGAGGCGTGGTGTCAAAAGCAGCTCAGTTGTTTGACCCACTGGGATGGTTAACTCCAGTGACGGTACGAGCCAAGATTACCATCCAGTCCACGTGGCTCATGGGCCTAGGTTGGGATGATACGCTCCCGCCGTCCATAGCAAACGAATGGAGGGACTTCTGCGATGAACTGAAGCTGCTAGAGAAGGTTAGGGTACCTCGACCGCTGTTCCACGACTCCCTTCGACGCCAAGGGGAAATCCATGGGTTCGCCGATGCATCTGAACGAGCCTATGGTGCAGTGCTCTACCTGAGGACAGAGGACAAAGAAGGGCAGTGGCACAGCTCATTAATCACGGCGAAAAGTAAGGTTGCCCCCTTACAACAGGTATCCTTACCCAAACTTGAACTCTGTGCAGCACACCTTCTCGCTAGACTGACACAGAGGACGGTCTCCACGCTGGGCATCGACATCTCCGCAGTCCACCTGTGGTCTGATTCAACGGTGGCAATCGGATGGATCCAGGCACACCCAAGCAGGTGGAAAACATACGTGGCAAACCGAGTCGCTGACATCCAGCGAAGGGTTCCAGAGGCGCAGTGGCATCACATCGCAGGTGTCAACAATCCTGCTGACTGCGCCTCTCGGGGGCTCTCTCCCTCGCAGCTGCTGGAGTGGACCCTATGGTGGAAAGGACCCGACTTTCTTCGTCAGGACGCCCCCTCGTCACTGTCTACACCTGTCATTCAGGAAGATCTGCCAGAAGAGAGAGGGCCAATTGCAGCTGTAGTCAACACCGCCAAGGGGGAAGAGGCTGACAATAGCCTCCTAAAAAGGTTCTCCACGTACACGAGACTGTTGCGGGTCACTGCTTGGTGTCGACGGTGGCTCCGAGTACGGCGTGACACCCAGTTGCACTCAACCAAGGACTCGATGATACTCACGGTGGTGGAGATCGAGGACGCTGAAAAGTGCTGGATCCGGTTAATTCAAGAAGAAACCTACAAGGAGGAAATTGAATTACTTCAGCGCGGAAAGGGGATTGCGTCAAAAAGCACTCTGTCACCCTTGTTACCTACCCTGGACAGCGAGGGCTTGCTGAGAGTTGGGGGCAGACTAAGCCATGCTTCACTGAGCCCCGATGAAATGCACCCGATCATTCTTCCACCCGAATCTCACCTCACACATTTACTTGTTGCCCACAGTCACAAGAAGATGCTGCACGGTGGAGTCCAGGCAACCTTGGGAGTCATCCGCCAGCGATATTGGATTCCCAAAGGGCGAGCCATCGTCAAGGGAATTATCCATAGGTGCGTGACGTGCGTTCGATGGCGGGCGGCACCAGCCCGGCAACTAATGGGCGACCTGCCGAAGCATCGAGTGACGCGTCAACGAGCCTTCCTCTGCAGCGGGGTGGATTACGCCGGCCCCATCTGGTTGCGGACGTCTCCAGGGCGCGGCCACAAGGCGTACAAAGGGTTCCTGGCGGTGTTTGTCTGCATGGCCACAAGAGCGGTGCATTTGGAAGTCGTCTCCGATTACAGTGCCGAGGCGTTCCTGGCCGCATATCGTCGCTTCATCTCCCGTCGAGGCCTCTGTGCACACCTGTACAGCGACTGCGGGACCACCTTCGATGGGGCCAACAACGAGCTGCGACGCCTTTTCACAGCCAGCAGCAAAGAAAACAGCCTCCTGAGGAGCAAGATGAGTGAGCTGAAAACGCAGTGGCATTTCAATCCACCCTCCGCACCTCACTTCGGCGGACTGTGGGAAGCTGCGGTGAAATCCACCAAGCATCACCTGCGGCGAACCATAGGCGACACGCGGTTAACATTCGAGGAAATGACCACGCTACTCTCACAAGTGGAAGCGTGCCTCAATTCTAGACCGTTGGCTCCCCTTCGGGACGACCCAACTGACCTGACCGCACTAACGCCCGGGCATTTTCTTATAGGCTCGGCTCTCAATGCGCTTCCAGAACCAACGATGCTCGACGTACCGGACAATCGACTCAGACGATGGCAGCTGGTGACAAAAATGAGAGACCAGCTCTGGACTCGATGGCAACGGGAGTATCTCCAGGACCTCACTACTCGACCGAAGTGGCGTGCCTCGCAGGACAACTTGAAACCAGGTCAACTCTGCCTCATCATCGGAGATTCAATGCCCCCGTGTCAATGGCCTCTCGCCCGCGTGAAGGAAGTTTGTCCTGGAAGCGACAATAAAGTGCGTGTTGTGAAGGTGGTCACCGCGAATTCCGAATTTGTAAGACCGATTCACAAACTCGTGATATTACCAATGGACGACTAGCCACGCGCGCGACGCGGTTCGAAGCAGTTAACCTCACTCGCGAATTCAGCATAGAATTTACTCACCCTGCTGCAGCAGTACACAAGGTCACGGTCTCATTCAGTGTAATCACTTCACGGTTTCTCCGGTAAACTGAGGGCACTCGCGAGATTCAAACAAACTACACGTCAATGAATCGATGAATGGTTTGATCCGCCATATTGCAAGCGTGCCTTTTACAACCGCCGATCTACTACAACTGCGTAGTACGTGAAAGGTTCCACACGCGCAGGCGCAGCTCAGTCAACCAACGGCGTCCCCACAATTCACGTCACTCGCGAACGCGTCGTACATTCCACCTAGCGGAAGTCTCATAATTTCCCTATTAAACAACGTCAATGTATTTTCCTCTCGACTCATTGAAGCAAACCTCACTGTTCAACACGCGCACTCGCGAATACAGACAACTCGACCAGTCGAGGCGGGCGGGATGTTTGAGAGTGGCGCTCTCCAGCGCCATGCTTGAATCTATGTACAGCACATCGACCAATGCGACGCGATCCCGCCACGGGTGCGACGAGAGGCGTGTGTCGTCGAGACTCGCGCGGGCGAGAAATCATGCGGCTGATTGGTCACGTGCCTTCTCGATCCATCTGGAATGTTCGAAAACACCTCACCGGAACCGTCGGATCAGGAAGAACTTCCAGGTGGATCGAGACAATAAAAGAGAGAGAGAAGGCCCGCCATCTCTCCTTCTCTAACCGCTCACCAAGCGTGAACAGTCGGATAAACAACGAAAGTTTTTTCCCAAGCGAAATTCGGAAAGTTCGAACGAGCCGTCGCGACCGATTATGGCTAATTCTTTAAATATAAATTTTTTTTCCACAACGAATCCGTCCGCGTCAATGATGTGAGTAATTAGATCCATCTGAATAAATAAAGTTTTCGCTGGATTTTTGCATCGTTTTTAAAATTTTTTTTATACTTACCGTTAAAGAAAAGGGGGAATGCGTGACCGGTCGGATGATAAGATCGCGATTGATACAGCGACTGCGATTGTTAACGTTTGCGGCGAACAATTTATACTTATACCCCCACCCTCATTTTATTGCGAGAGGGGGGGATAATATTATTACTGTAATTGTTTTAACTGTGTATATATATATATATATATATATATATATATATATATATATGTATGTATGTGTGTAAAAATTATTTCCAGCAGGTACTTTAAAAAATAAAATTATTTTAGAATATTTCTTTTCTATTTTATTATAAATTCCTTTTGTACAATTCCTATAACTTCCTATAATTTCCTAACTTCCAGATGGTATTTTAAAAATAAAAATTATTTGAAAATATTTCTTTTGTATTTTATTTTATTTTGTAAATTCCTTCCTTACAATTCCTATAGAATAAGAATGCGATTAAAGTAGAGAAATGATAAAGTATATATATATATATATATATATATATATATATATATATATATATATATATATATATATATTTTTTTTTATCGGTATAAGCGGTTTAAGTATTTTTTTTTTTTGAACAATGTATTTTTATCGGTATAAGCAGCTTAAGTAATTTTTCGAACAATATTCGTCAATGGACTGTACTCCACGATGCGGTCGTGTATCATCAAGCAGTAGGCTGTTGTCGATGGCGGGACGTCGGTTCGACATTCGAATTCGATTCGCACGTCGACCGTAGCATTTTTTAGCGCTTCATTTTGTCGAGAACAATCGAGAACGATGAACGGGCCGTATCGCAGGAAATCCGTGACGTTGAGTAGCGCTTCGCCGTTTCCATAGTACGATTCTTGGAATTTTGCATACATGTCGTAGAGCAACGCGTATTTACCTTTCTCGAAATCGATATTTAAATCGTCGTACGGATAGGTTTCCGAATTCAAGTAAAGCCGAATATTTGACAATGCGCAATGATCGAATCGCGTAGCCGTTTTCGCCAAGTTATTCTTTCGATTGGTTTGCAAAGCGAATATCACGTATCGCGGTTTTTCCATTTGCTGAGACGTTTTTATCGCCCATGTATGCTTAGTAGTCGTCTGTAGTAGAGGATATTCGTACAGATCCCACGATCGAAAACTCATGCCGATCGGTTTATCGCTGTCTAAAATATGTAACATGGACAGCTTGTGTATTTCGTCCAATGCGACGTGTGGCATTCGCCATTGAATTTTGTTCAGATGCAGAATAGGTTTCGCGTTCTCGGAAGGACTGTGCAACGCGTTCACGTCGGTACGCGAGCGAATCAAAATCAATTCGTGTCGAGCATTTATCACAACGCGTTTGTAGTCTTCGCAGAAGCCTAATAAAACGCTCATAGGCACGCAAAAGTTGAAATGTATCGCAGCCGTGTCCGTTGCAGTCAGTTTCCGCTGATCATTGCCATACAGCCAGCCGGCGTTGGACAATGCATCGCTTCTCGTTCTGGACAGACTCACGTAATTCTTGAGAGTTGTCGTCGCACCGGGATTTCTGGACCGATCGATTTCCACTCCGTTCAATTCGTAGCGTATTTCCTCGAACATAAACGCAACGGCATTGCTCTCGAGAGTTGCCGTATCGATGCGTGATTCTCCTACTGCTCCAGCGGCTAATTGAAGTTGCCCCGGTAAACTAAGTTTTCCCTCAACGTATAGGAAGCTTTTACACGGGAGCGTGTACAGGTCTTGTTGTTGAATGGGTATCCTTATCTCATCGCTGTTTTCGAACGTCGTGTTGGCATACGGATTGTACGTGTGCAGTTCAATCTTCGTTATGCGATTGTCGAAGATCGGCGCTTCGGAGATGTTCAAAATATCGTCGGACATGATTTGTTTTCCTTTCACTTTTTAACAATAAATCCCAAAGATCGTAGATACTTGACGTTTTCAGCGGTTAATTTCTTACGAATCGATGACTTTACGTTTTTCTCAGCGGTTACTTTCTTGCGAATCAATGTGGTGTTGTTGTTGTTGTTGTTGTTGTTCAACGTATAGAATGCCGTATTGTTATGAATTAGCATTGCTTCGACGCGCATGCAGTCGCACCGTGATTTCTTCACCTCGAAAATCGATCAAACGTCCGGATTGATCAACTATGCGGATCGTTAAGTCGTCAATTACTCGTGCAACGATCGGAAGGTAAATGACTTGCGCGGGCGTTTCCGACAATTTATACCCTGGTGGTACCTGAGGCGCGAATTCGTGTATCGTGTGAACGAGTTTACCGTTGTCGTACGATCCGGTGGTTACGTTGCATTCCACTCGTACGATATTCACGCTGATGATGTTCACAGGTGCGTTCGACGTATGCCACGCGTTCGGCGGTAAAACGCGATTCATGGAAAATCCGAGGATCGATCCCACGTTGCAAGGCTTTGCAAAGATTATTCGATACTTGCTTATAATTTCACTTTTCATGGTGTTGGTGTTCGCTCGTAAGATCAGAGGATATTCGATATCGGAGGTGATGGACGACTCGTCAACATTTTTTGGAGGATATCGCGCGCATATTTCGCGTCTCAGGTACGCGTTTATCGCCTCCAATTCGTACGAACCGTCGGGTATGACGATCTCCTCGTCTTTTTCGCCGAAATAGAATCGATTGTTTCCGATGTTTGCGCTGATGTTCGGTATCGTGTAATAAGTTTGCAAATCGAGCAACCCCAGCTCGTATTCGCCATTGCTCAGATCTATATGTGGAAAGTGCTTGGACGACAGTACGCTGCTTCTTCCCGACAACGTGAACGTAAATGAATGTTTCGAATGCATCGTACAGAGAGAGAGAGAGAGAGAATTTATAACGTGGTTTCTCGGAGAAACTTCACACACAATTGTCCACACACACTTTCGTCGTAGTTTTGAAAACGTTCGTGGTTATACAAGATGGTCGCGTTCGCACCGAAATAGCGAATCAACTCGATCTGCGGTCGAAGATTTCCAAAACTATCAAAATATTTGACACGCGAGCCGCGTTTTATATAGGCGACCCAGTGCGTCCCCGACCCACGACTATTATCTAGATTGACTATACCTCGCTCGTTCATCCACGCGCGCGGCGGCAAATCGTCACGCATAAAAACTCCGCGAAAGTATGGTAATCCTTTACAGATGCCCATCAATTCGACATCTGTCGTCGTGTTGTCTTTCTTCGTTGTTTTTTTTTCTTCTCTCCTCCCTTCAAACCTTTCCCATGCTTATACGGTGCGAGACGTAACCCGCGACCCTCCATGACTTGATTGTGTCGCTCCGCTTCTTGCAATTGTTTCTTCGCAGCTTTTGCATCGTTTATAACTTTGACTACTCCCGCGACACCACCCGTCAATGCTCCTATGGCCGACAAAGCAGGCAACAACAACGGCAGAAAACCACCGCGTTTGGCGATCGGGAGAATTCGTTTTCCCGTTTTCATTTTTCTCTTTTCACCTTTTTTCTTTATCAAACCCATGCCCAATTTCGTTTTAGTTTTCATGGCTGCCAACACTGCAGCCGCGGACACTTTCTCTCCCAACGCAGCGTCTCCGGACGTTAGTCGATGCAGCGCTCGAACCGCCAAAACGCGATCGGCCGCGTGACGATTTCCAAGATCCTTGCACCGCGAATACGCTATATCGTGCTCGCGACAGGCCGCATCCAACGGATTGATTCCCCGATCTCCACGAGCTAATCGCTTGGACAGTTTCGTACCGGGGCCGCAGAATTGATAACCAGGTATATGCAATTCGAACGGTAACGCGTTTATAGCTCTGTTTAAAATCCCCTTACCCGTATGCGGACCGAGACGTCGTCGCGAACGATGATTCGCGCGCATAAGCTATTTTTTCCGCTCTCTCTCTCTTTTAAAGAAAACGTGGATCCTATTTTCTCTCTCTCGGAGGGGTGGAGAATGACTGACATCGACAGCGTTCGAGCTCTCGTATAAATACTGCCCACCCACCCTGCTCGTCGAATCAATCAGATCATGCGTTTCGTAAGACAATCTTTGGATATTCGCGTTCCAATGTGTCGCGCGTTCGACGATTGCGACGAGACGATGCGAAAACATGGATCACTGTTACCACGCACTGTACGATGCGTCATAAGCGGCCCGTCAGGATGCGGTAAAACGAACGTTATGATTAGCCTGTTGGAAAGCGTGAACGGACTACGATTCGCAAACGTTTACGTGTACTCGAAATCGTTGAACCAGCCAAAATATCAATACTTGAACAAACTGTTCTCATCCGTGGGGGAGGATGTAGGCTACTTCGCGTTCGCGGACAACGCCGACGTAATTCCCCCCGCAGATGCACGACCCGATTCGATATTCATCTTCGACGACGTGGCGTGCGACGAGCAGGATATCATGAGAGAGTATTTCGCGATGGGTAGACATTCGCACGTCGATTGCTTCTACCTGGGTCAGTCGTACGCGAGAATACCTAAACATTTAATTCGCGACAATGCCAATATGTTGATTCTGTTCAAACAGGATACCATGAACTTGCGTCACATTCATCAGGATCATGTAAATACCGATATGTCGTTCGAGACGCGTTTAGCGCGTTATGCGCGAATTGTTGGCGAAAGAAGTATGGATTTCTCGTACCCGTACCCGTACCCGTACCCGTACCCGTACCCGTACCCGTACCCGTACCCGTACCCGTACCCGTACCCGTACCCGTACCCGTACCCGTACCCGTACCCGTACCCGTACCTGTACCTGTACTGTGTGTCGCCACGAAAAGTATACAGGGTGTCCCAAAATTCCTCCGACACCTGAAAATGGGAGGTTCCTTGGGTCATTTGAAGCGACATTTTCCTTTACAAAAATGGCGTCCGCGGCTTTGTTTAAGAGTTATTAACGAAAAACACGGACCAATCAGAGCGCGATCTAGACATGCGATGACACGTTCGGCCAATTGACAGTTGGCGCGTAGGGCCGACTGTGCTTACTCGCGTTTAGGTCGCGCTCTGATTGGTCCGTGTTTTTCTTTAATAACTCCTAAACAAAGCCGCGGACGCCATTTTTGTAAAGGAAAATGTCGCTTCAAATGACCCAAGGAACCTCCCATTTTCGGGTGTCGGAGGAATTTTGGGACACCCTGTATATGGGAAACTCGAGAAAGTATACGCGCAGATACGTCGCGTCGAGTAGAGACAGCAAGAGACGTCGCTTTCAACGGTCGAATCAGTCATCAATTATTGGAGACGCGATTAAAAAGCGAATAATCGGATAAGATTACGACAATTACTCGACGATGAGTAAAAAGAACGTTGTGGAAGAGCTGCACGCTCAGGCGAGACGTTTTTACCCGCGTAGACGCGTGGTCGTGCGAGGTTTCGACGATCTTTGGCAAGCCGATATAGTCGACGTTCAAAAATATGCGCGAAAAAATCGTGGGTATCGATATATTCTCACGATAATCGATGTATTTAGCAAATACGCATGGGCGGTTCCTTTGAAGAGTAAAAATGCGCGCGACGTGTGCAATGCTTTCGCGTCGGCGTTGGAGAAGGACGGTAGAGCCCCGAACAACTTGCAGACCGACATGGGAAAAGAATTCTACAATGAAACGTTTCAAGACTATCTGAAGAGTCGCAACATCAACCTCTATTCCACGTTTAGCCCTATGAAAGCGTCCGTAGTGGAACGTTTCAATCGCACGCTGAAGAACAGCATGTGGAAATTTTTCTCGTTGAGCGGAAAATATCATTGGATCGATGAGCTCCCCACGTTGACCGAGAACTACAATAATCGAAAACATCGTACCATTCGTATGCGACCCGTTGACGTGAACCGTAAAAATGCCGACCACCTTCTGTCCACCGTGTACCGCAAAGTGAAGATCGCTGGCCGCGCCAAATTTAAGTAGCAATAAGTAAATAGGACGCGAAGGACTGCTGTCACGGTATAGTCGCGAATTCGAATAACTTTAACTCGGCAACGCTTGCAACGTTCGCGAATACTATGACAGCAGTCCTTCGCGTCCTATTTACTTATTGCTACTTGTTGGCGGATGTTTTTGAAAATTTTCGCGACGACTGTCTCGAGAATTACAAGCTCGATCCGGCGCATTATTACACGCTCCCCGGTTTCGCGTGGGACGTGATGTTGAAAATGACAAAGATCGAATTGGAGTTGTTGACAGACGTTGACATGCTTTTGTTCGTGGAGCGGGGAATACGCGGCGGATTGAGCCAGTGTTCTCACAGATATGCGCACGCCAACAACAAATATATGCCCACGCACGACTCGGCCAAACCGTCCACCTATTTAATGTATTTCGACGTTAATAATCTGTACGGTTGGGCAATGTCGCAACCTCTGCCGCACAGAGACTTTCGATGGGTGGACGCGGATAATTTCGACGTTGAATCCGTTCCGGCCGATAGTCCAGTAGGATACATTTTGGAGGTGGATTTAGAGTATCCGCGCGAAATTCACGATGCTCACGCGGATCTTCCGTTTTGTCCAAGTCACGACACGGCGACCGACTCGAGTAAGCAGAAAAAGTTGATGGCAACGCTTCGCGATAAGGAACGATACGTTGTACATTACCGATACCTCCAACAAAGTTTGAAGCATAATTTGAAATTGCGGAAAATACATAGAATATTAGAGTTTCGGCAGTCGCGATGGTTGCACGGTTACATCGATTTGAACACGAAATTACGCGCCAACGCCAGCAATGATTTTTCGAAGAATTTATTCAAATTAATGAACAATGCCGTGTTTGGAAAAACTATGGAGAACGTTCGAAATCATACGATCGTGAAATTACTTTCTCGATGGAGCGGTAGACACGGCGTCGAACGATTGATAGCTAGACCGAATTTTCACAGCTGTGCGGTGTTTTCCGAGGACTTTGTCGCGGTTCAGTTGAAGAATATGCTCGTTAAATTTTTCAAACCAATCTACGTAGGCATGTCAATATTAGATATTTCGAAATTTCATTTGTACAACTTTCATTACGAGTACATGCAGCCAAAATTCCAGCAAAATTGTAAGATTTTGTACACTGACACGGACAGTCTGATATACCAGATCGCTTGCGATGACGCGTACGAGGCGCTGTTGAAACGCGATATCCATCGATACGATACAAGTAACTATGCCGCGAACAACGTTTACGGTGTCCCCATCGCGAACAATAAACAGCTGGGATTGATGAAGGATGAGAACGGCGGTAAAATTATGACTGAGTTCGTGGGGCTTCGTTCGAAAATGTACGCGATTCGCGTGCACGGTGATCGGGATACTAAAAAGATCAAAGGTATCAGGACAAACGTTACCGCTCGGGATATAAGTTTCGACGACTATGTCGAATGCCTTCGTAATCATACGGAAAAGAGCGTTACCGGTAATCGCATAGTGTCCGTACGGCATCAGGTGTATTCGATGTCTGAAATGAAATTAGCGTTGAGTCCGCATGACGACAAGCGTCATATTTGCAATAATTTTATGGATACTCTTCCTTGGGGACATTACAGCATCGATTAAGAAGTCATTTTTTATCCCTCGTAAAAGAAAAGGAAGTGGTGGGGAGATTATTGCAAGTCTGGAACTGTCGGGGAGGGGATGCGTCCATTTTTGATGATCTTATCTGTAAATAGAAGTGGTAGGGAGACATGCTATAAAACGACGTATTCCGAGCGTCAAGCTTCAGATCGACCGCTAAAATCGTCGCAAGATGCAGTACAACCGCTATCCGTCCGAGCGTTCAAACGTCGAGGAGCCGTGCAAAAAGAGAAGGCTAAATAATATGTAAGTAGAGAGAGAGAGAGAGAGAGAGAGAGAGAGAGAGAGAGAGATGAAAAAATTGTGAAGAAAAGAAATTTAGAAAAACGTCTAATTTTTGTAATCTGTTGCAGGGTTTCCCAACAGCAGCCCACATCATCGATGATGCAATCGCCGAGGAGTTTGCGCAGCGCAAGGGTCTTGAGCCGAAGATATTCCATAGCCGGGAATTACTTCAAATATCTCGAGATTGGTGTGCGCGTTGGCGATGACATTTGCGTGGAATTGGCTATAGGAGATAACCGCGGTAACGAGATCGCATTTTTTCTGGACGCATGGACAGAGCTGTTGCGCACGAAGGAGTATATTTCCGATTTAGTTTCATCGTCTACGCAGAAACAGTGCCGAAAAATGGGCGATGATTTAACGTTGCAAATAGTTAATCGTAACGATATGACTCTAGTCAAATTGTCGGATCAGTTCGTGGCTCTGTACATCACGGAAAAAACTATGTATAATTTGTACAATCTAGACTACTGCGTGCACAACATGTATTCGTGGCTGATCGACAATGTTCCCGCGGTGACCGCTAAATTCATGAATTTCGTCGATACGGTGAAAGATAGCGACGCGAAGAACATCGCGAAAGCGATCGTCGACAGCGAATCTTTCGATCAAAGTTCGTTGATCGATTGCGAACTGGCGGCTTCGTGCGCCGACATCATCGCAGCGTTCGCGCGTAATAGATAGGTTAAAAAATTAATGTGTGTGTGTGTGTGTGTGTGTGTGTGAAAATTATTCGGGAATGTATTTTGTAACGGTACATTATTTTAAAGAATAAAATTATTTGAGAATATCTCTTTTGTATGTTTATAATGTAAATAAATTATTTTTTAAAAATAAAATTATTTTGAGAATATCTCTTTTGTCCGTTTATTATATCCTTCGGCAAAACTAAACTCCCCACCCTGACTCAGTAACATGCGGATTCTTCAGACTCGGTTTTAATAATCAATCCGGGTTTGATTAATCTCGTCTCATTCAAGAACAGCATCACACTTATCTTCTCGTCCAAGACCTACTATGTAATTTGGTCTGGTTACGGTTTAAGAATTACGCCTGGGTGATATTGATACTGTACGCGTGCCGCACGGCCTTGTCCTTCCCGTCCCTCATTCAAGAGCAGCAGCAGACACTCCAAGTCGGCATAGATTACGAACGGTGCCTGGTCTTTGTTTGCGTAATTCTTAAACCGTAACCAGACCAAATTACATAGTAGGTCTTGGACGAGAAGAAGATAAGTGTGATGCTGTTCTTGAATGAGACGAGATTCTTCAGACTCGGTTTGATTATTCGAACGGGGTCCAAGTATCCGCATGTTACTGAGTCATGGTGGGGAGTTTAGTTCTGCTGAAGTAGGTGGTTGAGGCTGTATATATACAAATCGTTGACGGATCGTGTACTAGCGAGAAAGGATAGGGACAACGTCGCTATAAGCCCATCTTGTGGCGAGGGTGGAAAGTTAGCCGACACACATTACTAGACTGTAAGAAGTTTATTTAAATTTTATTGCAAATTACATTTTTCACAATTCCTATAGAATAAAAGAATACAATTAAAAGTAGAGAAAAAATTAATTAACATAACTCTTACATATAAAGTATAGTAGCAAAATACGATTAAAGTATATTCGTTTCAGGTATCCATGAATTATGCGACGCGTCCATCCCCAACCATTTTACGTACACGTTATTTCCTTTCCTGCGTAATATTTTTTCAACTAAGTATATGTCAGGATATTTTGTCGCGCGTATCTCGTGTTCGTAAAATCCTCCGGCGATGGGTTTGTCCTTCGCGTCGGCCAAGAGGTATGTGACAGGATTCGTTCGTTTCACCGCGATAATCTTGAATATTTCGGTTGACCAGTTCGGCGTGTATCCTTTGTCAAATAGGGTTTTGAACTTGCTAACGCGCACGCGATCATTGAGCTTAAATTTGGCGCGGCCAGCGATCTTCACTTTGCGGTACACGGTGGACAGAAGGTGGTCGGCATTTTTACGGTTCACGTCAACGGGTCGCATACGAATGGTACGATGTTTTCGATTATTGTAGTTCTCGGTCAACGTGGGGAGCTCATCGATCCAATGATATTTTCCGCTCAACGAGAAAAATTTCCACATGCTGTTCTTCAGCGTGCGATTGAAACGTTCCACTACGGACGCTTTCATAGGGCTAAACGTGGAATAGAGGTTGATGTTGCGACTCTTCAGATAGTCTTGAAACGTTTCATTGTAGAATTCTTTTCCCATGTCGGTCTGCAAGTTGTTCGGCTCGACAAAATGAAGCGCTAAAAAATGCTACGGTCGACGTGCGAATCGAATTCGAATGTCGAACCGACGTCCCGCCATCGACAACAGCCTACTGCTTGATGATACACGACCGCATCGTGGAGTACAGTCCATTGACGAATATTGTTCGAAAAATTACTTAAGCTGCTTATACCGATAAAAATACATTGTTCAAAAAAAAAAAATACTTAAACCGCTTATACCGATAAAAAAAAAATATATATATATATATATATATATATATATATATATATACTTTATCATTTCTCTACTTTAATCGCATTCTTATTCTATAGGAATTGTAAGGAAGGAATTTACAAAATAAAATAAAATACAAAAGAAATATTTTCAAATAATTTTTATTTTTAAAATACCATCTGGAAGTTAGGAAATTATAGGAAGTTATAGGAATTGTACAAAAGGAATTTATAATAAAATAGAAAAGAAATATTCTAAAATAATTTTATTTTTTAAAGTACCTGCTGGAAATAATTTTTACACACATACATACATATATATATATATATATACACAGTTAAAACAATTACAGTAATAATATTATCCCCCCCTCTCGCAATAAAATGAGGGTGGGGGTATAAGTATAAATTGTTCGCCGCAAACGTTAACAATCGCAGTCGCTGTATCAATCGCGATCTTATCATCCGACCGGTCACGCATTCCCCCTTTTCTTTAACGGTAAGTATAAAAAAAATTTTAAAAACGATGCAAAAATCCAGCGAAAACTTTATTTATTCAGATGGATCTAATTACTCACATCATTGACGCGGACGGATTCGTTGTGGAAAAAAAATTTATATTTAAAGAATTAGCCATAATCGGTCGCGACGGCTCGTTCGAACTTTCCGAATTTCGCTTGGGAAAAAACTTTCGTTGTTTATCCGACGCTGACAAAAAGTCTGCCTGGTATGTCAGCAATTTCGTGCACGGGATTCCATTTAAAGATTTCGGCTATGAAAAATATCAACAGCGCGACGTATTCGAAGTTATACGAAATTTTGTGCGCGATTACGCGAATCCCGTCGTAGCCTACAAAGGTGGATGTTTCGAGAGAGACATCCTTCGAAAAATGCGAATAAACTCGATAAATTTGGAAGATTTTAACTGTCCGAAATACGACGTGCTAGTTCAAGATCCCGTGTACGAAATTGCCGAACCGTGTAGACTTCATTGTTGGCAGCCGACGAGAAACGTTAAAACTAAACCGTATCATTGTTGTCTGCGCGAAGTGCAAACATTTCTAGCATGGATCAACGATTATAAAAACACGGATCAGTTATAAAAACGCGTCTTTGAATTTTCCCCCCGTCAAAACCACAGACGCGACACCTCCTTTTACGTTTGATTTTACACACAGAATATTAAAATGATCGCGAAATCCGAGGGAACCGTCGCAACAGCCGATCACGCAACACCACCCGATTACCGTCTCGAACGCGACAGATTTGAGAGTTTTTGAGATTGGCGTTACTCACACGTCGTTCAGCCGGAGAAACTCGCCGCTGCTGGATTCTTCTATCTGGATGACGAGGACTGCGTCGAATGCTTCGAGTGCCGTGTACGTCTATGTCGATGGGTAAAGGATGATGACCCCATGACGGAGCATCGCTTCTGGTCGAGATTCTGCGGATACGTCCGCGGGCTAGACTGCGGCAACGTCCCGATCGGAGTTGATCCTGATGTAATTCCGCCAAACCCTCGTGGTGTGGATACCTGCGGAATCGCGAAAAAGTTTTCGCCCGAACGTGATATTGAAAATGCATGCAATAATCGCGCGCAAAGGGACGGTTAATAATTGATATCGATTGATGCTTGATGCTCGATTTATTTTTTAAAAAAGTATATAAAATTATAAAATTATAAAATTATTTTTAGTGTAATAAAAAAAAAAAAAGAAATCTTCACTGTTGAGCCTGCAAACAAACAAACAAAAAAATGTTATGTATTATTATTTTTTATTAATTAATAAATGTATATAAAAGTATTTTTAACTATACTCACTGCATTTTCGAACATCAACTGCACCGCAGTTATGTATTCATCTCCCCATTCCTCCACCTCGATGTGGTATCGGCGGATGGCGTACCGCCATCCGCGTATAAACGCCGCCCTTTCTTCATCGGAGTTGAAAATCTGTTAATAACATAAAAATTATAATATGAAACATCAATCAATAATAAATAATATAGCTTATAATATTTCACTGTACTTACCAATAGATCCATCGTGTCGCCGAGCGACATTGCTTCGTCCACCATGACGTGTTGCACGTGTTCCGTAGTTACGAACATTTTTTCAGATTGACCAGAGCGTCGGCAGCACCCATTCTTTTATGCATGTATCCCCTCCCGAAAAAATATGTCCCGAAATCTCTTCTCACGAAATTAGAGAAGATGTTCGTCGAACTCACGAAATTAGAGAAGTCGTTCGATGAAATCTCCGCTCACGAATGTATACGTTTCAATCGTGCGAACCGATAAAACGAATGCACCCAAACGTCTCGAGGCGTGGTATACTCGACACCGGCCTTTGAAACGATGCCGTCGCTCCCAACTCGTCCGATTACGAAAGTCTGATAGGGGAAAAGACTATGCGGAACAGCGTGTCCAGATATCTCGGTTTTGACAACTCCATACCGGCTGTGAAAAGGACGTTGCTACTACGGATACACAACTCGAGAGATTATTGCCTCCGTCAAACGGTACCTTAATCATTGCCTCCGTCAAACGATACCTTATAGAAGCCTGATAGGGAAAAGAATAAGCAAAACAGCGCGTCTAGATATCTCGGTTTTTGACAACTCGATACCAGCCGTGATCGTACTCCTCCCCACGGAGACTTATACCAGGAAACTGTACTTGATAAGAGAGTTCACTGAGCTCAGCATCTTTAAAGTCCATATTCGTTATTTAAACTATTATTTCAACGGTAAAATTGTTATTAACAGTGTTCCCCAGGAAGTATCATATTACATACCCGTGAAAACCCCCCTCCCTCACCAAAGAACGGGGCTTGCGCAATACCAGGAAACTGGCCTTGAACGCAGTACCAGGAAACTGCCCTTTATTTAAACTATTACTTCAACAATAAATTGTTATCTTCCCCAGGAAGTATCATATTGCATACCACCAAAGAACGGGGGCTTGCGCAATACCAGGAAACTGGCCTTGAACGCAGTACCAGGAAACTGTCCTTTATTTAAACTATTACTTCAACAATAAATTATCCCCCCCCCCCTCGCCTACGAACGGGGGCTTACGCAATACCCACCCATGAGAAACCCCCCCCCCCTCACCCCGCAAAAATATGCTCGCGTTATAAGGTAATCCCCCTCACCCCGCCCCCCCGCAAAATATGGTTGTGTTCTAAGCTAATCCCCCTCACCCCGCAAAAATATGCTCGCGCTATAAGGTAAAATGCCGGTAAGGCAGGAATCTGCTCACAATGATAACTGTGAGTTAGAACCGGCTTATATATCCTACTTTCGATAATATCCAGCTAACCCCAAAAATTGTTTAATATGTTTCGTATTCTTTGGTTTAGGAAAATTTTGTACAGCTTCTATTTTCTTTGGATCAGGTTTTAAACCATTTTCGCTAATTATATGTCCCAAGTAAGTTACTTCATGACGTAAAAATTCACACTTATCGGGTTGTAATTTTAATCGTGCAATTCGTAATCGATTCATTAATTTATTAAATTTAATTTCATGCTCTTGCAAAGAACTTGAATATATTACTATGTCATCTAGATATACAAATAATTCGGATCCTCGAAGTCCTGCCAGCACACTATTCATCAAACGTTGAAATGTGGCTGGGGCGTTTTTTAAACCAAAAGGCATTCTTTTAAATTGAAAATGACCATAAATAATAAGGTGTTGAGAATGCTGTCTTATGAGCATCCTCTGAGGCCATTTTGATTTGATGAAATCCAGAAGCTAGATTAAATATAGAAAAATACTTGGCACTTCCAAGTTGATCCAAAATTTCTGTAATATTAGGTAGAGGATATGCATCACCGATAGTTTTTTCATTTAAATTACGATAATCAATTACGAGACGCCATCGTTTGTTTCCTTGAGAATCTTGTTTCTTTGGCACAATCCATACTGGCGAATTATATGGTGATGTCGATGATTCGATCACGTCTGTGTCCAGTAAATTTTGAACCTGTTTATTAATTTCTTCTTTATGAATTGGTGGAAAACGGTATTGTCTAGTATTTATTGGAATTTCATCTGCAGTATAAATTTTATGTTGTAGCACATCAGTGCCTTCGAGTGTTTCTCCAGGGATATGAAATCTATCTTGATTTTGTTCTATTAACTTTAAAATATTTTGTTTTTCCTCTTCATTGAGATGATCAAGTCGTAATTGTTCCAATACATCCTCGAGTCGATTGCGACAACTTGCTGTTGCTACTTGACGAGTGTTGACACTGTTGATCGACTGCTCTGTAATCTCTTCGAATGGCTCCAGTTTCACCATGGGTATGGCAAGGACGTAGTCTTTCAATGTCGCATTCGTCACTCGTATATGAGCTCTCCCTTTAGAATTAGTGACCACTGTTTCTCCAATAAATATTCCTTTTTCCTGAGGAATTTGAGGAATATAACCTTGTTGTAATTCTGGATTGATTATATTTACTGTAAGTGGAATAGATGTTCTCTTTGGAACTGTTATCTGCTGTTCTTCGAAAAATGGTATATATGTAGTTCCCCATTTTACATGTTTCGCGGAATAGTCAACTTTTGCTTGATGATTTAATAAGAATTCGGATCCTAAGATTCCGTTTTGATCTATTGATATTCGGTTGTTAACAACATGGAATAATACTGGATGACCTGCTATTCTGATTGATGCCGTCCCTAGGGTGGCCAGGACTTCGGTCGAGATTCCTCGAATATGAATAGCATTATTTGTATCGATGTCCGCAGTTTTTGGGACCATGAATTCTTTAATGAGATTGACTTCCGAACCTGAGTCTACTAAGAGAGTTATTAATCCTTGAAGATCTGGTGATGTAATCACTATTTTGGGAGTGTTTACGGTTGAATTTAATTGAATATTGATAACCCGTCGAGGTTGAATTCTCCTTCCTCCGTCTTTGACTCCTTGATCTTCACTTCCTTGGAATGACTCGTTCCTGGAGAGTCGTCCTGTTTGGTTGTCATAGCTTCCATTGCGGGTGAAATCTTCGGTGAAGATGTATTGATTTTCATTATTGATAGACGCTCCTTGAAATTCTCTCCCTTGGGCGCGCCACGGTTCCCTGGGGAGAACTTCTCGTTTCCCGATTTTTGTTGAGAATAAGGAACTATTTCACCTGATTCTACCTTAGCTTTAAATTTATAACATTCTTTAATTGTATGACCCAGTTTTTTACAGTAATTAGCCTATTGGATCTCGGATTGTTTTCGCCGTTGCTCGTATCATTGTTGTTAGAAGGATTGAATCGCCAGCGTGCTCCCGTATTATAATCTTGCCTCGGTGGCTGTTGATATTTGTTCCAAGCGGTTTGATATCGATATTGTGACTGAGACTGATTTCTTCGGTCTCTAAGATTAAATTGGAATGGTCTCATCTGTTCCTCCTCTTTTTGTATTTGTTTTGAAATTTTAATTGCATTGGCGTATGTGTCTTCTAAATCTCGAATGCTTTCTTGTTGTACTCTGACACGAATTTCAGATGATAATCCATTCAGAAATGCGTCTAATGTATCAGAGTCGATATTTGTTTGTACATCGTCAGATAATACCCCATATTGAGTACGTTCTTCATCCATGATTGCTAATCTTAAATCTTGTACGCGGCTTATGTAGTCTAACATACTCTCATTGGGTTTTTTTAATATATTAGCTAACTCACCCTTAAACTGGTTAAGTGTTTTGTGTTCCCCAAACATAATTTTAATTTTTGTTCCAAAATCTTCCACTGTTTCAATATTCGAGTTTTCAATGGCCATAAACGCATGTCCTTTAAGTTTATTTGTAAGTAATTTAACTAGATATGGTTCCTGACTTGCTGGAAGCATGGATTTTGCTCTTTCACATGCTCTTAAAAATTGATATACTGAGGGCTTATGACCATCGAATACTGGTACAGTCTGTAACGCGTCTTTAATTTTAATCGGGTTTACAGTCTGTGTCTGGTCGGAAGTTACATGTTGCTGTGTTTGTGTCGGTTGTTCGGTCTTTTTCGGTTGGGTTAGTGATCGTAATGTATCCTGTATTTGTAAAATTTGTTCATTGAATTCTCTAAATTTAGGACCAAGTTCTGCTACAAATTTATTACTTTCTTGAGCCCTTTTTATTTCATCAATAGCTTGTTTTAATACTTGTGCATGAATGTTAATATCGATCTCTTCACCACCAGATGCCATTGTTAAATTTAAAAAAAAAACTAACGTTTATGATAACAAAATCAAATCAAATCAAATCCTCAATTCCTGCGTTCTATCCCACCACGCTGTCACCAAATTTATTTTTGTTACGTCCTTGTTGGGACGTTTTTATAGAAATTAAAGAGTTAAAGATTTTAATGGGAGATATAACGCAGTTTTGAACCTACCTGCATTCACCGGCTTCGGTTCGGGTAATTGAGGGTACTTTTATATGAAAATGGCTTTACATAAGGATGTGGAACGAAGAAATCGACGTTGGGTATTTTAAATGATTTTAAAATATGATTTTAAATGTAACAATTGACCAAGATATATTTTATAAATGAACAAATTCAGAAATACATAGAATTGGTTAATATCTTATTATAAATTGTTCGCATTTACCGTTTTGTTCATTCGCTTTTACAAAATTTTCGGTCGCTGTGCTGTGGATAATGATGGATGATATTCCTTTGGATCGCTATGGTATTGATGATGATGATGTTGACGATGATGACGCAGAAAATAATTAACTCAATCCAGCGGGTGTAACACGCTATATAAACCTTACAACTTCTACTTTACACCCAAAAACAACAATTTAACAACAGAAAGTTGGTATTTTCCGAACGAGAAGTATTACTGCACTTTTGATTGTCGACTGCCTGCTCCTGATGAGGAGGCTCCCTTTATAGATTTGTTAATCCATTGTTCTTCGCTTAATCTTCTTATGGTGGATGCATGCTCATCAATTTCTTTGTAATCATATTTCTTCTTAATCCATCGTCTATCTCTTGACCGGACGCTTGATATTCGATTCATTTGCACCGGTCTATTGTTCATCAATCTTTTATCAATTTTTATATTCTTCGATGACGAATAAATTTCAACGGAAGTTTCTTTTACTTAATCGCTCGCATATTATGTTTCGAATTATTTCATTTGTTAACAATCCTATATAGTTCGCTGCAAAATATATCTTATAAACTTTTCTTAATTCTATCGCACGCAGTACGGTATAAAATACAATAATTCAGTATTCAATATAATATTTGATATAATAATTGATTACAATTCTCGCACAAAATTAATAAAACAAATAAGAAAAGAAATATATGATTAAGTTTATTAATTATTATTTATGATAGGACCACCGGACGTGACAGTGCAATTGAAATCGGTGCATTTGTATAATACGATTTTCTGTGGGCTATGAGTCAGACATTACTATGGGATAATAAAAAAAAATTTTATTTTTATTTTAGTGAACGAGTTCGGAGGGATCTCGGCACTAATCAACCCAACTAAGTGATTCGGTTAATCGGTAACGATCTCCCTCAACCATTACTTTCACCAAAATTTACTAAAGGAGAAAATCAATCGCGTAAATTTAAATTATCCTAAATAACTGAATGAAATTACGGCAGATCCTAATAATTATGAGATTCGCAATTTATGGCACTTCAGTGACTGGTTGGTAGTATTCTACTGGCCAATATTTGCAATTTGAATATTAAAGAATATTGAAGAACAATTCGAGAAAGAAAAAAAATAAATTCTCCGTGTAAATGCTATCGCGCCTAGTCAGCTAAATTCAAAGTGGAATTTGGCCAACCGTCAGCGACCACATTCACTCCACTACTCTTCGATATTCCTACCAATTGAATCACTCATAAATAATAAAAAAAATAACAGAAAACGAAATACATTAACGAAGAAAAGAACGCATGAGAACTAACAAGATCCCATAAATGACTAAATAAATTAAATAGCAAACGGCTACGAAATAAATAACATAATTAAATAAAATAATTAAACGATAAAAAAAAATTGTAAATTCAAATTTTTCCGGCAATTATCAGGATGGCAAATCTATAGGACGATTTCCTGTAAAATCGTTAAACTTTTAAATATCGTCCAATTTAAATAATTATAGGATTTAAATTATTAGGTCACCTTCTTTGTACACCATTGCCTTCTTTCGCTTCTTATTAAATGACCGTCTATTCTCTTCCTGGATCTTGACTATGTTTTCTTTGGCCTTCGACCTTGCTTCGTCTCTTTCCTCTTGAAATAGAGCGGTCCACTCTTCTTCCAGTATTTCTCGGATTCGCGAATCATTCCCGGCTCGCATTTTTGTTCCAAAGAGCAAGTCAAACGGCGAAGTGTTGATGCTGCGATGTGGCGTTGCGTTTAGAATGCGTTGAACTTCGTTCATGTATCGATACCAGTCCTCCGGGTGTGGAGCTGCCAATTTAGTCAGCAAAGGGATAAGCGTTTGGTTGACCCGCTCAACTTGCCCGTTCCCCCTTGGAATGCCAGACACAATAACCGAGTGTTGAATTTTTTCGCGTTGACAATAGTCTCGAAAATTCCCCGAGGTGAAAGTCGATCCTCGATCTGAAATGATACGTCGTGGATTTCCGAAAATAGCAGCTTGTTTCTCCAGGTGTCGAAGAACTTCGTCCGTCTTGGTTGTCTTCGTGGAATACAGCCACACCAATTTTGTGAATGCATCCACCACCACAAATATGTAGCGATAATTTTTTTTTTACTCGTCGGAAGTGGTCCCAAATGATCCACGTGATACGTGTCCTGAGGTACTTCCCCCTTCGGTATTGAATTCAGAAAACCTTCGAGTTTTCCCATTTTCCTCTCTGCTAAAATGCAATCTAAACAATTCTTAATGGCTTTCTCAATTTTTGGTCGAATACCCTGGAACCAATAATCTCTCTTCAGCAGAGTTTCCGTTTTTCCCGCCGAGAAATGGCCGTTTCCATGTGTTTGGGATTGGCTGAGCGTGTCGGCAGCATGAACGCGCCGCTTTACTGCGCCGCCTCGCTATTGGCGGATTCACGCGTAACCGCGAGATCGAGAGTCGATAGGCAGCTCGCAGTAGCTTAGACCAGCACCGTCGGACATCGATTACGATCGATTATCGACCCCGAAATTGGGATTACTATTGGCGGATCGCTCTATCGATCCGCCAATCAATAGTTCGACGGTGACGGTAAACTGCCAGCTGTTCGACTCCGATCTCAACGTACGTTAGTCGTTCTAACTCGTTCCTTTAGAAAACGTCGCGCGTCTCGTTGACCGGTTTTTCGCGAGTTAGACGATTCGCTATCGGGATTCACGGGCACTACCCGTGAAAGTATCTATTTGTTATCAACGCATCGTGTTCGCATAACATTCTTTATTCCACATATCTAGCCAGAACGAGCTTGTGTTTTGGCCAGATAAACATCTACCTTGTACATAATATCCATTACAAATTGAACGAACCCAACTTTGGGAAATAAAGTTACGTTTAAGTGAAGTGGCTTGTTTTAATCCCTTCTAATCCGAAACACCATGTACAAGACGAATAACTTATAATTGTAGACTCTTTGGTACTACGAGATTGATGTCTCCGTCAATATTCTTGAACAGCAATCCCCCCCGTAGGGTATATCCATCTATTTTACCCTGTTCTGTTAATTCGGCAATCCGTCGCGTTCCTGCGTCGTTTTGCTGTGCCTTGCGAATTCTTGCCGTCATATTATTCCGATCCGCGGACAACAAATAGCATATCGGTAACGGGTTTCTACTCAAAGAGTCCACGTGGGCCATCTTATAACCAGATCGATGTTCGATAGTGTAGTCGAACTCCTCCAATAAGAGGACCCACCTGGCCACGCGTACACACAAATCTCGTTTGCTCATCGTTAGGGTGAATGCTTTACAATCTGTAATTATTTTAAATCTGATTCCTAACAAATATATTCGAAATTTTCGTAATGATCGTACGATCGCTAAGACTTCCAGCTCGTAACTCGCATATCTAGATTCCGCTGGAGTCGTTTTACCGCTAGCAAAATATATTGGGTGAAATTTGTTATCGTCGTCGCTGCGTTGCATCAAAACAGCTCCGAAACCGAATGACGATGCGTCAGTGTGTAACTCGGTCTCCGCATCTACTTTATACAGGTTTAACACTGGTTTCTCCATTAATTTTGTTTTCAATAGATCAAATGCACCTATCGCCGTACCATCGAGCTCAAATTTAACGCCTGCTCGTAACAGGTTCGTAAGCGGTCTCGCGATTATTGAATAACCTTCTATAAATTTTCGGAAGTATCCCGTCAGACCCAGAAAGCTTTGTACTTGGTTGACGTTCTCCGGTACTGGAAACTTAGCTACGGCTGCTGTTTTACCCTCAGACGGGCGAACAGAGCCATTCTCTACAATGTGCCCCAAGAATTCGACTTTACTGCGTAACCACGAACATTTTTTCCAATTTATTTCCAGACCGTGATCGCTAGCTACCGCTAAGACTTGCTCCAGTTTTTGTATTCCGCTTTCTAAGTCACTCGATGGTACGATGATATCATCCATATATGCCATAATAACTTTTTGTTGTAACAGATCTCTGAAAACCAAATTAATGAATCTCACGAAGACAGCTGGAGAGTTAGATAAACCAAAAGGAACGCGTAAAAATTCATACTGACCGTTGGGTACTATAAACGATGTAAACTTACGGCTATCCTTATGTACTCTTACATGGAAAAACCCATTTCTTAAATCAAGAGTACTGAATATTTTCGCGTTCTGATTTAATTTTCTATAATCTACGCACAAACGCATAGAGCCGTCTTTTTTCTTTACAAGTACAATTGGACTCGCGTATTGAGAGAGCGATGGCTGAATAATGCCATCCCGCAACCAATCGCTAATTTGTGCGTCTACCACACTCTTTTCTGCCTGTGCTAAACGTCGTGGTCTTTGAAACACAGATTCCTCGTCTTTTAGAACAATACTCATTTCTACGTTCACCTCCTGCATTTTCTTAGGCGCGTACTCGAAAACAATATTCTTGACTCGTTCTCGTATCGTAATATCATCTAAATGTGCTACATCTACTTCCTCTCGCTCACATTCAATCCGAAAAACTTCTGGTATACTTTCATCACTCAATTCATTGGTGACAAAGTCTTTGCTAATCTTTTCGATGGATATCTCTCGTCCGATTCTGAATAAATTAACTTTATTCAAAAAGTCTGCGCCTAAAAGTAAATCATGTTTTAACAAAATATCCGAAACTACGTGAAATTCAATTTCATACACATGTTCATCGATAACAACGCTGGTTACAAATTTGCCTAACGTCTTATGACCGTTTGACCCGACGCCCGCAAAAGTCGTTTCGCTAACCTTCAAACACGGTGCTCCTATTTTTATAAGACAAGACGCGCTCATCAGCGTTAGATCACTCGCGGTATCTATTATCGACATCAATTCGACATTGTTTACTCTTACCGATTTACACGATTGAGCTGATGGAAATTGTGTTACCAATTTCACGTTTTTTTCTGGTGCAGCTTCTCGCTTTGGGCAGTTCGGTGCAAGGTGTCCACGTTGACTGCACCGAAAACATTTTGGACCGCGAAACTTCGCCGGACAGTCTACACTGAGATGACCCTCGTTGTTACAGTTGAAACACCTCCTTGTTTGATCATCACGAGACTTCGCCGGACAGTCTGCACTGAGGTGACCCTCCTTGTTGCAGTTGACGCACCTTCTTGGTTGATCCCTCCGGAACGCTTCCCTATCCTGATGGTTTCTTGGCGATCTCCTCCGCTCGTCGATCAACGATTTTCCCGCGAAGTCTGTTGACGGAAGCATCAACTGTTCGAATGCTACCAGCAATGCTTCTGGAGTCTTGAAACAATGCATCTTCGCCTGCGACCTCAGAGATCTATCCGGAGTCCCCTCGATGATGTGGTCAACTAACTCCACTTCGTCGTTTATCGGTACACGGTTCGCCTTTATAATTTTATCGTGGAAATAGTCCTCGAAAGACTCGTTCTTCTTCCACACTCGTTCCCGTAATCGGTCACGCAGAAGACTGTTGCTTCGCCTGTGGTAGAACATCTGTTCGAACTTCGAGAGCAGATCGTCAGCGAGCAGTTCAATATATTCCGAACGCGAGTGAACCCAATCTCTCGCTTTTCCCCGTACGCGCATTCCTATCAATACTTTCGTCTCGTCATCGTTTAATTTATATGTTCTGCGTAACACCTTTATTTGCTTCACCCACGTTGGATAGTCCTCCGACTTTCCATCGAAGTACGCGAGCAGCTCGGCAACAGTTTTCACACCAACTCGTCCGTGTGTGTTTTCTTCTCTTGGATTCTCATGTTCCGGTCTGCTTAAACGTCTTGTCTCCTGTATTAACGCAAGTTCACGTCTCGACAATTCGAGTTCTCTCTCCGCTATTTCTCTTTCTTTGTTTAAAAGGCTTATCTCGCGCCGAACGTCCTCTGCATCGTCATTCCTCATCGTATTCCCCGTACGATGATTCTCGCACACGTCTCCAGCCGCATTTTCGTTTACCGAGTCCGTCTGACTGTGGTAGGCCCATTGATATGATGGATCGTGTTCAATCAACCGCGTTATTAGGACCGACTTCGTTCCGGACGTCTGTAGACCCTCATTTCGCAAAATATCCTTTAGTTCTGCAAGGGTAAGCGCGTTAAGGTCACGAGAAGACATCGCGGATGTACTCCCGTAATATTTCAATCACAATTTTCGTCGGACTGAACTGTTGTCGCACGCACAAACACTGCCTTCACGCACAAACTTTAGGACGAGCCCCCAAAAATGTAGGATTTAAATTATAAGTTAAGTAACACGTCCGTAAAATATTAACAATTTAAGATTTAATTTTTAAAATATCAGATACAATATCAAAACACGTCTTTACTTTTTCACACGTCAAACGAATCTGAATCAAACAACACAAATTATAAAACAAGAAGAACGAAAATAAATCAATAAGTAACAAACATCGAATCGTCGCGTCGTTACAGTTACTATCGACGCGAGATTCGATGAAACTCTCGCTGATTATGTGTAGACGACTTCTCCCTACATAATTTACCTGGAAGAAGATCACGGTTATTACAACGAGCATTTCATAGCACATAAATATCAGTAAGAAATTTGGAATGGTAAGAGCAGCGCGACAAACACATAAGAAATTCAAACGGCATTCAATACTATTTCAATAGTAACCCAATAACATCGGCAAGGATGTGCGTGTTGGCTCTCCTTCTGTAGTCGAGCGGAACGTAAACAAAGGGGAAGAATTTCGAACGCGAAAGCGTCGTGCGTCTCTAGCACGCTACGGCCTCGATCGCCTATCTCTCTCTCTCTTCTGTCGCGTAGTCGGCTAACGAGAAACTAAATTTCTCCGTGAGAGCCCCGACTTCCTCACGCACCTCTTTGAAAAACAATTTTTCTCAAATCGCTTTTCGGCGAGAGGTCCCTGTTCGGGCGCCAATTTGTCACGTCGCCTATTTTTCGAAGCCGAAAAACAGGGCGACTACGGGTCTTTGATAGGCTTTACAGCCAGGCCACGCGCGGCCGCGCGACACGTGGTCCGCCCGCGACAAATAGTCCGTCGGCGCTTCTCAATCGGGAGCCCCCTTGTCTTCGGCAATTTGTCGGTCTTAGTAGACGGTGTTCCCTGATATTCCGCCGCGCGCCTCGAGGTTGGTTCGAGCCGTGCCGGCAGTCTGCTCGTGATCTACTCCGGTTGAGGGGCTGACGGGACGGAGTGGGTGGTCATCTCCGATTCACGAGGTTCTCGTCCGCTCCTCCAGGCTTGCTGGCCTGGGCTCGTCCCAATCCTGACATGTTCGGTCCGGCGTCGATGCTGCGATAGGTCCTTTGAGTGCCTCGTCTCGAGGTCTTTTCGCCAATTAGCGGTCGGAATTCGGCACCGGGTTCCCTCGCGGGGTCGGGCTACGGTCCTGTAAAACGCGTTAATTTTCTGCCACTGATACTCGGTTTTTCCCAGGGAGAGCGATCGCAACGGCCCTTTCGTTTCGGCACTGCTCGAGGTGACCCGGTCCTTCGTTAAGGGTTCGGAAAGACGTCGGCAAAACCTGCCACGTCACAAACTAAATATTTATTTTAATGAGTGGTTAACACAAGACAGGTGGTTTTACGATACCAGCGACCTAACCATGAAAGGAAATACGTAATGCGATAAGTCTGTGATAATACTGATACGGTGGGCCCGCCCCTCGGACGCGATAAACAAAAGAAACGTTCTTCCCGAGGTCGCGGCGTGAACCAGAGGATGAGCGCCGGGTGCTATTTGGAGGAGGCGGAGGGCCCCGGCGTATCGGCTATCGACGATTGTCTGACCGGCGATGCAGCCTACAATAACATAGAAACAAAACGTGATACGAGGGTTATCCCGGCTAGTTCGTGTCGCGGTTACGTTCGGGAATAGCGGTCGGGTATTCGGTACGGTGCGCGTAGACGCGGTTCTCCGCTGTCGAGCCCCGTGATCGGACGCGTATCGCAGGAATGCTCTGGGGGGACTGTAGGTGCGAGTTCGATCGGACCCGCGCCCCGCCCCGTGCAGGTGCCGCAACGTTCCTACCGGCGGACCGGAGGGACGCGTTACGGGCACACGCTCCTCGGAAGTTCCCGAGGGATGCGTGTATCACTGGCGCGGCGGCGAGTCCGCGGAATCGTCTCGAATCAAAAAGGGGATAGTTTCGGGAGTCGAGTCGAGCGCGTGCCGCCCCGTGCAGGTGCCGCAACGTTCCTACCGGCGGACCGGAGGGACACGTTACGGGCGCACGCTCCTCGGGAGTTCCCGAGGGACGCGTGTATCACTGGCACGGCGCCGAGCCCACGGGATCGACTCGAGCTGGAGACAGCGGTCGGCGGTTGCCGGAGGCCGGGCACCCGCGGTGTACGGCCGAAGAAGCGGGTAGTGCTGCAACGCTCTTACCGGAGGACCGGAGAGACGCGTTACAGGTGCACGCTCCTTGGAAGTTCCCGAAGGGCGCGTGCTTCACTGCCCCGCAGCGACGGGATCGAGTCACCACGGACGACGGCGCGGCTAGCCCCCTGGCGCTGGAGGACAGGTGGGGAGTTGGCCGTCGGAGGCTGAGCTAGCCAGCTGCGTTCCTGGCGGATCGGGTTGCCCAGCGGTGCTGTTTGCCCTGAGAAGGACTGGCAGAGCTTGGTCGAGTCGCCTCAGCGTCTCCCGGCGAACTCCGCTCGTTACGCAATCCGGAGCTCCTTATATACGCCCGGCACTAGATCACGTGACATGTGTCGGTCGCGGGAGACGGCGCGGCGCTCGCTCATTGGCGCGTGGAAATCCGCGTCGCTGTTTGGCGCGTGGAAATCTGCGTCGCTGTTTGGCGCGCGGTTATTGTTCGCACGGCGAGAGTTGGCACAGAATTTCGTCAGTGGGGTGCAGGGGGGACGGCGAGTCCCCACTCTTGACGCAAGGCTGCCGATCCCACTCTTACGCTTTACTCCCGGCGGGGACGATCGACATAGGCGTAAGTAAGTAGAATCCGCGTAAACTATGGGGGCACATGATATTCTCCGATTCTCACTAACCGTGAAGACTGGAGCCTTACTGCATTAATAAAATATAAATGGCACGTATATATTATATGATTGAATGTATTCTTAATCTTTTACCTTATAACAACAAGTCAGACGAGTAGATAGTGTATGCCGGTTCTACGATCAGACTTATCATTGTATGTAGATTCCTACCTTACCGGCGCCATTACCTTATAGCGCGAGCTACTTTGCGGTGGGGGGGATTTTTCAAGGACAGTGTGGATGGATCGCTGTTGGGACAGTGAGTCGACTCAGTGTTAAACAATAACTGGTTTTATTGCGAGAGACAGTCTACAACCCGCGTAGCCCGCGTGACTGTCCTCAACGAATTCTCTAGCCGAACTAACTTACAAACTAGCCGTTCGCTCTCAGATGCACTCTACGAAAAACATTCTTTCTCACTTGCACACAGAACGCATTCACTCTAAATTAAGCTAAACATTCAGACCCTAAAAGACACTCGACCCAATCGTCCAAGCATTCACACGACGCTATCGCGCAGCACGCAACCCGATACAGTCATCCCAAACATACTTTTCTTAAGACTAAACATATGGCGGGGACGTGGCGTCAGCTAGTCGCCGCCACATCACCCCCCCGCCAGTGATTGACACAATCACGAAACTTGTAATCGGTCCGGGAATCGAACCCTTCTTCCGGACCGTGTAGTGCGTATGCCCGCATTTGTTGACAGGATGGGGGGCGGCAACGCCGGCCCCCGCGATGGTGGTGATGAGCGGAGCGTCCGCCCCGCGCTCTCGGTCGGTGTGGGTGCTGGTGGTCCCGCGGGCCGTCCAGGTGACGCTGGCCGCGTCGCTCCCGCCGTCGTCAGCGGTGCTGGATCTGCAGTCAGCAGGTACGCTGGCTTCAGGCGATCCACCGTGACGGTAACTGGCTTTCCTCGGATGTCCAGAGTGAAAGTCCGATTTCCTCGGCTGAGGGCTCTGTACGGACCGTCGTACGGTGGCTGGAGGATTCTCCGAACAGCGTCGTGCCGCAGGAAAACGTGTTCCGCCGTGGCAAGGTCCTTGAACACAAAGACCCTCTTTGCTGCGTGGCTACTGCCAGGTACCGGAGCGAGGGCCGCAAAATGCTCGCGTAACCTCGCGACGAAGTCCCTCGCAAGCGGCTGCGACTCTCCGCCTCGTGGTGCCAAGAATTCCCCAGGCAGGCGCAGCGTCTCGCCGTACACCAGCTCCGCTGCGGTGGACTTCAGGTCTTCCCTCCAGGCTGCGCGGATGCCCAGCAAAATGGTTGGAAGCACCTCTGTCCAACGGACGTTTTCGTGGCAGCGGATCGCTGCCTTGAATTGGCGGTGGAATCTTTCCACCATGCCGTTTGCCGCCGGGTGGTAGGCCGTTGTCCGCCAGTGGGTTGCACCTGTTAGCTGGGACAATGCCTGAAACAGACGCGACTCGAACTGCCGACCCTGGTCGGTCGTAACGCGCAGGGGGGTCCCGAACCGAGAAATCCATCCCTCGTAAAAGGCGCGTGCCACGGTCGAAGCCTCCTGGTCCTTTATTGGAAAGGCCTCAGGCCAACGCGTGAACCGATCGACGCAGGTCAGGCAGTACCTGAACCCCTCTGAGACCGGAAGAATCACAATGTCTATGTGCACGTGCTCGAATCTTCCGGTCGGCACGTTAAAACTTCCCGGCGGCGCGGAAACGTGTCTACTTGTTTTGGCGCGCTGACACGGAACACAACCTCGAGTCCAACTCCGACAATCCGCCTTAACGGACGGCCACACGTATCGTCCCGTGACCAGTCTTACCGTCGCGTTAACTCCCGGGTGCGCCAGGCGATGCACCGAATCGAACGCGGCTCGTCTGAACGGTCCCGTGACGAACGGTCGCGAAGTTCCCGATGACACGTCACAGGCCACTTCGGTGTCCGTACCGGGCAACCGCACCCACTCAAAACGCAAATTGTTTGCGATTTCTCCGCGCACGTACGCCTGAAGCTCCGCGTCATGCCGCTGAGACTCCGCCAAATCGGAGTAACTGAAGGGTTCCGCGACTTCCTCCAACCTGGATAGCGCGTCAGCGACGACGTTCTCCTCCCCGGCGATGTGGCGGATGTCGGTGGTGAACTGCCCGATGAAATCCAGGTATCGGAACTGCCTGGGGGAACATTTCTCGGGCTTTTGCTGGAAGGCAAAGGTTATCGGCTTGTGGTCCGTATAAACCGTGAAGGTACGCCCCTCCACCATATGCCTGAAATGCTTAATCGCCAAGTATATGGCTAACATTTCTCGGTCATATGCGCCGTAATTCCGCTCGGTGGCACTGAGCTTCTTTGAGAAGAACGCCAACGGCTGCCAATCTTCTCCGACGCGCTGCTGCAGCGCCGCTCCGACTGCAAAATCGGACGCGTCGCAAAACAAGGCGAGAGGTACGTCGTCTCTCGGGTGCGTCAATGACGCTGCTTCCTTTAGACATTCCTTCGCTTGGGCGAAGGCTGCGACGGCTTCCTCGGTCCACACTACCTTGGCGCTACCCTTGACATTGTCATGCAGCAAGTCATTTAGGGGCGCTTGTACCTGCGCAGCCCTGGGCATAAAACGTCTATAGAAGTTTAGCATGCCCAGGAACTGTCTCAATTGTTTGGCTGTGGTCGGCTGCGGGTAATCGGCAATTACCTTCACCTTTTCCTCCAACGGGCTGGTGCCTCCGGACGATACAGCGTATCCCAGGAATTTGACCTGCGCCTGGCCGAAACAACACTTTGCCGCGTTGATCGTAACGCCGTGCTTATTGAGGCGCGCGAAAACCTCCGTTAAGTGCTGCATGTGTTCCTCTTCTGTCGAAGATGCCACCAGTATGTCGTCGATGTACGCGTACGCAAAGTCCAAGCCGCGTAGCACCTCGTCGATAAAACGCTGAAACGTTTGTGCCGCGTTTCGCAAACCGAACGACATACACGGGAACTCGAAAAGTCCGAAAGGAGTCGTTATTGCCGTTTTCGCAACGTCTTCGGCGGCCACGGGAATCTGGTTGTACGCACGCACCAGATCCAGGGTAGAAAACACTGTTTTCCCGTGAAGTGCTTGAGCAAAGTCCTCAATGTGCTTCACGGGGTATCTGTCCGGCACCGTTCGCGCGTTCAACGCCCGGTAGTCCCCGCACGGGCGCCAAGCGTCCTGACCTTTTTTCGGCACCATGTGAAGCGGCGACGACCACGCACTTTCCGACGGTCGCGCGATGCCGAGGCGCATCATTGTCTCGAACTCTTGTCGCGCGAGTCTCAAGCGGTCCGGCGCGAGACGCCGGGGCCTGCACGCCACAGGGGGTCCCGGTGTTGTGCGGATATAATGCACCGTACCGTGCTGCACCTCCGCGGGTGTTCCCACTGGTCGTGTAATGTTCGGAAACCGCTGCAACAACTCGTGGAACCTCGAGTCACCGAAAATTGTTTTTACCGAGGGCGCCGACGGCCCGCACCCGCGCACTGAGCGTCCTGGCACTGTCATCGATGTCACCTGGTCCAACAGTCTGCAATTGCCGACGTCCACCAGCAGTTCATAATGCGCCAGGAAATCGACGCCTATTATCGGCCTCGACACGTCGGCCACCACGAACCGCCACACGAACGCGCGGCGTAGCCCAAAGTCCAGGTTCAACGTAACCATCCCGTACGTGGCAATCTCCGACCCATTCGCCGCATATAACGCGTAGGTCGTCCGCTCGCGAAACCCGCGAGTCTTCGATCGGGGAAAAACGCAGAGATCGGCCCCTGTGTCGATCAAGAACTGCGTTTTCGTCATTTGATCGGTGACGAATAGACGGCGCGACGACGGGCAGCGGTCGCTAGCCGCCATCAACGACTGCCCAAGCCGTTTCCCGACGCCGACCAGTTGCACGGGGGCTCGCAGTGCAACGCGTTCGCCCCGAATTTAAAGTGATAAAAACACTTTCCACCCCGTCGTTCGGTGCGGCGTTCTCGGGATCGCGATCGCGATCGCGCTCGAAACCGACCCGTTCCGCCTCGTCGCTGCTCGAAACGCTGCGGACCCGAATTTATTTCGCGTCGAATTGCGGCGAGCTCCTGCTGGAACGTTGCCGTCAGCTGTGCCATCTTCATGCACAGCTGTGCCTCGATGTCGCACAGTGATGTAGACGACGGCGCGGAAGGACCCGCAGAGGCCTCAGCTACCTGTGCGCGTGGGCCCATTGTGTCGGCGATGGTGTCGGCCAATTCTGCCACTCGGTCGAGTTCAACATCCCGCTGCGTCGCCAAGACGACCTGCATGTTGGAGGGCAGTCGGCCCAACCACAGGGTACGCAGAATTTCTTCCGACACGGCTGTCCCACCTAAGGATCGCAGATGGCGAAGGAACTGCGACGGTTTTCGGTCGCCTATCTCCTCGTGCTCGAGAAAACGCCGAGTCTTCTGCTCCTGGGACGAACCGATCCGCTTGATGAGCTCTGCCTTGAGCTTGGTGAACGGCTGAGCCGGGGGTGCCAGAATGATGTCGCGGACCTCGTTAGCATATTCCGGTTTCAGCGCTCCCAGAACATACCCGAACTTAGTCATTTCGGTCGTCACACCGCTCGCGTCGAGGCTGCGCTCGACCATCGCGAACCATAGTTCGGGGTCGGACGGCGAAAATTCGGGGATTTTAACCGCGACACGATGGACCGCGGGCGCGCTACCCCCTGGCAGGGAATGTTCGGGCGGCGTTGCCATTGTCTCTAAACACTAAAACAACTTACGGACTACAATATATACAAGAAATGTCACTAAATACACGCCGGCACTTTCTGCACTACGCACGATGTCCAAGTGTCTGTAGGCGAAATTGTGTCCTTGTCCGAATACGCGCGATACACCACACGAAAACACGCGAATGACGCGCGATTGCGAAATCCCTTTAATTCGCTCCCGAAGTATCACGTCGGGGTCACCAATGTGGATGGATCGCTGTTGGGACAGTGAGTCGACTCAGTGTTAAACAATAACTGGTTTTATTGCGAGAGACAGTCTACAACCCGCGTAGCCCGCGTGACTGTCCTCAACGAATTCTCTAGCCGAACTAACTTACAAACTAGCCGTTCGCTCTCAGATGCACTCTACGAAAAACATTCTTTCTCACTTGCACACAGAACGCATTCACTCTAAATTAAGCTAAACATTCAGACCCTAAAAGACACTCGACCCAATCGTCCAAGCATTCACACGACGCTATCGCGCAGCACGCAACCCGATACAGTCATCCCAAACATACTTTTCTTAAGACTAAACATATGGCGGGGACGTGGCGTCAGCTAGTCGCGTGTCGGGTGTCCCAAAATAAGTGTAACTCCCGGAAATGGGAGGATCCTTGGGTCATTTGAAGCGACATTTTCCTTTACAAAAATGGTGTCCGCGGCTTTGTTTAGGAGTTATTATCGAAAAACACGGACCAATCAGAGTGCGACTTAGGCGCGAGTCAGCACAGTCTACCCGACGCGCCAACTGTCAATTGGCCGAACGTGTTATCGCATATCTAGATCGCGCTCTGATTGGTCCGTGTTTTTTGTTAATAACTTCTAAACAAAGCCGTGAACAGCATTTTTGTAAAGGAAAATGTCGCTTCAAATGACCCAAGGAACCTCCCATTTCCGGGAGTTACACTTAGTTTGGGACACCCTGTATAGTTTCCTCTTATCTACTCGACGCATTCCTATTGTACCTACCTACGACAGATGTAATACGATACCCCTGGGGAACACATGCTTTAGACTTGACCTTGAACGTGTTCGAACGTCGTTCCTACCCATCGTTTAAGACGATTAACCTGAACGCGATGTGAGAAAGAAAGAGACCGTTCACGATGTAAGAGAGAGAGTCATAGAATCTTGAACGCGTCCGAACTCAGTACATTGTTTATATCGTTCAAGATGAGCGTTTTATAATCTGTAGTAGCGGCCGGTGTCGAGTTGCAAACGAGACCTCGAGACCTCCAAGCCTCGAGACATTTGGACACATCAGCGTTATCAGTTCTCTCGATTTAGCGTAGCGTTAATTGAAACATACATTTTCACGAGTTTGAGATTACTGCACCGAACGTTTTCTTAATCTCGCGAGCGGACATTTTGCCGCATCTTTTCTGGAGGGGGATATGTGTTTAAAAGAATGGGTGTTATCGACACACATGTACAGAATTAGTGCGGACGTTATCATGACAAGTTATTATATTGACGAAAATCTACCACTTAGTGATGTTATGGAGTTAATTGTAAGTACAAAAAATATTGCACGTGATATATTATTTATTGTTATTGAATTTACATGTTACAATGTTATTTTTATCAATAGACATTTAACTCTGCAGAGGAGAAAGCAGCGTTCATCGGCGGATGGCGCTATGCAATGAAACGCTATGGAATTAATATGGAAGAATGGAGTGAGGAGTATGCGACGGCGGTTAACGTGACAACCATAAATCTCGTAAGTAAAAATATTAATAATTGTATATATTTTTTATTAATTAAACATTAATACATTTATTTCTTTCAGAATGCTACTGCTGCCGAAAACAGTGTTAATATATAATAACAATTCCTAAAAAAATGTTTTTATAACTTTTTATTTGAATAAAAAAGTACACATTTTCAAATAATGTATCTTTTATTTTTTGTTCGCCCCCCAAACAGAAGTATTATATAATTTAATATATTTTTTAAGATTTTACTTTGAAAATAATTCAAAAACATATTTTTTAAAAATTATTAAGCGTTATTTAATTATGTGTGAAACAGAGAAATGAGTGAGAGAAGGTATGGATCGAATACGTGTGATAAGATAGCTTTGGAAATATAGGATAATGTAAACCAAGTCTAATTTCTTAGCTGTAAGGCTGAAATAAAGAATATATTATTATTAATTAAGATGGAAGAATGGGATGAGGAGTATGTGATGGCGGTGATAATCATAGACAAGAATATTTTATATTTTTTATTGATTAAAAAATTAAACATTAATACATATTAATAAAAATTAAAATTAAAAAGAATATATTATTAATTAAGATCGAAGAATGGGATGAGGAGTATGTGATGTCGGTGATAATTATAGACAAGAATATTTTATATTTTTTATTGATTAAAAAATTAAGCATTAATACATATTAATAAAAATTAAAATTAAAAAGAATATATTATTAATTAAGATGGAAGAATGGGATGAGGAGTATGTGATGGCGGTGATAATCATAGACAAGAATATTTTATATTTTTTATTGATTAAAAAATTAAGCATTGATACATAATAAAAAATTAAAAATTAAAACATTAATAAATAATAACAAAAATAAAAGAATTAAGCATTGATACATAATAAAAAATTAAAAATTAAAACATTAATATATAATAACAAAAATAAAAAAATTAAACGTTAATATATAATAACAAAAAAATAAAAACTAAAATAAAAAATAACGTCTTCATTGTTGTTGTTGTTGTTGTTTTCCTGCAAGCAAACAAAACATATTATATAATTTTAGTATTCTTTTCTTTTTTAACTTCCCGATTCATAGGGAAGTTACTGTAATTACCCCGAAAATCGAAAATCGATTTTTTAGCAGATCTTCACGTTTCATGGTTATTGAAGTCATTTTAGACTATTTTTATCAAATTGTTAGTATGTGTGTGTGTGTGTGTGTGTGTGTGAGTGTGTGTGTGTGCGTATGACCGTTTTTATGTTATCAAATTTTTCGTTAACGTTTTCTGAAAAAGTAACAATGCGATCAGAATGATGAATGATGCAATCGATGTGCCCCGTCGTAACTTAGAGCTGATTAGATTTTGGTCCATATTGGTCCAGTAGTTTTTTAGATTTTTTAGTTTTTTTAGTTTTTTTCGAAAGAAGTTCATTCAAGAATGCAATTTATACGAGAGGATGGAAATTTTCCACCGAATAAACAAACGTAATTATATATATTTCATTTTTTTTAATTTAAAAAAAAATTTTTTATTTTAATTATGCAACTAATGCTAATGTTACCGCTTACAACTAACGAATCGGGAAGTTCTTTATGTGGCTCGTGGAGAGTCACACACAAAATAAATAAAAAAACCATTAATAGCTGTATGCCCCACTAGCAATGCATACCAGTAACCCTTTCGCAAGAGCAGTCCTACCCGCGAGCTCGCGAAGCGAGCGAGCAATAACAACCCCACCCGCGAGCTCGCGAAGCGAGCGAGCAACAATAACCAGCTAGTTAACATTTACTTTAACATATTTTGAAAATTTATTTACCTTCAAGCGACGATTCCTTAATAATTCCACAAACGTCCATACCGCGTGGGTTTGGATGAATTGTATCCGGATCGACTCCGATCGGTACGTTGCCGCAGTTCACCCCACACACGTATCCACAGAATCTGGACCAGACGCGATGTTCCTTCATGGGATCATCATCCTCTTCCCATCGAGTCAGCTGTATACCACATTCGAAACATTCAACGAAATCCTCATCACCCAGATAGAAAAATCCTGCGGCGGCAAGTTTCTCCGGTTGGACGATGTGCGAGTAACGCCAGTTGTGAAAACTTTGAAGTCTGTCACGTTCGAGACGATAATCGGGTGGTGGTGGTGGTGGTGTTGCGTGATCGACTGTTGTTGTGACGGCTGCCTCAGATTTTTCAATCATTGTGAAACGCTGTGAAAAAATCAAAAAATGTAAAAAAGAGGTGTCATGTTTTTGTGGTTTTTAATTTGCAGAAAAAAATTCTGATACTTTACATTTTTTATTATTATTCATCCATGCGCGAAATGTTTTAACTTCGCGCATACTGCAATGATACGGTTTCGATTGTTTTGTCGAACGCCAACAATGAAGTCGACATGGTACCTCACCAATGTTATAAACGGGATCCTGAACTAGTACGTCGTATTTCGGACACCCGAAATCCTCTAAATTTACTGAGTTTACATTCATTTCTCGAAGGATGTCTGTCATGTCGTGGGTTCGGTAAAGATTCGATTTCGGTTAATAAATAAAATAATTTATTTTAATCTTCTATGTGGTACACGACTTGATCGACCGCCGATTTAACATTAGTCGATTGATTTGTTTCTCGGAACCGGGACCGTAGCGGTAAGCGTGTTATGGAACTTATCTATATAATGCTAGATAGTTTAGTTCTCTAGTCGATAACTTGAGAGACTGACTATATGAATTTGATCTTTTCGAGTGGAAGATCGTTCGAAATCTGCCTTGCTGCTTCAGGATGAGTCCTGTTGTAACTTCGCGAATGCCCCGATAAGGCCCTGTTTGGGGGAAAAAGCAACCCCATTCGCTGGTTGACTTGAGGGAGGAGGATCTTCTCGGACATTTCTCCTCGGCGGAGAAAGAAGACTCCACCCTCAAGTCAACATCGGAAAACCGTTGGAAATCCCGAGTGACGTCACCTCCGAAGCAGCGTGGTGACTTGGGCCTGAGTGGATGACCGGGAATTTATGACCCTTGGCCTGCTGACGGTACGGTCGGCTGAGGGTACGTACGAATTCTCGGAGCTCGCGGTCCGAGTATGCCTCGAGAAGGCGGTTATAAAAAATCCCGAGTGGGTGCACGTGCGGCGCAAGGGATGTGAACCTTGGCCGCTGCTGTGATGTTGAACATCAGGCCCGTCAGTGTCCGAATCCGGGACCCTCGTAAAGAACGATATTCTAACAAGCGGATCCACGGATTGACTTTATTGCCTCTTTTCCAATGCTGTCAGCTCGAACCCTCGAGTGCTGTTTACGACACGTCGAGGGTTAGCATTCTTCTAAATTTCGAAGGACAGCCGGAAATCGAAAAAGGGCATAAATATTCACGAGAGACCGAACAATGTCTCTTTCGAAACATCCTCCTTTGTAGGCAATCATCGGATTTTTATATTCGCGTACAAAATTTTCAATAACTCCAAATATATCTTCTTGATTAAATTTTTCATTGCCGAAATTGTTAAATGGCATCCCGTGTACAAAATTAGTAACGTACCACGCCGACTTCTTGTCAGCGTTCGACAAACAATTAAAACTCGTATCTAATAAAAATTCGGCCAGTAGGGAGCCGTCACAACATGCATTCACTATAGCCAGTTCTTTACACATGAATTTTTTATTAATCATAAATCCATCCATATCTATTATTTGTGTGATTTGATCCATCTAAATAATAAACTATGAATCGGGAAGTTAAAAAAGTTTTTACTAGATTTTACTAGATTTTATATAGTTCTTTAAAAAAATTTTATATTATACTTACAATTGAAGAAAGGATGAAATGATTACAACGCACAGCACACAGTATCCTATATGGCAATCACTTTAAAAAACTTTCGTATACAGTTGGCAATGAACTCTATTTTAAATCCTTTGACGTTTGGTCTGACACAGCTTCGCACAACGATGCGACGAGCTATTTATAATAAGTACCCCTACCACCATATCTCGTTCTATGGTGCAAGAGTGATATCATTACTATATTTTTTCTTTTAATAAAATACGAGTTTAATTGTAGGAGGAGGAGGATTGTTTTTAAATAAAAAGATCATTCACATAATTTTTTATTTGATAAAACATATATATTTTATAACATAAGAGCGGTTTAAGTAATTTTTCTAACAATGTTTGTTAATGGACTGTACTCCACGATGCGGTCATGTATCATCAAACAGTAGGCTGTTGTCGATGGGGGGACGTCGGTTCGGCATTCGAATTCTATTCGCACGTCAACCGTGCCATTTTTTAGCGCTTCGTTTTGTCGAGAACAATCGAGAACGACGAGCGGACCGTATCGCAGGAAATCTGAGACGTTGAGTAGCGCTTCGCCGTTTCCATAGTACGATTCTTGGAATTTTGCATACATGTCGTAGAGCAATGCGTATTTACCTTTCTTGAAATCCATTGTTACGAGCCGAGGTTTGGCAGCGTGCGGAAACCGAGGATTGTTTGGGATTTTAAGAGTTTTGGTATAAGTAGGAATAGTGCACTCCGAACCCATCGATGTATCTTTCACCACCGGGTCGTCCGTGTGTGCGGAACAAAGGAGAACCCACCGATGTATCTTTCACCACCGGGTCGTCCGTATAAAGGTGTACACTCCGGACCCACCGATGTATCTTTCACCACCGGGTCGTCCGTGTGTGTGGAACTTTGGGTGCAGTGAAACTACCGTTTTACTGGTACACTCCGGAACCCACCGATGTTTCTTTCACCACCGGGTCGTCCGTATGTGTCACTGTCGGATAGGATAGGGTCGTGGTTCCGCTGGCTCGTAACTTATTAGAATTTGTTAGATACACCTTGAGCGGCAAAGGTGTATCGTCGTAGGATGCTAACGACTGGGATCGAATAGGAAAGGTTATGATTAAACTTGACTCTAGGTTTAAGTTTAACACACGATAATATAATCTTGAATCGAAAGGAATACAAATGTTTAGAGTGTAAATTGTCGCGGTGTCGCGGACTAACCTCTCTGTTTACGCAACGAGGGATGCGGGGGCTATCTACTACAGAATCCCGTTTTGGGATTCGTACCGGAAGAGATGTAACAGTTTTGCTCGAAAGAGAACTAATACTCGATCTTGCTCGACAGTAATCGCGACGTGAATCGACGCGTACAGTATAAAACTCTTGAGATGAAAAGCCCGAATATGAAGGGATTCAGTGCCCTTATATAGTCCCCAATATCGGCCTAGACAAGAGTGGGGACTATTGATAAAACAGGGTTCCCAGAAACGATGCAGATTGATGTATCGTCTCTAAGTGCCCCAAAATCTTAATGAGTGCCCTAATCTGAATAATTGCCCTGTTCTGAATAGACTCTTTATTTCGATGTGCAGCTCCAGAAGGGCCAAAGGTTACCAACGGTCGCTGCCGCATACGTAACACCATATTTAAATCATCATACGGATAGGTTTCCGAGTTCAAGTAAAGTCGAATATTTGATAATGCGCAATGATCGAATTGCGCGGCCGTTTTCGTTAAGTTATTCTTTCGATTGGTTTGCAAAGCGAATATCACGTATCGCGGTTTTTCCATTTGTTGAGCCGTTTTTATCGCCCATGTATGCTTCGTAGTCGTCTGTAGTAGAGGATATTCGAACAGATCCCACGATCGAAAACTCATACCACTCGGTCTGTCACTGTCTAAAATACGTAACATGGACAGCTTATGTATTTCATCCAATGCAACGTGTGGCATTCGCCATTGAATTTTGTACAGATCCAGAATAGGTTTCACGTTGTCGGAAGGACTGAACAACGCGTTTGCGTCGGTACGCGAGCGGATCAAAATCAATTCGTGTCGAGCATTTATCACAACACGTTTGTAATCTTCGCAGAAACCTAATAAAACGCTCATAGGCACGCAAAAGTTGAAATTAATTGCAGCCGTGGTCGTTGCCGTTTGCTTCCGCCGATCATCGTCATACAGCCAACCAGCGTTGGACAACGCGTCGCTTCTCGTTTTGGACAGACTCACATAATTCTTCAGAGTTGTCGTTGCACCAGGATTTCTCGACCGATCGATTTCCACTCCGTTCAATTCGTAGCGTATTTCCTCGAACATAAACGCAACGGCATTGTTCTCGAGAGTCGCCGCATCGATGGAGGATTCTCCTGCTCCAACCGGTAATTCGAGTTTCCCCGGTAAACTAAGTTTTCCCTCAACGTATAGGAAGCTTTTACACGGGAGCGTGTACAGGTCTTGTTGCTGAATGGGTAACCGTATTTCATCGCTGTTTTCAAACGTCGTGTTGGCGTATGGATTGTACGTGTGCAGCTCAATCTTCGTTATGCGATTGTCGAAAACCGGTGCTTCGGAGATCTTCAAAATGTCGTTGAACATGATTTTTCCTCTCACTTTTTAACAATAAATCCCAAAGATCGTAGATACTTTGCGTTTTCCACGGTTAATTTCTTACGTATCGGCGACTTTACGTTTTTTTTCACAGTTAGTTTCTTGCGAATCAATGTGCTGCTGTTGTTCAACGTATGGAATGTTGTATTGTTATGAATTAGCATTGCTTCGTCGAACGTGTAGTCGCACCGTGATTTCTTCACCTCGAAAATCAATCAAACGTCCGGATTGGTCAACTATGCGAATCGTTAAATTGTCAATTACTCGTGCAACGATCGGAAGGTAAATGACTCGTGCGGGCGTTTCCGATAATTTATACCCTGGTGGTACCTTAGGCGCGAACTCATGTATCGTGTGAACGAGTTTACCATTGTCGTACGATCCGGTGGTTATGTTACATTCCACTCGTACGATATTCATGTTGATGATATTCACAGGTGCGTTCGACGTGTGCCACGCGTTCGGTGGCAAAACACGATTCAAGGAAAATCCCAGAATAGATCCCACGTTGCGAGGCTTTGTAAAGTTTATTTGATATTTGCTTATAATTTCGCTTTTCATGGTGTTGTTGTTCGCTCGTAGGACCAGCGGATATTCGATATCGGAGGCGGCGGATGACTTGTCAACATTTTTGGGGGGATATCGCGCGCGTATTTCACGTCTCAAGTACGCGTTGATCGCTTCCAATTCGTACGAACCGTCGGGGATGACGATCTCCTCGTCTTTTTCACCGAAGTAGAATCGATTGTTTCCGATGTTGGCGCTAATGTTCGGTATCGTGTAATAAGTTTGTAAATCGAGCAATCCCAACTCGTATTCACCATTGGCCAGATCTATGGGCGGAAAGTACTTGGACGACAGTATGCTGCTTCTCCCCGACAACGTGAGCGTAAATGACTTTTTCGCATGCATCGTGCAGAGAGAGACTCTTTCGAGAGAATTTAAAATGTAGTTTCTCGAAGAAATTTCACACACAATTGTCCACACACGCTTTCGTCGTACTTTTGAAAACGTTTGTGGTTATATAAGATCGTCGCGTTCGCGCCGAAATAGCGAATCAACTCGATCGGTGGTCGATGATTTCCAAAACTATCAAAGTATTTGACGCGCGAGCCGTGTTTTATGTATGCGACCCAGTGCGTTCCCGGTCCATGACTATTATCTAGATTAACTATACCCCGCTCGTTTACCCACGCGCGCAGCGGCAAATCATCACGTATAAAAACTCCACGAAAATACGGTAATCCTTTACAGATGGTCATCAATTCTATATCTGTCGTTGTGTTGTCTTTCTTCGTTTTTTCCCCTCTTTAAACCTTTGCCATGCTTATACGGTGTGAGATATACTCCACGACCTTCTATGGCTCGATTGTGTCGTTCCGCTTCTTGTAATTGTTTCTTCGCAGCTTTCGCAGCGTTTATGGCTTTGACTACTCCTGCGGCACCACCTGTCAATGCTCCTATAGCCGACAAAGCAGGCAGCAGCAGCGGCAGAAAACCACCGCGTTTGGCGATCGGGAGAATTTGTTGTTGTTTTCTCTTTTCACCTTTTTTCTTTGTCAGACCCATGCCCAATTTCGTTTTAGCTTTCATGGCTGCCAACACTGCGGCCGCAGACACCTTCTCTCCCAATGTTGCGTCCCCAGACGTTACTCGATGCAGCGCTCGATCTGCCAAAACGCTGTCGGCTGCGTGACGATTTCCAAGATCCTTGTATCGTGAATACGCTATATCGTGTTCGCGACAGGCTGCATCCAACGGATTGATTCCTCGATCCCCACGAGCTAATCGAGCGGTCAGTTTCGTACCAGGACCGCAGAATTGATAACCGGGTATATGTAATTCGAACGGCAACGCGTTTATAGATCTGTTTATGAATCCCTTACCCGTATGCGAACCAGGACACCGTTTTGAACGATGATTCACACGCATGAGCTATATTTTTCTGTTCTCTCTTTTAAAATTTCTCTGCTCTCTCTCTTTAAAAGAAGCAAACCCTTTAGGGTGACTGATACTAATAGTGTTCGAGCTGCCGTATAAATACTACCCACCTACCCCCTCATCGAATCAATCAGAACATGCGTTTTGTGAGACAATCTTTGGATATTCGTGTCCCAACGTGTCGCGCGTTTGACGATTGCGACGAGACGATGCGGAAACATGGATCATTGTTACCGGGCAATATACGATGCGTCATGAGCGGTCCGTCAGGATGTGGTAAAACGAACGTTATGGTTAGCCTGCTGGAGAGCGCGAACGGGCTACGATTCGCCAATGTCTACGTGTACTCAAAATCGTTGAGTCAGCCAAAATATCGATACTTGAGCAAACTGTTCTCATCCGTGGGGAAGGATGTGGGATACTTCGCGTTCGCGGACAACGTCGATGTAATCCTCCCCACAGAGGCACGGCCCGATTCGATATTTATCTTCGACGACGTGGCGTGCGATGAGCAGGATATCATGAGAGAGTATTTCGCGATGGGTAGACATTCGCACATCGATTGCTTCTACCTGGGTCAGTCGTACGCGAGAATACCTAAACATTTAATTCGTGACAATGCCAATCTGTTGATTTTGTTCAAACAGGATACCATGAATTTACGTCACATTCATCAGGATCATGTAAATACCGATATGTCGTTCGAGACGTTTAGCACGTTATGCGCGAATTGTTGGCGAAAGAAGTACGGATTTCTCGTAATCGATAAAGACAGCCCTGCGAATCGTGGTCGTTACAGACGTGGATTTAACGAGTTTCTCGTACTGTAGCGAATACAGTTGCTCGATAAGAGTCGTCGGTGCTGTATCGTGGCTGTAATCTCTCTTGCGCAACGAATATGTCAGGCAAAAAGGAAAAGAAGGAGAAGCTCCGAGCTTCGATCGTGAACGAAATAGCAAAGACCAGCGATACCATACGTAAAAAGTATTTAGCGTTGAAAGTTGGGAAAATGACGGCCGAGGCGAATTTGCGAACGACTTTACAACCGATCGTCGAACCGTTGAAACAGATAGTTCAAAATACGACTACTGTCGAACCGAACGACAACGCGTTCTCAGATATTAAGGAAACACCATCGTCGTCCTCCCTACGAAAAAAAAAAAGATTCTCAGATATTAGGGGAACGCCATCATCCTCTATGAAAAAAAGAAGAAGAATAAAGAAGAATGGGGAAAAGAACGACGAAGCTGATGTAACGCGCGCCTCGAAAAAAATATATCTCGATGATGATGACGACTACGAGGATGACGAGATCGAATCAACGACTACGGTACCACAACAAGATACCTTCGAATCACCGCGCACGGTATCTTTGGAGTCTTCAATGCGTAATATTTTTGAAAATCCGGAAACTCATCCAGAGGAAAATCAACATCTATCCGAGAATCTTGGACCTTTGGCGCGCGAATATTTAGAAAAATTTTTTACCGGGCCGACGAAAAATTCTGACAACGTGTACGGAGTATGTTTGAAAGATGATAAGATGATGATGGGAAATTCAACGTTCGAGGTGGACGGCAACGACGATATCATCATTAACGGGATACGGTACAAGGGGACTCGCGGTCTTTACGAATTGATATTCAAAAGAATACCCGATGATTGGTTGTACACCGAGGATGATAAGAACGCGTACAAAAGAATTCTCACTCTTACGAATGCACATCGACGTGGAAATCAGATAATGGGAAACAAAGGATTCAAGTATAGGAGAATTATAGGACCGTTGTTTTCATCCCGAGGTGGGAAGGGGATTGAACTTCCAACTTCTATGCGCGTGACCAACAATCCGATCGATTACGTGCATTGGGATGATCCCAACGAACTCGTCGATCGTCTGAAATTGTTAACCGCTTCGAAGAACGCCGGTCATTCCAACCATGACAACGAAATAATGTCGATAATCGAAGAACTTCGCGAAGCCGGTATAATTATAAATTAAAGCGCGTGGGTTCGTTGAGTTAGTGACGAATGAAATGTCGATCGATGAAATTGTTACGGCTCGATAAAATGCGCGTTCGTCTTAATTGTTGCGAAACGAATCAAACGATATCCTCGGGAGAAGACGACGACGGTGAAAGCTGGAACTTGAGGTTTCAAAGTCTATGGATAAAACTGGATGAGATATTTCAACGAATACTGTGGGTCGAAGAGCAGGTAAAACGTTTGTGCAAGCGATACGAGTTGGCGATAATCGAAGAAGAAGAAGAAGATTAACTCGAGCGAAAAATGTCTATCGACAAATTTGGTAGAGTACTTCGCGAAGCGGACAAAAGCGAGTTGAATGTTTCTTCGATTTTCTATCCTGACGTTTTGAAAAGTTATGTGCGTGATAACGCTATATGTTTGAACGATGACGCTAAATTGTACGATGCAAAAGGTATGAAGATCGGACACGTGGCGAATCCTGAAGCAAACGATCACACTGCGACCAAACTATACGTGGACACGCTTAACGCGAAGCTCGAGTTCGAGATCATGAAAACACTGGTCAAAGAACTGAAAACCGCTAAAGAGACGATAAAGTCTGAAATATTAGCTAAACAGAATGAAGACCTGAAAACTGCTAAAGAAACGATAAAGTCTGAAATACTGACTACGATACAAGGCGTTCGGGAAATATAACTGAGAAGTTTGAAGATTTTTAGAGGAACTGTATAGTATATGTGAAACGTGATAAAGTATACGCGCAGATACGACGTATTGAGGAGCGAGAGCGCTGGAGCTTCAATGACTGAGAGAGAGCGAGATAACAGCGACAAGATGAGTAAAGAAAACGTGGTGGAAGAGCTGCATGCTCCGGTGAGACGTTTTTACCCGCGTAGACGTGTGATCGTGCGAGGATTCGATGATCTTTGGCAAGCCGATATCGTTGAAGTTCAAAACTATGCGCAAAACAATCGTGGGCATCGATATATTCTTACGATAATCGATGTATTTAGCAAATACGCGTGGACGGTTCCTTTGAAGAGTAAAAATGCGAGCGACGTGTGTAAAGCTTTCGCGTCAGCGTTGGAGAAGGATGGTAGAGCTCCGAACAACTTGCAGACCGACATGGGGAAAGAATTCTACAATGCAACGTTCCAAGAATATCTGAGGAAACGTAACATCCACCATTATTCAACGTTTAGCCCTATGAAAGCATCCGTCGTGGAGCGTTTCAATCGTACGTTGAAGAACAGCATGTGGAAATTTTTCTCGTTGAGCGGAAAATATCGCTGGATCGATGCGCTTCCCACGTTGACCAAGGACTACAATAATCGAAAACATCGTACCATCCGTATGCGACCCGCCGACGTGAACCGTAAAAATGCCGGACACCTTCTGTCCACCGTGTACAACAACGTGAAGATTGCTGGTCCTGCCAAATTCAAGGTTAATGATCACGTGCGCGTCAGCAAGTTCAAAACTCTATTTGACAAAGGATACACGCCAAACTGGTCAACAGAAATATTCAAGATTACCGCGGTGAAACGAACGAATCCTGTCACGTATCTCTTGGCCGACTCGAGGGGCAAACCTATCGCCGGAGGATTTTACGAACACGAGATACGCGCGGCAAAATATCCTGACGTATACTTAGTTGAAAAAATATTGCGCAGAAAGGGGAATAAAGTATACGTAAAATGGTTGGGAATGGATGCGTCACATAATTCATGGATATCTAAAACGAATATACTTTAATTGTATTTTCTACTCGTATTTTATATGTAAGATAATTAATTTTTCTCTTCTTTTAATTGTATTCTTTTATTCTATATGAATTGTGAAAAATGTAATTTGCGATAAAATTTAAATAAAAACTTCTTGCAGTCGAGTAATGTGTGTCGGCTAACTTTCAACCCTCGTCACAAGATAGCGACGTTGTCCCTATCCTTTCTCGCTAGAACATGATCCGTCGACGATTTGCATATATACCGTCCTCAACCGTCTACTAGAAGATAACTCCTCTACAGTTGATGATTTAGCTATGTACATAAGAACCCCCCGACCAACCAATCGAAAGAATAACTTAACGACAACGACCGCAAGTCCCCAGACCGTCCACATTGTACCGTTTACTGGTAGACATTGTACCATTTACTGGTAGCAATTCTAAATTGGTTGGTCGGGGTTCTTATGTGCATAGCAAAATCATCTACTGTAGAGGAGTTATCTTTTCTGCTTAATAAGTCAGGGTGGAAACCTTAGTCCTGCTGAAAGATTTTGTACGTGATGAACAGCCTAAACGAGAACCCCTCTCCTTAGACGTTGACATATTAGTATGTGGTTGAGGGATGGTAATATGATAATTCATTTTTCTCTAAAACGACTATACTTTATATGTAGAAATTCATTTTTTATAGGAATTATAAAAGAATAATTTTACAATAAAATAAAATAAAAATACAAAGAGATTTTCTTAAATAATTTTTATTTTTAAAAAAATAATATATCGTTACAAAAAGACCTCAAATAATTTTTTACACACATTATCTTTGTTTTTAACCTATCTGTTTTTGCGCAAACGCCTCGGTCGCAATGATATCAGCGCACAAAGCCAACAGTTCACAATCGATCAGCGAATTTTGATCGAAAGATTCGCTCTCGACGATCGTTTTCATGATATTCTTCGCGTCACTATCCTTCACCGCAACAACGAAATTCGTAAATTTAGCGACAATTGTGGGAACATTATCAATCAACCATGAATACATGTTGTGTACGCAGAAATCGAGGTTGTACAGGTTACGCATAGTTTTTTCCGTGATATACAGAGCTGTGAACTGATTTGATAATTTCACTAGATTCATACCATCGATATTAACTGTTTGAAATGTTAAATCATCACTAATTTTTCGCTTCTGTTTCTGCATAGACGGCAAAAGTAAATCGGAAATATACTCCTTTGTGCGCAATAACTCTGTCCACGCGTCCAGGAAAAATGTAATTTCATTACCACGGTTATCCCCTATAGCTAGTTCCACGCAAATATCGTTGTCAACGCGCACACCAATTTCGAAGTATTTAAAATAATTGCCGGCTATGGAGTATCTTCGACTCAAGACCCGTGCGCTGTGCAAACTCCTCGGCGGTTGCATCATTGATGATTGTGAAATGGAGTTGTTGGGAAAACTCTCGCACGATGACGGTGACGGCTGTATCATCGATGATCGTGAAATGGGACGGTTGTTGAAAAAACCCTCGCACGACGACGACGTTGACGGCTGTATCATCGATGATCGTGAAATGGGCTGTTGTTGAGAAACCCTGCAACAGATTTTTTAAAAAAATTAGACGTTTTTCTAAATTACTTTTTCATAATTATTTTCATCTTTCTACTTACATATTATTTAGTCTCCTCTTTTTGTGCAGCTCCTCAACGTTTGAACGATTACATTCAGCAGGCGAATAACGGTTGTAATACATCGTGCGGTCTACGGTTTAGCAGTCTACGGTTTTTAGCGATGGTTGTCTCGATCTGAAGCGTGCCGCTTGGAATATGATGTTATATAGGATGTCTCCCTACCACTCCTTTTTACAGTGAAGATCTGCAATGGGAAGCATCCCCTCCCCGACAGTTACAGACTTCAAAGACCTATGATAATCTCTCTCTACCACTTCCTTTTTTCTTTTACGGATAATAAAACGACGATGCAGTTTTTTCTCATTCGATGCTGTAATACCCCCAAGGAAGAGTATCGATCAAATTATTGCAAATATATCGCTTATCGTCATGCGGACTCAATGCTAATTTCTTTTCCGACATCGAATACACCTGATGTCGTACGGACACTATGCGATTACCGCTAACGCTCTTTTCCGTATGATTACGAAGGCATTCAACATAGTCTTCGAAACTTATATCTCGAGCGGTAACGTTTGTTCTGATTCCTTTGATCTTTTTAGTGTCCTGATCGCCGTGAACACGAATCGCATACATTTTCGAACGAAGCCCTACGAACTCGGTCATAATTTTACCACCGTTCTCATCCTTCATCAATCCTAGCTGTTTATTGTTCGCGATCGGAACGCCGTAGACGTTGTTCGCGGCATAATTACTGGTGTCGTATCGATGAATATCACGTTTCAGCAGCGCCTCGTACGCGTTATCGCAAGCGATCTCATATATCAGACTGTCCGTGTCCGTGTACAAAATCTTACAATTTTGTTGGAAGTTTGGTTGGATGTACTCATAATGAAAGCTGTACAAATGAAATTTTGATATATCCAATATGGACATGCCTACATAGATTGGCTTGTAAAATTTAACAAACAGCTTTTTCAGCTGAATCGCGACAAAGTTCTCGGAAAACACCGTACAGCTATGAAAATTTGGTCTAGATATCAATCGTTCGACGCCGTGTTTACCGCTCCATCGAGAAAGTAATTTCACGCTCGCATGATTTCGAACGTTCTCCATCGTTTTCCCAAACACGGCATTGTTCATTAACTTGAATAAGTTCTTGGAAAAATCGTTGGTGGCGTTGGCGCGTAATTTCGTGTTTAAATCAATATAGCCATGCAACCATCGCGACTGTTGAAATTCTAGAATTCGATGTATTTTCCGCAATTTCAAATTATGTTTCAAACTTTGTTGGAGATACCGATAATGTACAACGTATCGCTCCTTATCGCGAAGTGTTGCCATCAACATTTTCTGCGTACTCGAGTCGGTTGCTGCGTCGTGACTTGGACAAAACGGAAGATCCGCGTGAGCATCGTGAATTTCGCGCGGATACTCTAAATCCACCTCCAAAATGTAACCTACGGGGCTATCGATCGGAATGGATTCAACATCGAAATTGTCCACGTCCACCCATCGAAAGTATCTGTGCGGCAGAGGTTGCGACATTGCCCAACCGTACAGATTACTCACATCAAAATACATTAAGTAGGTGGATGGTTTACTCGAGTCGTGTGTGGACAAATATTTGTTGTTAGCGCGCGCATATCTGTGCGAACACTGGCTCAATCCACCGCGTATTCCTCGTTCCACGAACAAAAGCATGTCAACGTCGGTCAACAACTGCAATTCAATCTTTGTCATTTTCAACATCACGTCCCACGCGAAACCGGGGAGCGTGTAATAATGCGCCGGATCTAGCTTGTAATTCTCGAGACAGTCATCGCGAAAATTTTCGAAAACATCCGCCAACAACAGCACATCCAATTTTAAGTATAAGTCGCTGTACTGTCCTAGCGTTTGTATAGCAAGACGCGACCAAACCGTATTCACGTGAAGGTAATCAACGTCGGATATCTCGCTACCGTACAGCCGATTGTAAAATGCTTCGCGCGGTGGCAAACATGTATCGTTTAATTTATCGTACGATGTCAGATAGTCGTATGGAAAAACGCCTTTTCTGGTCAATAGGTTGAAATCGTCATCGGAAAGATGTGTAAATTCACTTCTTACGATGTGTAATTTACTTTTGTCCAAGTATGACGACAGCTTGTCCAGACTCGAGTTCAAGAACTTAAACGAATCGATAAAACGGAATTTCAAAAACTTTGCATAATTTTGCTCTTTACCCGGCTGTCTCTCGATATGTACGTTCTTCGTGAAAGAGATATACTTCTCTTTCGTTAATGGCAACACGTCTATCTATCCCTCGATAGAGTTTGCTAATTCTTTGATGATGAAATGTGCGTCGTAGCCTGATAGATTATGGAAAACCACCGGTATCACGTACGAAGATTGATAGCTTAAATTGCATCCGTTATGAGCCGGACCGCGATACGCGCCCGTGAAATGACAATGATCGTGGACCCTCGTCGCGTCGGTAGTGTCGAACGGTTTCTCGCAGACGTGACAATGCGTGGCCGTACGAAAATTTAACTTTTCCGATTCGGTTAGCGGATTCATCGGCACTGTTTTGTCAAATATCGGTTGTAATTTACGACTTAATTCGTACAACCTGTTCGCGAACCACGCGGCGCATCCCTCTTTCTCGCGATAAACATGATACTCGCACAACGATTCGTCGTAGCGGCAATGCATGTAGTATCCTATGCTAAACGCGTGGTGATGTTGATACTGTCCGCGTGCCACACGGCCTTGTCCTTCCTGCTCCCCCGGCAGCAGCAGGCACTCCAAGTCAGCATAGGTAACGAACGGCGCCTCTTCTTTGTTCGTGTAGTTCTTAAACTGCAACCACTTATCTTCTTCCTCTGTTGGAAGCATCAGAGCGCAATCATTCATCCGTTCGCAGTCAAGTGTATGAACGTTTAATCTCTCCTGCGTGGGAAAAAATTGCAAGCACCTGTGGGAAGGGAAAAATTATGTCTTTTTTGCTTCAAACAATTAAAAAAACAAAAATGCAACTTACCGGTCACAAATATACTTCTGATGATCCCGCTTGCTAAGCTGTGATGAAACCAATCGCGACAAATTTCGTATACACACGAAATGACAGTGCGTCTTTGCAGCATTCTGTAGAAACAGCAAGTTGACGTGTCTTCCCTCACGTTTCTTCCCAGTCAAATGAAGCGTTACGCATTTCTTGCGTGCCCATGCGAACACGTTCACGGAAACGTCGTTTTTTCGTTCAAATTTTCGGATGTCTTTGAACGACATAGGTAGTTGAAAACCTTCGGTTTTCGGAAGCACGTCTTTGTAGTGTGGATACGATGATAAACGTGACAGATTTGTCTCGGCTGGGTAGAGACCCGCCACGATTGCCCAATAAAAGCACGCATCGTCGTTGCTGTTCACGTTCACGATTGCTCTTTTCAGCAGTATCGCTCGAGGCACGTCGATTGTAGCGGTGCAACCGGCTTGCAACGGTTGGTATTTGCTAAAGTTGACGATTAAATGTAGTATCTTCGACAGCGCCCACCCGCTGTCCCGCTCTTGAAATTCTTCCAACGATGTCAAAATCGTAAGCATAACGTCTTTCTGGTACCACTGTCGCAGATTGCTCGTCCGAAACAACGCAACGTTCCGCGTGCTAAAACTTTTCACGGAAACCTCGCCGGCGTGCAGCATAAATTCCGCCTCCAACGTTACGCTAGCTTTCAACGATGAATACGTGTTTAAAAATTCCGTAACGGGTCCCGTAATCATTCGTTTCGCATGTTGTAAAAATTATTTTGGATCAATATGTTCAACGTTGATAACGATTCCGGTCGATATGCGATTTTTAAAAGCCGACTCAACATTTTCCCAACGAAGCGTTGAGGCTCTCGTACCCCTGCGGTCGTATAAACCTCTACCGACGCGCGACGAGGAAATACGATGATTCAACGAAACGTTCAAAGTTTTCATACGACACATCGTCGATGTTAAACTCAATTTCTTGCCTACTGGCAATTCATCCTTTGCACAGGATAGATAATTTACACAACACTGCAGAGACTCGATGAATGAGCGAAACCATTCGCGATACTCGTCCATAGTTTTCACCAACATTGACATGCGTGTCAAACACTTCAACATATTTTTACATGTTTCAATCATCTTGCCGCTTTTCTATCGATACTTTTGTCACGGTAAAAACATTGTGTCCGCGAAACGATACTACTTCCAACTCGTAAAATTAGAAATGTTCCCAAATGTAATTATACTTCACATACAACGATGCGACGTTCGCCCGTTTCAATGATGTCCAATATCGTGGATGGGGAATCGATCGCAGGCCATTGCGCGACAACTTGACTAAATCTTTTCGTGTAAGCAAAACATACGCGACTCGTTACGTCGTTTCGCATTAAACGTTCCACCATCGATTTCTGCTCGATGGAGAAATGATCGTTCAAGTGTGAATTTATTACGTGAGGCCAAGCTATATTTTTCAACGTTGGAACGGCCATGTCATCTTTTTCCTCCGATACGGTCATTTCAGCACAAGTCCGTACGCGAAAAACCGTCACGTATGGAACAATGATAGATCTTTAAAATCTTACGCAAACTGAACACTCTGTATGCAAATGAGCTTGACGTCGGCAACATCCATTCTTTTAAACACATACCCTCTCCGGAAATAGATGCAACAAAAATCTCCGCTCGCGAGACATCTAAAAAGATAAGGCGGAAACTCTATAGCGCTCAGAAACGAGCTCGCGATAGGCACGTTGAAAAGATAAGGGGACTCTATACCACCCTGTTAATTAAAACTATGTCTCTTAGAACGATATAAACAGTGTGCTTAAACGATAAATAGGAACGACGTTTGAAACACGTTCAAGGTCAAGTCTTTCTGGAAAAAAAGCATATGTTTCTCCACGGCTACATACCGTGAAAGAACCTGTGTCATAGATAACCCCTGCAAAAAATTATCTTCTCGATGTATCATATTCGCGAAGCACGTACGAAATATCATATTCGTAGGGGGGTACAATAGGAATGCATTGAGTAGACAAGAGGAAACTACTCTCTCTCTTACATCGTGAACGGTCTCTTTCTTTCTCACATCGCGTTCAGGTCAATCGTCTTTAAACGATGGGTAGAAACGACGTTCGAACACGTTCAAGGTCAAGTCTAAAGCATGTGTTCCCCAGGGGTATCGTATTACATCTGTCGTAGGTACAATAGGAATGCATCGAGTAGATAAGAGGAAACTATATACAGCTGTGTACAGATAGTATGGTCTCGCTATGTTCTTAAAATAAATCCCCCGTCCCCACAAAAATTATCTTCTCGATGTATCATATTCGCGAAGCACGTTCGGAATATCATATTCGCAAAACCCTTGTCATAGATAAGAGGAAACTATATACAGCTGTGTACAGATAATGTGGTCCCCCCTCCCCCACCCCCGCAAAAGTATGCTCGCACTATAACGTGGGAAACTGTCCTTGAAAAATCCCCCCTCCCCCGCAAAAGTAGCTCGCGCTATAAGGTGGGAAACTGTCCTTGAAAAATCCCCCCTCCCCCGCAAAAGTATGCTCGCGCTATAAGGTATCATATTCGCGAAGCACGTTCGCAATATCATATTCGCAAAACCCTTGTCATAGATAAGAGGAAACTATATACAGCTGTGTACAGATAATGTGGTCCCCCCTCCCCCACCCCCGCAAAAAGTATGCTCGCACTATAACGTGGGAAACTGTCCTTGAAAAATCCCCCCCCCACCCCCCGCAAAGTAGCTCGCGCTATAAGGTAATGGTGCCGGTAAGGTAGGAATCTACCTACAATGATAAGTCTGATCGTAGAACCGGCATACACTATCTACTCAGACGCATTATGAGGATGATTTCAAACAGCTGAATTAAATCAGACTAAAAATCTAGTTTGCTATCACCGATATTTAGGCATTATACATATAGGAAATATAGATCTACAATAAATATCAAGTTTCTCTTTCTTGTAGAATCTTTTGCACGACAAGAGGCTGTTATCATTGCTTTAGGTTTAACATTTAGGTTTCACAATTAACGCTCTAGTTTAAAACTCACTTAACATTCGTAATAGTTCAAAAGTTTAATACACGATGTTCTAATTGTGCAAGTTCGAAGTTATTTAGCGTTCTAATATGTTCTGACTGTTTTAAAGGTTCTAAGAATATTAGCATAGTTAATACATTAAACTCTATGTCAGTTCGATTGTGGATTCCGACGGTATCGAATTTACAAAATAATGTATAATATACATATAATTCATACGTTTACGCTGTCTTCATAGAATATTTCTATTAAATATTATTTTTTTCATTTTATGGTTATTGTTTCGGATTCCCAGAATAATTCGACGGATGAGCGGATGACGACCTACGTCCCTCGCCGAGTTCACTCTATTTGATCTACTTTGCCAATGGCCACGCCATCTCTGGCCTAATTATTCGATCGATAATTGAAACGGGGATGAGATCTCGCGAGGTGTCGCGCATCGTCATCCACACTCTTACTCTTACGTCTTCTCCAAGCCAGAACAGCAGTCGTTACGCACGTCTCCGATCGATATCACTGATCAATTGTTAGCGCTTCCGCGTACCCTTTGTCTCACCGCTAGTGCAATAGTGTTTAATTTTGTAAGCCACGTTCCACGTTAACGCTTGTAACTCTGACGACTCTCACCGTTGAGAGTTAAACTGACGCCAGTCAGAAATAAATCCTCTGACTAACTCTAGCCGAGTCTATCCTTTCTCGCGGACCCCAACGAGTGCCTCTAACGTTCCTTCACGATCCAAATTACCCGGAGTGGGCCGCTTACACATCGCCTTCTCCTTTTTTCGAGTTACTAGACAATTCGTCGAATCGTCAACAGCTATGAATCTGATATAATGCCTGATACAATAATTGAATGTTTAGGAATTGATTAGATACGAACACATTTAATAGTGTAAAAAAATTTGGCTATTGATATAGAATTTTTAGTAGTTCCTCAGAGTCACTACTCGAGTGCTAAGGGTTTCACAGAAGATGCCTGGAGAACGTGTGGTTCCACTTGGTCCGAGTGTCCGGTGAACTCAGGGTTAAATAAATACGTCTCTCTTGAGCGTAGCGAAAGAAAATCTTTGATAGGCGTAACTGGAGCCTTCGAACAGAGACATTTCATCGGGAAAATCTCTCTCATCAATAGAGTGAGATAAGCAGAATGAAATCTTTAAGATTGTGTGTTACAAAGCTCAGCGAAACAGTTCTCTCAGACCAGAGAAACAGTTCTTCCTGAGCTTTCATTCTGTCAACTTCGAGCGGTTTCATACCATCTATTTGTTTAAACTACTTAATTTAACATCTTGTTTTGATTTTTTATAGCTTATATTTTATTTTATATTATATTTCATATTTTATTTTATATTATATTTCATATTTTATTTTATATGTAACAGACCTGTTCCCGGTACAGGCCTGTTACTAGCAGACGCTCGCCGTAACCCGAAACACCCCGACCGCGACCGAAACAAACCGAACCGCGCCGCGCCAACCATGCGCGACGAACCGACCGCACCGCGCGTCCCCGCGTCTACGAGCCATATTTGGCGCCAAACGGAAGCCAAATACGGGCAACACGGAAACGCGACGTCACCGGAACTTCCGTCAAGCTCCACACCGCGCCGCCCCGCAGCATCACGAAGCGAGTACTATAAGAGTCGCTGCAGAGATCACGCGTGCTCTGGTTCCTCGCCGATCTCCGATCCGACCAGGCCGCTCCAGTAAGTAGACCCTTATCTAAGTGTTCGAGCCCGTGTCCCACGGCTCCTCGACACCCGAAATCCCCACGCGCACGGATCCGTGTCCCACGGACATCGACGCGCCCCGGTCGGCCCCGCGGTCGAGCCCGTGTCCCACGGCTCCTCGACACCCGAAATTCCCACGCACACGGATCCGTGTCCCACGGACATCGACGCGTTCCGGTTTTCTCACGTGTTCGAGTCCGTGCCCCACGGATCCTCGGCGCGATCCGTGACTCTCTCGCGTACGACTCCGTGCCCCACGGAACATCGGCGCGTTCCGTGTACACTCGCGTGTTCGAAGCCGTGTCCCACGGACATCGACGCGTTCCGGTTTTCCCACGTGTTCGAATCCGTGCCCCACGGATCCTCGGCGCGATCCGTGACTCTCTCGCGTACGACTCCGTGCCCCACGGAACATCGGCGTGCTCCGCGTACACCCTCGTGTTCGAATCAGTGCCCCACGGGCCATCGGCGCGTTCCGCCCGAACCCCCGCGTTCGAACCCGTGCCCCACGGATGCTCGACGTGTACCATATCGCCCACGCGTTCGATTCCGTGTCCCACGGACAGTTAACGCGTCCCTTACGCACAGACGCGCTCAAACCCGTGCCCCACGGGGATTCGCGGCGTTCCCCGGCGAGCAGCATCAAGGACGGATATCACCAGGTCCCCGCGACTCCCGCGTCGTGACCGCGACCGCAAGCCGCCCGCGAGCCGGCGATAACGAGCCGGCCACCACCGTGAATACACCGCGTTACCCCGGACGCGCGGTACCCCGGGAGCGAGCGATCCGCGAGCATAAAAGCACATCTGAGGAGGTTTATTTCATACCCGCACCTTCCCGTAACCTCCGAGCCGGTTAGTTCCTCGACGACATGCGAACCCCGGCACGGCGAGCTTTCACAGGCACGAGGACCCGTTGTAACGAGCCACCGCGGAGAACGGACTCGTCACATATATTACATTTCATATTTTATTTTATATTATATTTCATATTTTATTTTATATTATATTTCATATTTTATTTTATATTACATTTCATATTTTATTTTATATTATATTTCATATTTTATTTTATATTATATTTTACGTTTTCATATTTTTTATATACTTTTATTCTATTTACTATAACTTATCTATTCTTTTCTTTATTCCGTTTTTAGTTTTACATAGTTTAGCGTTAGTTTAGTGTTAATATTATACTTAGTACTAAATTTCAGTGTTTAAGTTTAGTACTATTTTTGTTAAATTAAGTTTATTAGACATAGTGCAGTATGTCAACGCACAAGAAAGGACAGACGGTACATTCCGGGGAACGAAATATGGTGCGAAGAATAATTAAAATGTGCGATGAAGAATGTGAAAAAAACAGTGTTCTTGTGCCTTTATCGCATCCGACTCAGCGGGGTGCTGATTATTCTGGCGTATCGACACGAACGGTGTACAGAATCCGTCAAGAAAGTTCAGATTCTGGTGAAGGACCGCTGCAATCCCCCGGAAAAAAACGATTTCGTACCAGCATGAAATTTGAAATATGAAAGGAAGACAAAGAAATAATAAGGAACATCATCAACGAATTTTATACGGTGAAGAAAATTGTGCCCACCTCAACGAAGATATTAGCAGCGATTCGTGAAAAAATAAACTTTCCCTGGCAACTCACAACATTGCGCGAATTGCTACGTTGCATGGGGTTCTGCTGGAGAAGGTGCAACAGCATCAGACACGTTTTAATCGAAAAACCCAATATAGCAACGTGGCGAGGGATGTATTTGCAAGCAGTAAAAAAACACAGAGAAGAAGGGAAAATATAGTATATATTGACGAGACATGGGTGGACAATATCTTGTGTTTTGGAAAGTGTTGGCAGAGTGAAGAAGAAATGGGAGTATTACACAATAACAGTTCTTCCCACCGATTAATTATTGTTAATGCTGGTGGGAAAAACGGATTTATTGACGGCGCCCAATTGATTTTTAAATCGAGAACAACGACTGGAGATTACCATGGGCAGATGAACGCAACAAATTTTGAAAAATGGATACTGGAAAAATTAATTCCAAACCTTCCAAGAGATAGTGTCGTGGTGATGGACAACGCATCTTACCATACGGTAAACATTTGCAAGACACCTACAAAATCATCAACTAAATCAGTAATGATGGAGTGGCTGAAGAATAAAAATATACCGTATACAGACACCATGCGGAAATTTCAATTAATGCAATTAATAAATGAGCATAAGCCTAAAGAAAAATTATACAAAGCAGACGAATTATTAAAATCGCACGGGTTTCATGTGCTAAGACTCCCCCCATATATGTGCGAGTTGAACCCAATAGAGTTGGTTTGGGCAGAAACGAAGAAAATTATAAGTAGCAAAAATGTTGGAACTTTATCATATGCCGAAATTGAAAAATTAACATGCGAGGCAATGGCGGCAATTTCGCCGTCCTCGTGGAAGAAATATTGCGAGCATGTAGAAGATATAGAAGAAAAATATTGGGAGAAAGATGGTTTAATAGAATCATTTTTAGAAAATATAACTATCATCGACCAGACGGATTCCAACGACAGCAGCTCTTCGGAAGAAGATTGGAATTAAAAATACTAAATACGTATTCATTGTTATTGTTTTTTTATTGTTATTTTTATTGTTATTATTTTTTCCGTTCTTATTTTTTATTGTTATTATTTTTTCCGTTCTTATTTTTTATTGTTATTATTTTTTCCGTTATTATTTTTTATTGTTATTATTTTTTCCGTTATTATTTTTTATTGTTAATTAATTTTGTCGCAAAAAATGCTACATAAGGTGAACAAATTTTTAAAACGAAATGTAAATTCATTTTTCCGGAACGATGTAAAACTTTAACATTTCATGACATGATGTAATTCTCATTAAATTGTAACAGACCTGTTCTCGGTACAGGCCTGTTACTAGTAAACGCTCGCCGTCACCCGAAACACCTCGACCGTTACCGAAGCCTACCGAACCGCGCCGCGCCAACCATGCACGACGAACCGACCGCGCCGCGCGTCCCCGCGTCTACGAGCCATATTTGGCGCCAAACGGAAGCCAAATATGGGCAACACGGAAACGCGACGTCACCGGAACTTCCGTCAAGTTCCACACCGCACCGCCCCGCAGCATCACGAAGCGATTGCTATAAGAGTCGCTGCAGAGATCACGCGCGCTCTCGTTCCTCCCCGATCTCCGATCCGACCAGGCCACTCCAGTAAGTAGCCCCTTATCTCGTGTTCGAGCCCGTGTCCCACGGCTCCTCGACACCCGAAATTCCCACGCGCACGGATCCGTGTCCCACGGACATCGACGCGTCCCGGTCTGCCCCGCGGCCGAGCCCGTGTCCCACGGCTCCTCGGCACCCGAAATTCCCACGCGCACGGATCCGTGGCCCACGGACACCGACGCGTCCCGGTTTTCTCACGTGTTCGAATCCGTGTCCCACGGACCCTCGGCGCGACCCAGGACTCTCTCGCGTACGACTCCGTGTCCCACGGACCATTGGCGCGTCCCGCTATTTCCCCGCGTTCGACCCAGTGCCACACGGGCTATCGGCGCCTTCCGTGCCACCCCCGCGTTTGACTCCGTGTCCCACGGAACGTCGGCGCGCTCCGTGTAAACTCACGCGTTCGAATCCGTGTCCCACGGACCATCGGCGCGTTCCGCCCGAACCCCCGCGTTCGAACCCGTGTCCCACGGACGCTCGGCGCGTACCGTATAGCCCACGCGTTTGATTCCGTGTCCCACGGACAATTAGCGCGTCCCGTACGAACCCACGCGTTCGAACCCGTGTCCCACGGAGATTCGCGGCGTTCCCCGGCGAGCAGCATCGAGGACGGCTATCACCAGGTCCCCGAAATTCCCCGCGTCGCGACCGCGACCGCAAGCCGCCCGCGAGCCGGCGATAACGGGCCGACAACCACCGCGAATACACCACGTTACCCCGGACGCGCGGTACCCCGGGAGCGAGCGATCCGCGAGCATAAAAATATATCGGAGAATGTTTATTTCGTGCCCGCATCTTCCCGCAACCTCTGAGCCGGTTCGTTCCTCGTCGAAACGCGAACCCCGGCACGGCGAGCATTCACAGGCACCAGGACCCGTTGTAACGAGCCGGCGGTAAAAACGGACTCGTCACAAAATAAATTATATTTTATAAAGCCTTACAACTGGTGAAATTTTTGTGTAAGCGGCTGAATTTTCTTTAATTTTTAGGATTTTTTTACACAAAAAATAATGCGCCAATCGTTTTTTTTTACTTGTCATTATGTTAAATAAAGTAACTTCAAAGATTCAAAAGGATCAGCGTATTAATTTATGTGCAAAACAATTCGAAAGATGAACGGAAAGTTAAGCCGTTTACATAGAGAGCCCGATCTCCTTGGGCTGCCAAAGCCGTAGGCAAAATTTATTGTGCACGCACAATAGAGTTACGCCAATGTTCTGAGCTCGCCACGCGACATCGCTCTGTTGCAGTCACACTCAATACGCTCGTTTGCTGTCTTCATCGAGCGATTCAGCCAATCGCGGAAGACGTCTAGCGCGTAGTGGGAGCACCACGTGGTACCTACGAGTTTCTCGTGCCAACTCTCGCCGTGCGAACAATAGCTTCGCGAGAGTCTATAAGTAGGAGTGCTTCTCGGGCGTTCCTATTCATATGACTCGTGACGAGTCGACGGCTCGTCACAAAGGGAATGAAGAGAAAACAGATGTAACAATCACAACTCAAAATGAATCCTGAAAGTTTCACAATTTTTGATGAAAGTATAATGATCTCGGACTAGCATATCGAACAAAATAATTATGAATATGCAGCGTTTGCAGAATGTTTCCTCAATGATGATTATAATTATGCTTTAGTAACAGGCGAATGTAAAGAAGTCATAAAACCTGATTGTTATTTTAAAAGATAAACATATTAATTTATTTCACGAAATTATGAACAGAAATCTAAACGAGCGTGGAATATCAGGGTGTTCGCGATTCGCTCACCGTTGTGAGGTGTTTGTCTCGCGCTCCCCTCGCTCCGCGGTGACGTCACCCACCGAACGCGAGTCCCTCGCGACGCGAGTCTTCGTTCCCCCCCGTCGCGATTCTCCGGATCTATCGACTGTTTCCCCAATCCTCGATCCCGTGTCGTCGTATGATCCGTGACGCACGAATCGCGTCACCGGATTATCGCGTAATACTCTTTCTGCCTACCCGCGATCCTGGATCATCGCGTGATCCTGAATCGGCCAATCAGCCGATTCCTAGAATTCGGAATCGCGGTGGTTCCGAGAATCGTGATTCATTCTGTCTCGCACTTTTTGATCATTTAAACCTCCTTTTGTAATCTCTTGTCTACTTTCGCTCGTTCGAGTTAATCGCGTCGTCGACGTAATCGCCTATTAAAGCGAACTTCAAAAAAGTAAAGGTTTAAGCGAGTTTAATTGTACAGTTTATTTAGTCTTTCAAAAGTACAGTCCACTTCTAGTCTTTCATTCACGTGTTCAACCAAGTTCTTTATCTCTCCTTCAACTTCGCGCACAGCGCTGTGCGATTCCGGCTCCTCTCTCATCTACGTATCGTTCGGTCGTCGGCCTAATCCGATACACAGGGTGTCCCAAAATTCCCTCAGCATCGGGAAATGGGAGGTTCCTTGGGTCATTTCAAGCACCATTTTCCTTTACGAAAATGTCATCCGAGGCTTCGTTAAGGAGTTATTCACGAAAAACACGGACCAATCAGAGCGCGAGCTAGACGCGTATTGTATCGTTCCGCGCCGCGTGCCATCAGCTGAGCGTTGGTAGCACGCCGCAATGTTGTACCGAACAAGAGTTTCTCGATGATGTAAATCCTCTCCAATTTGGATGAGCTTCGGACACGTTCTCAAGACCACGATTCTGAACAACATTTCCCTTTACAGTTTTTGTCTGCTGGTATTAGTTTAGGAAATAATAGTGCAAAAACTAGTGATTGAAAACGAATCGATGTACCAATATCTCATCCGATTTCGATGAAATTTTAATACGTTGTCAAGACCACGATTCTGAACAACATTTCCCTTTACAGTTTTTGTTTGCCGGCATTAGTTTAGGAAATATTCTAACAATATTTAATTGAAAATCATTCGATGTACCAATATCTTATCCGATTTCGATGAAATTTTGATACGTTCTCAAGACCCCGATTCTGAACAACATTTCCCTTTACAGTTTTTGTCTGCTGGTATTAGTTTAGGAAATAATAGTGCAAAAACTAGTGATTGAAAATCGATCGATGTAAAAAATCTATGTTAATTAGATATTTAATTCGTGGAATTTATAACATATTGTATCTCAAGGTAACCGAAATCGGTGAGGGCCCACATCATCGGCAACTTTACCCGAACTAGAGAAAAAGCATAAATTGATTCACTTAAAAACTAACCTATTCAGTCGTTAATCCATTTGCATGTTACACCAGTGAAGCACGATACATCACACTTTCACACAATTGCTCCTTACTACACGTAGCACACTTTTCGAACTCGAGACGATAGCAAACGAAATTCCATACTCCGACGCGGCGCGGAAAGAGTTCCGTGTTCTTCGCGATTTCGCACGAAACTGTGCTCTCCCCGCGTGTAATGTTGTCGATGAAGGCAGATTGTTCGAAACAAATGAAATCGTTGCCTTGAAGACATGCCTCCACAATACAATAATGAAGTCTGAAATTTTTATTGCATTAGGCTAGCCTAATTTGGCTGTTAGGCTCTAATGGGGCATGTAACGCGTATGAAGCTCGACTTTTTTTTCAATTCGGCTAGCCTAATGCAATAAAAATTTCACTTTATTATTGTATTGTAGAGGTTCTCGTCCATGTCTTCGTTCTATGATTCTCGAAAAATCAATATTACCATATGATTCGCGAAAAATCAATATCTTCGAGGCAACGATTTCATTTGTTTCAAACAATCTGCTTTCATCGCAACATTGTTTGAGAGCACAGTTTCGCGCGAAATCGCGAAGAACACGGGACCTTTCCGCGCCGCGTCGGAGTATGGAATTTCGTTTGCTATCGTCTCGAGTTCGAAAAGTGTGCTACGTGTAGTAAGGAGCAATTGTGTGAAAGTGTTGGTGTATCGTGCTTCACTGGTGTAACATGCAAATGGATTAACGACTGAATAGGTTAGTTTTTAAGTGAATCAATTTATGCTTTTTCTCTAGTTCGGGTAAAGTTGCCGATGATGTGGGCCCTCACCGATTTCGGTTACCTTGAGATACAATATGTTATAAATTCCACGAATTAAATATCTAATTAACATAGATTTTTTACATCGATCGATTTTCAATCACTAGTTTTTGCACTATTATTTCTTAAACTAATACCAGCAGACAAAAACTGTAAAGGGAAATGTTGTTCAGAATCGTGGTCTTGAGAACGTGTCCGAAGCTCATCCAAATTGGAGAGGATTTACATCATCGAGAAACTCTTGTTCGGTACAACATCGCGGCGTGCTACCAACGCTCAGCTGATGGCACGCGGCGCGGAACGATACAATACGAGTCTAGCTCGCGCTCTGATTGGTCCGTGTTTTTCGTGAATAACTCCTTAACGAAGCCTCGGATGACATTTTCGTAAAGGAAAATGGTGCTTGAAATGAACCAAGGAACTTCCCATTTCCCGATGCTGAGGGAAGTTTGGGACACCCTGTAGAACCTTTGCTCAAGGTACTGGTTACGTTCGAGCTTTTTGAGTAATTTACAAAAGATGCCAGAACATGAGCCGAATATTCAAATAATATACACTGGTGAAAGTGGAAAGAAGGTAGTAGAACATTTGTGTGAGAGTGGGCGGTCTTGGTCGACCGCAATTACTGGAACGTGGATTTGGAAGAATGGAATGACTGAGAAGAGTGATACAGGATTGCAGAGTGACTGGAATGAGAGATAGGATGCAAGATTGATCGGAATGGATGCGTATGGTAACGGTTGGATTTGAATGGAAGAGAAGTGGACTGTATAAATGGATTGGTAGCAAAAGTGTGTGGATCTTTGTATAAATAACTATATTTGCACTTAAGATGGTTTGTCAAACAATACTACACTATGTAACAGAATTAATGTATAATGAGTTGAATAGAATAAAGATGACTTTGACTGGAGGAATCGCGCGTATGTTTTATCAGCTGTTTTGTCGCTGTGAGAGCGAGATGCTCGATGTCACTCTCTTTTATTGTCTCGATCCTCCTGGAAGTTCGTCACGCACCGGTGGTTCCGGTTGAGCATTCGCGAACCTTCCAGAAGGATCGAGAGTGTGGATAGACCAATCACGCAGCCGATCTATTGCCCGCGTAAGCCTCGATGGCATACGATATGGCTCGCGGTTTCGGCGGGATCGCGGTAGTCTTGGCGGGATCGCGCGGTGCCGGTTTGACAATATGGCGCTCGGGCGCGCCAATCTTGAACAACATTAGATTTGCACAAGACTTGATAATAACGGCAATTACACATTTATGATAGTCTTAATGCTAATCATTTGAACCATGATGTAATTGTTGGAGATATAATTTCATGGGTTGGTGTTGCTTCTAGAAGTACAGGTGGCAACACTGAGAGAGACGGTATGTGTGTGTGTGTAAAAGGTATGACTGAGCGCTAGATGATGTACGAACGACGGTGTGAACGGTTGGTTGCAGAGTAAAACATGTAAAAACGTGGCTGTTTGCAATATCCAAAAGCATCTGTGCAATAGTTATGTATCAAAAGCGTTTATACCAAAATGTACCTAAAACAAACGATTCTTACATATATTTTCAATTATATTATTGTTCTGATGACATAAATGACTGCTCACGCATTTTTTCCGATGAACTTTTCAACAGGTTATGGGCCCAGGTCAGGAATAAGTGCAGTTAGTAAAATACCTAAATTGTGAGGGAGATTTTTTCTCAATAAAATTCCGTAAAAATGGAACAAAGAAATACGCACGATGAACTTCATCAAGTCGAAAAACTTGTGACGGTTACCCGGATCGGTGGAAGGCGTTTGCCGTGTCAGTCGGCAGTCCAGGGTCGCGGTACCTCGAATGATCGCGGACGAGTCGGTATGGCGGTCGCTTGGCGACGGATACCCGGCGAACGCTCGGCGGATCGGTGGCTCGAAGTTTTAGCGGAGGCGCGGTGTTGGCGGCGCAGTCGTCGCTCGGTGGGCGGCGGCCTGGTCGCTCGGTATCGGTGGAGGCGCTGGGGATCCGGACAGTGCCTGCTCGGCCTTTCGCCGCTGAGGCGGAGGGAGTCCCTTGGGTGTTTCACCGCTCGGGTTTGGTTGCACTGTCTACTCGGCCTTTCGCCGCTGAGACGGAGGGATTCCCGTGGGTGTTTCACCGCTCGGGCCTGGTATCGGGGAAGGTTGGTCAGGCGGACGGAGGTATGGTGGAGGGTAAGGATAGGGTTCACACTCTCTCGCATTCGCTCACTCAGCCTTCAAAAGTCGGGCACTCGGTGTCGGTCGGTGTTCGTCACAAAGACTACTAGACGGTAGACGGTGGTGCGCTCGGCTTGCTTTACCGATGTTTGCCCGGGGTACTTATCCCCGCGTGCGCGTGTTTCCTCTCGCGAGAAACCGGTTTGGCGCGGCGGCCCTCTCGCGGTCGCGGATCGCGGTCGCGCGTCGCGGGCTCGCGGCTGACTCGTGGGCGCGGCAGGCGCGGGGCTCCGGCGGTGTTCGTTTTGATTTGGGGACGATTTCGCGCCTGGAGGAATGTGACCGTCACAAACTAAAGGAATCAGAAAATTTTCAACTTTGGAAATTTTAGGTAACGATAATATTAAAAGCAAATGATTTATATAAAAACATAGTAGGACCAGTTCCGGATCCGACAACCGAAGCATGGATAAAGAAGGACGCACTAGCACAGAAAATTATAGTGCTAACCTTGGATAAAAAAGTCGTAATGCATATAATGTCTTGTGAAAGAGCAATGGACACGTGGAACAGGATACACGCGGTGTATCAGAGAGAAAATGAATAACTGAAATGCAATTTGTTGCAGGAATTTTTTGGCTATTATTTTACTGGAACTACAGAGTTATCAATACATATAAGTAAGCTTGAGAAGGTGGCAGTCAGATTAAACACCCTTGATACAAAGGTAACGGATAACATGCTGGTATCGAAAGTCTTAACCTCAATTCCTGACACATACAAACAGTTTGTAAGTGCCTGAGAATCTACTGAGGTCGAACAGAGAACCTTATAGCAAGACTAATAATGGAAGAGACAAGACTTAAAAAAACCTCTGAAGAGAAGGAGGTGTTTTGATTCCGTGCCATAAATGAATGTTTCGCGTGTGTTTGATATAAATTATTTTATTTTTACACTATGTACAGCACTGTTGCCGGCCGAATTAACATTGGGCGACTGATTGGGTTTTGGGAACAGTGAATTGTCGCGACGTGGGAACGAACGATGACCTTGACGTGCGCGATTTCTCCTTGGAGAACTGTTTTATTCTACAGTGTGCTAATGTTCGGTATCTCGAGATGATTACTGTTTCGTCGAAGTGCGCGAGGTCTCCTTGGTGAATTGTTCGATTCTGCCGTGTACGAATGTTCGGTATTTCGAAATGAACTATCACGCTGCTTATTTGTCCGGGTCCCGATACCAGGTACCGAGAGGCGGAGAAATAAGCGGCTATGGGTTTTATAGGTAAAAGCGGGCTGCGTCTAGCCGTGATGGACGCAGTCCACCCGCGATAAACAATGCGAAGTCGAAACTCTTGACTAATACTTTAATATCTCGGGCGCCAGGCACTTTTGAGGTACCACGCGAAATTATCCACCCTAAAGGCCGGATCTCCTTTGCGCGTCTCGACGCAACGTTTTGCGATCCATACTCCATTCGTCGTAGCTCTTTTCTATGCCTCTGGACGCACAAGCTTGCGTTGCTATGATGCGATTTGGTATGTCTATCCTTGTATTTCATTTGCGAAGAAAAGCGAAAGAGCATCGCCCAAACTCAAACACGTGCGTCGATCGATTTGCGATATGTGTACGGCACACACGTTCGCGTTTGTTTTTTCGCTTCGAGACCTCTGAATGTTGCAATAGATTCAAACGCACACGTTTTTTGACCCACTGCTTCCGAGGCTGTCCAAACGCAAAGTCATGCGTTTGTCTGACCACCGATGTCATCGATGCCATTAAAATTATTTTTCATTTCTTTGATTTTTGCTCGCGACCCTAGCTCGTAACAAATAGTTGGTGTGTATTCATATAAATTTCAATGGAAATTATTTCATAATTTTGTAAATGTCAGTTTAATTTATTTCAAATAACGACATTTTAAGTGTATACAATTTTGTTTTTACTATAAAATCTCCTAAAAACTAATTTCTATGGGTTTGTAAGCTCTAGTCTTACAATTTAATGGAAAAAGGTTGACACGTTTTTGTACAACTCTGTATATTTTCCCCGAAAGGATGATGCGATATTGTTTCTTGTTATTTAAATGAGCGTCGGACATTATTAGGAATCATTAGTTCTCAGCAAGCGAACATACAATACACATTATGTCGTGCAAATTTAGTGCGGAAGAAGACGAGAAACTGGTAGAGAAGATTTCTCAATCTCGTGTCCTCTACGGCGCAAGTGATAAAGATTATAAAAACTACATGGTGAAAGAAAATTTATGGAAGGACATATCCGATATATTAGATAAGCCAAGTAAGTATTTTTCAATCACATTTATTATATTTTTACTTTATATTATTTTAAATATAATTGTCTTGCCATTGCAATGAACCTTCTTGTGTATTAAAATAACGCAGAAATGTATTTTGAATGTCGAATCCTTCCATATCGGTATAACCTCCTGTCCTCCTCAAAGGAGACATATTATAATTATCATTGATATTATCAGTTACATTATCTGTCTGACAATTTTCGTGTCTAGATCTATCGTTTAGGTATGCTTTACGTAACATATTATGCAAAATACATGTTGCCGTGATAATCATGTCGGCTGTTTCCGGTAGTACTGCTATGCTTGTATGAAATATTCTGAAAGTCTGAGATAATATCCCAAATGCATTTTCAACCACTCTTCTGGCTCTACACAGTCGATAATTATAAATCGCTTTTGTTGAATCCTGCGTTGCCTGATTTTTGGGAAATGGTTTCATCATATGCCTGGCGAGTCTGAAAACTTCATCGCCTATCATCACGTGCGGAGCTACCGCGTCCGATCCTGAGAGTTCCTTTTCAGCGGGAAAAGGAAAGTTTCCCGAACGAATAGCACTACCCATTACTGATTTTTCAAAAATCTCACTGTCTCCTTCTTTTCCGTATGAGCCGACATCAACAATGATAAATTTGCAGTTTGCATCAACTAGAGCCAATAAAGCAATGGAAAAATAATTTTTGTAATTGTACTATAGGGATCCACTGTTTTTTGGACATAATATTCGAACGTGCTTTCCATCTAGTGCACCTATGCAGTTAGGGAAATTCCATTTTGCCATGAAATCATTTGCAATTCTTTCAAAATCAGAAACATCTGGCCGTGGTAAAAATATTTGAATTAATTTGTCACATAATTCTTTTAATACATCTCTTATAATCGTACTTATATATCCATATGATATTCTAAATGCAAATGCTAATGATCTGAATGACTCTCCTGTAGCAAGAAACCTGCAAAAATAAAACTGTTATTACCTTCTTTTAGTTGCTGACTGTAAAAGACGATGGCGAAATATACGAGATTCCTACGGAAATATTAAACGTAATGAAAAATACAGAACCGGGTCGGCAGCCAAACCAAGGTCAAAGTGGCCGCTTCTGGACCAGTTAAGCTTTTTGAACCACGTTAGTTGTGAGAGAAAGTAAGTGTCTTTTATATTAAAACATCCGTGCTAAAAAATAGAAAATTAATGACATAATAAATGATGAATAATAAAAATTTATTTCATAGCACGCAGAGTTCCTATACAACGGAGATATCGACGGAAACTGAATGTACATCCCCGGAAGCCTGCAATATATGCGAGGAATCAATCGACGAGGTAGCAGAAATACCAGTAGCCCGCCCGACGAAACGAAGGAGGGTTGCAAAGAATAAATGCAAAGAAGATTTCATGGAATGAAGCGCGTTACAGCGAGACAAGCTGTTAAAAGCCATAAATTCAAATACAATTGACGCAGATCCGTTAACCACATTTTTTAAAAATATGGAAACGACGGTCAGAAGAATGACTGATGATATGATTTGCGAGGCGAAGACACGAATATTTGCCATCGTCAGCGAATTAGAGATAAGAGCTTTGGAGGAACGAAGAGTAATAACTAAAAATCCATAATTATAAAATTTGATTAAATAATGTTATAATATTAATAATTATTAATTAAGTTGCCTCGCAAATCATATTACCGGCCATTTCCTGACCGTCGTTTCCCTATTTTTGAAAAATAATTATTTAAAGTATATTTTATATATTAATATTAATAATTATATTTAAATTATATTGTAATCACATTTATTGTAATTATATTGTAATACAGATACCTACTTTTAGAACGTTATTTAGTAAAATTTTCCAATTATGGATTTTCTTTGGATAAGTTCTTATAATTGTACAATTTAAATGAATAAATGTTATTTTTAAAAAATTAACTTACCTTAATGTAAGGAGCAATTTGTCCTTTGCTGTAATGGGATGTTTTTCAACGCGAGATGGCGGCTTACTTAAATTGATAGAAACATGACACAAAACAAAATCCACTTGGGATTTACTTAGTCTAAAAAATTCTATAAATGTTTTATCGTCTTTGAGTAAATGATTTTCTATTAGTATGTTTGCATAACCCTCTTTATGCCGATTTTTGTATATGCTTTTCATTTCTCTTCGTCGTTTTCTTATTACACTTCTTTGAATAATCATTTCATCTTCTATTTCTTCAAGCATCAGCAATAGTATTTGTAAAAACATTTTTTTTTGCTTTGCGTTTCGGCTTTTTATACGTACAAATGTTTCTGATTCGGTAAATCAACGACGTACTAAAAATGCGTTCGGGGAGACCACGATTGACAAAACATTATCGTGGAACATTCTAGAATGTTCCTATGAAAAATGGAATATTGTTTCTTGGCGTGGACGCACGCGTCTAGACGCAGTGGCTCACGCCTAGACGCAGTTCTGATGTGAAGTATGACGAATGGAGTATAAGTGGCGCTAGAATAACAAAACGCTGCGTCGAGACGCGCAAAGGAGATCCGACCTTAAGGGAGTCACGAATTCACGTTCGCGAGGACCAGAATAGCTCGTAAGGGCCAGGAATACACGCAGGATCGGACAGGACGTTCCCCACGGCGGGAACGGACCTCGTGAATAATGCGTACAATATAAGGTGTGAACAGAGCAATTTATTTACGGCAGACAAGAACTAAACCAAACTTTGAATATTGAGACGGAATCTAACGAGTGGAAAATCGCGATATAGATCATATAATTTTCGGTGAACGGCAAGCTATAGAAAACGATGTGACCGGCGACGAGCCGGCAAGTACGCGGTTCGCGGGAACAAGATGGCCGCGCTGGAATTTGTACGACGCCGGTTGCACGTGCGTAACAATCCGCGAGGTACGAAAGCGTACAAATTCCTGATGTTCGGCGCGATTCTCGGATTAAATAATATCACCCGCAAAGGAACGCGAAAAGGGCAGCCTATTCACGGCACACGAAACACGTGGTCGCTAAAAGGACGACCCACGTGAAAACCGACACAAAATCACGAACGCTGCTCGAGCCACTTTAAATAATCGCGAATCAACAATAATTCATCTTAACGGAATCTGGTGGGCACTAACCAACGGCAGCAGATTGTAGCGAAGCTGAACGGCACCCTTTACAATGTACTATTGGATGCACACGCGCTTATAATATTACGGCAACAAAACGACTTTTCGCTAGGAAGGCCTACGCAGCAGTGACGCGAATTTTCGGTGGCTCGAGGATGCGGAAGTAAGGCGTCAGGAAGTAAGGAGCCAGTGCGACCCTTGTTTTACTTCTTCTTATTTTTTTTGTTTTTTTTGTTGGTTGTTTCCCATTGTTTAAATTATTGCGTAGAAATGTTTCTTATTGAATTGCTATGGTAAATTATTGATTGTGTGAGGGGAAAATACGTTTTGAGGTGTGGGGCAATAATTTCCGAGCCCTGGTAAAGTTTGGCAAACGCTTCCTTTCCCGCACGCAAAATTCGTGTTCGTATTGTATTTGTCGCGTATATCTTGGAAAATTTTTTTTTCGCAATCCCGCAACACTGCCGTGGTGTTTGCGTTCGCATTGTCCGGAGAGGCAAAAACATTTCGCGAAGAGTACTGTGTGAGTTCGGAAATCGTCCAAGGACGAGAATAATGAGAACAAATACGGGTAATTTGAACTTGAACTGATAAAGTCGATAAATAAGGTCAGGATCGATTGACAATAACGCGTTCTCGAGTTTCCAATTTCGTGCGCGAGAATACGTTATAGCAATTTCCGAGCGTGCGACGGCGACGTGTAATTCGACACCCGTAGAGTCCGGACGCGCAAAGTAAACAACGCGCGCGGCAGCGAGTCCTCGAAATCGAAGGGGCACAACAAACGTCGCGTAGACTGCCGATTCTCGAAAATACCGGGTGGCGAAAATGTCGACCGCCGGCGACGACATGTCGTATTACAGCCCGTACGAGACGGACGCGGAGGAAGAGTATGTCACTTCGCTTAAATGGGATCCGGACGGCCCTCCGCCAAAACCCTAAGTTGCGACCGCGACGTTGAGAGTCCCGGAAATGCCGAGGCAAGGAAAAGTTAGGCTGCCGATATTGAAACGACCCGCGACCGTAATAGATTCACCCTCACAAACGGACGAAGTCCCGACGGAACGACGCGGAGCGGCCTCAGCGTACGAGGTCATGAGAAAATGGCAATTAAATTTTGCGGGAAAACCGGAGGAGGATCCAGAAATGGTCCTCACCAGACTCCGAGACATGAGGAATTATACCAATCTAAAAGATGCCGACCTCTTACGCTGTTTGCCGATCTGTTTTTCCGGGGTCGCCGCTCTATGGTACGCGTCCCGTGGAACACTAACATCATGGGAAAAATTCGTAAAAGAATTTCGGAAAAATTATTTCGACGTGGATTATCAATAGTTGCTCGAACACGATCTATGAATCCGGAAACAGGGTCCGGATGAACCGGTACGCGATTATCTCACGTTCATGTAAACGATGATAAGCCGGTTAGAAAATCCGTGGTCGGAAGAAAAATGTATTCGGCGGATCTATTGGAGCGCGCGGGACGAACTTCGGAACGTGATAGGGATAGACAACATCAAAACTCTCGGAGAGTTAGAAGAGAAATTACGGGACGCGGAAAGTAATGTATCGTTCGGAAATGCGGATTTGTATCGGTCTCCGTATCTAGCGAACAAATCATTCGCCTATGATCCGAGCCGATACAATAAACGCTCAAAAAGTTTAGGTCGCGAAAAAGCGTACAAGTTCCAGCAGTACGGTCGGCCTACGCGGTTCTCGAACGGGAGAGGGGGGAGAGCGACGACGAGGGATTCCGAGCGGGACCTTCCCGTCCCCGCCAACCCCCTGCCACCGAACGTCGCTATGCAGCAACGCGCCGACCGAACGTCTCCGCGACGGGAGACGAAGATTCCCGACCGCAACCGAATCGCGGCAAGCCGAAAGTGACGGCTGCCAGCTGCGCCGTTCGACCGTCGGATTACAAACCGACGGTAAAAGGCAAATGCTGGAACTGTCAACGAACAGGCCACTGGGCGAGAGAGCGTAAAGAACAGCGTAAAATACACTGTTACGGTTGCGGTGAACAGGGAGTAACAATCCGCGAATGCCGTCATTGCGGGAAAAATTCGGAAAACTTCCGAGGAGCCGTTCGCAGGGGCCGGAACGGACTCGCCCACAATAACTTCGGCCCGAATCACGGAATTGAATTCGGAAAAAGATGTAATTTCGCGACCATCTTTATTAATTATCGAAACGAAAATCGGCACGTATCGCGCACGAGCTTTAATAGATTCCGGATCGTCAATATCGTTTGCGAGTCGAGCGGTGATTCGCTCAATAGGATATCGCGCGGAAACATCGCGTACAAATAAAACGTGCTACTTTTTACTAGCAACAGGCGCGATAGATAAAGCGACGGAACAAGCTCGGTTACGAATTACAATAAAAGAAGAAACTCGAGAAATTACGGTACGCATTCTTGACAATTTGGTGAACCCGTTATTATTGGGATTCGACGCAATCGCGGAATTCAGTATCGTTGTCGAATATCACAGAGCAAGGTGGCATTTCGCGTCGCGACCGGCAATCGAATTTCCCTTCGGTCCCAAATCGAACGAACCACTCTGTTGCGGCTTACAAATATTATCGGATACGGAAAAGGAGCGATTACGCGTATTTCTGGAAAAGGAACTGGCGGACTTTGCGAAAATTCCGGGAATGACAACGTTGACCACTCACAGAATAGATGTCGGTGACAATAGACCTATTAAACAAAGGTCCTATTCGGTCTCACCGATAGTACAGTTAGCGATTTACAAAGAGGTAGATTCGCTGCTGGAGAATGGAATAATTGAACCATCTGAGAGTGAGTGGTCAAGCCCAATAGTCATGGTTAAAAAGGCTAATGGCAAATATCGATTTTGCTTAGATTTTCGCAAAGTAAATGCAGTTTCGAAGAAGGACGCGTATACGTTGCCTATTATGACGAGCATTCTCGACAAATTACGCGCCGCGCGTTACATTTCCATTCTCGATCTCAGCCAAGCCTATTTTCAAATACCACTCGAAGAAAATAGTGAAGAAATTATCGCGTTGACGGTCCCTGGAAAAGGGTTGTTTCATTTCCGACGAATGCCGTACGGGCTGACTGGAGCACCGGCAACATTTCAACGTTTATTAGATCGATTAATTGGGCCGGAAATGGAACCCTACGTGTTCGCGTATTTAGATGATACAATTATCGCGAGCACTGCATTCGAAGAACACATGGAGTGGCTCCAGAGCGTGTTTAATAAAATCAAATCGGCCGGGTTGATCGTAAATCCCGAGAAATGCGAATTCTGTAGGGAAGAAGTTAAATATTTAGGGTTTGTGGTCAGTCGCGAAGGTTTAAAAGTCGACGCGGATAAAATCGCTCCAATTCGGTCCTTTCCAGTTCCTAAAAATTTAAAACAGTTACGGAGATTTCTCGGAATGGCTTCTTGGTATAGAAGATTCATTCCGGAATTCGCTACTGTCGCGGAACAATTAAATATCTTGCTTCGGAAAGGGCAGACATGGAAATGGGAGGACGGACAACAATCCGCCTTCGAAAAATTAAGATCTTTAATCGCGACTGCGCCGACCCTCGCGTGTCCACATTTTGAAATCCCGTTCGTCCTGCAGACCGACGCAAGTACGGTGGGGTTAGGAGCGGTATTAGGGCAAGAGATCGAGGGGGAGGAAAGGGTGATCGCGTTCGCGAGTCGTTCGCTTAACAGCGCAGAGCGAAAATATTCCGCGACGGAACTTGAATGCCTCGCTGTCGTGTGGGCCGTGCAGAAGTTCCGCCCGTATTTGGAGGGATATCAATTCACGATTATTACAGATCATAGTAGTCTTCGTTGGATTCGACAACTGACGAATCCGTCGGGGAGACTCGCGCGATGGGCACTACAATTGCTCGAATATGATTTCGAAATAAAATATCGAAAAGGCAAATTAAATCACGTGCCTGACGCGCTTTCGCGGATGTTCGAGGGGACCGAATCCGAGGGGGATGGGTCACCGATAGCGGCCGCGACGCGAACGGACTGGTACGAAGGAAAATTTCGTGAAGTCGAAGCGAATCCGGAGCGATTTCCCGACTGGTCCATCCGGGAGGGGAAACTCTACCATCGTCGCACCGATCCACTGATCGCGGAAAGTCTCGGTAAAGATCTAGACGAATGGAAATTAGTAGTTCCGACAGATGAGAGAACAGAAATTCTCAAAGAATCGCACGACGAGTTACAAGCGGCTCATTTAGGGGTGGAAAAGACCTACCACCGAATCGCGAAAAAATATTTTTGGCCAGGAATGTTTCGTACCACCGTGGAATACGTGCGACGCTGTCCCATTTGCCAAGCATCGAAGGTGGAACAATCCCTCCCCTCCGGGCTTATGGGAAGGCGTCGTATCGGAGCACCATGGATGGTGGTAGCGACTGACATAATGGGTCCGCTTCCCCGCAGTCGTGCAGGATTCTCATATTTATTAGTTATGCAAGACCTTTTTACGAAGTGGATCGAGTGCTGCCCCCTCCGGAAGGCCACCGGGGCTAAAATCGCGGAGGCGCTAGAAAACCAACTATTTTCGCGTTGGGGAACACCAGAGGTTCTCGTGACTGACAACGGCACCGAATTTGTAAATAAAGATATTCACGGTCTCGCGGAAGAATACGGAATTACGATATCGACAACGCCTCCGTACCACCCGCAGGCAAATCTCGTAGAACGGGTAAATAGAATATTAAAAACAATGATAATTTCGTACATTGGAAAAGATCATCGCGATTGGGACGTGAATATACCGAAATTCCGATTCGCTTACAATACCGCACAGCACACAGTACTCCAAGCGTCTCCGGCGTTCTTAAATTTCGGACGAGAGCCAAGACCTTTCAAATGTAGAAGAGCGGCGGAAGAACCGCCAATAGATATCGAAACAGTACCGATCGGGGAGTGGAAGGAACGAATTACGCATCTCGCGACATTGCGCCACTGGGTAGGAGAAAATCTCGATAGGGCATACGAAACTCAGGCAAAATATTATAATTTGCGTCATCGGGATAAACGATTCGAAATAGGTGATTTAGTCTTGAAACGAAATCACGTATTGTCGTCCGCCGCACAGAATATCGCCGCGAAGCTCAGTCCGAAGTTCGTCGGACCCTTCCGAATTAAGAGCAAACCGTCAGCCGTAGTTTACCATCTAGTCACGTTAGAAGGGCAAAAAGCGGGAAAAGTCCACGTATCGGACCTCAAAACGTACGTTCCACCTCACGAAATACCGACGGAACAGCCCACCACTGCAAATTCACACCTTTCAGATGCAGAGATTCACAATGGATCCGATAATAGAGGCGAAATACCAGGTCATCGCACAAGACCTAAAATTACTCGCAGAAAACGTTAGATGGCTAAGGACCTGTCTCCCATCATCACGGAACGGACCGGAGGAGGTTGTAGTGGAGGACCTCCTGGGCAGCATAGAAGGGAACGAATCCGGACTAGTAGTACCGATGAGCCCGGAGAAAGAAAACCCGGAACAAATACCGACTCCGGAAGGGACCCGGGAAAACCCAACCAATGCTGGGGACTCGTCGTGGGAAACCACCCCAGAAACAACCACACAACAGATGATAGTAGAGAAAAACATCCAGAGAATAGTTTCAAATATAGAGGCACTAGAAGACTATTTCAGGTGCCCACCTAAAACAATTCCGATAAGGGAGGAGAAAACAAGTTCGGAAAAACCGGAAAACAGAGCCCCGGAGAAGAAGATGCAATCCCGGCAAGAGAAAAAACAGCAAGAAGTTCCGGAATACCACAAACCGAGGAAATAAGTCCCGAAGTGGGAGCAGTATGAAAAATATATTCAGGGGAAGTCCATGAAAGCCAAGGACCCGGACAACTGCTGGAATTGTGGCAAGGCAGGCCACAACCGCCGAGACTGCACCGAAGAACAGCAGGCCCACTGTTATAAATGCGGACGTCCGGGGGAATCTGTTCGAACGTGCCCGAACTGCAAAACACAATGGAAGAAAATGAACGCGACGCCCACCGGGAGAAATTGGGCCTCCCAAAACTCCCGTGGCAGGGGGAATAAATCCCAAGTCGAGTGCTCCATATCGCTCAAAACTTCCGTTATTCTCGTTAACTCCTTGCTTAGTTCCAGCAACAATACCGTTATAATTTTCGGGTTCCGAACGGAAGATTTTAATATATTTCAATGATTTTTTTTTATTTCTAGTTTACTTCCGCTCCGGCTGCGTTTATTAAAAATTTTGCGTTCTGTAATCCCGCCCCTAGGGAAAGTTAGCCTACGGCACAGGGGAAATAAAAAGTATAATTTCGAAAGTTCCGCATAAAAGAAAGCGTAATTCGTTATTTAATTTGTTACCTTCCCACCCGTAGTTAGATTGTGTTGGTCTTGTCCGAATTTCGAGTATTTTCGGGTATTTTCGAGTATTTCAGGTATTTTCAGGTATTTAGGAAAATTTGGAGCAGGAAGGGGCGAAGGCGTGTTTGACCGGCGGTGAAGGCTCCATTGTAAAGGTTGACTTCCGGAGGGAACGCTCTACTTTGACGAGTCGGGAATCACGGGATCGACAATCATCAGTCAGTCCAGTCCATTTTAAGGGGGGGGGGGGAGTTGTGACGTTGCAAGTTTGCGACCCCCGTTTTATAAAAACGGTTACAAAACCGTTAATAATGGACCGGACCGACCTCAAATGGTCACGAAACCACTCGTCGACACAAGAGCGCTCCTGAAGGAAAGACTTCCGAAAATATTCACGCGACTAACGCCATCTATCGTGCGTGCCGAGTACGGCAACGTTTCAGGGACGTGCCGAGGGCACGATTGGCCGAGAGGAAATATCGAAAGGCGCCCGCTCAAGGATCGTCCCGGGAAAACAATTGGCCACAATTTGGCGAAAATCCAGTACTGGTACCATTGGGGGAAATCTCGACCCATGGAGACGACGTACCGGGACTAAGAGATTCAGGTTAATCATCGTATATGGGTGGTCCGGCCGTCGTCTCACCCCGTTCGCACTGAATCCCGGCGGGGGTGGCTTGAAGAATTCCATGGAGGAAGAATGGCTCTTCCCCGTTCGCCGAAAAAGGCGAACATTTGGCGAGAATTACAGGTCTGGGGCCCGAGGACCTGCCCGAGGATACGATCCTGCGATCTTCTAGTCGCGAAGCGGAGAGCGCCAATCGGGAATTCGGTAGGGCCGCTGGAGTGGGGGGAGAACGAGAATCGTAGCTCTCGGTCGACGCGCATCGGGAAATCACTGTCGCACTGGTTAACGAACGGCGAACACGCCAAACGAATTCCGCAGTTTCCGTAGTACCGCTGAGTTCCGCGAACGAAGACGAGTCGCGAGTGGTTGGGAGTACCGAACAATTCCGTGGGTACGAAGTCCGGGCAGGACTAAACAATAAGCGGAAGGCAAGACACTGAGGCTGACCACGGTAAGTCGACTTTGTGATTCCCCGATCTCGCGTTAGCGTTGGCTCGTCCATTTTGGTGTGAGGACGACGCGGATTCGCCTCGTCCTCGAATTTCGGCTCGCGTCTGTCTTGAGGACGCTTTGAGCAAGAGTATCGTTTCCCTCCGCGAATAAGAAGTCTTCCTCAGGAGTCGCGTCGGAAATTGAATAGCGTCGCGAAATAATTACCGAATCGCGAACCGCGGCCGGGCGTCGAAATTCGCACGCGAACGCGCGGAGTCTACGAGTCCTTCCGACTCGTACGACCGCGGATTATTCAGCGCGCGTGGCGAGTCGATTCCCGTCGGCGATCGGACGCGAAATTCCCGCGACAGTCCCGAAAATCCGTCACGCCGTCCACCTGCGTTTCGTGAAATTCCGCCTCAGCGGAGGCGCATAAAATCCCGACCAACTGTAATTTCGCGGACGGTAACGAACGACGAACGCGCTCCGCGAACGAACATCCGTCGCAAAAGTGTACAAGGAGCGCGGGCTCCCGGTTCGCGGCCACGTGGCCGCCCACCTGTAATTCGGACGTTTGAACTAAGTTCAATAAATGACATCGAGCCAATTTCGTCTTGATTACTGTCGACCTGCGTGATCCACCCTGTCGCGAGGGTAGTCCCCGTTATTCCCGGTGTCCGAATTCCTGGCCGTTCGCGTCACTCTTTCGTTCGCGCTCCGCGGAGGCTCTCTTCGGATTCGGTTTCCCCGAATCCCGGTGCTCTGTTGCATTTCGTGCGGTACTCCCGAGTACCTGGCGCCCGAACTCGAGTTTTGCTTTTCGATTGAGCCTCCCCGGAGAAGCACTTCGTCCCGAGGGGACCGTGCCCGCGCGGCCGCGCACGGCCCGGCCTCAGAGCCCGTAAATCCTCGGGGTTGACCCTGCCCGACGGCCGTAAAAAGTCATTCGCGCGGGGCAACGTTGCAGTTTATTTTCGAGGTGGAAGTTGATCTGACTCAGCTCTCCCTGGTCCCATTCTTGGTCGCCTCCTTGGTCCTGCGTTCGTCGAGGGGATGGACCCAATTTTTCGAAAGTGTTTTTTCTATTCGTTGCCTGACCTGAGGGACGAGGATCTTCCGAACAGTCCTCGTTGGTGGAGGAGGAAGTCCCTACCCCAGGTCAATCGCGGAAACTTCGGGAACTGTCAATTGTCGGGGCTCCAGAGGAGCGGTATAAAAAAGGGCCAAAGTGGCCTTCGCATCGTCGTGGAGTTTTATGGCCCCTTGTCCTAAACGGACAACCGTCCATCTGACTCGAAACCTGACTCCGGAGCCTCGAGTACCTCGCGTTCGGTACCCCGTAAATTTCTTATCCTATATAAATGGTGAGTTATTCTTAAATCACATGGCCTGGTGGACACTATTCTTAATTCACGGTCCTTAAGGAAGACAATGTCGTGAGGGCTAGGCGCGACGCACAGAGCGGTATTTCGGCTGAAAACCTGGCCAAAAATCAAAATTGTAAATATTTACATAGAATGTTGTGGTTGCGTCCCAATATAGATAAATATACATGCCATCACGTGGTGCACTCCTTTTTTTTGTTTATCCAAACAGTCACCCGTGTCTCCACTTAAAACATAGCACTTGTTCGATACACACAGCCGTGATCTCAGCATTCCATTCATACGCATCTTTTCCTCGTTATAATTTTTATGTTGAAATTGATCTTTGTGACAAAATTTGAAATATATGTTGTTACAGAAGGCATGTACATTATATTAAGCATATTTTTGTCCATGTTACAATTTTTTTATACGTATTTTTACCGATCTCCAAGCCTGATTATGCAACGACATAAAAGTTACGCGGTGTTAAACTACAGGATATCTAGAATTAGCATACCGCAAAAAAGTTTTCACAAGTTTTCACATTAAAAAGAACTAGACGGTTATTGTTGCTCGCTCGCTTCGCGAGTGGCTAGTAGGGTCTACAACTATTAATGTTCGTTATTTGGTGTGTGACTCTCCAAGAGCCACACAGATCTTCCCGATTCGTTAGTTGCAGTATATTATTATCATTATTAAATGTACGTTTTAAGAAGATTATACATTTTCGGGGAATTACAATAATTTTCTACTTAACAAAATGTTTGCTATATGGCGTCTATGGCTGTATCTAGGGAACGGTGCGTCCTACCGCAAAAATAACATAATTTTTAAAAGGCTCAAGCAACAGCATATAGGGTATACCCAACCACATGACGTATGTAGTCTTTTGAGTTTAAAAAAATCCAGTCCGTCTTCAACATCAATGTTATTAATTATCGTATATTTTATATTAATTTTCAATTTAGTCTTAGTTAATAATTTGTTATGAACTGATTGTTTTTTATAAGATTGTAATATAAATTTCTTTTTTGTACTTTCGTCGATATTCTTTGAAAATGTATTCTCGACAGTAGAGATGATTATCTCACTCTTGCATTGGGATAATTTTCGATTATTGTAAGCGGTAACATTAGCATTAGTTGCACAATTAAAAAAGGAAAATAAAAAAAATTTTTTAAATAAAAAAAATACAAAAATATTTTTTTTAATAAATTAAGATATATATAATTATTACGTTTGTTTCTTCGGTGGAAAATTTCCGTCCTCTCGTATAATTTGCATTGTTGAATGAACTTCTTTCGAAAAAAAACTAAAAAAACTTGTCTGTCTGTTCGGTACAAATTTTGCTATATTTTGTTATACAGGGTGTCAAAATAACCTGTAAAACCCTGTAAACATTTGAAATGGAAGGTTCCTTGGGTCATTTAAAGCGACATTTTTCGTCAATTTTCCGCGATCGTCACTTTCGTGATCGTCAATTTTACGCTCGTCACACGCTGCGCTGCAATCAATCGCGTCGATTCCAGTTATATTACTACCATAGCTGTGCTAATAGTATAATTGTCTTGTGTCAATACCGAACACCTACACTATGGCTACAATAAGAAAATTTTCTCGGAAGCAACTGCACGAGCTAGTAAAAGAAAGCACAAAACGGTTGTTTGATGAAAAAATGAAAGATTTAGAAGAAAAGTTAGTTTTCATTACAAAGTGCCCCCCTGAGAAAATTGATGTACTCCAACATACCATTAAGGTTTTTAAAATAATTTATAAGCGCAAATGGCTCGCGTGCAATAGTACAGAAAGCCGTTTCCTGGAAAAGCATCAAGAATGGCTAAATCAAGAAATTTCCATTCCTTGCAGTTCCACAGGTCGCGGTCGACCAAGCAAAGAATTCAAAGAATTAAGTGACCGATCAAAGCGACGAAAGACAATGGAGCTTAGAATGAATGTCCCTCTCGATAAATTGACATACGCGACACAGATGAGTCAGCGAGCTGCAGGTAATATTGACACCGCGAAAGTAATTAACGATATTACTAAATCTCCAAGCAGTGCAGCGAAATTTCGTAAAGCAACCCTTATTGGTAGTCAAAAAACTACCACGAAAAAACACTCGCCAGAAGAGGCTCTGGCAATATTTGTCCAAGCTAATTTGACTATGAATCAATACGAGGTGATCCATCAGGCCAACAGAGATGTATATCCATGTTATACGTATCTGCAAAAAGCTAAGCAAGATTGTTATCCACAAAAAAGTGTTGGTGAAACTTTTGCCGAGGTGAAATTGCAAGGTTTGGTCGATCATACAACTTTTAGACTGTGTAAATATTTGGAACCAGTAATCGAGAACTTCCAAAGTGAAAACAAAGATTTTGTACTTATATTTAAGTGGGGTTGCGATGGATCCCAGCAAAAACAATATAAGCAAACATTTGAAAATTATAGCGACAATGATGCTAATATTTTTCTGAGTTCCCTTGTGCCAATGAGACTATTGTGTGGGAAACAAATTATATGGCAGAACCCTTGCTCATCGTCACCAAGATTTTGCAGGCCTATCAGAATGCGATTTGTGAAAGAAAATAAGGACATCACTAATGAGGAGATTGAGTGACGAGCGAGCAGTCATCGCGAGCAGATGTGTTTATTTACGCTCCGTTCAGATAGTGCTCGGATATCTTGTCAATTCTACGTATAGTGTATAAAGTGAATTCCTTATACGCTATTTAGTGTGTAATCTTTAGTCCACGAGGATCTAAAAAATTCTAAATATGGCCTCTGACAACAGGGGTCACCAATCCAACGAAAGCCAAAGTTCTTCTCAAGCCACAGTTAATAAGTCGTATGCGAATGTAGCGGCAAAAAGTTCACTTCCAAGGAAAGACCAGGCCATCGTACTTGATTCCATCGATGGACTCTCTAACGACGATTATATAGACGGTTTGGAGAAACTGATCAACACCAGTGATATAATATTTATCTCCAAAATCTCCGGTGGCAGGGTCTGTGTATTTTTATCCAGTGTCTCCATAATGGAAAAGATATCGGATAAGTCTATTCAAATAGGTAATCTCTCACTGAAAATTAGACCGTTAATGGAAAAAAACAAAAGAGTTGTAATCTCCAATGTTAGTCCTGTCATACCTCATGATGTGATAGCCAATTTATTAAAAAGTAAAGGGTTAACAATAGCCTCACAAATTAGTTACATTCGAGCTGGCTTAAATAAACCGGGTCGGTCTCACATATTATCGTTCCGACGGCAAGTTTACATCAAGGAAGAAGATGTGCATCTTCTACCTGAATCTCTACAAATATGTTATGATGACACGAATTACTGGATATATTTCAGCACAGATTCTACAAGTTGCTTTATATGTAAACAGAAAGGACATATTGCTAAGATATGTCCCAATACTACTGACATTTCTACAAGTACCATCAACAACGCCGAGGTTTCCAAGGACTCAGTGTCTCAGTTCCCGGAAATCAATACTAATCATTCGAATACAGGTTTAAAAAGAAATGCTCCACCGTCAACTTCTTCTGACAACACTACTGAAAATCCATTATCGAATAGTCCATCCTTGGATCATTATGATAACAGCTCTTCACCGAATTTGGAAAAATTAACTAAAACAGACTTTTTAAAACCCAAGGCCAAAAAACCGAAGACTATAGACGCTACTAGTCTCAACGCTCCTTCTCGAGAAGAAATGTTACCGAATCTAGAAGAAATGTTACTACCAGCAAAAGAACTAATTGAACGGTCTTCTTCATCTTTAGTTTTAGACTATAATCAATTCAAACGATTCTTAGTCAAAACTCTAGGACAACACAACTTATTGATTATTGCACAAGAATTCACAAACGACGTAGTAGGCTTGATTAAAATGATTGACGTAGTGAGACTTCATCTAGAAGACCGATCTCTTAAGGCGAGGTGTTCCAGAATCAAGAAAAAACTTCTACTGCAATCTACTTGTGATCCTTCATTGGACTCTGATCAATCCCAATCGTCTGACTGCTCTTTCTACTAGCAACGATAATACTTACACTTCAATGGCTTCTTTGTGTCACAAAGATCTTAAAATCCTATTCTGGAATCCAAGAAGTATCTTGACAAAAAAGGAAGAGCTACCTAAACTCCTCATTGACACGGATATTTTTGTGTGTGTTGAATCTTGGCTCTCGGAAAGTGACTTTCATCTTAGCGGTTTCAAAACATTCAGAAAGGACCGATCATATGCTGTAGGTGGTGGTATTCTTATTCTTATACGTAATAATTTAGCTTTTATTGAAATCAACAACCTTCTTAGTCCAGATGAATCGGTAGAACTGGCAGGTATTAAACTCAATAACATTCAGCCTTCTCTTGATCTCATAGTGTGCTACAGAGCCCCAGGTCTTACACTCTCCCAAGTACAGTGGGATTCAATCTTTGATAACATTGATAATCGAAACCACACCATTTTTATGGGTGATTGGAATTCTCACCATATAAACTGGAATTGCGAGAAGAGTGATCTCAATGGGGAAAGGTTATTCAGCAGCTTCACCAACTCCAATTTATTTCTTCACAATTATAATTCTATTACACATTTTCAAACACGCAATAATATCTCAACTGCTTCGAATATAGATTTAATTTTCTCGTCTATAAACCTAATTGAAAAAATCAATGTCACAGTTGATGAGGAGACTTTGGGTTCTGACCATTTTCCGATAGCTATAAATGTTTATTTAAGTAAATACGTATATCGCAAAAAAACCTTTAAACTCAAATCAGTACGCACAGATTGGGAAGGAGTGGATACAAATCTTAATGATATGTTCGCCCACTTCTTCTCTCCCGAGTATGATTTAATGAAGGCGGATGAGAAATATTCACTTTTTATACAGATACTAACGAATGCTATTACTTTCAATACACCAAGAAAGAAATCTGTTCCCAATAGTATACACAGGAATCCGGTCCCTTGGTGGGACTCCGAGTGTGACAAGGCTAAAAGACTCAGAAGAGCGGCTTTCAAAAAGTGGAAACACACCAATGATCTGGTTGACTTCTTCTTATACAAAAAATCAGTAGCCATAGCCAAACGCACTTTCAAACAAAAGAAAAGAGAAAAGTTTAAAGAATTCGCCGAAAAAATAAATTTTAACACTAAAGGAAAGCACGTTTGGAATACTGTCAAAATACTAAAAAATAAATGGACGAAAATAATACCTTTTCACACTACGGAAAACCACCAAACAGCTGGGATAATCAACGATGCCTTGGATAAAATTAGCCCTCCTTGGGCTCCTACAGACCCTAATTATCTACCAACCTGTGATGAAAATGTCTTTCTAAGCTCACCATTTACTTTTGCTGAGTTCAACCTGGCTCTTAGAAATAAAAGATCCGGTTCAACTCCTGGTATGGACGGTATTGATTATGAAATTTTAAAGGTAATGCCAGTAAAATATAAATTGGTTCTTCTAGATATTTTCAATGAGATGCTCGACACTAGTATATACCCAGAAGAATGGAGAAATTCATACATCCACTTCATTAGTAAATCAGATGGAAAAAGTGTCAGGCCAATCTCTCTAACATCTTGTTTGTGCAAGCTGTTTGAAACTATGTTAAAATTCAAATTAGATTGGTGGGTTGAGAGTAATAGCATTGTTCCCAAAACCCAATCCGGTTTTCGTAAAGGTCAATCAACAACTGATAATTTAGCTAATTTTCTCCTCAATGCCGAAGAAGCTTTCAGCAATAAAAAAGACTTATTGGCGGTATTTCTGGACATAAACAGTGCTTTTGACAGCGTTAATGTGGATATTCTCTTAAGGAAATTAGCGGACATTGGATGTTCACTTAAAGTAATCAAATTTATAAAATTTCTAACTCATGAAAGATCAATCTATGCCGACATCACACAAAACAATGTCAGGAAGGTTTATAAAGGCATTCCTCAAGGCGGCGTGCTAAGCCCACTCTTGTTTAATATTTATATTTCTAGAATTGCTCTAAATATACCTAGAAGTGTTATAGTCTCGCAGTTTGCTGACGATCTTGCTCTATACTGTAAAAGGTCCTCAGCAGAGTCAAGTACAAACCTTTTGGAAAAATCGATCTCTATGATCAATAAGAACCTAAGGGATCTTGGACTAGATCTATCTCCGCAGAAAAGCGTCTTTGTACACTTTAATAAACGTAATATTCTACCTGGAGAGACCAAAATTATGATAAATAATGTATCTATTATATCTAGGCAGACTATGCGATTTTTGGGTATAACTTTTGACTATAAATTGTCCTTTAAACATCAGATAGAGCACGTTCAAAAAAGGTGCCATAGTGCAATTAATATAATAAAATTTCTCAGAGGCACTTGGTGGGGGGCACACCCTGAAACATTAATAATATTATACAAGAGTTTTATTCGGTCTATAATAGACTATGGTAGTTTTGTTTATTTTCCAACACAGAAGAAACAGATTCAAGCACTTGAAAAAATTCAATACTGTGCTATAAGATTGGCTTTGGGATTCAGATGCAGCACTCCTACCAACATTCTCTTATCCACATCCAAACTGGAGCTTTTACAAGAGCGCTTCAAATTCCTGTGTAATAATTATCTATGTAAAATCCATTCTAACACAGGTCTATTAATTTACAACACTGTTACCAGGATTAGGAGAGCTATAAACACTCGTAACTCTAAACTTAAACTTAGTAATCGATTGTTGCTTCATTGTTTAAAGGACCATGGCAACCTAGTTGATTGTATATACTCTTCAAACTGTTATAGTGTCTATAATTATGACTATTCCGCCCTACTTCATGAAATCCACATTGATGTTGACTTTGGTCGAACTGTGGCTAAATCCAGGAATCCCAACCTCTTAATTGACGATCTCTTGCGTGAAAAGGGTGCAATCTCTATATTCACAGATGGTAGTAAAAGTAAGGACGCCACCGTGGTGGGAACAGCCTCCATATGTCAAAATCTTAATTTATCAGTAGTAAGCAGTATAAATCGTAATGCATCCATATTTACAGCTGAGTGCATTGCACTTATGAACGCCGTAGACATTGCTATCAATAACAAAGACAAATGTTTCATTATATTTTCCGACTCTCTAAGCTGTCTAACTTCCCTTACATATCCCTCCTTTAATGTTAGCCTTAACCCTTACATACTCAATGTCAGGAATAAAATTTATGAACACAGCATAAAATATCCCGAATCCAATAAAATTTTACTTTACTGGGTACCGTCCCATCTGGGTATTCATGGTAATGAAAAAGCTGATGAGTTAGCCAATATTGCCAGAAACAGTGCTGTTCCAGACAGCCCTCTCAAAATACCGCATACGGATTTGAGGGAAATCTTCAAATTACGTGCTTTCATTAACACCAATGAATACATAATTAATGAAGGTCGATACAAGGGCAAAAATTATTTTGAACAATTCCATGACGGTGGAAGAAAACCCTGGTACTCGGGGAAAAATTTATCTCGAAAAACCATTGTGACCATAAACAGAATTAGATCTGGCCATTACAGTCTTAACTTCTCTTTAGCGAAAATCAATGTGGTAAACAACCCTGGCTGTTCATGTGGATATGAGGCACAGGATATTGACCATATATTATGGCAATGTCCTGTCTATGATACCCATAGATTAAAATTTATACATAACCTAAGACAACGGGGTTTTTCTCTTCCAATGTCATGCAATGTTTTAATCCACAGACCTACAAACAGTGTATGTAAGATCCTATGTTCCTTTCTGGATAATTGCGGATTATTTATATAATGTCAAGTACTGTTTACATATCATTTACTGCAACGATTAATGTCATATAATTTCTTGTAATACTGTGTATGTAATACTGCTTGCAGAATAACCTCTTATTTGAGGTTCCTATTGCATAAATAAAAAAAAAAAAAATGAGGAGATTGAATATGTGGAAAGCCAGACCAGAAATTTGCAACCGACAAGCGTTAAGGAAAACATTAAAATAAATCACGTATTACTGTTAACAATGGTGGATGGAAAAGTGTGTAATGCCGCCACTGACACTTCTTCGACAATGCGCTGCTACATATGCAATAAAACGTCAAAAAGCTTCAATGACTTAACGAAGGGAAGCACAGAAAATCCTGATATATTTAAATTTGGACTGTCGATACTAAATCGATATTAAAATACTGTCGATATTAAAAAGTGACCAAGAAAAAATCCATACTGTCAAACAAAACGTGCAAAAAGAATTTCGCGAAAAAATGGGATTGCTGGTGGATGTACCGAAAGCTGTGTAACGAATACATCCAAGGCGCGAGGCTTCCCCACAACGCGGCCACCGCGAGATGGCCGCCGCGACGTAAACGCACAAGCAGCGAGAGAAAGGGTTACGTACCGCGAGCCGCCGCGAGAGGGCTACCGCGGCATAGAGCGCTCTCGCTAGAAAGGGTTAACACAGAGGTGTATATAAGGACACTTAAATCTCGGTGTAGTCGTCGGAGTCTTCCCGGTGTACCGAGTTCACGCATGAGATTCTCTCAAGCAATCGAGACCGTACCGAGTCGACCGAGACTTCCCGATCCGCACCTCTACTCCTTTCCTGCAGTGGTAAGCGCCCACAGGAATAACCCGTCACCGCTCTACTCCTTTCCTGCAGTGGTAAGCGCCCACAGGAATAACCCGTCACCGCTCTACTCCTTTCCTGCAGTGGTAAGCGCCCACAGGAATAACCCGTTACCGTCCTACTCCTTTCCTGCAGTGGTAAGCGCCCACAGGAATAACCCGTTACCGTCCTACTCCTTTCCTGCAGTGGTAAGCGCCCACAGGAATAACCCGTTACCGTCCTACTCCTTTCCGGCAGTGGTAAACGCCCACCGGAATAATCCGTCACCGTTTCACTCCCGTTCCTGCAGTGGTAAACGCCCACAGGAATAACCCGTTACCGTCCTACTCCCGTCCGGCAGTGGTAAACGCCCACCGGAATAACCTGTCACCGTTTCACTCCCGTTCCTGCAGTGGTAAACGCCCACAGGAATAACCCGTTCCCGTTCTACTCCTCTCCTGCAGGGGCAAGCGCCCACAGGAATCACCCGTTCCCGTCCTACCCCTTTCCTGCAGTGCTAAGCGCCCACAGGAATATTTCGTTAACGTTTCTCGCCGTACCGTAAACTACGCCGTCATAAAAATTACAGCGTTAGCCGTCACCGGTAGAAATTACCACCGTTACCTACCGACCAAGGGTCATAAAGAAGAGACCCTAATCCCGGCGTTCTTTACGTACCAATCATATACTATTGTTACCATTTACCTTGTTAACTATATCTATACAGAATATATACATCTTTACCTACAGAAACCGTACTGTCTCATTTGCGATAACCAAAACCCTCGACAGCCGACTGAGCCGGCAATTCTCCAAATTCCGGATATTACAGCTGGATACGGTAATACCAATGATGGTAATACGTCACGTAGATTTTTTAACAATCCAGAAAAAGTTGCTGATATCACAGGGTTAGACTTGGAATTAATAAAGAAATTCAAAATAATATTAGAAGTATTATCTTCTGGCTTCGAAATAGACGTGGAAAAATTCTCTACGTACACTATGAATACGGCAAAGTATTATGTAAAGTTATATTCTTGGCAACCTATGTCACCAACAGTGCATAAAATTTTAACACACTCAACAAGCGTTATAACACATGCTTTATTACCAATCGGCCAGTTGTCGGAAGAAGCTGCGGAAGCCAGGAACAAACATATTCGCCAGTACAGGGAAAGGTTCTCACGAAAATTTTCCAGAACAGAATGTAACGAAGATATTCTGAATAGGCTCTTGTTGACCTCGGACCCCTACTTAAGTAGCATAAATTATAAAAATAATAGAAAGAAGCAGCCCTTTACAAAAGAAGCACTGGAATTTTTGAAACCAAACAGTAATTTAAATGATTCTAATGAATATGTAGATAGAATTTAATTGTATACAAATCGTATATTTTCTTAATAAATATTACATTTTCTTCGTGTTTTTATGGTGTTTTAATATCAAATCCAATTTTCTATTACATTGAGAGTTCTTTTTTAAATTGTGGCGGCTATAAATATAAATTATGACGCTACTTACATCATAGTATTACATATGAACACCCATAAATATACTTATTATCACTAGTATGTAGTCAGATATGACTTTTTTACTCATAAACTAACTGTATAACGTAGGAAAAACAAGACAATATTTTTGGCCAAGTTTTTAGCCGAAATACCGCTCTGTGCGACGGTTACAGTCGTAAATCTTAATGTCTATGGCGCGAATGTTAAACACATGAACCGAATGTCGGTGACGATGCGATTGAAAGTCGAGGTCGCGAACAGGAGGGACCAGTTGCATTAAGAATGTCAGAAGTAAAGTGCTACAAGTGTAATGGCATGGGCCACATCGCCAGAAACTGTAAAATACCAAGTAAAAACTAGCTGGTTATTGTTGCTCGCTCGCTTCGCGAGCTCGCGGGTGGGGTTGTTATTGCGCAAGGGTTAGTGGTACGCATTGCTAGTGGGGCATACATTTCTTAATGGTTTTTTTATTTATTTTGTCTGTGACTCTCCACGAGCCACACAAAGAACTTCCCGATTCGTTAGTTGTAAGCGGTAACATTAGCATTAGTTGCATAATTTAAAAAAAAATGAAATATATATAATTACGTTTGTTTATTTGGTGGAAAATTTCCATCCTCTCGTATAAACTGTATTCTTGAATGAACTTCTTTCGAAAAAAACTAAAAAATCTAAAAAACTACTTGACCAATATGGACCAAAATCTAATCAGCTCTAAGTTACGACGGGGCACATCGATTGCATCATTCATCATTCTGATCGCATTGTTACTTTTTCAGAAAACGTTAACGAAAAATTTGATAACATAAAAACGGCCATACGCACACACACACACACACACACACACACACACACATACTAACAATTTGATAAAAATAGTCTAAAATGACTTCAATAACCATGAAACGTGAAGATCTGCTAAAAAATCGATTTTCGATTTTCGGGGTAATTACAGTAACTTCCCTATGAATCGGGAAGTTAATTATAACACAAACAACGATCAAGAAATGAAATGCTTTAACTGTGGAGGATATGGACATTTCTCGTCAAAGTGTGTCAAACTTGTAAGAGGGAGTTCATTATCGTGCAGTATCTGCAAGAAAAACAGTCATCAGGACAAGGATTAATGTTACTTCAGGAACAAGAGCAGAGGTAATATGAGAAGTAAGCTGATCTCTTTTCTAGCACGAGACACGAGGACTAATAATTGGATAGTGGATTCAGGCACAACGTCACATATGGTGAATGACAGAAGTCTAATAACTAATATGAAAAACATCAGTACAAAAATAGAAGTGGCAAAGATGGATGAAACCATGAATGCTGAAGGATCGGACAATGTGAACTCCGTCAATGCAACCTAAAAAATGTCATTTACGTTCCTGTACTAGCAGCAAATCTGTTGTCAGTGACCGCTATACCTGAAACTGGTGGGAACGTGGAATTCCTAGGAGATAAAGTAAAAATTGAGAAGAATGGAACTGAGATCGTGGGACATAAAAACGAAAAGGGTCTATTTGAAATTAATGTAGGAGGGAAACGAGAGCAATTCTCATACTTGGCTACATCAGAAAGTTCAGTTGAAAAATGGCACCGAAGATTGGGGCACTTAAATTAAGTTACAAGGTGTGAGAAATTTAATTGATATATCCGCAGAAATGAATATAAATAAATCTGACCTGGATAAATTTGTTAAAATATGTGATACATGTTGTAAAGCTGTGATGTATACTTCGGGAGAAGTTTGCCGGCTCAGTCGGTTGTCGAGGATTCGTTCCGTAAATGATAACTCTTTGGCTTCTTGGGTTTCTACTTGAAGATATATATTTACAAGATAAAATATGTACAGAAATAAAGCGTAGTGGCGGCGTATCGAGTCTTATGGACTCGGCGGTAGCGGTGGTTCGGTGGTTGATCGCGGTTTCGATCGTTCGTGACCTAGTTTGGTCGCGGTCGGTATGACTTAAGAGATCAACGATATCTCTTAAGCGGCGGACTAGATCGGGAATCGGTAAGCAGGAATCTGCAGGGTGAGGTCTGGCATCAAGAAAGTGTAGTGGTGTTGACCGCCCACAGGAAGGGAATCCTCCGGGTGTTGGCCGCGTAGGCTGCGGATTTTAATAGTCGAGGATCGGAAATGTACGGTGGGATTTCAGGAAGTGTGGTGGTTTTGACCGCCCACTGGAAGGGAATCCTACGGGTGTTGACCGCGTAGGCTGAGGAAACGGTATTTCACGGAACGGGAAGAAGTCGCGGTTTCGGTGCGTTTCGGTGGGCTATCTGCCTCGCCGTGCTTGCTCGGAAACTCTGACTTCCCTTGTGCACCGCTGTGCTGGCCTATTTATTCTTACCTCGCTCTAGTATCACTTGTGAGAAACGACGCTGTCGCGGTTGTTTCGGTACTCGCGTCTCGTGGCATGTGTGCTCCGGTTTCGTATGTGAGAAACTCTCATTAACGTACTGGCCACCTAGCGGACATTACGGTACTGCCGTTGCGTCTCGAGCGAGAGTGAGGAGTCTCGCGCCTACAAACGTACTCGTTACAAAGCAAAGCATACGAGAGAATATTTCAGAAACAATAGAACAAGGGCGATATGACCACTAGAGTTGGTGCATACAGATGTGTGTGGCCCTATAGGACCAGATACGTGGGATGGTAAGAGATACATATTAACGTTTGTTTGGGATTGGCTGAGCGTGTCGACAGCGTGAACGCGCCGATTTACTGCGCCGCCGCGCTATTGGCGGATTCACGCGTAACAGCGAGATCGAGAGTCGATAAGCAGCTCGCAGTAGCTTATGCCAGCACTGTCGGACGTCGATTACAATCGATTATCGACCCAAAATTGGGATTACTATTGGCGGATCGCTCTATCGATCCGCCAATCAATAGTTCGACGGTGACGGTAAACTGCCAGCTGTTCGACTCCGATCTCAACGTACGTTAGTCGTTCTAACTCGTTCTTCAGAAAACGTCGTTCGTCGCTTGACCGGTTTTCGCGAGTTAGTAGATTCAAAATCTCGGGATTCACTACTTCTAAAAGTGAATATTTCTCAAGGGAAAACTCATCTAGTTCGCAAATAACACACCTTATTCGTCAAATCGAGCCAGAACTAGCTTGTGTTTTGGCCGGTTAAAACCATCCTTGTACATAGTTTCTGTTATACATTGAACGCACCCTAGTTGGGGAAATAAAGTTTAGTTCTAAGTGAAGTGACTTGCTTTAACCCCTTCTAATCCGAAACAACGTTCTTAGACGATTTTACGCATTTTGCAGTTATATACCTCCTGAGAACCAAATACGAGGTAGCTGAAAGAGTGAAAGAATACATAAACGCAGCCGAAGCCAAATGGAATACGCGGTTGTCAAAGCTGAGAAGTGATAGCGGAGGAGAGTATGTTAATAATAATCTAGCAGATTGGTGTAAGTTAAAAGGATTGCACTTGATCGAACGATCCCCTACACACCATAGTTAAATGGTAGAGCCAAAAGACTGAATAGAACAATAATTGAAAAAACAAGAGCCCTATTCATAGATTCTGGATTAGAAAAGGAAAAGTGGGGAGAGGTCGCCTGCACGGCGACCTATTTATTAAACAGGAGTTCAACAAGTGTCTTGGACACGACTCCGGCTGAGGCGTGGGATCGGAAGGAACGCAACCTCAAAAATATAAAAATGTTTGGATGCACTGCATTTGCCAAAGTCATGGAACCTAACAGAAAGTTGGATGAGAGGAGTAAGAGATACGTACTAGTCGGTTATGATCCATATGGCTATCGACTCTGGGATGCTGAAAATAGAAAAATAAAAATTGCAAGAAACGTAATAGTCGATGAGGAAATGTGTAAAAAGATTGGAACTACCCAAAATGAAGAAACTGCCACGATTTGGATAACAGGTGAACATGAAGAACAAAACACAGAAGGTAGAAATGATATTGAAGAAGAAAGCAGGGAAGACATGCAAGAAACAGAAAAGCAAAACGAATACGAAGAAGCTGAACAAATAGAACAAAGAAGTGATCAAAGAAGATCATTACGTACAAGAAATCCACCGAAAAGGTTTGACGATTATGTTGCTTTATTAACGTATAATGAAGCTGTTACAGGTATAGATAAAACAGAATGGACAAACGCCATAGAGGAAGAAAAGAGGTCCCTTAAGAAAAACGATACCTGGAAAGTAATGAGCAGAGATGAAGTAAACAACAAGAAACTGTTAACGAGCAGATGGGTCTTCAAAGAAAAAGAAAACGGTGAGAAAAAAGCAAGGCTAGTTGTCAGAGGTTGTCAACAGGAGAGTGGAATAGACTACATGGAAACTTTCAGCCCTGTGATAGGTAACACTTCACTCAGAGTGCTTTTTGCACTAGCAGCTACACGTGAGTACAAAATAATAACGTTCGATGTGAAAACTGCCTTTTCATACGGGCAGATAGATGAGGATATACATATGCTACCACCTGAAGGGTACGATTATGGTGACAAAGTGTGCAAATTAAAAAGGCACTCTGTGGTTTGAAGCAAGCTCCATTTAAATGGAACGAGAAGCTTACACACTTTCTCAAAGAAAGAAAACTTGAGAAATTAAAAACTGAACAATGCATATTTAAACAAGATAATAACGATGTTGTTAAATAGAGGGATGGATTTGGGCACTGAGTTCAATACGTCACATTTATTCACTGTAGTTTCGTCAATTACACTAGGCTTAACAATATTACAATGTGAAGGTTTTGTAATCAAGAGCTTGTTGGATTTAATAAACTTTGGTTGAAAATTCCCTTTAGAGTTACGAGATACGTTCACGACGAGTATCGTGAACCCTGATTGTCTTCTTTACCGGTCAAGAGACGCGCGATAAAGAATAGAGTGAGAGTTAGGTTTCTACGTAATGATTGAATAGAACTGAACTAGCGATGGATCAGTTGGCGGCCACAAGGCACGAAGCGACGAGCGATCGAGGGATCGATGAGCGATCCGCCAATCAGTCATCCGTTTCGCGGTTGACAATCGATCGTAATCGACCTCGTCGCGTCGGCCAATCATGCCGCGAGCTGATCATCGACCAATGGATCTCGATCAGCCGAGCGGAGCTGATGCGTGTCGGCTCCCCTCGTGGATACTCGGTCGTCGCCGATCCGCTCAGTCAATCCCAAACAGATGTAATTTTAGGTATCTATGTGGATGATAGCATACTGCTTGGTAAAAATCTGAAACAAATTAATGACCTGCTTGATGATATGAAAAAGGTTTTCGAAATAAAGGTTTGCAAAAATCCAAGCGTGTTTCTAGATATGGAAGTGTGTATTGAAAAAGGAAAAATTAAACTGACACTAACGCAATACACTAAAAAAATCCTAGAACGATACAGGATGGAAGACCCAAAACCTGTGAGAACTCCAATAGTAAAAGGATCAGGGGAAGAAGATGGCCAGAGAGAGTGTACGTTCCCGTACAGGGAGGTTATTGAAAGCCTGCTGTACCTCTTTAGTAAGACAAGACCAGACCTGACATATGCAACAAACTATGGAAGCGGTACACCAACGAACCGAAGAGGTGCAATGTAACGGATGCTAAAAGGATGCTGAGATATTTAAATGGGACGTCTACTAAAGGCATACAATTTTGCAAGAGCACAAACAGTAATATAATAGAAGCCTATTGCGACGCGGTACATGCAGGAGATTTGGAAAGCAAGAAGAGTACAACAGGATATGTCATAATGTACGGAGGAGGGCCTATAAGCTGGTGCTCCAGGAAGCAGCCGATAGTGGCACTGTCAACAACAGAGGCAGAGTACATCGCAGCAGCAGAATGTTGTAAAGAATTACTCCATTTAAAAACTTTGTTACAGGAACTGACAAACCAAGATCATCTGTTAAAGCTAAAAATAGATAATCAAAGTACTATTCAGCTCATAAAGAACAGTGTCGTAAACAAACAATCTAAGTACATAGATGTAAAGTATCATTTCATACATGAGCTGATCAAAAATAAACAAATAGTTGTACAATATTGTAAGACTGAACTTCAATACGCGGATTTATTTACTAAAGCGTTAAATTCGAATAAGTTAATTTTTTGTAAGAATGGATTTGTTGTGTGATGGGTTATGTTCTTTCTAGACTCAAGTGAATACTTATAAAAGCAATCAAACCCAACAAATTAAGAGAGAGTGTTAGAGATATAATTTCATGGGTTGGTGTTTGTTGAGATCGTCCAGGGTTGTCGATGCTCAACTGGTCAATTTCGAAATTAACCAAATGTTGACCTCGTCGATAAAATTAATGCCGTTATTCGGTGCACAAAAAAACAGTTTATTAACATCAACAAGTGTTTAAGCAACGTTTATTGAGAAATAAAAGCGAGCACGCTGTATTTCAATTACCATTCACGGCAGTTTATTTTAAAACGTGTCAGTGTACTCGACCTCCGCACAGTCGACCTCAGGTGTATACAATAGAACAAATAAACTGTGATATATTTTATATCGGATTGTACTCTTATTTCTAATTACGAAGTGAGCTACCTGACTAGCACGAGATCGCGAGTGTGGTTTTTGACCGAGCGCGGTCTCGAAACGCTCGAAATTATCGTACCGAGATCGGTGACGAGAGTTGTTAGATTACGCGTAACCGAGCACGGTGACGTGTTGATGTGAACAGAGCGAGAGCGAAGCATCGGCCCGCCGCCGTAGAGGAACCGCCGAAGATGACGTCACACATCGACAAATAGGTAATTTCGGTGGTAGATGGCCTACCATGCACCTCTACGGCGACAAGCCCTCACGCGTCCCGCCGCTGTCCATCGGGCGTCGCCGACTCGCTCACCCAATCCTGAACAACAACAAATAACAGTAACAACTTAACTACGCGTGACCTATTACTATGCAGACTATCGTGGTCGAAGAAGGTCGTTCAAGGTTCGAAGTCAAAATTGATTCTGATCTAAGTTTTGATGCGCTGCCTCGAAGCCCACTCGTTCCACCCCCGTTGGGGGAAAAAGGGCTTGAAAGGGATGTAAAAGGTCGAAGACTATTGGCTGATGGGACTTGGAGAAATAATTTCTGGGACCACCTCTTGTGGTGGAGGTGGAAGCCCCTTCTCCAAGCCCCGGTGGAAAATTGTAATTTATAACTAACGTGACTTCGAGACAACGCGAAAACAGATCCAAGTGGCCCGCATCTGGTTTGGCTTATTTGACCGTCCCTCTGGTCTCGCTGACCATACCGTCGTTCGAACGCGGAACTGGGGGCTCGGGTACGTCATAAACGGGACTCGAGGGTCCCAAGTTGTAAAGCAATATTCCCGTAATACATTTAACGATGGGATTTTTGAAGTGTCGACCCGCGAGCGTCGCAGATGCCGCTGGATTATCACAAGGGTCCCTTCGTTTGCACGGTTGCTGGAAGACCGCGACGAATTACTGTGGAGGGTCCCGACTCAACAGTGTTGCTTCTAGAAGTACAGGTGGCAACACTGAGAGAGACGGTGTGTGTAAAAGGTATGACTGAGCGCGTGGCTAGATGATGTACGAACGACGGTGTGAACGGTTGGTTGCTATATACGGAGAGAGTAAAACATGTAAAAACGTGGCTGTTTGAAATATCCAAAAGCATCTGTGCAATAGTTATATATGAAAGACGTTTATACCAAAGTGTACCGAAAACAAACGATTCTTAAATATATTTTCAATTATTTTATTGTTCTGAAGACATAAATAACTGCTCACGCACTTTTTCCGCTGAACCTTTGAACAGTAATAGATTATTTTAATGCCCTTTATAAATATAATAAGAAATATATATATATATATATAAATTTAGAATTTAGTGAATTTTTATCGATCGTACTTTTCTTTAATAAGAATTAATATTTTTCGCGGCGCTACGGTTCGATCATTATTTACTTTTTACTTGGCTCTACTGTAGCGAATATGTCAAAGTGACATAAATGTGCTAGTCCATCTAGTAGAGGAAAAAGGAAAGGTGGTTTTTGTGTTTCGTCCTAGACCCGCTAGAGGACTCATCAGTAAGGCTAACTAGCGGGCCCTGCCTTATACACGGGATGTTCGAAGGCGTTTGAAGAACGTATATATACTAATAGGTGACATATTAGTAACTTGCGAGAAAGCCTTCCGGCAATTTGTCCCTCTAAGAGGAGGACATCTTGGGGACGGAGACGGAACTATGGTTTTCTCGTTTTTATTTCACCATTGTCTTTAAATTTAGAATTTAGTGAATTTTTATCGATCGTACTTTTCTTTAATAAGAATTAATATTTTTCGCGGCGCTACGGTTCGATCATTATTTACTTTTTACTTGGCTCTACTGTAGCGAATATGTCAAAGTGACATAAATGTGCTAGTCCATCTAGTAGAGGAAAAAGGAAAGGTGGTTTTTGTGTTTCGTCCTAGACCCGCTAGAGGACTCATCAGTAAGGCTAACTAGCGGGCCCTGCCTTATACACGGGATGTTCGAAGGCGTTTGAAGAACGTATATATACTAATAGGTGACATATTAGTAACTTGCGAGAAAGCCTTCCGGCAATTTGTCCCTCTAAGAGGAGGACATCTTGGGGACGGAGACGGAACTATGGTTTTCTCGTTTTTATTTCACCATTGTCTTTAAATTTAGAATTTAGTGAATTTTTATCGATCGTACTTTTCTTTAATAAGAATTAATATTTTTCGCGGCGCTACGGTTCGATCATTATTTACTTTTTACTTGGCTCTACTGTAGCGAATATGTCAAAGTGACATAAATGTGCTAGTCCATCTAGTAGAGGAAAAAGGAAAGGTGGTTTTTGTGTTTCGTCCTAGACCCGCTAGAGGACTCATCAGTAAGGCTAACTAGCGGGCCCTGCCTTATACACGGGATGTTCGAAGGCGTTTGAAGAACGTATATATACTAATAGGTGACATATTAGTAACTTGCGAGAAAGCCTTCCGGCAATTTGTCCCTCTAAGAGGAGGACATCTTGGGGACGGAGACGGAACTATGGTTTTCTCGTTTTTATTTCACCATTGTCTTTAAATTTAGAATTTAGTGAATTTTTATCGATCGTACTTTTCTTTAATAAGAATTAATATTTTTCGCGGCGCTACGGTTCGATCATTATTTACTTTTTACTTGGCTCTACTGTAGCGAATATGTCAAAGTGACATAAATGTGCTAGTCCATCTAGTAGAGGAAAAAGGAAAGGTGGTTTTTGTGTTTCGTCCTAGACCCGCTAGAGGACTCATCAGTAAGGCTAACTAGCGGGCCCTGCCTTATACACGGGATGTTCGAAGGCGTTTGAAGAACGTATATATACTAATAGGTGACATATTAGTAACTTGCGAGAAAGCCTTCCGGCAATTTGTCCCTCTAAGAGGAGGACATCTTGGGGACGGAGACGGAACTATGGTTTTCTCGTTTTTATTTCACCATTGTCTTTAAATTTAGAATTTAGTGAATTTTTATCGATCGTACTTTTCTTTAATAAGAATTAATATTTTTCGCGGCGCTACGGTTCGATCATTATTTACTTTTTACTTGGCTCTACTGTAGCGAATATGTCAAAGTGACATAAATGTGCTAGTCCATCTAGTAGAGGAAAAAGGAAAGGTGGTTTTTGTGTTTCGTCCTAGACCCGCTAGAGGACTCATCAGTAAGGCTAACTAGCGGGCCCTGCCTTATACACGGGATGTTCGAAGGCGTTTGAAGAACGTATATATACTAATAGGTGACATATTAGTAACTTGCGAGAAAGCCTTCCGGCAATTTGTCCCTCTAAGAGGAGGACATCTTGGGGACGGAGACGGAACTATGGTTTTCTCGTTTTTATTTCACCATTGTCTTTAAATTTAGAATTTAGTGAATTTTTATCGATCGTACTTTTCTTTAATAAGAATTAATATTTTTCGCGGCGCTACGGTTCGATCATTATTTACTTTTTACTTGGCTCTACTGTAGCGAATATGTCAAAGTGACATAAATGTGCTAGTCCATCTAGTAGAGGAAAAAGGAAAGGTGGTTTTTGTGTTTCGTCCTAGACCCGCTAGAGGACTCATCAGTAAGGCTAACTAGCGGGCCCTGCCTTATACACGGGATGTTCGAAGGCGTTTGAAGAACGTATATATACTAATAGGTGACATATTAGTAACTTGCGAGAAAGCCTTCCGGCAATTTGTCCCTCTAAGAGGAGGACATCTTGGGGACGGAGACGGAACTATGGTTTTCTCGTTTTTATTTCACCATTGTCTTTAAATTTAGAATTTAGTGAATTTTTATCGATCGTACTTTTCTTTAATAAGAATTAATATTTTTCGCGGCGCTACGGTTCGATCATTATTTACTTTTTACTTGGCTCTACTGTAGCGAATATGTCAAAGTGACATAAATGTGCTAGTCCATCTAGTAGAGGAAAAAGGAAAGGTGGTTTTTGTGTTTCGTCCTAGACCCGCTAGAGGACTCATCAGTAAGGCTAACTAGCGGGCCCTGCCTTATACACGGGATGTTCGAAGGCGTTTGAAGAACGTATATATACTAATAGGTGACATATTAGTAACTTGCGAGAAAGCCTTCCGGCAATTTGTCCCTCTAAGAGGAGGACATCTTGGGGACGGAGACGGAACTATGGTTTTCTCGTTTTTATTTCACCATTGTCTTTAAATTTAGAATTTAGTGAATTTTTATCGATCGTACTTTTCTTTAATAAGAATTAATATTTTTCGCGGCGCTACGGTTCGATCATTATTTACTTTTTACTTGGCTCTACTGTAGCGAATATGTCAAAGTGACATAAATGTGCTAGTCCATCTAGTAGAGGAAAAAGGAAAGGTGGTTTTTGTGTTTCGTCCTAGACCCGCTAGAGGACTCATCAGTAAGGCTAACTAGCGGGCCCTGCCTTATACACGGGATGTTCGAAGGCGTTTGAAGAACGTATATATACTAATAGGTGACATATTAGTAACTTGCGAGAAAGCCTTCCGGCAATTTGTCCCTCTAAGAGGAGGACATCTTGGGGACGGAGACGGAACTATGGTTTTCTCGTTTTTATTTCACCATTGTCTTTAAATTTAGAATTTAGTGAATTTTTATCGATCGTACTTTTCTTTAATAAGAATTAATATTTTTCGCGGCGCTACGGTTCGATCATTATTTACTTTTTACTTGGCTCTACTGTAGCGAATATGTCAAAGTGACATAAATGTGCTAGTCCATCTAGTAGAGGAAAAAGGAAAGGTGGTTTTTGTGTTTCGTCCTAGACCCGCTAGAGGACTCATCAGTAAGGCTAACTAGCGGGCCCTGCCTTATACACGGGATGTTCGAAGGCGTTTGAAGAACGTATATATACTAATAGGTGACATATTAGTAACTTGCGAGAAAGCCTTCCGGCAATTTGTCCCTCTAAGAGGAGGACATCTTGGGGACGGAGACGGAACTATGGTTTTCTCGTTTTTATTTCACCATTGTCTTTAAATTTAGAATTTAGTGAATTTTTATCGATCGTACTTTTCTTTAATAAGAATTAATATTTTTCGCGGCGCTACGGTTCGATCATTATTTACTTTTTACTTGGCTCTACTGTAGCGAATATGTCAAAGTGACATAAATGTGCTAGTCCATCTAGTAGAGGAAAAAGGAAAGGTGGTTTTTGTGTTTCGTCCTAGACCCGCTAGAGGACTCATCAGTAAGGCTAACTAGCGGGCCCTGCCTTATACACGGGATGTTCGAAGGCGTTTGAAGAACGTATATATACTAATAGGTGACATATTAGTAACTTGCGAGAAAGCCTTCCGGCAATTTGTCCCTCTAAGAGGAGGACATCTTGGGGACGGAGACGGAACTATGGTTTTCTCGTTTTTATTTCACCATTGTCTTTAAATTTAGAATTTAGTGAATTTTTATCGATCGTACTTTTCTTTAATAAGAATTAATATTTTTCGCGGCGCTACGGTTCGATCATTATTTACTTTTTACTTGGCTCTACTGTAGCGAATATGTCAAAGTGACATAAATGTGCTAGTCCATCTAGTAGAGGAAAAAGGAAAGGTGGTTTTTGTGTTTCGTCCTAGACCCGCTAGAGGACTCATCAGTAAGGCTAACTAGCGGGCCCTGCCTTATACACGGGATGTTCGAAGGCGTTTGAAGAACGTATATATACTAATAGGTGACATATTAGTAACTTGCGAGAAAGCCTTCCGGCAATTTGTCCCTCTAAGAGGAGGACATCTTGGGGACGGAGACGGAACTATGGTTTTCTCGTTTTTATTTCACCATTGTCTTTAAATTTAGAATTTAGTGAATTTTTATCGATCGTACTTTTCTTTAATAAGAATTAATATTTTTCGCGGCGCTACGGTTCGATCATTATTTACTTTTTACTTGGCTCTACTGTAGCGAATATGTCAAAGTGACATAAATGTGCTAGTCCATCTAGTAGAGGAAAAAGGAAAGGTGGTTTTTGTGTTTCGTCCTAGACCCGCTAGAGGACTCATCAGTAAGGCTAACTAGCGGGCCCTGCCTTATACACGGGATGTTCGAAGGCGTTTGAAGAACGTATATATACTAATAGGTGACATATTAGTAACTTGCGAGAAAGCCTTCCGGCAATTTGTCCCTCTAAGAGGAGGACATCTTGGGGACGGAGACGGAACTATGGTTTTCTCGTTTTTATTTCACCATTGTCTTTAAATTTAGAATTTAGTGAATTTTTATCGATCGTACTTTTCTTTAATAAGAATTAATATTTTTCGCGGCGCTACGGTTCGATCATTATTTACTTTTTACTTGGCTCTACTGTAGCGAATATGTCAAAGTGACATAAATGTGCTAGTCCATCTAGTAGAGGAAAAAGGAAAGGTGGTTTTTGTGTTTCGTCCTAGACCCGCTAGAGGACTCATCAGTAAGGCTAACTAGCGGGCCCTGCCTTATACACGGGATGTTCGAAGGCGTTTGAAGAACGTATATATACTAATAGGTGACATATTAGTAACTTGCGAGAAAGCCTTCCGGCAATTTGTCCCTCTAAGAGGAGGACATCTTGGGGACGGAGACGGAACTATGGTTTTCTCGTTTTTATTTCACCATTGTCTTTAAATTTAGAATTTAGTGAATTTTTATCGATCGTACTTTTCTTTAATAAGAATTAATATTTTTCGCGGCGCTACGGTTCGATCATTATTTACTTTTTACTTGGCTCTACTGTAGCGAATATGTCAAAGTGACATAAATGTGCTAGTCCATCTAGTAGAGGAAAAAGGAAAGGTGGTTTTTGTGTTTCGTCCTAGACCCGCTAGAGGACTCATCAGTAAGGCTAACTAGCGGGCCCTGCCTTATACACGGGATGTTCGAAGGCGTTTGAAGAACGTATATATACTAATAGGTGACATATTAGTAACTTGCGAGAAAGCCTTCCGGCAATTTGTCCCTCTAAGAGGAGGACATCTTGGGGACGGAGACGGAACTATGGTTTTCTCGTTTTTATTTCACCATTGTCTTTAAATTTAGAATTTAGTGAATTTTTATCGATCGTACTTTTCTTTAATAAGAATTAATATTTTTCGCGGCGCTACGGTTCGATCATTATTTACTTTTTACTTGGCTCTACTGTAGCGAATATGTCAAAGTGACATAAATGTGCTAGTCCATCTAGTAGAGGAAAAAGGAAAGGTGGTTTTTGTGTTTCGTCCTAGACCCGCTAGAGGACTCATCAGTAAGGCTAACTAGCGGGCCCTGCCTTATACACGGGATGTTCGAAGGCGTTTGAAGAACGTATATATACTAATAGGTGACATATTAGTAACTTGCGAGAAAGCCTTCCGGCAATTTGTCCCTCTAAGAGGAGGACATCTTGGGGACGGAGACGGAACTATGGTTTTCTCGTTTTTATTTCACCATTGTCTTTAAATTTAGAATTTAGTGAATTTTTATCGATCGTACTTTTCTTTAATAAGAATTAATATTTTTCGCGGCGCTACGGTTCGATCATTATTTACTTTTTACTTGGCTCTACTGTAGCGAATATGTCAAAGTGACATAAATGTGCTAGTCCATCTAGTAGAGGAAAAAGGAAAGGTGGTTTTTGTGTTTCGTCCTAGACCCGCTAGAGGACTCATCAGTAAGGCTAACTAGCGGGCCCTGCCTTATACACGGGATGTTCGAAGGCGTTTGAAGAACGTATATATACTAATAGGTGACATATTAGTAACTTGCGAGAAAGCCTTCCGGCAATTTGTCCCTCTAAGAGGAGGACATCTTGGGGACGGAGACGGAACTATGGTTTTCTCGTTTTTATTTCACCATTGTCTTTAAATTTAGAATTTAGTGAATTTTTATCGATCGTACTTTTCTTTAATAAGAATTAATATTTTTCGCGGCGCTACGGTTCGATCATTATTTACTTTTTACTTGGCTCTACTGTAGCGAATATGTCAAAGTGACATAAATGTGCTAGTCCATCTAGTAGAGGAAAAAGGAAAGGTGGTTTTTGTGTTTCGTCCTAGACCCGCTAGAGGACTCATCAGTAAGGCTAACTAGCGGGCCCTGCCTTATACACGGGATGTTCGAAGGCGTTTGAAGAACGTATATATACTAATAGGTGACATATTAGTAACTTGCGAGAAAGCCTTCCGGCAATTTGTCCCTCTAAGAGGAGGACATCTTGGGGACGGAGACGGAACTATGGTTTTCTCGTTTTTATTTCACCATTGTCTTTAAATTTAGAATTTAGTGAATTTTTATCGATCGTACTTTTCTTTAATAAGAATTAATATTTTTCGCGGCGCTACGGTTCGATCATTATTTACTTTTTACTTGGCTCTACTGTAGCGAATATGTCAAAGTGACATAAATGTGCTAGTCCATCTAGTAGAGGAAAAAGGAAAGGTGGTTTTTGTGTTTCGTCCTAGACCCGCTAGAGGACTCATCAGTAAGGCTAACTAGCGGGCCCTGCCTTATACACGGGATGTTCGAAGGCGTTTGAAGAACGTATATATACTAATAGGTGACATATTAGTAACTTGCGAGAAAGCCTTCCGGCAATTTGTCCCTCTAAGAGGAGGACATCTTGGGGACGGAGACGGAACTATGGTTTTCTCGTTTTTATTTCACCATTGTCTTTAAATTTAGAATTTAGTGAATTTTTATCGATCGTACTTTTCTTTAATAAGAATTAATATTTTTCGCGGCGCTACGGTTCGATCATTATTTACTTTTTACTTGGCTCTACTGTAGCGAATATGTCAAAGTGACATAAATGTGCTAGTCCATCTAGTAGAGGAAAAAGGAAAGGTGGTTTTTGTGTTTCGTCCTAGACCCGCTAGAGGACTCATCAGTAAGGCTAACTAGCGGGCCCTGCCTTATACACGGGATGTTCGAAGGCGTTTGAAGAACGTATATATACTAATAGGTGACATATTAGTAACTTGCGAGAAAGCCTTCCGGCAATTTGTCCCTCTAAGAGGAGGACATCTTGGGGACGGAGACGGAACTATGGTTTTCTCGTTTTTATTTCACCATTGTCTTTAAATTTAGAATTTAGTGAATTTTTATCGATCGTACTTTTCTTTAATAAGAATTAATATTTTTCGCGGCGCTACGGTTCGATCATTATTTACTTTTTACTTGGCTCTACTGTAGCGAATATGTCAAAGTGACATAAATGTGCTAGTCCATCTAGTAGAGGAAAAAGGAAAGGTGGTTTTTGTGTTTCGTCCTAGACCCGCTAGAGGACTCATCAGTAAGGCTAACTAGCGGGCCCTGCCTTATACACGGGATGTTCGAAGGCGTTTGAAGAACGTATATATACTAATAGGTGACATATTAGTAACTTGCGAGAAAGCCTTCCGGCAATTTGTCCCTCTAAGAGGAGGACATCTTGGGGACGGAGACGGAACTATGGTTTTCTCGTTTTTATTTCACCATTGTCTTTAAATTTAGAATTTAGTGAATTTTTATCGATCGTACTTTTCTTTAATAAGAATTAATATTTTTCGCGGCGCTACGGTTCGATCATTATTTACTTTTTACTTGGCTCTACTGTAGCGAATATGTCAAAGTGACATAAATGTGCTAGTCCATCTAGTAGAGGAAAAAGGAAAGGTGGTTTTTGTGTTTCGTCCTAGACCCGCTAGAGGACTCATCAGTAAGGCTAACTAGCGGGCCCTGCCTTATACACGGGATGTTCGAAGGCGTTTGAAGAACGTATATATACTAATAGGTGACATATTAGTAACTTGCGAGAAAGCCTTCCGGCAATTTGTCCCTCTAAGAGGAGGACATCTTGGGGACGGAGACGGAACTATGGTTTTCTCGTTTTTATTAGAGTAGAGCCAAGTAAAAAGTAAATAATGATCGAACCGTAGCGCCGCGAAAAATATTAATTCTTATTAAAGAAAAGTACGATCGATAAAAATTCACTAAATTCTAAATTTAAAGACAATGGTGAAATAAAAACGAGAAAACCATAGTTCCGTCTCCGTCCCCAAGATGTCCTCCTCTTAGAGGGACAAATTGCCGGAAGGCTTTCTCGCAAGTTACTAATATGTCACCTATTAGTATATATACGTTCTTCAAACGCCTTCGAACATCCCGTGTATAAGGCAGGGCCCGCTAGTTAGCCTTACTGATGAGTCCTCTAGCGGGTCTAGGACGAAACACAAAAACCACCTTTCCTTTTTCCTCTACTAGATGGACTAGCACATTTATGTCACTTTGACATATTCGCTACAGTAGAGCCAAGTAAAAAGTAAATAATGATCGAACCGTAGCGCCGCGAAAAATATTAATTCTTATTAAAGAAAAGTACGATCGATAAAAATTCACTAAATTCTAAATTTAAAGACAATGGTGAAATAAAAACGAGAAAACCATAGTTCCGTCTCCGTCCCCAAGATGTCCTCCTCTTAGAGGGACAAATTGCCGGAAGGCTTTCTCGCAAGTTACTAATATGTCACCTATTAGTATATATACGTTCTTCAAACGCCTTCGAACATCCCGTGTATAAGGCAGGGCCCGCTAGTTAGCCTTACTGATGAGTCCTCTAGCGGGTCTAGGACGAAACACAAAAACCACCTTTCCTTTTTCCTCTACTAGATGGACTAGCACATTTATGTCACTTTGACATATTCGCTACAGTAGAGCCAAGTAAAAAGTAAATAATGATCGAACCGTAGCGCCGCGAAAAATATTAATTCTTATTAAAGAAAAGTACGATCGATAAAAATTCACTAAATTCTAAATTTAAAGACAATGGTGAAATAAAAACGAGAAAACCATAGTTCCGTCTCCGTCCCCAAGATGTCCTCCTCTTAGAGGGACAAATTGCCGGAAGGCTTTCTCGCAAGTTACTAATATGTCACCTATTAGTATATATACGTTCTTCAAACGCCTTCGAACATCCCGTGTATAAGGCAGGGCCCGCTAGTTAGCCTTACTGATGAGTCCTCTAGCGGGTCTAGGACGAAACACAAAAACCACCTTTCCTTTTTCCTCTACTAGATGGACTAGCACATTTATGTCACTTTGACATATTCGCTACAGTAGAGCCAAGTAAAAAGTAAATAATGATCGAACCGTAGCGCCGCGAAAAATATTAATTCTTATTAAAGAAAAGTACGATCGATAAAAATTCACTAAATTCTAAATTTAAAGACAATGGTGAAATAAAAACGAGAAAACCATAGTTCCGTCTCCGTCCCCAAGATGTCCTCCTCTTAGAGGGACAAATTGCCGGAAGGCTTTCTCGCAAGTTACTAATATGTCACCTATTAGTATATATACGTTCTTCAAACGCCTTCGAACATCCCGTGTATAAGGCAGGGCCCGCTAGTTAGCCTTACTGATGAGTCCTCTAGCGGGTCTAGGACGAAACACAAAAACCACCTTTCCTTTTTCCTCTACTAGATGGACTAGCACATTTATGTCACTTTGACATATTCGCTACAGTAGAGCCAAGTAAAAAGTAAATAATGATCGAACCGTAGCGCCGCGAAAAATATTAATTCTTATTAAAGAAAAGTACGATCGATAAAAATTCACTAAATTCTAAATTTAAAGACAATGGTGAAATAAAAACGAGAAAACCATAGTTCCGTCTCCGTCCCCAAGATGTCCTCCTCTTAGAGGGACAAATTGCCGGAAGGCTTTCTCGCAAGTTACTAATATGTCACCTATTAGTATATATACGTTCTTCAAACGCCTTCGAACATCCCGTGTATAAGGCAGGGCCCGCTAGTTAGCCTTACTGATGAGTCCTCTAGCGGGTCTAGGACGAAACACAAAAACCACCTTTCCTTTTTCCTCTACTAGATGGACTAGCACATTTATGTCACTTTGACATATTCGCTACAGTAGAGCCAAGTAAAAAGTAAATAATGATCGAACCGTAGCGCCGCGAAAAATATTAATTCTTATTAAAGAAAAGTACGATCGATAAAAATTCACTAAATTCTAAATTTAAAGACAATGGTGAAATAAAAACGAGAAAACCATAGTTCCGTCTCCGTCCCCAAGATGTCCTCCTCTTAGAGGGACAAATTGCCGGAAGGCTTTCTCGCAAGTTACTAATATGTCACCTATTAGTATATATACGTTCTTCAAACGCCTTCGAACATCCCGTGTATAAGGCAGGGCCCGCTAGTTAGCCTTACTGATGAGTCCTCTAGCGGGTCTAGGACGAAACACAAAAACCACCTTTCCTTTTTCCTCTACTAGATGGACTAGCACATTTATGTCACTTTGACATATTCGCTACAGTAGAGCCAAGTAAAAAGTAAATAATGATCGAACCGTAGCGCCGCGAAAAATATTAATTCTTATTAAAGAAAAGTACGATCGATAAAAATTCACTAAATTCTAAATTTAAAGACAATGGTGAAATAAAAACGAGAAAACCATAGTTCCGTCTCCGTCCCCAAGATGTCCTCCTCTTAGAGGGACAAATTGCCGGAAGGCTTTCTCGCAAGTTACTAATATGTCACCTATTAGTATATATACGTTCTTCAAACGCCTTCGAACATCCCGTGTATAAGGCAGGGCCCGCTAGTTAGCCTTACTGATGAGTCCTCTAGCGGGTCTAGGACGAAACACAAAAACCACCTTTCCTTTTTCCTCTACTAGATGGACTAGCACATTTATGTCACTTTGACATATTCGCTACAGTAGAGCCAAGTAAAAAGTAAATAATGATCGAACCGTAGCGCCGCGAAAAATATTAATTCTTATTAAAGAAAAGTACGATCGATAAAAATTCACTAAATTCTAAATTTAAAGACAATGGTGAAATAAAAACGAGAAAACCATAGTTCCGTCTCCGTCCCCAAGATGTCCTCCTCTTAGAGGGACAAATTGCCGGAAGGCTTTCTCGCAAGTTACTAATATGTCACCTATTAGTATATATACGTTCTTCAAACGCCTTCGAACATCCCGTGTATAAGGCAGGGCCCGCTAGTTAGCCTTACTGATGAGTCCTCTAGCGGGTCTAGGACGAAACACAAAAACCACCTTTCCTTTTTCCTCTACTAGATGGACTAGCACATTTATGTCACTTTGACATATTCGCTACAGTAGAGCCAAGTAAAAAGTAAATAATGATCGAACCGTAGCGCCGCGAAAAATATTAATTCTTATTAAAGAAAAGTACGATCGATAAAAATTCACTAAATTCTAAATTTAAAGACAATGGTGAAATAAAAACGAGAAAACCATAGTTCCGTCTCCGTCCCCAAGATGTCCTCCTCTTAGAGGGACAAATTGCCGGAAGGCTTTCTCGCAAGTTACTAATATGTCACCTATTAGTATATATACGTTCTTCAAACGCCTTCGAACATCCCGTGTATAAGGCAGGGCCCGCTAGTTAGCCTTACTGATGAGTCCTCTAGCGGGTCTAGGACGAAACACAAAAACCACCTTTCCTTTTTCCTCTACTAGATGGACTAGCACATTTATGTCACTTTGACATATTCGCTACAGTAGAGCCAAGTAAAAAGTAAATAATGATCGAACCGTAGCGCCGCGAAAAATATTAATTCTTATTAAAGAAAAGTACGATCGATAAAAATTCACTAAATTCTAAATTTAAAGACAATGGTGAAATAAAAACGAGAAAACCATAGTTCCGTCTCCGTCCCCAAGATGTCCTCCTCTTAGAGGGACAAATTGCCGGAAGGCTTTCTCGCAAGTTACTAATATGTCACCTATTAGTATATATACGTTCTTCAAACGCCTTCGAACATCCCGTGTATAAGGCAGGGCCCGCTAGTTAGCCTTACTGATGAGTCCTCTAGCGGGTCTAGGACGAAACACAAAAACCACCTTTCCTTTTTCCTCTACTAGATGGACTAGCACATTTATGTCACTTTGACATATTCGCTACAGTAGAGCCAAGTAAAAAGTAAATAATGATCGAACCGTAGCGCCGCGAAAAATATTAATTCTTATTATATATATATATATATATAAAATATATATATATATATATATATATATATATATATATATATATTATCACGCGGCCTATTTTCCCGGGTCCCGATACCAGGTAACGAGAGGCGGAAAAACAAGCGGCTACGGGTTTTATAGGTTGGAACCGGGCTGCGTCTAGCCGTGATCGACGCAGTCCACCCGCGATAAACAACGCGAATTCGAACTCTCGCCAAGGTTGTTAATATTTCGGGCGCCAGGCGATCTGAGATGCCCACAAAGTTATTCGCGCAAAGGAGAATTCGAATTCATGTTCGCGAGGACCGGAATAGCTGGTTAAGGGCCAGGATTACACGCTGGATCGGACAGGACGTTCTCCACGGCGAGAACGGACCTCGCAAATGATTAGTACAACACTTGGTGTGAACAAAAGATTTATTTACGGCAGGCAAAAATACTGTGTGAAATCGAATATGGCCACGGACTCTAACGAATGAAAAACTAAGATCGGAATATACTATTGTTTACGGCAATCGGAAAGGATCGGCATGTTCGATAACAAGTCGATACGCACGCGGTTCGCGGATACAAGATGGCCGCGTTGGAATCTGTACGACGCCGGTAACACGTGCGTATTTATCCGCGAGGAACGAAGCGTACAGATCCCCGATGTTACACGCGTTTCTCGGATTAAATAATATTACCCGCGTCGGCAGCAACCCGAGATGTTAGGCCGGCGCGGGGTCGAGATGGAATTGACGAAATTAACAATGTGACTGCGCGCGGCTATTTCGGTATTGAACAATTCGCGACATATCTTACACACGCAAACCCTAGCTAATCGCTCTCACTGGGAACTCGCCAAAGGAACACGAAACGGGCAGCCGATTCTCGGCACACGAAACACGTGGTCGTCAAAAGGACGACCCACGTAAAAACCGACACAAAATCACGAACGCTGCTCGAGCCACTTTACAAGATCGCGAATCAATAATATCGATTTTAAGAGAATCTGGTAGGCACTTACCAACGGCAGCAGGATCGACGCAGCTGAACGGCAGCTTTCTAGATACAACTAAGCGCACACGCGATTATACAAAAACGGCAGCACGATGACTAATTGCTCGGAGAGCCTACGCAGCAGTGACGCGAATTTTCGGTGGCTCGAGGATGCGGAAGTAAGGCGTCCCCTACTCGCTTCGGTTTTTCGCCCACCAATCACTGTCGCTCGCGGTGTCGTACGCGCTGAGGGCCGGCACTCGACAAGAAGGGCCCCGGACCTTGCCGATTTCTCGATTTTCCTTAACGGCGGACGCGCTTCCACCGGGAATGTCTCATGACATTCCAGAACCGCTCGAGCCGCTCCTGCAGGGACCGATTCTGTTGCGGGACGAGACGTCGACGGGACGATTCTTCTAAGTTCTTCTCGTGGTCCCTTAGTCCCTCGTCGGCGTCTCCAGGTTGTTCAGCCTGGGCTCGAGGTTCCTTTCCATTCCTCTGCAGAGGATGTTGTGTTGGTCCGGCGTTCCGAGTGGGCTTGCGAGTCGCAGCTTGGAATTTCCTTTTTCCGGCGGTTCGTTGCGTTGGGGCTCCCTGAGCCCACGCTACGTTCCTGAAATCTTTCCGTCGCGCCAATTGGCACGACGTTCACAAATCTAGAGTATCGGAACTTAGTTCATGTAACGTCCCAGAGAGAGCGCTTTCTGTTTGCGATTTCCTAATTATCCTGCTAGAGGGTGGTCCGGTCCTCGCGATATTCTTTCGGGTTTTCTTTACTAATGTTTTATCGTGACGTGGTTATTTTGCCACGTCACAATATATATATATATATATATATATATATATATATATATATATATATATATATATATATATTTCACATATATATACCTATATATTTCACGGCAGATACAGGTACAGGTTTAGAATAACGTGTTCAAGAAGTTGTATTTTGAATATAATAAACTTTATTTATAGGAAATTGGTAAAACGATGTTTATTTAATGAATACCAGAAACAGAATGAACAGAAAATCAGGAAAAACATAATAACATTGAAATTAACAAAAGAACATTAATAAACAGTAACATAAAATCAATAAAAACAATAAATTTGAAAATGCCGCTCTTTAAGAAAAACAAACAGAGAAGAGCGGCCGCGGTTGTAAAATTTGCTTCCTTCTAGAAGCGCCAGAAGTAACACAACGGTGAGCGGAAGAAGCATCTTGACATTGAGGTGCCACACAGGTATAGCGCATGCACAGTATGGCGGTTGAACAGTACGCAGTTTGGCTGTTGTACAGTACACAGTATGGTTGTTGTGCATCTATCCATGGATCTCTCAAGATCGGTTGACGCGTTTCTGGTTCAATGCAGAGCGGGTTTAGAACGGGATCGGCATCAAACAGGGTATTCAACTACATTGAACATTGTTCAAAACGCCCCCAATTGATTGTGACGTGGCAGGTTTTGCCGACGTCTTTCCGAACCCTTAACGAAGGACCGGGTCACCTCGAGCAGTGCCGAAACGAAAGGGCCATTGCGATCGCTCTCCCTGGGAAAATCCGAGTACCAGTGGCAGAGAATTAACGCGTTTTAAACGTCGCGCCACTGAGCGCGACGCAAAGTTACGGGATCGTAGCCGAACTCCACGTAGGAACCCGGTACCTAATTCCGACCGCTAATTGGCGAAAATACTTCGCGACGAGGCACTCAAAGGACCTATCGCAGCACCGACGCCGTATCGAACATGTCGGGATTGGGGCGAGCCCAGGCCAGCAAGCCTGGGTCCGAGGCCTGGGTCCGAGGCCTTGTGGCGCTGTCAGTGGTGACTCTTCCCCACTGACGGTTTCGTCCTCCCTATTTGGGGGGGTCACAAGGTTAAATCCTCTCGCTCCACCTCCTCGTGGTGGACCTGGGCACCCACTTCGGTGGGTGGCGAACGGAGCGAGGGGTGCAGGGGGGAGCGCCTCGTCCCTCTCTTTATTCTCCCTGGATGGTGACCGTGCCTGAGTACGGGCGCTGCCCAGAGGAGGTGGGATAGGGTGCGTAGGATAGGAGCCGGGTTGCCAGGGGTGTTGTGGGGGGATCTCGGAATGGGTCTATTGGCTTTAACAGATATACTTACCTTTTACTGCTGCACTGCTTCTATATTCTTGCTTATGTTACTTACATTCTTACTTTTGTCCTATTCTACCCTACTCTACTTACCTCTACTTCGACTGTACCTACTTTCACCTCACTCTCCTTTCTTATCATTCTACTTTACTTTACTTACCTTCTTATTTATTTTATTGTACCTACCCCTTCCTTGTTACTTATATTATTACTTACCGTTTTAATTACTCATACTTACCTTTTACCTGTTTTACCTACCTTTTGTAGTTATTCTCACTTACCTTTATACTTACCTTCACTTACCTTTATACTTACCTTCACTTACCTATTCATCTATACCTTTTTTAGTTATTTTTACTCCCCCTTTTTATGTTATTTTATTTTAATTTTACTTACCTTTTTCACTCTTTATTATTGTATATTTCACTTATCTTGTTCTTACTTACTCTTGTTCTATATACTTACATTCTTCTTGTCCTCACCTCCACCGTATTCTCGCTTTCTTCTTCTTTTCTTCGCCGACGTCCCGTTCCTCCGTACCTTCGTGTGCCTACGCCTTCCTTTGAGCTCCTCCCCCCCGTCGGGTTGGACCTTTTTGTATGATGCTGTGCCTAGTACCGGCACAGGAAGCGTGGGCGAGCGGGCGCTTTCTGGGTCGTTATCCTGCGACCGCAAGTCGACGTCGGTGGACGACTTGGCCACGTCGAAAGCAACGGTAAAAAGCCAGCAACTAGGGTTGACGACCACGGATAGTAAAATGGAAACGATTTTGAATAGATTGCATACAGACCCAGTGATAAACGATTCGGATGATAGCCTTGGGCTGCTATCAGAGTTCCAGGAAGGAGAAGCGACCATAACGCCGGATCTAGGTATTCCTAGCCCGGTGCCGAACAAAGACTCGGGACGAATGCCTCGTACATCAACCCCGATTAGTAACCCTTTCGAAAAGAGGGTATTTACCCCGAGAAATACCCTGGCTAGAAGCCCGCCTGAAGGGCTAACCCCGATAGGTAAACCGAGTGCTATAGTTGTGAAAGGTGTCAAGCCGATCAGACCGACGCTTACTGCGCCGCTCACGCCGTTGAAGACTCAAGCTAGAAGCTCTCCCAAGACACCATGGGTAGGGCAAAATAAACCACAAATTCTAAAAGTGACCGAATGGAACACAGGCAAGCCTCTGGATAGCAGTACACACTGCTTCCACAGGCCTTTTTTTTTTTTTTTTTTTTTTTTTTAGCGTGAGGGAAATGCTTTTACGCATACCCCAGTCCCCTGGGAGAGACATGGGGTTATGTGGGGCTACGTGGCCAGAAGGGCTCACAATACCCACTAAAAACCTCACGACAACCTTCCCTAAGCTATTCGGGGGCGGCTGGGATCTCCAAAGAACACAACCAGCCATCCCCCTTCGCCCTTGGCCCCGTGTGGGGCCTCGTCCCGGGGGGGGGAGAGAAGCTCCCCCCAGCAATACCTAAGCTATCAGGGTGTAAGCAGGTTGCCCACTTACACCCCCCTTCCCTGGGCCGTTCGGTGGGCTTCGCGAGTCTCCAGCTCGCTCCGCCCAACGACCCCCGGAGACCCCGTTCCTCGCTCGAGGAGCCCTTAACAGGGCTCCCGGCCGAGGGACGAGGTTGCTGCGCGCGACAAGGAGGAGACGGAGGCAGGCACCCCGCCCGCGTCCGTCTCCTCCCCCACTCCCACCCCCTCCCCCCGGGGCCACATGGCACATGTGGCCGGGAAACCGGGATTGGGTGGGGGGCCGGAGCAGTCCCCCCCACAAAAGACCTCCCCGATTTGGGATGCCTCTTCGGGGGAGGCGGGAAGGACTTAGTTTGCCCCGCCTCCCCCGGTCCGTCGCCTGCCACGTGCAGGGAGCCGGCGGCCCCCGCGAGGTCGCCTCGCGAGGGCCAAACTCCTGGCGGAGAGGGGGTCGGCTTCCCTCTCCCTCTCCGCGGTCTCCTTCTGCTCCATGATCTCCTCACAGAAGGAGACCACGGCCTTGTGCGACCTTCCGCCGCCGACCATGTGGTCGACCACAGCCGGCAGCGAAAGGTCCCCTCCCACAACGCTTCTCAGGACACGGCGCGGCGCCGACCACGCCGGACATTCCTCCAGCGTGTGCCGCGCCGTGTCCAAAGCCTCCCCGCAGTGGTGACACTGCTCGGTGGGTTCTCTCCCGATCCACCGCAGGTACCGGCCAAAACAACCATGGCCGGACAGCACCTGGGTGGATCTGTAGGTGAGCCGAACTCGCCTCTCGCACCATTCTTCCATAATGGGCAAGAGGGCCCGGACTATTGGCCGGCCCGAGTCCTCGGCCAGAATTTCTGACCGCCATCGGGCCAGCGTCTCTTGCCGGGCCTGGCGCTTCCGCACTTCGATCCCCTCCTCCCCGTCTGGGTCCGCCTCTCCCCCGCGCAACGAGCGGACGGCCGCATATACGACCGCCCGCTCCCTTGCTACGTGGTGCAGGGGAGCAAGACCCGCGAGGAGGCACGCCGCCTCGCTGGAGACGGTGCGATAACCCCGTATGGCTCGCAGGGCCAGCCGGCGCTGCACCTTGTTGCAAAGTGCTTGACTGCGCCGGCTGACCGACAAAGCGTCGGACCACACGGGTGCCCCATATAGGAGCTTGCTATGCACCACCCCCGTATAGAGGCGGCGGATACGTCCATCGGGCCCCCCAATGTTGGGCAGCAACCTCGCAAGCGAGGCCGCCACCCTTTGCGCCTGGGGGGCCACCCGATCGAAGTGCGCTTCGAAGCGCCAGCGACTGTCGAGCGTCAGGCCCAGGTACTTCATCTCCTGACCGACCTCGACAGTGGCATCACCTACCCGGATCCCGAGTTGGGGCGGCCGCCGACCCAAAGGCAGATCATGTAACCATATCGCCTCCGTTTTGTCAGCGGCTATCTTAAGCCCCAACCCCTGGATCCTACCCACCACAGCGTCCACCACTGCAGTCGCCAGAGCTATGGTTCCCCTCCACGTCTCCCCCTCCACGACCACCATCGTGTCATCCGCATAACAGATGACGCTGGCGTCGCGGGGGAGAGTAGCCCGCAGCACCGAGTCGTACGTGATGTCCCACAGAAGCGGTCCCAAGACCGACCCCTGCGGAACTCCTCGGTGCATGCTATCCCTCTGCGTCACGCCGTACCGGCCAGGGTACTCGAACCACCTGTCCCGCAAGTAGTCCCGAATCAATACTCGGAGGTAGGGGGGCACCCTATGAAATTCTAGCGCCCCCACTACCTCATCCCAGGGCAGGGTGTTGAACGCGTTGGTGATGTCGAGGGACACCGCCAACAACACCCTGCCCGCAGCGACCGCAGCGGTCCGGAGGGAGGCGAGTCGATCGACCGCGTCGATCGTTGAACGCCCCCTCCGGAACCCAAACTGACAGTCGCTGAGGTCGGGACCCACTTCGGACAGGTGCTCAACGAGGCGGTCCGCTATGATCTTTTCGAAGATCTTCGCCACCTCGTCGAGGAGACACAACGGCCGGTAAGCAGAGGAAAGCTCCGCGGGCTTTCCTGCCTTCCGGAGGAGAACCATCCTGGCGACTTTCCATTCGCGGGGGAAGATGCCCCGGCTCAGGCACGCGTTTAGCACGCCTAATAGAGCCGGGGCGAGGACGTCGAGCGCCGCAGCCAACGCTGGTCCGGGGACACCGTCTGGTCCGGGGGCCTTAACGCCCCCTTCCCTCATCCTCCGGACCGCCTGGGAGAGCTCTGCACCGGAGATACGGAGTCCCTCGTCCCAATCTTGGGACGGAATCGGCGGGTACTCCCTCTCCCCCTCTATAGGGGGGAAAAGGGTGGTAACGACCCGCCCTAGGAACTCCGGCTCCAGCTGCTCCGTCAACGGGGGCGCCCATGGGCGTAATTTGCCCAGTATCATCTTATACGGGCGCCCCCATGGGTCACTCTGAAGAGTGCCCAATAGCTCATCCCAGGCTTTGGCCTTGGCGGCAGCGATCAACCGCTGCAGGGCCACTTGGGCCTCCCTGTAAGCGACGTACAGGGAGGCCATCCTTGCCTCGGCTTCGTCGTCACCCTCCTCGGGATCCCGACGACGTCGCCGCGCGCGGGTGTACCGGCGTCGGGCGCGGACGCTTAATCTTCTAGCGTCCTCGATTTCGCCCGACCACCAATACACTTTCCTCTTCGGGGGGTGGTTTCCTATCCGGGGCATCGAAGCGTCGCATACGCTTTTCATGATGCCCCGGAACCACTCCACCCCCTCCTCCGCGCCGCGCTCTGTGGCCTCCGGCCACACGCAGGCAAGGGCAGCGGCCCTCAGGACGTCCCCGTCTAGTCTTTTCAGCGCCCAGCGAACGGGCGCTGCGTGGGCTGTTCGTCGGGGAGCGGTGCCCGCGGGCTGGGCGGCCTCCATCTCCATTGTTATATAGAGATGGTCGGAGAGGGATTCCCTCTCCTCAGCCACCCGCCAGGCGGACACACGCTCGGCGGCGGTCGAGGAGGCCCAAGTCAGATCCACTATGGACCACCCGTTCCACCGCACGCACGTAGGTACGGAGCCCCGGTTCACCAACCGGAGCTCCAAGCCCCCCGCCCAATCTCCTAGAGCCTCGCCACGCGGAGTGGTCCCGGGGTTTCCCCAAGTGGTTGACTTCGCATTGAAGTCCCCCAGGACCAAAACCTGGCCGTTCATGTTGGGGGCAATCAACGCCCCCAACCGGTCCAGGTATTCTCCAAATTCGGCGAGGCCACAGATGGGCGAAATATAACAGCCCACGATCAGACATCTTCCCCATTGCAACGCCACGATCCCCCGGCCCCGTTCGACCACGGTGCCAGGGGGGTAACCACAGGGAGAACAAGCACCGAGGAGTTCCGCAGGGGTCGGTTCTAGGACCGCTCCTGTGGAACATAACATACGACTCGGTGCTGCGGGCTACTCTCCCCCGCGACGCCAGTGTGATTTGCTATGCGGACGATACACTGGTGGTCGAGGAGGGGGAGACATGGAGGGGAACGATAGCCTTTGCGGCTGTAGTGGTGGACTCCGTGGTGGGTAGGATCGAGGGGTTGGGGCTCAAGATAGCCGCCGGTAAGACGGAGGCGATGTGGCTACACGCATTGCCTCCGAACCGGCGGCCGCCGCCCCAACTCGGGATCCAGGTAGGTGATGCCGTTGTCGAGGTCAGGCAGGAGATGAAGTATCTGGGCCTGACTCTCGACAGTCGCTGGCGCTTCGAGAAGCAATTCGGTCGGTTGGCCCCCCAGGCTCAAGCGGTGGCGGCCTCCTTAGGGAGACTGCTGCCCAATATTGGGGGGCCCGATGGACGGATCCGCCGCCTCTATACGGGGGTGGTGCATAGCAAGCTCCTATATGGGGCACCCGTGTGGTCCGACGCATTGTCGGTCAGCCGGCGCAGTAAAACACTCTGCAACAGAGTGCAGCGCCGGCTGGCCTTGCGGACCATACGGGGCTATCGCACCGTCTCCACCGAGGCGGCGTGCCTCCTCGCGGGTCTGATTCCCCTGCACCATCAGGCAAGGGAGCGGACGGCTTGGTATTTGGCCGTCCGCTCGTTGCGCAGGGGAGAAGCGGACCCGGACGAGGAGGACAGGATTGTAGAAGTGAAGCGCCAGGCCCGGCACGAGTCGCTGGCCCTGTGGCGGTCGGAAACTCTGACCGCCAATACGGGCCGGCCAATAGTCCGGGCCCTCCTGCCCATTCTGGAGGAATGGTGCGAGAGGCGAGTAAGGCTCACCTACAGATCCACCCAGGTGTTAACCGGCCATGGATGTTTCGGCCGGTACCTGGCGTGGATCAAGAGGGAACCCACCGAACGGTGCCACCACTGTCCGGAGGCTTTGGACACGGAGCGGCACACGCTGGAAGAGTGTCCAGCGTGGTCGGCGCCGCGCCGTGTCCTAAGAAGCGAGATTGGAGGCGACCTCTCGTTGTCGGCCGTGGTCGACCACATGATTGGCGACGAGAGGTCGCACAAGGCCGTGACCTCCTTCTGCGAGGAGGTGATGCAGCGGAAGGAGGTGGCAGAAAGGGAGAGGGAGGCCGACCCCCTCTCCGAGAGAAGGATTGCTCTGGCGAGGCGTCCTCGCCGAGCGGCCCGCCCCACGCTACGGGGCAGGCGACGGACCGGGGGAGGCGGGACTCGTTAAGTCCTTCCCGCCTCCCCCGAAGAGGCATCCCAGACGGGTTGTTCTTTTGTGCTGGGGGGGCTATTCCCGCCCCCTTTCCTCTGTCCCCCCGGGGGACGTAAAGATCGTTGGGTCGGGGGAGGGGGTGGGAGTGGGGGAGGGGCGAACGCGGGCTGTGTGCCCGCCTTCGTCCCTCCTTGTCGCGCGCGGAGACTTCGTCCTTCGGCCGAGAGCCCTTTTAAGGGCTCCTCGAGCGAGGAACGGAGTCACCGGGGGTCGTTGGGCGGAGCGAGCTGGAGACTCGCGAAGCCCACCGAACGGCCCAGGGAAGGGGGGTGTAAGTGGGCAACCTGCTTACACCCTGATAGCGTAGGTATTGCTGGGGGGAGCTTCCCTCCCCCCCGGGACGAGGCCCCACACAGGGCCAAGGGCGAAGGAGGATGGCTGGTTGTGTTCTTTGGAGATCCCAGCCGCCCCCGGATAGCTTAGGGAAGGTTGTCGTGAGGTTTTTAGTGGGTATTGTGAGCCCTTCTGGCCATGTAGCCCCACATAACCTCGTATCTCTCCCAGGGGGTACGGGGTATGCGTAAAAGCATTTCCCTCGCTAAAAAAAAAAAAAGGCCCCTCAGACGGAACTCAGCCGTCTTCACGGGCCTGGCGACCTTCACCCCCGTTTCCCGGAGGGTGTCCGCCATGCGCGCCGCCAACTTATCGGCCTTGGCGGCGCCCTCCTGACCTTGGATCTCTAAAATAAGACCCCCGGTCATCGCCCTCTTGGGCCGCACCTCCGCTATGCCGAGGTCGGCCAGGTTGATGGCCCTCCTCGCCAGCGACATGGCCTCGGCCAGGGAGGTCTTGCACCCCTCTGGGGCGGTCAACGTGTCCGCCGCCGTGCGGGGGGGGGGGTGCCGCCACCCTGACCTTGGCGGGGCCACCCTTCTTTCTCCCCTTCTTCGGGGTGGGTGCCCTCTGGCTATCCTTCCCCGGAGGCGCGGCCTTCTTGGGCGCAGCTCCCTTCGCCACCTTTGGGCGGGCCTTGCGCCCCACCACGTTCGTCCACGCTTCCCCCAACGGAGCTGGAACTATCGGCGCCGGGGCAGCGGGGCCTTCTTCCCGGCCTTACCCCCCCCCGGAAGGGCCAGGGAGAGACGCCGGTGGAGCCGCAGGGGAAGAGCCCGAGGGGGCCCCCGATTTGGAGGCCCCCTTCTTCTTCTTCTTCTTCCCTGCTCCCCCCTTCTTCGCCACCCCAGGAGCCGCGTCGCCGGCCGACTCCGCCCGCACCGGGGCAGGAGTAGGGGCTGCCGCCACGACACCGTCATACGAAGGGCGGGTCGGGCGGGGTGCATCGCCCAGCGTGAGCCGGGCCAGATCAGGCACCCCGCCAAACACGGCCCTACTCAGGCGAGCCTGAGTTTCGCGGATCGGGGCGAGCCGGGCGTCCAACAACGCGCCGATCTTGACCAGGAGACCACCATCATCGTCGCCACAGGTGGCGGGGAGGGAAGGTCGCCACCGGCGGCAACCCCGCCGCCAGCCTCTTAGTCGCCATCATCTCCCCTCGGAGGGCAGCATTCGTCTCCCCTAGCTCCCAGATTTCTCGGCGGAGCGCCTCATTCTGCACGTGCAGAATCCTGAGGGCCGCCGAGTCCGGGGCTTTCCCCGCCGGGGGACGAGCAGCAGGGGCAGGAGGAAGGGCATCGCCTCCCCTCCTTATCACCTCCAGGATGGCGGCCTCTGCATACCGCGCCGCCTCCTTCAGGTCCCTGATGCTGGTCCCCTTGAGGTTCCGGCTCTTAAGAGCCGTCTCCTCAACCAGCCGGACTTTGTCCAGGAAATCCTGGAGAATGCGTCCCGTCCCGAGCGGCCTAATGGCCAGGGCCATTTCGGACACTTGAGGGGTCGGGTCCACCGAAGGGCGCTTGACACGCTCCACGGTTCCCTCCCCCTCTTCCACCCCAGAGGCCCCCCGACGTTTTCGAGAGCCAGTCACCGAAACGGCGACCGTGCCCTCGACGGTCGGGGAGGTGCAGCGGGAGGCGGGAGAGACGGACGGAAGGGAACCCACGGACTCGTAGTTCGTCCCCGCACCGCCATCCCCCACAGCCCTCCCAGCTCCCGAAACCCCCGCTCCGAACACCGCCGGCGGTTGGCACGCCGCTTTCAGCAGCGCATTCCACCCGCCAGTGCCCGAGCTTCCGGGCAACAGGATCCAGTTCAGGCGAACATGGGGATCTAAATCTCTCGGCCGACACGGCAATATGATCATGGAAATGAGTAACTCATGTGATATAATACCGATCATCTGTAGAGGAAACTTCACCTTCGAGAGAAATGGACGCAGGTCCCTTATCGATTGTCTACTCTGTGGGAAAAATGTCCTAAATAATATGAGCAGTAATGTGATCCTGGATGCTGAAACGGCCTCTGATCATAGGTACCTATTATATACACTTACCATGGATAGAGTGAAAACTGTACAAGCTAACTCTATAGGAAAGAAAAAAATAAACATTGAAAACTACAAAGAGCAATATACTAAAACATCTATGATAGCAGACCCTGGTAACATCTCATCTGTGCATGATGTGGACTCATATATCTCCCTTCTGGGGGAGATATACGAGAGCACATGTCACAAACTGCATCCAGCTCTTAGGGGGAAAAGAGCAGCATGGTGGTGGAATCCTAGCCTCGGAAAACTCAGGCACCGGGCTATCAAAGCCAGACGGCTACTACAGCGTGCACGTACCTACAAAAAAGCGGCGGTTATTATCGAAGAAAAAATTGAAGACTATAGAGAAGCTAAAAGAGTCCTGAAGTATGCTATAGCTAAAGCCAAGAAAGATGCCTGGGGTGATATGATAAAGAGTATTGATGCGGACGTATGGGGAAAGCCATACAAATGGGTCATGAATATAATATCCAACAAACCCCCTCCGGTGGTTCCGACGGACGATGAAATGGACAGCATTATTAACATGCTATTCATTACCTCTCCGGATGCTGAGGACCACTCCATGAGACTCAATTTGTGCCTGGGCTTTTATGACTCTGACGACTTACCCTTTGATGAATTGGAGGTTGCACGTGCGGTAAAAATGGTTAAGAGGAAGGCGCCGGGCCTGGATGGATTACCTTCTGCCCTGACCAGACTCCTTGGCGAAATAGCAGTGCCTCATCTGACTCACCTTTTCAATGTCTGCTATGATCTAGGATACTTTCCGGATACCTGGAAGAAAGGAAGGCTTATGTTAATCCCGAAAAAGCCGGGAAGTGATGGCAAAATTGGATGGAGACCGCTGTGTATCTTATCTAACATTGCCAAAACATTTGAATACTGCATAAAGATAAGGCTACTGAATAAAATAAACTTTGCATCAAACCAGTATGGCTTCTGTTATCGCAGAAGCACTGTACACGCTATCTCTGAGGTGATGGACAGATGGGATACCGCTAAAAAAAGGGCACCACTGCATCATGGTTGCTCTTGATGTCCGCAATGCCGTCAATACCATCAGATGGCGCAATATCATGGCAGCCCTGGCCAAGAGGAAGCTACCAAGTAGGCTGTACAATTTAGTAGCTGACTATTTACAGGGACGATCTGTTGTCTTCTTTAAGAGAAACGGACAAAGATGCGAGACAGAGGTCTTCGCCGGAGTCCCACAGGGCTCTGTCCTAGGCCCTCTATTGTGGAATGTGCAGTACGACGATCTGCTGAATTTGAGATTACCTGCAAGAGCATCCCTGTTCGGTTTCGCAGACGATGTTGCTCTGGTGATCTCGGCTACGGACCTAGACAAATTATCGAATATTACAAATGACGCCATGACCCGTATTAGTGGATGGTTTAAGGACAATAAACTGACCTTAGCTCACGAGAAGACTGAACTCCTTCTACTTACTGCGCGGAAGACACCGCGGGGTATTACCCTCAGAGTTGGAGATTCGGAGATGATCTCCACAAAACAATTAAAATACCTTGGACTGACGATGGAAGGTAATCAATTCTTCGGAAAACATATTTCGGGAGCTGTTGATAAGACTGCTAGGATCGCAGGAGCATTGGCCAGGCTTATGCCGAATGTAGGGGGTGAAGCCTACATGCTCAGAACCATGTACTACAGAGTGGTGGAGTCGGTGATTCTGTACGCGGTGATTCTGTTGCCTAAAATACAGAAACTGGCACTTGGAAGAGTTGCCAAAACGTACCGATCGACGTCTCTCGATGCAATGTGTGTGATGGCAGGCTTCCCTCCCCTCACCCTAATTGTAGAGGAAAGAAACAGGATTTTCCTGAGAATTAAAAAGCTGAACGCAAACCTTGACGGCAAAGAATATAAAATGTTAGTTGAAAACATTAAGAAAGAGGAAAAAACGGAGACCTTGAATAAATGGCAGACTCGTTGGAATCTCGCTACTTACGGTAGACATACATATGCCTTGATTCCTAACATAGCAGACTGGATTCAGTGGGGCCCCCCTGCACTCGATTTCCACCTATCTCAAATAATCTCGGGGCATGGTTGTTTCGCGAACCACCTCCTGAAAATAGGAAAAAGGAAAGATGACCTTTGTTTCGCGTGCAATTTAGAAAAAGACAGCCCGCAACACACCCTTTTGGCCTGTACAAAGTGGACTGACCGCAGAAATAAACTAGCTGGTTATTGTTGCTCGCTCGCTTCGCGAGCTCGCGGATGGGGTTGTTGTTGCTCGCTCGCTTCGCGAGCTCGCGGGTAGGACTGCTCTTGCGAGAGGGTTAGTGGTACGCATTGCTAGTGAGGCATACAGCTATTAATGGTTTTTTTTTATTTTGTGTGTGACTCTCCACGAGCCACACAAAGAACTTCCCGATTCGTTAGTTGTAAGCGGTAACATTAGCATTAACTGCATAATTAAAAAAAAATGAAATATATATAATTACGTTTGTTTATTTGGTGGAAAATTTCCATCCTCTCTTATAAACTGCATTGTTGAATGAACTTCTTTCGAAAAAAACTAAAAAATCTAAAAAACTGCTTGACCAATATGGACCAAAATCTAATCAGCTCTAAGTTACGACGAGGCACATCCATTGCATCATTCATCATTCTGATCGCATTGTTACTTTTTCAGAAAATGTTAACGAAAAATTTGACACACACACATACACACACACACACGCACACGCACACACATACCGACATATACATATAGACATTTTGATAAAAATAGTCTAAAATGAATCCAATGACCATGAAACGTGAAGATCTGTTAAAAATTCGATTTTCGATTTTCGGGGTAAAAAAACATTAATAGCTGTATGCTCCACTAGCAATTCGTACCACTAACCCTCTCCAAAGAGCAGTCCTACCCGCGAGCTCGCGAAGCGGGCGAGCAACAATAACCAGCTAGTTTGATTATTGTAAGCGGTAACATTAGCATTAGTTGCATAATTGAAAGAAAACATTTTTTTTTAATTAAAAAAAAATTTTTTTTAACCCTTTGAACTCAAGGCCGTTTTCGCTTGCGCGAACCAGCAACTCGAGACGATTTCGGCCAAATTAGGTGAACATTTTACAGGTACTTCAAAAATATTTAATTTTTAAAAAATTTTTTAAAAAATTTCACCAGTTTAATCATTTATATGTCGAAAACAACAAATTTTGATAAATATTACACTCTGTAATTAGTTTTGGTGTGATACTTAGTAAAACAATAGCCAAGATGCATCCTTGCCACTTCACATCGGCCGGGCGCCGTATCGGCACCGCTCGTGTTCAAAGGGTTAAATTTAAAAAAATTTTTTTTACATAAAAATGAAATATATATAATTACGTTTGTTTATTCGGTGGAAAATTTCCATCCTCTCGTATAAATTGCATTCTTGAATGAACTTCTTTCGAAAAAAACTAAAAAAACTAAAAAATCTAAAAAACTACTTGACCGATATGGACCAAAATCTAATCAGCTCTAAGTTACGACGGGGCGCATCGATTGCACCATTCATCATTCTGATCGCATTGTTACTTTTTCAGAAAACGTTAACGAAAAATTTGATAACATAAAAACGGCCATACGCACACACACACACACACACACACACACACACACACACACACACACATACTAACAATTTGATAAAAATAGTCTAAAATGACTTCAATAACCATGAAACGTGAAGATCTGCTAAAAAATCGATTTTCGATTTTCGGGGTAATTACAGTAACTTCCCTATGAATCGGGAAGTTAATTATTCTCAGAGGTTGGCAATTTTGACTGGGACAACTTGATGTTCGTCTTACAAGACCCTAAACAATACACTCTGGTCAAAAAATTTATTCAGGAAATTTTGTCTGAGAAAGAAGAAATTGAACGAACAATACAACGCATTGAGAGAAGCGCCAAGTTGGAAGCTATAAATAAAAGGAAGAAAGCTAGAAAGCGTAAGAAACAGCAACATAAACAGTAAAAAAAAAATTAAATTAAATAATTTTATATTATGTATTTATTTTATCTTACCTGTATTTTACTTATTTATTTATTGTATTTTACTTATTTATTTATAGTATTTTACGTATTTATTTATTTACTTATTTTATTTATTTCTTTATATTTTTTACTCTTTACTTTTACTTTCTTTTAATATAAGTTTTATCTAAATATTTACATTATTATAAAAAATTACTTACCTACTGCTGTTTTGCTATACTTACCGCTTCTCTTTATACTCCTCATACTTACCTAGAGATAAGGCCCAATCTGCAGACCTAGAAATAATTAAATAATAACTAGAAGAAAACTCGTGGAAGATACAAGACCGTGTTGATTAAGAAAGTATAGATTTAATAATGACTGAGATAGTCACGTACCTGCTCCAGGGACCCCCCAACAGTGAAGTAATGCTGATAGGCAAGCCGCAATTTCGGGTACGGTCCCCTTGCCCCTGATAGAGTAGGAGAGGAGGGGTTTTTTTCGGACAAATCCACCTACGTCCACCGATATCTACATCGTGAATGTTCCCCTCCTGAAAAAAGGCCAGCAAGCCTGGAGGAGCGGACGAGGACCTCGTGAATCGGAGATGACCACTCCCTCCGTCCCGTCAGCCCCTCACCCGGAGTAGATCACGAGCAGACTGCCGGACCGGCTCGTACCAACCTCGAGGCGCGCGGCGGAAAATCAGGGAACATCGTCTTCGGAGATCAACAAATTGCCGAAGACAAGGGGGCTCCCGATTGAGAAGCGCCACTGCCGCGAGAACCCCTGCGATAGGCCCGAGCGTCGCACCGTCGGAATTAGATGAGGGAGTAGGGGGACGCCCCCTTCCGCGTTCCCGAGCCGACGCGAAGTAGGTCACTGTGCCACAGGGCATTGCCGAGTTAGGTCGTTCGTTAATCATTGCGTAAAAATAAAGTATTTTGCACTGCTGTATTCAGAGGAGTCGAACGACTGCCGATTTGGTAAGTGCCGGTCAGGTTCTGCGTAATAATTTATGAACAGTTCGTGTTGGCTCGGGGCGTGTTTGCGGATCACACTTTCGCGTCGTAGTCACGCGTCCGTCTGCGTAGCCGGGAAACGTGGAAAAGTGCACGCGGCGCGTCGAGACGGCCGTGAAAAGCCACGTTGCCGAGAACCTTCCATTCGGAGGAAGGCGGAACGTGCAGAATTCGGGAAAATACCGCTCATCCTCGGTGGGACGACGCGACGTGCCCGATCGTTTTTCTCTCGCCATACTTTGCCGCGTCCTTTGGCCAGTCGCCGATTATTGCCGCGTATAACACCGGGGCTCGGTAGATTCGTGCCGATACGGCTTGTAAAATCCTCGCGGAATCTTGTAACTGCCGAGCTCGACGCGCGAACGAGAAATTCCACGCGAGGAAAACGCGCGCGCGATCGACCACCTGCCTCGAGTATTGTAAGCCGCGCGTGGCAAATTTTGACCGCTGCCGGCTCCTGCCGACAGGACAAGACCAAGTCAATAAAGACCGTTTTGCCGAAAACTCTGGGTTAATTTTCTCGTGAGAAACGTTCCTGCCGCGGGAGATGCCCCGTCCTTTCCTTTCGTAGAACCCTCGACCTGTTCGCGAGCTATTTCAGGTGTTCGTGTAGTCTCCGTCGCTTCGGAAACCGCCCTCGTGATTCTTAGTGTGTTCGCGTTGTTCGCGTGGCACGCTCACGTGCCTGGCGCCCGAATTTTTCCGTGAAATCGTGGAGAAAAGCGAGCGAACTTCGAAGCGACGACGGACTATTTGTCGCGGGCGGACCACGTGTCGCGCGGCCGCGCGTGGCCTGGCTGTAAAGTCTATCAAAGACCCGTAGTCGCACTGTTTTTCGGCTTCGAAAAATAGGCGACGTGACATGATGGAACAAAAGAGATTGCCGACGGTACCGCAACAGGATAGGGTTAGGACGTTTAAGAAATAGAGGAAACGGCTGGTCACATGCGGTCGCATGTGATACGTCAGCGTACGTGAAGAGCTAAGCCCTTCCTACCCTATCAGGAGAGGATCTTCCTTGGTGAACGTTCTCAGGTTATGGCGAAGTTCCTTACCGAAGAAATCGATGGATAGATTTATAACTCGAAGAAGTTCTGTTTCCACAGCTTGAATACTTGCCACCTGTAGTTCCTCCGCATTGTCGCGCCAGAACTTGTTAATGAGACGGGAGAGTGCATTCGCTTGACCAAACTCTTGTGTGCAGATGTATTTTGTTTGATAGTCGTAACCGAGGAGTCTCAAAGCCCAGCGGTTTAAACGGGCCGCTGTAGTTGGCTTCAGACCTCTAATGTTTTCAGTCCCAAGGAGTGCGATGAGGGGCTTGTGATCAGTTTGCAGGACAAATCGCCGGTCCCAGACGTATTTGTGAAACCGTTATACAGCTGTGACGAGAGCCAAAGCCTCTTTTTCCAGCTGCGAGTAATTTCTTTGCGAGTCCGTGAGACTCTGCGCCATGTGGCAGACAGCGCGCTCGTGTCCGTTAGCGTCGCGCTGAAACAGCACTACACCGATGCCTGCGGAACACGCGTCGCAGCAACTACTAGACTCTTAGACGGATCGTAATACTCCAATAAAAGAGGGCTGAGCATTACCTGCTTCATCTGGTGCATTGCTGTGTCGTGTTTCCGATGCCATTCCCATGGGCAGTGCTTGCGCGTCAGCTCCTCCAGTGGCTGTTGTATTTGATGCAGATATGGGATGAACATTCCATAGCGTGTCACGTCGTTTCTCGTTTCGGAGCAGAAGGAGAACCGAACTCGGGAAATTATGGCTCGGAGACCGGGTCACGCGCGGTCGCGCGACACGTGGTCGTCCCGGGACAAACAATCCTTCGCGGATTCGAGTCGAAATACGTGAAAAGCTGAGCAGTATCGAACTCGGGCGCCAGACACTATAGGGTGTCACGAGAAACTCTCACTTTGACGCGAATTCTATAAAACGACCTCGAGTCCGCGAGGACTGCGCGATAACCTGGAATAGCCGCGAACACGGTCAGGGTTCCACGTGGGTAGAAGGAACGGGGCATTCCCCGCGACGAGAACGTTTCTCGTAGGGAGAATAACTCTTTAAAGATTTCGGCAACAATAACGATCGTTTATTTAACGAGTTGACGGGATACAGGCCGCCGGAGTAGACCGGCGGCAATGGAAATTTGCCGCCGCGATAACGAGGTTCGTCGACGGATGTTCGGCTGATCGCGCGTAAATTCTCCCTTTCGCGTTGAGCTCGGCGGTCACAGGACTTCGCGTGTTAATACAAGCCTTTACGGCACGAATCCCGCCGAGCTCCGATGACCGATGCGTATTTTATTTGGCTGGGCCCGGACTACGGCAAAGTCGCTAGAGGACGAAATCGGCACGTCGCGTCGTCCCGCCGTGGAACGTCTCGAGGAAAGCTCGTTATTAAGCGCAAAGGTCGCGCGTACCGAATATTCCGTGCGCGGACAGTCGCGGACGCTACGACTCCACGGCCTCGCTTCCTCTCGGGAGAGCTACTCTTGGTACACAGATACGCGAGGACTCGTGGTGCACGACACGAAGTCGGAATCCGCAAATAAGCCCCGAGCCAACACGAATGAATTTACTTGGGGAAATCGCTAAATAAAGCCTGATCGGCACTTACCAATTGATCCGTGATCGTCGCGATCGGCACTTCGGCAAATACTTTTCTATCTCGCGGTTTTAAAAGCGGCACGATTATCGTAGCGGTCTATGACCCAGTAACCCAATTCGGTGTGGCTCGGGAACGCGGAAGCGAGGCGTCCCCCTACTTCCTCATCTATCTCCCCCTAGGCGACGCTCGGGCCTATCGCGTGGTTCCTTGCAGCACGGACGGAATTTGTGTCTATGGTCCCGGGCCCCTGGGAATTTGGTGATTTCCCATGAAAATCACAAATTCGACGGGGCTACCGGGAGAGCCGCGAAGCTTGTCGGCATGGATCCGAGCCGTTCCAGGATTGTTCTCCGCGCAATTCCTGGACGAGAGTCGACGAGGCTGGGCTGTTGGACGTCCCGTATTTTCGGTATCCTCGTCGGCCTCTCCGGTTGCTGAATCCGGGCTCGATCCTGGTCCAACCGTCTAGTTGGCCAATGACGTGCTGCGATAGGTATTCCGAGCATCTTTCCTTAAGACTTGGCGCCAATCAGCGGCAGGATATAGGTACCGGGTTCCTTATAGACTTCGGCTATTCCTGAAACCTCGTGTCGCACCCAGCGGCGCGACATTTAAACGCGATAAATTTGTTCCGCTGGACCTCGGACGTCCAGGGAGAGCGATCGTGACGGCCGTTCTCGTTAAAGTATCGGCCGAGGTTGACCCGATCCTTCGTTTAGGGTTCAGAGTGACGCTGGCAAAATCTGCCACGTCACAAGCGATTCATCATACCGAGACAACTCTACAATTCAGTGACGTTCGAAGGGTTTGGCACGTTGGCGATGGCCCTAGTTGACTCTGGGTCAGCTGATATGCCTTCTGCATTTATGATAAGACTTAGGTACTTGATTTCTCTAGGCCGAAACTGCACTTCTCACGACGAAGTCTCCAACCTCTTTCTTCCATACGCTGTAGCACCATCTGCAGACGATGATCATGCTCCTCGCGGGTACCACCTGAGATTCAAACGTCGTCCATGTAGGCCTCTACACTTTTCAACTCCGAGGGCGGGTATCGTATTACCTGCTAAGATAGCTGGTGTTGTTTTTATGCCGAATGGCAAATGTACAAAACGGAAGAGACCTTTTGTAGTCGCGATCGTTGTGATTTCCCTTCGGTCATCTGCAATCATGGTCTGGAAAAAAGCGTCTTTGAGATATAAGATGCTAAAGAAGCAACTTCCATTTAAATTTGACATGACACCGTCGACGTTCGGGAAAGGATGCCTGTTATCCATCAGAGCGCGATTGACACTGATCCAATAGTCTGAATAAAGCCAGATTTAGCCGTTTTGCTTCTTTACGACGACTATCGGAGATGAGCAGTGTTATTTCTCGTTCGAATAGAAACAGGAATTGCACGTTGATTTTTAACGACTCGAATTTATTCAACTTATATACAATTCTGTTGCCGGCAGATTTAACTTTGGGCAACTGATTCACGGAGTCAGTGAAATGTAGCGGATGTGTACAATAAACGAACGGTTTTAAAAGTTCTCCAAAAGAGAGTGTCGATATTTAAAAACTCTCCGAATGAGTGGTAGACGATATCTGACTCGCTGCTCCGGGGTGAGTTTCGTCGTCACCTCGCGAATGCCTCGATAAGGCCCTGTTTGGGGGAAAATGCAACCCCATTCGCTGGTTGACTTGAGGGAGGAGGATCTTCCCGGACATCTCTCCTCGGCGGAGAAAGAACACCCCACCCTCAAGTCAACATCGGAAAATCGTCAGAAATTCCCGGGTGACGTCACCTCCGAAGCAGCGTGGCGACTTGGGCCTGAGTGGACCACCGTGGATTTATGACCCTTGGCCTGCGGACGGTACGGTCGGCCAAAGGTACGTACGAATTCTCGGAGCTCGCGGTCCGAGGATGCCTCGAGAAGGCAATTACAAAAAATCCCAAGTGGATGCACATGCGGCGCAAGGAATGCGAAACCTTGACCGCTGTCGTGATGTTGTATATCAGGCCCGTAAGTGTCCGAATCTGGAACCCTCGTAAAGAACGGTATTCTAAAGAGCGAGTCTACGGATTGACTTTATTGCCTCTTTTCCAATGCTGTCAGCTCGAACCCTCGAGTGCTGTGTACGACACGTTGAGGGTTAACATTCTTCTAAATTTCGAAGGACAGCCGGAAATCGAAAAAGGGCATAATTTATTATCGAAGTTGAGGAGAATCTCAGCGTATCCCTTCTCACGGGATCGAACAACCAGTCTGATATTTCGAGTCGTTCGACAATTCCTGCGGACTCCAGGCGGCGAAACTCTTCCTCGAGCAATTTCTCTATTGCGTAGGGAACGGAGCGACATAGAATCTGTACTGGTTGAGGATTATCCTTGAGACGAAATGTTGCTCTGAAATCTCGTTGCACGTGTCCAGTTCGTTCAAAAATAGCTTAGGAAAACTTTGGAAAATGTCTTCCATCGATGATTTGTTGCCAATGGGCAACGTTTTCCCACTTTTCGACACGCTTAATAATGTGCGAACAGTTTCGAACTCAAACTTTAAACTCTAGCAGAGGAAAGGAAATGAACTCAAACACTCGCGAACTATTTAACTGCACATATATTTGAAAAAAGGAGTGAACAATATAAGTTTAATATAAATGTGGGCAGAACGCGACGCGACAGACAAGACTGTTTTTAATGTGTACACGAGAGAAGACGAGTAAGAACGAAGGCGACGTCTTCTTATTACGGTCTAAATATAGTCCGTGTTGCTAGGCACGTCTAGGTACACAGTATGTAATCAGCGGGTCGGTAAATCATTTTTCTATTACTATTACGTTTGTGAAGATGTCACTTTGATCACTTTCCAACACCTCCCCTCAAAGTTATATCTGTAGGGCAGAAAGAAAAAATATACAACGCAACATATTAATTACATACTTTCATACCCATTCCAATTAAGCAATTTCGGTGTTTGGGTCCACTGAGACTTTTTGTGAGCACATCAGCTGGCATCTGGTCGGTTGGTGTGTATTCAAACTGGATTTGTCCATTCTCCACAGCATCTCTGACAAAGTGGTACCTGATATCAATATGTTTTGATTTTGGTTGTATTACCTGATTGTAGATTGATTTTTGAGCACTTTGACTATCGTTCCTTATTATTGTGCGCTCATTAATAAGTCCCATTTCCTTAAGCAGTCCTTGTAAATACATGGTTTCTCTCGCGGCATCCGACATTGCCATGTACTCGGCTTCTGTGCTTGATAATGCCACCGTCCGTTGTCTCTTCGCTTCCCAACATATTGGGGCATTAGCCAATATGAATACGTATCCAGTGGTGGAACGTCGATCTATGAGGTTGCCGCCCCAATCAGCATCCACCATACCAATCAGATTTTTACTGGACCTTCTGTACACGATACCGTACTTTGGTGTACCCTTAAGGTATCGTAGGATCCTCTTGGCTGCTTTCCAATGTACTTCCTGGTAGCATGTGTTGAACTGACTCAGATAGTTAACGGCGAAAGAAATATCTGGCCTTGTGGATATTGAGAGATAAAGCAGGCATCCGATTAATCTTTGGTATGGAAAACGATCATCTTTTCCATTGTTCTCATCTGTACGTGGTAAATTGCAGTTTATTTCCATCGGAGTGGGTACAGCTTTACATTCTGACATGCCAAACCTATCCAGAAGCTGGCGCACATATGTTTCTTGTGTTAGGCATACTTCATGTTTGGTTAAATCTTGTTTAAATTCTATCCCCAGGCACTTGCTTGCTATTCCAAGATCTTTCATGGCAAATTTGTGAATTAAGTGTTTTTTTCACACTTGTTATCCAATCATTCCTATTTGATGCAATTAGTATGTCGTCGACATATATTGCTAACAGTAATATGTTATCGCCGTCGCGCATGCTGAACAGGCACTTGTCATAAGAGTTGGCTTCTAGACCTGTTTCGATTAGCTCTCTTTGTAAGGTTTTGTACCACTGTACACCCGACTGTTTAAGTCCGTACAATGCTTTGTTTAGCAGGCAAACTTTATCACCTCCACGTTTGATTGATTTTAGCCATTTTTCAGCTATTTTCAACATGTGCTCGTCATTTATCTTCTCTTGTTTGTTTCCAACTGGTTTACCATTCGTTATTTTCGTTAATACGTGTTCTAGTTGAGTTGGTATTTCCATATATACCGTCTCATTTAACTCGCTATTTAAATACGCAGTAATCACATCCATGTGATGAATTTCCAAATCCATTTCTGCAGCTATTGCAGACAGTAACCGTACTGATGACATTTTTACCACTGGTGAATAAGTTTCTGTGTAGTCTCTACCAAATCGTTGAGCGCATCCTTTAGCGACAAGTCGGACCTTCTTCTTCGTGCCGTGCCCGTCAGATTTTGTCTGTAGCACAAGACGATTTCCAATCGCTTTGCAATCTTTTTGCCTTTCAACAATATCCCAAGTATTGTTTCTTATTAGCGATAAATATTCCTCTTCGAGCGCTGCATGCCATGCTTCAGAATCTCTGGCCTCTGCCTCGCTCCATGTCTCAGGATCTGCATCTACAATGAAGTTTGCAAAAACATCATCCTCTATTTCTACCTCATTATTACTAATGTTTTCAATATTTTCTGTGTTTGAGGAACAATATATTTTTCTCGGTCGACCCACTGATCCTGTACGTAATATTCTGGGTCTCCCTCTGCCTCGTCTCCCTTCTTGACTTGAAGTTCGTATATTTGTTCGTGGTATCTCTAATATTTCACCATCGTTTTTGTCATCGGCATCATTCTCCAGCCTTCCGTCTCGGAATTGCATCTCTACATTATCCCTTGGCATTGTGTTTTCATCACTGGAGTTGATATTGTCGCGATTTTCTCGCATCCCAGGTTCATCGAAAAATTGTACATCTCGGCTCACAATAATTTTCTTCAGTTCAGGAGACCATAATCTGTAAGCCTTGGAGATATTAGAGTAGCCGACTAAAACAGTGGGAAATGCTTTTCATGAGAGTTTACCACCTTGACGATTTTTGTCTAATACGAATGCTTTGCTTCCAAAATTTCTTAAGTAGTTTAATGTTGGTATCTTACCGGTCCATTTGGTATATGGTATTTCACCATTCAATGACTTACTTATACAGCGGTTTCGTATATACACGGCGGTGTTCGCTGCCTCTGCCCAAAATTGAGGGCCTAAATTACCTTGACGCAGTAAGCACCTTGCCATCTCAATTAAAGTTCTATTAAATCTTTCGGCCACACCGTTTTGTTCTGGGGTGTAGGCTGCTGTCAGTCTACGATTCCTTCTTTTGTTAGAAAATCGTTGAATTCTTGATTACAGAACTCTTTCCCATTATCGCTCTGTAAATATTTGATTTTCTTTCCGGTTTGACGTTCCACACGTGACTTATAATTTTTGAATGCTTCAAACACATCGGACTTGTGTTTCAAAAATTCGATTTCGCACCATCTGGACCTATCGTCCACGAAAATCACAAAGTACTTCGCACCGGAATTTGATGCGTGACGTGCTGGCCCCCACACGTCACTGTATACGATCTCAAGTACGTCTTTCGTCCTTTCGGGCTCGGATTTTGCAAATGGTAATTTACACGCTTTTTCTGTTGCACAAATCTCACATTGGGGTAATTTATCGATCTTTTTAATATTTAAACCATGTACCTTTTGATCACATATCATTTGTTTTAAATCTCGTTCATTTATATGACCGAGCCTATAATGCCACATTTCTATCTCGTTCCTCGGTTTCCACGTGTGGGATTCTTGTAATAATTTTGCTTCTTCTTTTTCACCAGTTATATAGTATAGGTCACCATCCCTTATTGCTGTCATCACCACTTGACCATTTTTGTTTATTATTTTTGCATCGTCTTTCCGAACACTGTTCTATAGCCTCGGTTAGCTATTTTTGCAACTGAAAGTAAATTTGTACGAAGATCAGTAACATGATATACTTTATCTAAATTTACCTTGAGTGGTTTACAGCAATTACTGATGGTCATTTCCACATTTCCAACTCCTGATATTTTAGTTGACTTATTGTTTGCTAGATTTAGCGATTTTTCAACTGGGGTCAACTCTTTAAATAAATTTTTATCAGCGACCATGTGCGATGAGCAGCCACTATCCAGGCACCACGTTGTTGATTGTTTCTTAATTTCTTCTGCATTTAACAAGGCAATTTCATCGATTTGTTCAATTTGACTATAATTTCCATCTTCACGTTGTCTTGGTGCCTGTGATCTATGTAAATTTACTCTGCAATTGTGAGCCATATGTCCGAGTTTGTGGCATCTATGACATTCAATCCTTTTATGCATGATATTTCGCGGTCCCTTCCAAGCATTTGACACCTGATTTGATTGCCTGCGATAATCTCCATTATACGATACTTGGTTCGTATGATTGTAATTGGAATATTTTTTAGGGGTTTTCGCGAACATCGCATCCTGATTCGTTTGTGTTTCTCGGCCCGACTCTAAATTTTCTCTCGACTCGTGATCTTCCATTATTTTTATTTTGAGCATGTCTGGTGTCGGGATATCATCCCGAGTAGTAATTGCTCTTCGAAACGTTTCAAAAGTAGGCGGCAGACTGTATAGCAATAGGATTGAAAATAATTGTTCATTTACCTCGATTCCGATCTCAGCTAGTTTGTCGTTAGTATCAAAAAACTCGGATAGATGGTTCCTTAAATCTCCTCCTTCATTCATTTTGTTTGTTATTAATCTTTTGAGTAACAACGCTTTTCGCGCCGGTCCTCTCGATTGATATACGGCCTCTAGTTTTAACCATGTTTCTCTCGACGTCTGCATTTTCTTCAAATGTATCAACTCGGACGATTCAACTGATAGAATAATATCTGCCATAGCCTTTTCATCTTGTATCTTCCAGGCATCTACTGCCGGAGAATTTTCTGGTTTGATCACGGTGCCGTTAACATAACCCCAAAGACCATCCTTCACCAACGTCGCTCGCATCTGCATTCTCCACGTATCATAATTGTCTTTATTTAATTTATCAAATTTGATCGTGCTACCAGACATTTTTATTATTATTGGAGCACTACTAATAGACACTATAATAGCTTTTTGGAATCCCCAAAAATTTAACTCGCCACGTGGTTTTGTGAGAAACGTGGCCGCGAATTGCGTCGAACTTTTCCCAAGAATATATTATGACTTTTCGTCAATATTCTGGGCCCATAACCTCTAGCAGAGGAAAGGAAATGAACTCAAACACTCGCGAACTATTTAACTGCACATATATTTGAAAAAAGGAGTGAACAATATAAGTTTAATATAAATGTGGGCAGAACGCGACGCGACAGACAAGACTGTTTTTAATGTGTACACGAGAGAAGACGAGTAAGAACGAAGGCGACGTCTTCTTATTACGGTCTAAATATAGTCCGTGTTGCTAGGCACGTCTAGGTACACAGTATGTAATCAGCGGGTCGGTAAATCATTTTTCTATTACTATTACGTTTGTGAAGATGTCACTTTGATCACTTTCCAACAAACTCTAAGGCAGTGGTTTTTAGCCTTTTTGAAGTCAGGGTACACTTTGAATTATACAAAAAATTGCAAAACACCAAAATGAATGATCCAAAAACAAACAAAAACATCCCGTGTAGAAATAAATATAGTTTAGAAAATATATTATTAAATATATTCAATAAATTTTGCGGAATTTCGCGGAACACTTGCGAAAAGCTTGTGGAACACCGGTTAAGAACCATTGTTTTACGTTATCGTGTGTTTATAGTGACTTCCATTGGTGCGTTTCATGTTCCATTGACACAGGTGCATTGACTCTAAGAATCGTAAATATATTAGCGTAGGATTGAAGGCCACCTACTTGCGAATCAATTCAAAGCAAATTCCTTGTCCGCTTTTGGTGAAACAATTGATCTTCGTCGACATAATCATCGATTCAACACCCCCTTAATGAGACCTGAGACACCTTCGTAACGAGCCATTCCACAGCAAATTGCATAGAAATTGCTACTTCAGGACCATAGGTTTTTCCAAATTCGTCAAATTCATTGCCTTGAGAAATTAATAATTCGGCGAATTTTTGCAGCTTCTTATGCACGTATGAATTATTACACGGTCCAACAAATTTCAACTTGTATTTGACGTTTCGATTCTCACTTCGCAATTTCAATCCGCGACAAAAAGATAGCACACGAATCGATTTTACAAATTTTCGCAAATATAGTTGAATAACTACACTCTAGAAGCATTTATGGTTGGCGTTTTGTTGGGCCTACGTTGACGGTATCGATAGGCAAACAGTTAGAAATGTTGCTCTTTTTTGCAGTTGGGCCAACAGTTAGGGCCATCGTAGGGCCAACGTTACTGTAAGACGAACGTCTAACAGAGCCCACTAACATATTATTCTGATTTTCTCTTTTATAGATATTCTTAGGGGATATCATAAATAATATACATATTAATAAAAAAAATTAAGTGTTGGCATACCATGTTGGACATAAACAAATTGAAAATGTTTTTTCACTACGTGCAAGGTGCAATTTTAGGACAAACGCTGTCAACCCTTATTTCAGAATGTCTAAAGAATATTCAGCAATTTCAATGGACCCGAAATAGCAAACAATTCAAACCTAACAGCTGTTTGTAGTTACTAGACTGTTTCACATCTCATGTATGAAGTTTTTACATGGTGCATACAGTTGTCTAGTATCGTAGTGGACGAAATTACACTATTGGTTTCCCTAAAATGAACATGTTATTATTTACCGGTATAACTGAAACAATTTTGCTTGCATATCGAAAACACGTGCTTCTAATTCGTCATTGAGCTACGGGATTGACAGGTTAGCAACAAGTCGTTACAAATAATGAAAAAGGAAGGTATTTCAAAGAGCAAGAATTGTAGAATACGATCATATATTTAAACACTTCTTGACGCTAGATCCGGTGGAAAAATTTGCATATTAAATATATGTCTCTAATATATTGTCCAGTAATTGTTTTAAAAATCATTACTTAAGAAGAATTTACCAAGTGGCAGAGCTACCGATAGTTTACTTAAAGAGTTGGGGAGCCCGTAGGAACCTTTTTTTTGTGCCACGCACAGCAGAAAGCCGCACCTCCGACGAGAGAAACGCCGGGCTGGCGCAACAGAGAATTTCTGTGAGAAAAGCCGGCAGACATTCTCGACGCCGCACAGTGGGGCCAAACGCCAATCTAGCTGATAAAAAATCATAGTGATCAGACGCAGCTTCCTATTGCAACTTTTATGGAGTCGTAAACGGGAGACTTCACTCTTTAAATTTATGGTAATTTGGATCACAAAAAATTTTTTTAAAACTTTTTATAGTCATCAATGTAATTTTAGAGAGAAGAAGCATTTCCGCAGAAATTAAAGTTACTAGCGTTTTTAGTCATGGAATGAACTGAAACCGACACTAAAATAAAAACCTCATATATTAACTGTAGTGGACCCCTTGGAGGAAAGTTAGTCGGACCCAGGTAGGCTTACTACATTGCCCCTAGTGGAGGGGCGGATGGGAGGTCGCGGAGAGTGTTCCCCTCTCCTCGACAAAATATGCCCCCTCCTCAGGGGGGGCGGAGTGTCCCTTAGTGATGCGGGGGGTTCGCCCCCCGCATCGTCAGGTGCCCCAATCCCGGGGGGCGGAGAGAGAGGGCCGGGAAACGAGCTGACCCCGGCCCTAGGGAGGAGTTTACTCTTCCCGGGGTGGCCCGGCGACCCTAGGACTACAGTCTAGGAGGGCGCCGGCCACCCCCAGAGTTACAGCTCTGGGGGAGGGGTGGGGGGGGGGAGAGTCGGGGCGTTCGGACACGCCTTCGACGACTCTCCCTTACCGGTGAGCGGCACCCTCTTGTCCTGGCTGAGACGGGGATCTACGGATCCTTGTTCCGAGCAGGACACGAGGGCACCGGGGCTGCATGTGGACCGAGCTGGGGCTCGGGAAGCATGATTCGAAGGCCCAGGGATGGGAACACCGGACGGGTCCCTCCGCCCGGGGTTCGGTTAGATTAGGAAGGGGGAGGCTAACCCCTCCTCCCGGGTGGCATGTTAGCTAGGAGTGAGTCCTGTTGTATACTCGGTGATCCAGGCTCCTCCTATTTAGCTTAGGTGGGTGTGGAGTTTTAGTGAGTTGGCCTGGGGAGGGGGGCGCCGCGCTACGCGCGACGACCCCCACCCCAGGAGAGCCCCGCATAACCCCGGTTCCTCCCCAGGGGGCAAAAAAAAAGGTAGACTTACTACATGCGGGCTGGGACCTTGTGCACATTTGGTCGCCAGGCCCAGGTTTTCCCTAGCGTACATTCGGTCGCCGGATACCCGTTCCTACCTGGGGTGCACATTTGGCGACCAGGTCCGGGTTTTCCTTGGTGTGCACATTTGGCCGCCAACCCCCGACTTTCGCCTGGATACGGGTGGTCGGTCCAAGGGCACGTTTAGGAAAGCGACAACCCCACTCCAGAGATTTCCTGGTTTGAAGGAAATTTCTGGGGGGACAACCGGGGTATATATAAGTGCATATTTTTACGGACGACAGAGTCGTTGCACCCCCGTTTAACGAGACACCCACGTCGCCGTCTTGTTGCGTGTTTCAGTTGTAGCCGTTGTATCGTTACTTTGTTACCGTTATTCATTATTTGTTTTTGTTGATATTACATTGAGTTTTTGTTTAATAAATTGTTATTGTTAAATATACTTCGGGAATTTCATTTTCCTGTTAGGCGACAACCAAATTACAAGCACACACTTGATTAGATAGACTTATTTACACTTCCATGCATATCTACACACATCCATGCGCTGAAAATATACCTACACTATAACAAAGCTTTAAATATATATATATATATATATATATATATATATATATATATATATATATATATATATATATATTTGACATCTCTATGTTCCCACGTCAGAATTAATATTACTGATGTAAACAGAATCATCACTACTGTTATGGTCAGAATCATCACTTATTGACGGGACATGTGTAGGTGGAAGTTACGGATCAGCTAATAATTTTACAACCTCTTGGTCTAGTATCGTTTCTTTCTTCCAAATCGGTGACGCTTTTCTTGAAATTGAAAATATGATGGGATCCGACGAAAATAATATGATGTGAAACAAATCTTCCATTGTTTGTTCTCTTAACATCTTTCTGGTATTTCGTTCTCGGTATTTTTTAAAATCTTTATTTCTAGATTCCAGGGCTTCCTCTGATAGCATTTCTATGGGTAGAATGGCTTTTCTAATTATGTCTGCTCTGTGGATCAATATATTATGTATGCTAGATGGCACGTTGTACCATGGATACAGCAAAACGAATTGTTTGGCTGTATCCTTTCCATATTTCCCTAAGAAATCGCTATTAATTCTCACAGTCATGACACACAGTCATCATTGCTTGTCATGTTTACTCGTCCAATTTTTACTCTAATCCTGTTAATTTTCAGAATATTAAAAAAAATCTCTCTCAAAACATTTTTTATGTAACATGCAATTCATTAAGTAATATATGGTTACAGTCTTTTAATTCTCATATAGCTATCCTATTCGTTTATGCACTGTCACAAGAAAACATAAAATTCTGTTTTACAATAGAAGTATTAATTTTATGACCTACATTGATTAAGCATTTTTTACTCCCCTCAGTCAGTACTATGAACCACAAAAATCTTAAACCCTCTTTATGAGTGATCGCAAACTGTTCACAAACTTTAATGTTACATTAAACAATTAGTTGCAAATAGTGGCAGTTGATTTTTACAAGAATTAAAGAACAGAGTCTACACTACAAACTCAAACAGGAGATTCGACGAATTCGCGTGAATTTGGTTACTTTCTTTCGAAAAACTGAAATGCATGAAGTAAAAAATGGACTACCTTCGAACACGGGTATTTGGAAAATTCATTAACTTTTGCAAATTCTGTAATTACAGAATGAAAGTACGTACTTTCTTCTACAAAACCCATGAAAGGCAAAATATTCACATTTAATATTAACGTTTACCAATAGCAAAAGCACAGACCGTTCTGGGGTACTCTTAAAGGCCGCAGAGACTATAGACTTTTGCGTAAATATTACCCTATATAAAATATCTTCAGAGCAAAACAGAATATAATTTGAAGATCTACAGGGAATTAAGAATAGAAACAAAAAAGGAAGTAATAGTATGTGATTGAAAATACGACTTTTTGTCAGCTGGATTGGCGTTTGACCCCACTGTGCGCCGGGCTCCCTATCCTAAAGCATTGGTCGCCAAATGGAAGAACCTGGAGGAACTTTCCCATCCAACTGGGTCCCCCACTCTTACTTCTACTAGTTCTACTGCGCACGCGCCACACACGACGTACCTCTGCTCTGCCCGAGTGAGTCACGTTTAGAGGTACGTTCGTGTGTGGCACGTGCGCAGTAGAACTAGTAGAAGTAAGAGTGGGGGGCCCAGCTGGAGGGGAAAGTTCTTCCAGCAGTGTTCCGATTGAATGCGAAATTTCTCGCGCATGCGCGGTGAAAACAGTAGCGTATCTACTATGACGCAGCAAAGCGGCCAGGGCCCCGACGGCTCAGTGATGAGCCGTGGGGCGCTTTTCGCGCGCATGCGCGAGTTTCGTCAGGAACGTATCTGCGTCCGAAGTTTGTGGGGGACTATTGGGGGGAAAGTAGTGGGAGACTATTATTAGCGGGAACGTCCAGCAGAATCCGTTACGACCGTTACGGTACGAGGCATAAGGCGCAAGAAGTGAGCGGGCTGACGGCTGACGGAAATTCAGGTAAGTTATTGTTAACATTTTATTAAATAATGGCAACTAATACTGGAAAAGGAGCTACAAAGAGGAGTAGGGTTTGCCGAAATTCTTGGATAGAGGATGACCAACTTAAATTGTGGATAGCTCCTTCTTCAGTAGAAGATAAAGTGTACTGCATTGCATGTAATCAGACTATGAGATGTCATAAAAAAGATTTAGATAGGCATTCACAGACAAACAAACATATACAAAATATGAGAAATGGTAATAGAAAGCTACCGAGTATGACAATAATTAATAGTAATAGTAATAACAATAACGACAACGATAGTAGTTCTCATTTATCACATGATGATAAGGTAAAGCGCGCGGAAATAAAATTTTCTGCCTTTTTTGCAGAGCACAATGTAGCTTTTTGCACAGTTGACCATTTAGTTCCGATCTTGAAAAATATATTTAGCGAGTCAAAAGTTGTGCAGGATCTTTCACTTGCTCGGCATAAGTGCGCCCGTATTGTTAAGAACGTTATAGCCAAACGCGAATCGGAAAAATTTATTGAATGTTTGAGAACCATTAGATTTTCTATTTTAGTAGACGAGAGCACAGACATTTCAAATATGAAAATAATGTGCATTCTCGTAAAGTACGTTTCACCAACCAATAAAAAAGTAATTACTCAATTGTTAGATTTATTACTTTTAGATAGCGCTGATTGTTCCGCGGATAAAATGTTCCAAATTGTTAAAAGCTTTTTTGAAAAGATCGAAATTCCTCTCAAGAATATAGTTTCATTGGCCTGTGACAACGCGGCTGTAATGGTTGGTTGTAATAATTCTTTTGCTTCACGTTTAAAACAAGAAATACCAAATTTAATATTGTTGAATTGCATATGTCACACGTCCGCGATTGTATCTAGTAATGCGTGTGACGAGTTACCGTATGAATGTGAAAAGCTAATTAGAAAAGTTGCCACTTATGTTTCGGCCAGTGCAAAGAGATGCGCAATTCTTACTGAATTTCAGGATTTTTGTGGAGTAAAACGCAATAAACTTTTGAAATTAGCAAACACGAGGTGGCTTTGTATGCACCAATGTGTTATTAAATTAATTAAAAATTCGGAAGTTTTAAAAAATTATTTCATTTTAGCTGTTGTCGAAGATGATAAGTCAATATCTGCCAAAATTATTTTAGAGTATTTAAATGACGACAGCATTAAAGCTTATATATTATTTTTAAAATACGCGTTAAATTTTTTTAATAGTTTCAATGCTCTTGTTACGTCTGGTGACGTATAGTGTAGGAAAATACGACAATAATCAATATATTATTAAGATACCGTTAACAGCTTGTAACTTGAACACGATAGCCAGTAAGAATCCATTCTTTTATCAATCCGCGCCATACGAACCGATCGATCACTTCTATTCTCATCTTTACCTTCGATCGTATTCCAATACCACCATTATCAATCGTCCATCCTGTCCAACGATTCCCACATCTCGCATAACACTCCCACTCCTAATTACCCCACTCCACACACATTCCAGATTTTCAAAGCTTACGAGAACGATTATTTTCTTTTAACATATACTTCTTTCCTGAACTCCATTCAGAGACATCGTCGTCTCCTGGAGTCCCGCGCGTTCAGCCAGAGGCCTTATCTCTCTGGATTATTATAACCTTTGTATTTAATTTTATTTCATTAAAGTATTACTTAAAATAAACGCAGTGTCTCGTTATTTCAAAGTTATTCACGTCGTATGGAATATTCTCTTTCATAACTATCCTTCATTGAGTCTTGATTATTCACTTGTATGCCTAGAAGCCTACCAGCGGCTCTGTACGATCGTGAATACTCAGACATATTAATTGTTTTGAAACGCACTCGTTGCATTCATTAGAATATTCCATGCCACGTCGCGCCGGACGAAAGTATCAATTGCGAAAGCTCGCACGGGAGTTCTTATCAGAAACGTCTCCTAAAGACGAATATACGAAATTGCTCGGTGTCCGCGCTCTCCCTACGGTCGTCCGCGACACCATCATCATCGAGCAAGGTCAAACGCGAGCAGAGCTGATCAGAGGGAAGCAGCCTGCTGATCCTTCATCACCATCAGACGTGGTAGGAACCACCCCGCGTGCGTAGACAAGCGGACCAGGAGCAGAGCAGCTAAAACTACTACGCGTCAGTGGCAACTAATACTGCTGTCTGGGCTAAGGGCGGTGAGTGCTATTTGTAAATCGCATAGCAAACCGTTGCGTCGTGACCCGAGTCAGACACGGTTATACTTGCCGTGTGGACTCTAAAGCTGAATTAAAAATTGTCGTTTTAATCCGCGTGTTTGTGATCACCTTGAATCACAGAACCGACTCGCGGGACGTAACACTCTCTTTCAATCGAGAGATATTTTCATTCATAAATTATTTGAGAACAGTCGGCAGATAGTTAATCGAATAGGGCAAAATTTTATCAAGCCTAACCGACAACCGACGAGCGCCGAATGAAACGGAGACAGAGGACGCGAGACATATTTATAGACTCTCGCATACCCGGCGGCGCGCCAATCAGAGCACGCCATTCCAGCGAGCCAAGCGCGAACGAGCAAACACGGCGAAACGAGCGGGCCACTCGTCATGGTCCGCGCTCGCGGTTTCGGGCTATATAAACCGCGTAATCGACACATTCGGCGGAGTTCCTCCTATACCTATTCATTCGCGTCCGTCGCTTCGTGCTATGCACATCGTATCGCTCCGCTCAAGACATCTGTCTTTCTAAAGACAACCCGACCAAGTCCAATTCAACAATTTCAACCATTTCTTCTAATAACAAGTTTATTTAAATCACTCAAATTAATCCAGTACAGTGAAAGTGTGTGTGCCCACTAAGGATATACTACGCTCGCTGAAGATTAATTCAAGCTGGGGGATGATCCAGCCCCCCAACCTCCTGCAGTACGCCAACTAGGCGAAAAAACCAAGATCCTTGACGAAATAGCTGAGGAAAACTCCGGATATCCACCTCTGGATAACCCTGGAACTAAGAAACACAAATCAAACGTAATGTCAAATCAAGGTACGGCTATCAACATGCACATAACCCCAAACATACCAACCTCAAACAGATTCGAAATCTTTGCTACAAAGACTTTCCAAAATTTTGCCAATAATACTCCAAAGCCTTCTTCGTCTTCTACGGCTTCTCAAAAAGTTTCACTTAAGATAAATGAAACTCCAATTTCCTCACACCCTCCACCTCCTATCTATCTGAGGTTAGATGAGAAAAATGTTGTCAAGTTCTGCAGTGAGCTGGAAACAGCTTTTGGCAAGACTTTCTTTATTAAATTCCTAGGAAATCAAGTCAGAATTCATTTTAATGATAGAAAAATTTTCACCGAAGCCAAAGAATCTTTTAAAAATGCAGGATTAAAATTTCATACCTTCGCACTCCCCGAAGAAAAACCCTTCACTGCAATTCTCAAGGGATTACCCTCAATTAATCCTGAGGAAATTATCACTGAGCTTTCCTCCCATGGCTTAAATCCAAATGGCTGTTCAGTCTTCAAAGCCTCTCCAAACAATACTATCTTTAAAGTCACTTTCCCACCAGGAATAAAACTTGCTCAAGTTAAGAAAGTTGGTTTCTTATATCATGGTAGAGTGTATCGGATTAGGCCGACGACCGACCGATACGTAGATGAGAGAGGAGCCGGAATCGCACAGCGCTGTGCGCGAAGTTGAAGGAGAGATAAAGAACTCGGTTGAACACGTGAATGAAAGACTAGAAGTGGACTGTATTTTTGAAAGACTAAATAAACTGTACAATTAAACTCGCTTAAACCTTTACTTTTTTGAAGTTCGCTTTAATAGGCGATTACGTCGACGACGCGATTAACTCGAACGAGCGAAAGTAGACAAGAGATTACAAAAGGAGGTTTAAATGATCAAAAAGTGCGAGACAGAATGAATCACGATTCTCGGAACCACCGCGATTCCGAATTCTAGGAATCGGCTGATTGGCCGATTCAGGATCACGCGATGATCCAGGATCGCGGGTAGGCAGAACGAGGATCACGCGATAATCCAATGACACGATTCGTGCGTCACGGATCATACGACGACACGGGATCGAGGATTGGGGAAACAGTCGATAGATCCGGAGAATCGCGACGGGGGGGAACGAAGACTCGCGTCGCGAGGGACTCGCGTTCGGTGGGTGACGTCACCGCGGAGCGAGGGGAGCGCGAGACAAACACCTCACAACGGTGAGCGAATCGCGAACATAGAGTTTACTGGGAACAGTTTATTAAATCTCGAAACTACACTCAATGTTATAGGTGCCAATCCTTTGGGCACGCCAGTTCCAACTGTTTTAAAACACCTAAATGTGTCAAGTGCGGTCTTGATCACCTCACAAAAGAATGCACCAAATCAAGTGAAACCCCAGCCAAATGTGCTAACTGTAGCGGTGAGCACACCGCAAATTTCTCAAAATGTCCCAGCTTGTTAGCGTATGCTAATAAAAAGCAATCTTCCAGGAAAAACAAACTCCAAAATTATCGATCAACAGTACAACGTGTGACTAACATTCCCACAGACTCCCATGTCACAAACAACCTATCTTACCGCGATGTGGTTAGGGGGCTCTCCCCTACCCATTCTCCAAAATCTCAATCCCAGGATTTTAATCCTACAGCTGCATCTGAAACAGGTGAAATCCTCAAAGAAGCTTTCTCTTTCATCAAAAGAGCAATCCCGATCTTCAAAGCCATCAAACCCCAACTAACCGCGTGCCACTCCATTTTCGACAAAATTGAGGTTATATTTAATGCTGCACAGCAACTATTCGACTAGTCGCTTTCTCCCCCCTATTACCAGGGACAATCATGTCATGGAATGCCTGTTCCATTCGCACAAAAAACATTGAACTTGAGGTATTTTTGGCCACAAATAACATCATAATAGCTATGATCCAAGAAACCTGGCTGAAATCAACTGGAACTCTCTCTATCCCTAACTATAACGTTATTAGAAAGGATAGGAGCAATGGAAAAAACGGTGGTGGGGTCGCCATCCTTGTACATAAAAATCTCAGATTCCAACCTCTTCGGCTCAACTTCCCACCCAACATAGAGGCAGTTGCCATCAAACTCACAAACCCTAACCTCATAATCATTTCAGCCTACTGCCCTGATCAAACACTTGATCAATGTGCATTGGACTCAATAACAGAATTCAACTCCCCTTTCATAGTAGGTGCTGACTTAAATTCAAAACACGCTAACTGGAATAACACACACAGAAATAAAAATGGAGGAGTTCTGGATGATCATTTGTCGTCCAGCTCCTGCTCACTTATTGTTCCTCCCACCCATATCTTTTTCAAACACCGGAATCTTCCAGCCACTCTTGATCTTTTCATATCTAACTCATTTCTTGATTTACAATGTGAAGTTTCCCAAGACCTCACCTCTGATCATCGTCCAATCCTACTGCTGCCCAAGAAAAACCTTCATTTGCCACAACCTCACCGGTTACAAACTGGGAAAGTTACTCATCCCATGCGGAAAAAATTCCACTTACCCACAATTTCTCCTCCACTTCGGAAATTGACTCCTGTATTACTAAAACTCAACGTTTTCTCAAGAGCTGTTTCCACAAAGCTACCTCTTTTGTTAACACTCCTAACAAATACATTACTCCTGATAAAACCCTCAAGGCTCTAATAACTCTGAGAAATACAGCCAGAAGAAGATGGCAAAAAACTGGAGATCCTATACATCTTGACTTCTACAAACAGCTGTCTGGTGGCATACGCAGGAGAGTGTTTCTCATCAAAAATGAGAAAATAAAAGAGGAAGTTGTAAAAGCAAATGCCCATACCTTCTGGCCTGTTTTTAGGAAGATCACATCTAAACCAAATATAATCCCTCCCCTCATGGATGACCTTGGTCATTACCATGACCTCAATTCTGAAAAGGCACAAATGTTGGCAGACGGATTTAAAAAAGTACACGATGAAGCTCATTCTGAAGTGTCAAAACTCCAATCTTCCGTTAATCACACCTTAAGTGAATTCCATTATAAAGAGCATCATTTCCCAACCCCGAGTGATGAACTTACCAAATCCCTCTCACCCAAAGAAATATGGGAAATCTCCAAAAATCTAAATGCCAACAAGGCCTGTGGCTGGGATAATTTCTCACCTAATCTCATCAAAAGAGCCCCTAAGAAGGTCTTCACACAACTATATTACATCTATCGTGCTTGCTTCCAAAAATCATACTTCCCTGATGCTTGGAAAGTTGCTAAGGTAGTACCAATCCCAAAACCGGGGAAGAATCATAAAAAACCTGAAAATTATAGGCCCATTAGTCTACTGCCAATTCTAGCAAAGCTATTTGAAAAAATAATCTACAGATTAATAAAAACCCACCTTGATGAAAACAATATCCTCATTGAGTCCCAGTTTGGTTTTCGTGCCCAACATAACACAACCCATCAACTCCTCAGGGTAGCTCAATTCCATATTCACCAAGTCAATATAAACAGATACGCTGGTATGGTCCTTCTTGACCTCAAAAAAGCGTTTGATTCCGTCTGGCACAATGGTCTCATCTACAAAATGATTAATTTGAAATTTCATCCCAAGCTAATAAAGCTAATACACTTCTATCTTGAGAAAAGAAAATTTTACGTTCAAATTGGTGGAAAAAGCTCTAATAAAGAACTCGTCAGAGCTGGTGTCCCCCAAGGCTCGGTGCTGGGACCGCTACTATTCTTAATCTACATTAATGACATTCCACAAGGTAAAGAAACCTCACTGGCTCTGTTTGCTGACGACACGGCTATTCTCAGCCACTCTTTTAGTCCTATCAGATTGGTTGACCTTCTCCAAAATCACCTTAACTCAATCGTTGACTTATTTGAAAATTGGAAGATGAAGCTTAACGAAAACAAAACCCAGGCAATCCTATTTACAAGAAAAACAAAACATCTTAAGAAAGGAGTTCCTCACCTGTCAATAAATGGTGTAGACATTGATTGGAGTAAGACAGTAAGATATCTAGGTTTAGTCTTTGACCATAAACTAAACTGGGGTCCCGCCATCTCAGATAGGAGGAAAAAATCCATAGCAGCCCTAGCAGCTTCCACCATCCTAATTGGCCCTACATCAAAATTAAAATTAAACCTCAAGCTTCTGATTTATAAAACCTGTATCAGGTCTGTAATCACATATGGTGCGCATTTGTGGCATGTTGCTGCCAAAACTCACCTCGTCAGCCTGCAGCGCATTCAGAACAAGGCCCTGAAGACCATACTAGGACTCCCCAGAGACCACTCCACACTAGAAATACATGCAGTACAAAACCATACATCAAATCATTGGAAAATATAACACTGAGGACCATTCAAACCCTCTCATACAGAAGACATGCAGCTATAAAAATGTTCTACTTCCTTATGATCCAAAGATCAAATTTCCCCTAAATTAAACACAGATCAACTTACAAATCAGATTCAACAATCAGATATGGATCAAGACCACCAGGACCACTAACCAACATCTAAAGGAAAAACGCTACACCTCCTGGACCCTGCTGCCGAGTGAGAATGGACCATCGAACCCTTCGAGCTCGTCGCTGGACGCACTGAGGACCACAAAAGCGCATGGAGGACTCCCTGACACCCTAAAAACAGTAACAACAATCATCAAGCATCAAAACTCCAAACACCAAGCATCAAAACCAAGCAAATTGCTTATTATTGCAAGTAGCAAGTTTTTTGAAAATTCTCTTGCGCATAAATATCACCACTAAAATTCAAAACACTCAAAGTGAGAATTCAATCAGACAAATGTTATAAATGTAGGGGGTAGAAACCCCAGGTAATTTCTGCCACACTCAATAGTCAAACCCAGGTGTAAACCTGTCTAAAAAAAAAAACATTCGGCGGAGTTCCTCCTGAGCAGCACTTCTCAGGGCTTCAACACGAGCCGGCCGTGACACGCAGCACACCGAGCCTCGCCGCCCAGGGCCTCCCCACCGAAGCGTTGACACGCTTTACCCGTTCCGCATCCTCCGTCTCCGTCGTCGAATCCGGTCGTCCGATCGACGCGTTCCCCTCCTCGACGCAAGCCCGGAGCATCGGGCAGCGAGAGGAAGAACCGTCGACGAGCGACATTCGGCTCGTCTCCGTCGTCGAATCCGGTCGTTCCTCGATCCGCTCCCCTCCTCAGCACGGGCCCGGAGTGTCGAGTGGTAAGAGGACGAGCCATCGACGAGCGACGATAGGATCGCCCGTCTCCGTCACTCTCGCCCAGCGAGTCTCCGTCCGTGTCTCGTTCACGCGGAACGTGTCCGTCTCCTTCACCCTCGTCCGTCGAGTCTCCGTCCGTGTCGCGGTCACGCGGAACGCGTCCGCCTCCGTCATCCTCGCACGCCGGGCTACCACCCGCGTCGTGCTCCTGCGAAGTCCAGCGCAGACTAAGAGTTGTTCCGTGTGTCTAACGGTCCCCCTCTGTCATACAGGAGGCCGTACTTCCGCCGCCGGTACCTGCAGCCCGCTCCGGGGAAGAATTCAATAAAGACGTATTCGATTACCCCGTAGTTGTTCTTTCGACCGCCCCGACCTTGCCTTCCCAATCACCCTGGACGAGCTCAGAGCTATTCACGGGAAGGCCGACCGTCACATGTTAAAGATAATTTAATGGATGTAGAAGATATATATGTTGGTCCAGAATGTGAATGCTTATTGGGAACTTTAGATGTTGAGTGTTCACGTAATATTCGGTCTAATTGCATGAATTTTTATACCACTGCAGTTCGAGAAATGCTTAAACGTCTACCTTTAAACGACAAATTGTTTCAAGAATTAACTTTTTTAGACCCTGAAGTAGCGTTGCATGATAAAGGTAGACTAAAAATTAGAGACTTAACTTATATTGCCAACCGGATAGGAAATTTAGATATAAATCAATTAGCTTTTGAATGGCGAATTTTGCCATCCTGTTGTGATGACGAGCAGAAAAAAGAATTAGCTTCCTTAGAAATTGTTGAAATGTGGCATAGAATTTTTAAATTTACGGATATACATAGATGGGGAAAGAATGTTTCCAAATTTAGAATTATTAGTTGAAGTAGTTTTTTCTTTGCCCTATTCAAATGCCGAGGCCGAGCGGATATTTTCAATAGTCACCGATGTGAAAAATAAAAAAAGGAACCAATTATCTAACGATACGAATTTTGAAATTGATTCGCGGCACCTCGAACTGCATAATAACCAAAATTTACATCAATAAAAATGCACATCTGATAGTCTGAAACATACATAAAATTTTGCTATCATTTTATTTTATTTTATGTACAATAATTGTTTATTTTTATTATTTCAGGTTCCGATATGCAGTATTGTTATTTATTTTCATTATTTTATTTTATGTGCAATAATTGTTTATTTTTATTATTTCAGGTTCCAATATGCAGTATTGTTATTTATTTTCATTATTTTATTTTATGTGCAATAATTGTTTATTTTTATTATTTCAGGTTCCAATATGCAGTATTGTTATTTATTTTCATTATTTTATTTTATGTGCAATAATTGTTTATTTTTATTATTTTAGGTTCCAATATGCAGTATTATTTGTTTTCATTGTTTTAGATATAGACAATGCGTTTTTGTGTTATTTGAAAATTTTATTATTATTAAAAATGTTAATATATTTTATTTTTCATAACACAATATATTTACTTGTAGAGTAATTTTATATATCAAATGTTTTTTTGTGAATACTGATAAGGTTTTGGCAGTTTCCCTTATCTTAACAGCAAATGCTGGTATTCTTTCATTGTTTCTGCCAAATAAAATATTTAATTTTGTTGTTATATATTTTGTTTAAAGTTATTTTCGTACCCTTCTGTAACGAGCGATCTTGTTCGATCGGGGTAAAGAAAGGGTTCAGAAGATCTACGATAAACAATTGTATTTTGCACTGTTACAAAATTTGTCTCGAATGTACACAGGTGAATTTGAATAAATAATGTGATGAACTTATGAATATGAATGTAAACCGATTTTATAGTCAGGCGCGAATTACGTAATCGATCAGCTGATTTGATCTGAGTGAGAGCGAGAAACCGTTATTTCTCACTTTTATTGTCTCGATCCTTCAGGAAGTTCGTCATGCGTCGGTGGTTCCGATTCATTGTTCGGGAACCTTCCAGAAGGATCGAGACAAGGTCTTGGCCAATCGCGAGTCTGATTTTCTGCCCGCGCGAACCTCGAGGGCAGACGCCAATTGCTCGCGTTCAGGCGGGACCGCGCGGTGATATCGCGATTCGCTGCTGAGTAGTAACGCGTAGCTCGGCGAGATATCATAGCGCTCGCGCGGCAATTTTGAGCAGTCTCGAACACCTTCCCTTCCTTATTTCCAAAGTAACGAAATAGAGTAAGTTAAATTATATTGTGCATACATCAATAAATATTATACAGGGTGTCCCAAAATTCCCTCAGCATCGGGAAATGGGAGGTTCCTTGGGTCATTTCAAGCACCATTTTCCTTTACGAAAATGTCATCCGAGGCCTCGTTAAGGAGTTATTAACGAAAAACACGGACCAATCAGAGCGCGAGCTAGACGCGTATTGTATCGTTCCGCGCCGCGTGCCATCAGCTGAGCGTTGGTAGCACGCCGCGATGTTGTACCGAACAAGAGTTTCTCGATGATGTAAATCCTCTCCGATTTCGATGAGCTTCGGACACCTACTCAAGACCACGATTCTGAACAACATTTCCCTTTACAGTTTTTATCTGCTGGTATTAGTTTAGGCACTAATAATGCAAAAACTAGTGATTGAAAATGAATCGATGTACCAATATATCATCCGATTTCGATGAAATCTTGATACGTTGTCAAGACCACGATTCTGAACAACTTTTCCCTTTACAGTTTTTGATTGCCGGCATTAGTTTAGGAAATATTCTAACTATATTTCATTGAAAATCATTCGATGTACCAATATCTCATCCGATTTCGATGAAATTTTAATACGTTGTCAAAACCACGATTCTGAACAACATTTCCCTTTACAGTTTTTGTCTGCCGGCATTAGTTTACGAAATAATAGTGCAAAAACTAGTGATTGAAAATCGATCGATGTAAAAAATCTATGTTAATTAAATATTTAATTCGTGGAATTTATAACATATTGTATCTCAAGATGACCGAGATCGGTGAGGGCCCACATCATCGGCAACTTTACCCGAACTAGAGAAGAAGCATAAATTGATTAACTTAAAAACTAACCTATTCAGTCGTTAATCCATTTGCATGTTACACCAGTGAAGCACGATACACCACACTTTCACACAATTGCTCAACACTACACGTAGCACACTTTTCGAACTCGAAACGATAGCAAACGAAATTCCATACTCCGACGCGGCGCGGAAAGAGACCCGTGTTCTTCGCGATTTCGCGCGAAACTGTGCTCTCAAACAATGTTGTCGATGAAGGCAGATTGTTTGAAACAAATGAAATCGTTGCCTTGTATATATATATATATATATATGTATATATATGTGTATATATATACATATATATATTAAAATTTGATATATATGTATATATATATATATATATATATATATACAGGGTGTCCCAAAACTACCCTAGGAGCCGAAAATGGGAGGTTCCTTGGGTCATTTGAAGCGACATTTTCCTTTACAAAAATGGCGTCCGCAGCTTTATTTAGGAGTTATTATCAAAAAAACACGGACCAATCAGAGCGCAACCTAGACGCGAGTTAGCACTGTCGGCCCGACGCGCCAACTGTCAATTGGCCGGCCGTGCCATCGCATGTCTAGATCGCGCTCTGATTGGTCCGTGTTTTTCGTTAATACCTCCTAAACAAAGCCGCGGACGCCATTTTTGTAAAGGAAAATGTCGCTTCAAATTACTCAAGGAACCTCCCATTTTCGGCTCCTAGGGTAGTTTTGGGACACCCTGTATATATGTCTATATATATATATATATATACACACACACATATATATATATGTACACATTTTACATTCATTTTTTAAGCTCAAATCATAATACATTTTTTGAAATTAGCAGGACGTCCAAGGTACCCGATTTTCGTACTTGACTGAGGCCGTCTGACGTCAGAATTCTCGCGCATGCGTGCGAAAAGCGCGCCACGGCTCATCACTGCGACGGCCTGTGGCAGTTATATTGGCGGGAGTGTACCGGTATTATTGTTCTCATGATTTTAGAACAATATTTTGTTCGGTTTACCATTTCAGTATTTCACATGTGTACTGTGACGTTGCAAACCAGCGACGTCACTTCGCCGTTATGTGCGAGCACATTTTTAATAGTGCGAAGGACCTGACCGTACAATAACGAGACGCGAGGCCAGGAAACACAGAATTCGAGAGCGTTCCGCGAGGAATTTCCATAATTTAGAGCGCGCATTGACATCTAGCGGGCGAGCCTTGAACGGCAAGTTTCAGGGCCGAACAACGAACCAGGAAAAGGAGCCCCGACCTTCGAGATTTTCCTAGGAGACGATTCCGGTTTGTCGGCCGTGGTCAACCACATGATTGGCGACGAGAGGTCGCACAAGGCCGTGACCTCCTTCTGCGAGGAGGTAATGCAACGGAAGGAGGTGGCAGAAAGGGAGAGGGAGACCGACCCCCTCTCCGAGAGAAGGATTGCTCTGGCGAGGCGTCCTCGCCGAGCGGCCCGCCCCACGCTACGGGGCAGGCGACGGACCGGGGGAGGCGGGACTCGTTAAGTCCTTCCCGCCTCCCCCGAAGAGGCATCCCAGACGGGTTGTTCTTTTGTGGTGGGGGGGGCTATTCCCGCCCCCTTTCCTCTGTCCCCCCGGGGGACGTAAAGATCGTTAGGTCGGGGGAGGGGGTGGGAGTGGGGGAGGGGCGAACGTGGGCGGGGTGCCCGCCTTCGTCCCTCCTTGTCGCGCGCGGAGACTTCGTCCTTCGGCCGAGAGCCCTTTTAAGGGCTCCTCGAGCGAGGAACGGAGTCACCGGGGGTCGTTGGGCGGAGCGAGCTGGAGACTCGCGAAGCCCACCGAACGGCCCAGGGAAGGGGGGTGTAAGTGGGCAACCTGCTTACACCCTGATAGCGTAGGTATTGCTGGGGGGAGCTTCTCTCCCCCCCGGGACGAGGCCCCACACAGGGCCAAGGGCGAAGGGGGATGGCTGGTTGTGTTCTTTGGAGATCCCAGCCGCCCCCGAATAGCTTAGGGAAGGTTGTCGTGAGGTTTTTAGTGGGTATTGTGAGCCCTTCTGGCCACGTAGCCCCACATAACCTCGTATCTCCCCCAGGGGGTACGGGGTATGCGTAAAAGCATTTCCCTCACGCTAAAAAAAAAAAAAAGAGACGATTCCGGTACAGAAGGACGTCAAACGAAAACCCAATGGCATTTCGAAGCCCGACTACGGGCCACTATGGTTATCGAGGGCACCCGGTCAATCGACTTGGAGGCGCCGAAGGGACAGGAACCCCTACCGACCATCGTACCATTTCGCGGTCCCGATGCCGCCTCATCCCGCCATAAATAGGGTTCCAGCGAGGATGGTGCCATCGAGAAGCCAGGTCGAGGCACGAGCCTCCCCCACGTCTCACAAAAAGTGAGACGTTTTCGCGTCAGGGTCAAGGAGCCATAGACCCCGTCGAGACGTCCCTGTTACGCGAACGTCGCGCGTGAAACGGAGCCCTAGGAAATTCGGCAAGGAGGTCGGGTGGGGGGAACGAGAATCGATGCGGCACGCGCCCAGAAATCGATGAGCACTGTCGCGCTAGCCGTCTCTTTCGTACGACCAACGAGAAAACGCACGCAACTAATTCGCGCCAAATATCGCCGCAATTACGTACGCGAAACCTGGTCTCGCGAGCTTGAATTTAGCGTGCGAGTGACTCCGTACAAGCCGAAAAGCTTCGGTCCAACCGCCGGGAGTTACAGAAGTGCCAGGGAACGAAAAGGAGTAAACGGTAAGTCGCCCAGTGATCGTTTCGCATATTCTGGTCGCGTGTTGGCTCGACGTTTATCGCGCGAGGACGAACGTTTGTCGTTTCGCCCTCGATCTTTCGCGTAGGCCGAGACGCCGGACGTCTCGTGCCGTTGGCTCGGGCCGTAGCGACGGTCCTTTGAGCGGTATTTCGCGTAGAGAGTTCCCCCTAAAATCTCGCGCTCGGAAGTTTCCTCGGAGGAATCGCGTCTCGCGAGTATTTCGTCCGACGTCTCGTCAAAGTCACGAATCCTGTGTCGTGTTGCGTAGCGAACGCGTCTCGATTGCGTCGCCGTTCTTATCGTCCGTCGCGTGGTTTTCGTACGCGTGCTATCGCGACAGTCCCGTATCGCGCCGTCCATCTGCGCTTCGCGCGATCCCGCCCGTCGGGAAATCGCTATAGTCGGTACCGGTCAACCGTATCCTTTTCGCGCGATTTGATTTAGCGACAACCACGCTGCGACCGATCAACCGTCCGCAAAAATTGTATAAAGAGCGCGGGCTCTCGGGTTGCGGTCACGTGACCGCGATATTGTAAATCTGCTGACAAGGAAATAAAACATCCACTCGAGACTCATTACGTTGTCGTCAATTCCCTGTGAGATCCGTCCTGCCGTAAGGGCTGTCCTCGTCCTTCCGTGTTCGAATCATATGGCCCCGTCGCGTCCTCGTTCACGATCCGCGTGCCTCGAAGGCTCGATCTCCGAGTCCGAAATTCGTGTCGTGTTACGCGTGACACTTTTCACGGTGTCTGGCGCCCGAATGATCTCGCAGAAATTTCGAACCTTCGGACGTCCTTTATCTCGGGCGGACCACGGGCATACGGCTGCCCGCGGCCCGGCCTAAGGGCCTGTAAAAGCCCGAAGTCGCTCGTTCGGAGGTTTTCTAGCCTCCGCGCGTGAGCGACGTGACAAATTGGCGTCCGAACAGGGACCTCTCTCTAGAAGAGATTATTGTCCGAGAACGGAGAGAGGCACGTGAAGGGCTGAGGATTCTCACAGGGTTACGCGCGATACGAGAAAGACGGAAAAATTCGCGAGCGCGTAAAAATCGGCGATAGAACGAGACACGGATTCGAGGGTCGACGAGATATTCGCGACGGACGACGCCAGGAGAAACACGCTCAATCACGTTCGTTGCGTTTAGCGATTTTCTCCGTGCGTTCCCCGTAGGAAAAGAAATAAAATAGCGAGCCAGCTACGCCTTGTTCTTGAAGTTGAATAACTTATGAAATATTCTTGTGTTCGTCCTAATTTATTGCATTGTAAATTTTGTGAAATTTCGTAAAATTGGTAACGAGTGTACGTCTTCAGGTGTCGTGAACGTAACGGCGGTTTCGAAAATCGAAACCGTTCCCCTTTGTCCCGCACGAACTCGAATTCCTGCGTGTTTGTCGCGTAGTTTGGAAATTTCTTTTGTTTTTTTTGTCATATCTTGCGCGAGTTCGAGACAAAGGAGAGCAAGGTCGCTCCGACCGATTAGCTTATTGATTTGCGGCCCAAAGTCAGCGTTGGGTGGTACGGTGCCTATTTGCGGCCGTGCGAGACTCCGAAAATAAATCGGGACAATACGGCCTAAAATCGCGACGGTTGACAACCACGGGCTCCGTTTTGGTAACGTTACGGCCGTGAGCTCAAGGGGGGACGGTCCCGCGTCCGGACGCAACTAGTAAACAAAGCGCGCCTAGAAGACTCTCGCTCGAATACGGTTCGATTCGGGCCTCGCGCTCGTAAACAAACTCGAACAGGCAACGGGTGTCGGAAAAATGTATCGAACAACGTGGCCGAATGGCGAAGACGGGCCGTATTATAGCCCATACGAAACGGACGGGGAGGAGGACGCCCGGTCGAATATAAAATTCGATATGGACGACTCCCTCCCCGGTACTAGCGGGATATCCCTACAAGTTCCTGAACGTCCGAGAACGCCGATTTTAAAACGGCCTATGGCGGCTCCGAAAATGGCCAACCTCTCTCCGCCGGATCGACGAGCACCGGCTTCAGCGTACTAAGTAATGAGAAAATGGCATCTGACCTTCGGAGGAAAGCCGGAGGAAGACGCGGAAGCGTTCTTCACTCGACTTTCGAATATGCGCAGCGTCTGTAATTTGAAAGACGCTGATCTCGTGAGCTGTTTGCCGATTTGCTTCACCGATCTGGCGGCGAGATGGTTTGAGAACTGTCCCCCGATGTCGACCTGGGAAGAATTTGCACGCGAATGGCATAAAAATTTTCGCGATCCAGACTATCAGGAACTCTTGGAGCATGATTTGCGCGTGCGAAAGCAGGGTCCGGACGAACTGGTGCGAGATTATCTCGCGAACATGAAAGCAATGCTCGCGCGTTCGAAAACCTCGTGGTCCGAGCAGAAGAAAATAGACCGGATTATTATCAGTCGCGGTATTTGGCCAATAAAGAGTTCGCCTACAACCCGAACTTGTACAAGAAGGCAAAGAATTTGAGTCGCGAAAAATCGTATCGATACGAGTTCGTGAACGCGGTAACCGACGGTAGAGGGGACGGGCGCGCGGAAGCGGGGTATCGTAGCCCTCCCTCCCGCCCGCGAGAACCCCTCGCCACCGAGCGTCGCGTCGCGTAGCCGAACAGCCGGTCGCGCGAGGCTCCGAGCCGAGACCGTCCGACCGCTGCCGGGGAAAGCCGAGCTGTCACGCGGCCGAACGATCAGCCGGCCGCGAACAACACGTGCTGGAACTGTCAGCGCAAGGGACACCGGTCACGAAATTGTCGTGAAAAGCCAAGCCTCCACTGCTATCGCTGTGGAGAGCAAGGGGTCACAACAAGAAATTGTCGCCGTTGTACACCAGAGACGGGAAACGCGATACGAAGCCGCTCGTAACGAAACCGTCGCTCCTTATCGTGAACGCGTACATCGGGGATCAACTCGTTCACGCGCTAGTAGATTCTGGTTCCTCTCTCTCGTTCGTAAGTCGCGGAACATTAGAATCCGTACGAAACGTCGCGAAAATTACAAAAGCGACAGAACCGTGCTATTTCCTTCTAGCGACCGGGGCAATCGATCGCGCAGTAGAGCAAGTTCATTTTCAATTAACGATAAAAGGCGTAACGTGCGAGATTTTCGCGTATATTCTCGACAATTTAGTTAATCCGGTTTTATTAGGAATCGAGGCAATCGCGCAATTCGGTGTCGTTGTCGAATACCACCGAGCGATATGGTATTTCGCGTCACGACCGCACGTTGAATTTCCTTTCGGTAACAAAGAGAGCGGTCCTCTCTGTTGCGGCCTGCAGATTCTCACCGCGTCAGAAAAGGAGCGAATACGCGTGTTCTTGGAAACCGAGCTTAGCGGTTTCGCGAAAATACCAGGCGTGACGACTCTAACCACTCACCGAATCGATGTTGGCAATAATAGACCGATCAAACAACGATATTATACGGTCTCGCCGAAGGTGCAAGAGGCGATCTATAAAGAAGTAGATTCGCTTCTGGAGCAAGGCGTTATCGAGCCGTCGCAAAGTGAGTGGTCCAGTCCGATCGTCATGGTGAAGAAATCAAACGGCAAATATCGTTTTTGCCTTGATTTTCGTAAAGTCAACGAAGTTTCCAAGAAAGACGCGTACCCGCTACCGATTATGTCGAGCATTCTAGATAAATTACGAGCCGCAAAGTACATTTCCACCCTCGATTTGAGCCAGGCGTACTTCCAAATCCCGCTTGACGAATCAAGCAAAGAAATCACCGCGTTTACCGTTCCGGGGAAAGGGTTATTTCAATTTAAACGAATGCCGTACGGACTCACGGGAGCCCCAGCCACTTTTCAACGGCTTTTGGATAAATTAATCGGACCGGAAATGGAGCCTCACGCGTTCGCGTATTTAGATGACATTATTATCGCGACTACGACATTCGAAAGTCATCTCGAATGGCTCCGCCGGGTCTTAGATAAAATAAAAACGGCAGGATTAATCGTGAACCCGGAAAAATGCGAATTCTGCAAAGAGGAAGTGCGGTATCTCGGGTTTGTGGTAAGCGCGGAGGGGTTAAAGGTCGATGCAGAGAAAGTCGCGCCCGTCGTAGCGTATCCGGCTCCGAAAAATATCAAACAACTGCAGCGATTTCTCGGGATGGCCTCGTGGTATCGCAGGTTCATTCCGAATTTCGCGACGGTAGCGGATGCACTAAATAAATTATTGCGGAAAAACGCGACGTGGGAATGGGAGGCTGGACAACAATCCGCCTTCGAGAAATTACGAGCGTTAATCGCGACGTCCCCTACCCTCGCGTGCCCTCACTTTGAGATACCGTTCGTCCTGCAGACAGACGCGAGTACGGTAGGGCTTGGAGCGGTTTTGGCTCAAGAAATCGAGGGAACGGAAAGGGTAATTGCGTTCGCGAGTAGATCTTTGAACGCGGCAGAAAGAAAATGTTCCGCGACCGAACTAGAATGCCTCGCTGTCGTATGGGCCGTACAGAAATACAGACCGTATCTAGAAGGTTATAAATTCACGATCGTGACGGACCACAGTAGTTTACGGTGGTTACGTCAATTGAAAAACCCTTCGGGACGGCTCGCGCGCTGGGCCTTGCAATTGTTAGAGTACGATTTCGAGATAAAATACAGGCAAGGAAAACTCAACCACGTACCAGACGCACTCTCGCGTATGTACGAGGGAGCCGACCCGGGGGAAGGGGAAATCGCGTTAACATCAGCGGCCGTGACAACGCTCGGATGGTATGAGAAAAAATTTCGCGAAGTAAAAGAGAGCCCGAGTAAATTCCCGAACTGGTCAATTCGCGAGGGGCAACTTTTTCGTCGTAGATCCGATCCATTGATTGCCGAAATTCTCGGGGCAGACTTGGACGAGTGGAAACTCGTCGTCGCGTCTGACGCGAGAACAGAAATTTTAAAAGAGGCTCACGACGAAAGGCAAGCGGGTCACATGGGAGTAGAAAAAACGTATCATCGAATTGCTACTCGATATTATTGGCCAGGGATGTTTCGAAGCGTAGTTGAATACGTCCGACGCTGCCCCACCTGCCAAGTGACAAAGGTGGAGCAAACCCTTCCACCTGGGTTAATGAGACAGCGTCGCATCGGAGCACCCTGGACAGTAGTCACGACCGATATTATGGGCCCGCTTCCCCGTAGTCGAGCAGGTTTTTCGTACCTGCTAGTAATTCAAGACATCTTTACGAAATGGATAGAATGTTGTCCCCTCCGAAAAGCCACAGGGGCGAGGATTTCAGAGGCACTCGAAGATCTCGTGTTCTCGCGATGGAGAACACCCGAAACATTGATCACCGACAACGGTACCGAGTTCGTTAACGAAGCGATTCACGAGTTCGCGAAAGATTATGGTATCGCAATTAGAACAACGCCGCCGTACCACCCACAAGCGAACCCCGTGGAACGCGTCAATCGTGTACTAAAAACAATGATCGTAGCATACCTCGATCGAGACCATCGCGAATGGGATGCGAATCTTCCCCAATTTCGTTTCGCGTACAACACGGCCTACCACACTGCGCTGCAGGCGACACCCGAATTTTTGAATTTCGGACGAGAACCGAAACCGGCAGCGTGTGTGCGAGCGAATGAAGATCCACGTGCAGATCTCGAGGTTGAACCTACGGAAGGGTGGTCGGAAAGAATGTCGCATTTAGCTACGTTACGTCACTGGATTGCAGAAAATTTAGATAGCGCATACGAAATGCAGGCGCGATATTATAATCAGAGTCACGCAGACAGACAATATAAAGAAGGAGATCTCGTTCTTCGACGCCTCCGCGTCCTCTCGTCGGCCGCGCAAAACATCGCGGCAAAATTATGCCCCACATTTAGCGGTCCCTTCGTTGTCGCGAAAAAATTGTCGTCGGTGGTCTACCAACTGAGTACCACCGAAGGGGTAGACGCGGGAAAAGCTCACGTGAGCGACCTGAAAGCGTACACTCCACCAACGAATGCGAGCGCAGAGAACAATGCCCTAGACGTTTTAAATATTTCAGACGTCGGATCTCTGGAAACACATGAGTGTCGAGCGCACTCGGGAGGCGATCGCGGACGAGCTCGAGCCCCTCATCCACGAGATGAGGGAGCTGGAGAACTACTTTTACCAGGGTCCGGCCATGAGACCGGACATAGACGCCCCGGAACGTTACCGCAGGTTCGCGTACGAGATGAGGAAGGCGGCGCGGAATACCGAGGCGCTACAGCGTCTGATACGTTACCCGCCAGCACCGCACGCGACCCAGATTCGCGACGCGATAACGGAAGACCTCCTAGGACCTCTCGAAGGGACAAAAAAGGCAGAGGAACCATCCTCGCCGAATAATGTAACGAAACAGGCCCCACGCCTCATACGGGAAGGATGGTTGATGGCTTTCTCCGAGGAGGAGGAAACACGAACGCCCGACCGCTCTCGGGAGGGCCCATCAGAGGAAGCGCCGAAAATTGAAAAAGAGAAACCACTCTCGTCGCGTCACGATGGCGCACGAAAGCCGCCAACAGGAAAGGTCCAGCCACAAAAAAAAGTAGAAAAGAAGGGAACGGCGAAGGGCCAACAAGACCCAGTGACGAAGACACGCCAGGAGAGAAGCTGCAGCTGGGGCCTTTATGAAAGATGGCTGGAGGGGAAGGGCCGCACCACTATCCGAGACCCGGATGCATGTTGGAATTGTGGGGAAAATGGGCATACCCGCAACCAATGCACCCGGAAAGTGAAACCGCACTGTTTTCGTTGCGGAAGGCCGGACGTGTCCAGGAGGACGTGCCCAACCTGTGGCCCGTCATGGCGGGAGCAGCCGGAAAGCCGGAAGTAGAAGAGCGGACCAGAAGGCTCCTACTCGGACTAGGGACGCGTTTCCTCCCCCCCAGCCGCCAATCAACACCGCCTCCGTAGGCATAAGACACCTCTCGGGGGCAACAATAGAAGGCCTGTTTCGTAGGCAAGACATAGATTAAAATATTTAATTTCATAAAATAAATAAATTACATTTCATTTTTGTTTCTGTGGCAAACTTGGCCACCAAGAGCAAAAATAAAAGGTTACACTTCTGTTCAAGATTGGCGCGCCCGAGCGCCATATTGTCACACCGGCACCGTGCAATCACGCCAAGACTAGCGCGATCCTGTCGAAACCGCGAGCAACATCGTATGCCCCTGTTACACGAACGTCGCGCGTGAAACGGAGCCCTAGGAAATTCGGCAAGGAGGTCGGGTGGGGGGAACGAGAATCGATGCGGCACGCGCCCGGAAATCGATGAGCACTGTCGCGCTAGCCGTCTCTTTCGTACGACCAACGAGAAAACGCACGCAACTAATTCGCGCCAAATATCGCCGCAATTACGTACGGGAAACCTGGTCTCGCGAGCTTGAATTTAGCGTGCGAGTGACTCCGTACAAGCCGAAAAGCTTCGGTCCAGCCGCCGGGAGTTACAGAAGTGCCAGGGAACGAAAAGGAGTAAACGGTAAGTCGCCCAGTGATCGTTTCGCATATTCTGGTCGCGTGTTGGCTCGACGTTTATCGCGCGAGGACGAACGTTTGTCGTTTCGCCCTCGATCTTTCGCGTAGGCCGAGACGCCGGACGTCTCGTGCCGTCGGCTCGGGCCGTAGCGACGGTCCTTTGAGCGGTATTTCGCGTAGAGAGTTCCCCTAAAATCTCGCGCTCGGAAGTTTCCTCGGAGGAATCGCGTCTCGCGAGTATTTCGTCCGATGTCTCGTCAAAGTCACGAATCCTGTGTCGTGTTGCGTAGCGAACGCGTCTCGATTGCGTCGCCGTTCTTATCGTCCGTCGCGTGGTTTTCGTACGCGTGCTATCGCGACAGTCCCGTATTGCGCCGTCCATCTGCGCTTCGCGCGATCCCGCCCGTCGGGAACTCGCTATAGTCGGTACCGGTCAACCGTATCCTTTTCGCGCGATTTGATTTAGCGACAACCGCGCTGCGACCGATCAACCGTCCGCAAAAATTGTATAAAGAGCGCGGGCTCTCGGGTTGCGGTCACGTGACCGCGATATTGTAAATCTGCTGACAAGGAAATAAAACATCCACTCAGGACTCATTACGTTGTCGTCAATACCCTGTGAGATCCGTCCTGCCGTAAGGGCTGTCCTCGTCCTTCCGTGTTCGAATCATCTGGCCCCGTCGCGTCCTCGTTCACGATCCGCGTGCCTCGAAGGCTCGATCTGCGAGTCCGAAATTCGTGTCGTGTTTTGCGTGACACTTTTCACGGTGTCTGGCGCCCAAACGATCTCGCAGAAATTTCGAACCTTCGGACGTCCTTTGTCTCGGGCGGACCACGGCCATACGGCTGCCCGCGGCCCGGCCTAAGGGCCTGTAAAAGCCCGAAGTCGCTCGGTCGGAGGTTTTCTAGCCTCCGCGCGTAAGCGACGTGACAGTACACTAGTAAATTTTTAAAAGTCTGCCTGGTGCTCAAGCTACCCGATTTCATCGAAAAGGTTACGTTACTGAGGTTGAAATTGCCGCGCATGCGCGAGGAATTTCGCATTCAATCGGAACACTGTTGTTACGGATTTGCGATAATCGCCAAGTGAGACACAAAAACTGCCGATCGGGAACGCAAAAAGAGCACGTGAAAAGGGAAGACGCGTGTAGCTACGTGGTTAGATACGAAGCGAGCGACAAACACAATTCGTGAATTTCTCGGCGAGAGAAATTGTGAAAGTGGGGAGGAAGACGGTGCGCGACACCACACGCGAGTATATTATACTAGCTAATTACCGACAATTAGCTCGGTTTTGATATTGGTTACTCATAGGTAGCGCGATATGTACCAACAAACCGTGTAGCGCAATCATCCTTTTGCCTGTCGCAACTCCTTCGGAATCCCGAACATACCGCCTATCTCGTTCGTCAGAAACGAAATCAAAGTAAGCTGAGGAAGATAGCAAGCAGAACGAGAGAAGGACAGACCTTAGAATTAACATGAATACGTGGTCGGGACCGCCCGCCGTGACAAGCCACGGCTCTTGAGGGGCGGCCAACATAGGACGCTTAAACCTAAGGATACGCAGGTTATAAAACAAGGTTTAAGTAGACTGCAAGGTGTGAGCGGAGATGCAACGCGTGTGCAGCCGGAGTTCAAAGCGGAGCACGTGGCAGGTTTTCGTCAACTAAATGACCTACGAACTTTCGGTAGCCTCGATCGGTAACGAAACGAGCTGCGCAATGGGCCGCTTTAAGATACCCGACGCAGTCCGTATCGTCACAACGCGCACCAGGCCGTCCTGGCCGGGATGACACTCGACCACGCGGCCAAGTTTCCACTTTGACGGTGGTAGGTTTGGTTGACGCACAATGACCAAACTGCCGGACCGAATGTTCGGTAGCCTTTTGTTCCATTTGCCGCGCTGTTGCAGGTGATGCAAGTATTCGTCACGCCACCGTTGCCAAAAATGCTGTAGCATGTGTTGAATGCGGACCATCGGGTCAAAAAGTTTGACGGACTATCGTAAACGGACCTCTCCGGGAGTGCGAGTAGCGGACCTCCGACGAGAAAATGGCCCGGCGTCAAATAACTTAGATCATCAGGATCATCGGTAAACGGCGCGACGGGTCGCGAATTTAAACACGCCTCAATTTGGCACAGTAGCGTCGAGAACTCTTCGTAGGTCAGAGTGTGATCCCCCAATACGCGCTTCAGGTGACCCTTGACGCTCTTAACACCCGCTTCCCATATTCCTCCGAAATGGGGAGCCCCGGGAGGAATAAATTGCCAAGAAATCGAATCGATACTAGTATCTTCGCGAAACTCGGCAGTATTCATGGCCTCCCGTACCGCTCGTTTAATTTCTTTCGACGCGTCTACGAAGGTAGTACCGTTATCGCTGAACATTGTAGCTGGTAGTCCGCGACGAGAGATAAACCGTTTGAGAGCGGCTAAGAAGGCAGGGGCGGAGTAGTCGCTGACCAGTTCGAGGTGTATCGCGCGAGAGCAAAGACACACGAACAAGGCGATGTATGCCTTGTGAGCCTTGTGTCCGCGACCCTTGGCTGTGCGCACTACATGTGGACCTGCATAATCGACTCCGGTATTTGTGAACGCTCGGGTCGGAACAACCCTCTCGGAGGGTAAATCGCCCATAAGTTGCTGAGGTATCGCGGCGCATTGTCGTACACATGTAACACACTGCTTAATGACTGACTTCACCAATTTGCGGGCCGAGGTCACCCAGAACTCCTGCCGTAGCGTGGCCAGCGTCAGCTGAGTGCCGCCGCGTAAACAGCGAACATGACAATGTCTGGCTATGAGTTCGGAAACGCGGTGTTGTGAGAGCACAATCGGGTGTCGCGCAGCTTCTGACATGAGAGCGAGACGGAGCCTTCCCCCTACGCGAATGGTTCCGTGGTCGTCGAGGATTGGACTCAGACGCCAAAGCGGGCAAGTCCGAGGTATAGCCTTGTCTGACCGAAGGGCCCGGAGCGCAGTGTTATAAAACTCTGCCTGTAAATATTTTGCCCAGAATTCCTTGGCGTTATCAAAATAATTGCGCGTCGTATCACGGCGTCGCAGAAGATCGCGAAATCGAAGAATGATCCCGGTAATGCGCAATAGCTTTGGCCATGAAAACACCCGATCCGGTAGGTGCTCGAGCGGGGATGGCGACGGAGCCACGGTATTGACCTGGACAGAGTGCGCTCTTCTTTCAGGGAGTGGATCAACAGAGTCTTGGGTAAAGGTCAGAGGCCACCCGGAGGCAGGAGACTGCAACCAAACAGGACCATGCCACCAAAGACTATGGTTCCGTAACTCTGTGGGCGTGAGGCCTCGTGAAGCACAATCCGCCGGATTGTCTTGGGACATGACGTGGTGCCATTTCGCGGTGGGCATGTTGGTGTGAATCTCGGTGGGCATGTTGGTGTGAAGCCATGGACTTCGTACTCCTTCCCGAGATCACGAATTCCCAACCACCGGGGTATGTGAAGGTGTTGCACGTCGGGAAGAGCGGCCAGAAACGATGTCCACTGAGCGGCTAGCTCCTCGGGCAACGCGTCATCCCAGTCGATACCGGATAACCATAGGCCCTGCATGAGGATTTTGGCCTGGATCACTGAAGGTGTAATCCAGCCGAGAGGATCGTACAGGCGTGCGATGAGCGAAAGCACGGTACGTTTTGTGGACGCTCGCTGTGGAGGAGCAGCGAATGAGTAGTTAAAGACATCTTGAACCGGATGCCACGATATCACTAACACCTTTTGCTGATCTTCATCCGAGGAGTCAGTTACGATAGGACGAGCATCGTTAACGAAACGGTCGCCCTGAAGGAGCGTAGTACAATTGGCGGCCCACTTGTGCAATGTGAAACCTCCCTTTTGCATAAGTGCAATCAATTCGTTACGAATTTCTTTCGCGCTTGCCACGGAGAATGCACCAAAAAAGGCATCGTCAACGTAGAAGTTGCGACGAACAATTGTCTGAGCGCGTGGAAATTCAGCACCTTCATCTTCCGCGAGTTGTAACAGGACTCGATTAGCAAGGAATGGAGCGCAAGCAGTTCCATACGTGACGGTGGCTAAGCGATAATGCGTCGGTTCCGTTTGAGACGCGGGGGACCATAATACGCGTTGATAATCATGGTCTTCCGTACTAACGCGAATCTGGCGGAACATCTTTTGAAGATCGGCCTTATAAACGAATGGGTGAATCCGCCACGCGGTAACAATGGAGCTAATGTCCGCTTGTAATTTCGGTCCCGTTAATAGGTGATCGTTCAGCGTCGTAGTATTAGACGTCGGACTCGACGCGTTAAAAACTATCCGAAGTTTTGTGGTGCTGCTCGACTCCTTCATCACGGGATGGTGAGGAAGATATACCGGAAGGGGAATCGTAGTAGATGCCGGAGCGGTATACATGTGATCGAGTTGGGCATACTCGGACATGAATGCGGTATATTGTTCGCGGAGTTCGACATTGCGATCTAAACGACGCGATACCTTGCTCATCAAGGTACGAGCTCGGCTTAAGGACTCTCCCAGTTCGATCGGAGGATTTTCCTTGAACGGTAGTCGCACGACATACCGGCCGTTGGAAGTACGAGAATGAGTCCGAACGAAGTGTTCTTCACAACGTTTGTCCTCGTCGGACAGTGGAATAGGAGCGTTGAGCTCTTCAACTTCCCAAAAACGCGTAATTTCTTTGTGAAGGCTCTGCAGTGAAGGGGAAGGCTCCACAGCAGTAAGACAGTGCGACAACGAGACATTGGACGTGCGATTGTGTGGGCGTTGTGCATGCAAAGGACCGGGCAATACCCAACCGAATAACGTAAGTTGAGCTGTCGGAGCTCCGGGTGGTCCCCGGCGAAGACCTTCGCGCAGGAGGGACCCGTAATAATCCGCGCCGATAATTAGAGAGATGGGCTCACTACTGGACGGATTCGGATCTGCCAAAATAAGGTCCTGCAAGTACGGGCAATCTAACCGATTGAGAGGTACCCGAGAGCGATACGAGCTTAAACGCGGTAATACAAGCGCGTAGACTGTAATCGACTCGGCATCAGCCCGTAGTATAAGGTCAACGCGTGATCGCGAGATGCCAACAAACGATTTGCCAACTCCGCTCACCCTTGTTGCAGTAGAATGGTGCTTAGCCCTCAGTGCTTGTACAAGATCACTGGACACAAACGTGGCTTCCGCACCCTGATCAAGTAGAGCACGAACGCGAGCCCGCCTGCCGTTCGACGCCTCAACCGTGACTATAGCTGTAGCAAGGAATACATTTTGTTCAATTAATGTATGTCTACGCAAACAATTAATATTGACAGAAGAAGTGGATTTTACTTCGTGCTCCGTAGCGGAGGGAACGAGTGCGTCTTTGACAAAGGTGTCGATCGTTGACGCAGCGGCGGTACGTTGACCTAAATCTTGACCAGCACCATCTTCTGGATGCAATAGCGTGTGATGGCGTTGACCGCACTCCTGACAGCTATGCGTTGATGGACAAGTTGCTGGAAAGTGCCCAGGCCGAAGGCAGTTGAAACATCGCCGCTGTAATCGCAAGAAGTCCTTCCGTTTACCGATGTTGAGACTCTTAAAACGAAAACAGGTGTTTATACGATGCTGCTGGCCGCAAGGGCACTGCGGTTCGTCAACAGACGACGCTGAGTGCGCGTGTACCGTAGACTTTAAATTCTTGTTCCCCGCAGGCGATGATGAAGAAGCTTGGGAGTGCAGACTCGGCGTGAGCTGGATGGTCTCTAGAGCACGTATACGCGCGACTAAATACTCGTCGAGAGACAAATACGTCGGGTATTCGGTACTAGCGCCCTGCTTTAGTTCCCATTCGCAGAGGGACGGTTTGTCTAATTTCCGTAAGAGCATATGAACGATCATATGGTCCCACGAATCGGTAGGACGACCCAGGTTTTTCAAACTACATAACGCCTCGCGAGTTCCGTCACGGAGCAATTTTAAAAACTGGACATTATCGTTAGGAACCGGTGAGAGGTCAGACAGTAACGTCAAATACGTTTGAATCAAAACACGCTTGTTGTCATATCGCTCGACTAAAAGTTTCCAAGCCGACGCGTAATTGGCCGCGGTAACCGTTACGTGCTGAAGGAGCTGGCTGGCTTCACCCTCTAAGGTTGATTTTAAATAATGAAGCCGTTGTACGTCCGTTAGAGCATTATTCGAATGTATCAACGATTCGTACAGATCCTTAAAACTTTGCCAGTCCTTATACTGACCCGAAAATTTCGGTAATTCGATACGCGGGATCTTAATCGACGTAGATGCGACAACGGACGTTCGCGACCCGTCCGAAGAAATCGGTAACGACGAAGGAACAGACGTAACATTTAAATTGTCTATCTGTTTACCTTATGCATGTATCACTTTAAATTATAGAGGATTCGGTTATAGATCATATGTGTGCATTTTTATGGCGCTATGAGGTGAACTAGGCTGGTGATGATCCATTTTTACAATTAATTGAAGATATTCTATATGAAATAGAAAGTCGGTAAGTCGGTAAGATAGAGAGCGACATGGAAATGATAAAAGAAATTTTTTCGAGTCGGCAAAAATCCTTTCGGTAATCGTCACTTTAGTCAAAAATGAAACTATTTTCAAAATTTCATCGAATTCTGAGGAGGAACGTAAATGGAAGTTTCGCCCCTAGTTTTTCAAGTTATTTTGAAGAATGGTAGGAATAAACTATATTAATATACGTTTATTCAATAAAACATGTAGTTTTTGTAAAATAAATGAAGTATTTTATTGAGTGTGTAACAGACCTGTTCCCGGTACAGGCCTGTTACTAGTAAACGCTCGCCGTAACCCGAAACACTCCGACCGTTACCGAAACATACCGAACCGCGCCGCGCGTCCCCGCGCCTGCGAGCCATATTTGACGCCACACGGAAGCCAAATATGGGCAACACGGAAACGCGACGTCACCGGAACTTCCGTCAAGTTCCACACCGCACCGCCCCGCAGCATCACGAAGCGATTGCTATAAGAATCACTGCAGAGATCACGCGCGCTCTCGTTCCTCGCCGATCTCCGATCCGACCAGGCCGCTCCAGTAAGTAGCCTCTTATCTTTCCTCGTGTTCGAGCCCGAGTCCCACGGCTCCTCGGCACCCGAAATTCCCACGCACACGAATCCGTGTCCCACGGACATCGACGCGTCCCGGTTTTCTCACGTGCCCGAACCCGTGCCCCACGGACCCTCGGCGCGACCCGCGACTCTCTCGCGTACGACTCCGTGTCCCACGGACCATCGGCGCGCTCCGTATAAACTCACGCGTTCGAATCCGTGTCCCATGGACCATCGGCGCGTTCCGCACGAACCCCCGCGTTCGAACCCGTGTCCCACGGACGTTCGGCGCGTTCCGTACAACCCCACGCGTTCGAATCCGTGTCCCACGGACCATCGGCGCGTACCGTGTAGCCCACGCGTCTGATTCCGTGTCCCACGGACAATTAGCGCGTCCCGTACGAACCCGCGCGTTCGAACCCGTGTCCCACGGGGATTCGCGGCGTTCCCCGGCGAGCATCATCGGCGTCCCGCGAGCCGTCCGCGAGCCGACGACAACTGACCGACAACCGCCGCGAACACACCGCGTTACCCCGGACGCGCGGTACCCCGGGAGCGAGCGATCCGCGAGCATAAAAATATGTCGGAGAGTGTTTATTTCGTGCCCGCATCTTCCTGTAACCTCTAATCCGGTTCGTTTCTCGTCAAAACGCGAACCCCGGCACGGCGAGCATCCACAGGCACGAGGACCCGTTGTAACGAGCCAGCGGTAAAAAACGGACTCGTCACAAGTGGAACTATAGAAATTTCGCAAAACACTTCAATAAAAATACATACTTTTTAATTTTATTACTTGAATGAGAAGACATTGTATTTTGACACCATTGGGATGTCTTTGTAATCATCTTAATATAACATAAATACTTAGATATTTTTTATTAAGATATTTTTATAAATCAACCAGAATTGCCAACAAACAAGTATGGAACTATGGAAATTTCGTCCACTGTATATGTTCTGTCGCTGAACCTACAGCGGAGTCTTGTACGTAGATGCTATGAACTGGGGCTACTAGATACGTCAACAAATTTAAATTGATGTATCTAAAAAAGGAAGACCTATTTTGAAGAAATCCAAAAGGGTTTTCTTATACTACATGAACACTACCCCATGCTTTTCTCTTGAAAAATGGAAAAATTAAAGATATGACAAAATTCCAAGGCTGCTCACAATAAATCTTTAGTGAATCGACCAACGCGCAATAATTGCAAATTGTAAGTATATTTAGACATACGAAAAAAATCAATTTGGAATATATGGTATTTTTGGTCGCAGCAACATTCCTGGCGTCTGTTAGACGATATACAGGGTGTCCCGAAATTCTCTCAGCATCCGAAAATGGCAGGTTCCTTGGACCATTTCAAGCACCATTTTCCTTTACGAAAATGTCATCCGCGATTCTGCGCGAAACTGTACTCTCCCCGCGTACAATGTTGTCGATGAAGTTTTAAAAATTTGTCACGATTAGTCGAAACAGTCGATAATTCGGTGGTGGTGGAGTAATGGTTCGGACGGGAATTGGATACTATGGAAATACAGAATTAATGTTTATAAGCAGGAAAATGAATAGTGCAAAGTACATTAGTTTAATTGACGAACAGTTGAAGAGACATGCTGTTAAAATTGCGGGCACAAACTTTAATTATCAGCAAGATAATGCAAGACTTCCCACCGCGAAGACAGTAAAAGAATATATTCTGCGGGAATATATTGAAAGAGTATAGCCGAATAAGCATAGACCAGCGGCCCTCGTTCCGATTTTCCTGATTCCTGTCTTAACACATCGTTTTATATCTAAAAAAACATTGTGTAAAATTTCAAATGTCTACCCCACAAATAGGGGTGATATTGGGGTAAATTCCCCCGCATTTAAATACAATTTGCTCTAAAACGAGAAAAGATATCGACATGGGATAAACGGCAAACAAAAGATATAGATACTATAGTTGATTTCGCTACTGTTGGCGGATTTAGACGAGGTATTGGAAAAGGGAGGATGGGGAGGAGTAAAGATAGGAGAGAAGAAGATATACACGCTGGCATATGCGGATGACATTGCGGTTTTGGCAGAGGAAGAGGAAGGAATGAGGGGAATGATTAGCGGATTAGAGAGGTATTTTGACGAAAAAAGGCTACAGTTAAATGCGGAGAAATCTAAAATTTTGTGATGCAGGAAGGGCGGGGGAAGATGGAAAAAAGTGAATTGGAGATTGAAAGGGAAGAAAACAGAGGAGGTGGGGGAATTTAAGTACTTGGGGTATAAGATTAGGAGAGACGGGAGTCAAAAGGCACAGGTAGAGGATAGGATGAAGAAAGGAGCGGCGGTAATGGGTCAAGTCTGGGGAATAGGGAAAAGAAGATATGGGAAGGACTGGGGTAGGAGAATATGGTTATTCGACAACTTAGTATGGGCAATGGTTGGTTACGGTGTGGAAATATGGGGATGGGAAGAAAGGGAGGGGATAGAAAAAATGCAGGAAAGGTACTTAAAGTGGGTATTGGGGTTCGACAGGTGCACGCCTGGATATATGGTGAGGGAATTACAGAGAGAACTGCTGAGGGGAAAGACGGGGTTAAGGGCTCGGGGATACGAGAAAAAGTTAGTAGAAGGAGGAGGGGGGGACTGGCGAGGCTGTGCCTAGAAGAGTTAAAGAGAAAAGAAGGGAGGGGAAGGGCCAGGAGCGCATGGGAAAAAGAGAGGACTGAAGTTTTCAGGGAAGGAGTTGGACTGCAGAAGAGGCAGGAAAAATGATGGAGGAGAAGGGAGCGGATGCAAGTGAGGAACTAGTAATGTAACGGTTCTGGTTTCCCGGTAGGCGCTTCCTCGTGATAGCTCGTCGAGCCGGGGTTCGTTGTGAGGAAGCGGTCGGGACGGTGATTGACGAGGTGCGTTCGGTAAATAATAAGACGTCGAGTTGTGTATAGTGAGTCTCGCTGTGTCTCGTGGCGGTGGAGATCGCGGAGCGGTGTTCACGGTGCGGAGGTGCGCGGTCTCGGTTTCGGTGCTCTCTAGTGGGAGGACGGAATGTTCGCGGTCCCGGCGAAAGGGTTTATCGGTGTCTCGGTAGGGAGGTATCGCGTTTCCGCGAACGGTACGGTGGCGTGGAGCGGGCTCGAGGGTGTATCGCCCTTCGGCGATAGGTGGTCGGTACGGTCGGGCGGAGCGGTGGTTGGGAGCGGGCCGTCTTCTAGCGGCAGGAGGGTATCGTCTTGCAGCGATAGGTACGGCGGTGCGAAGCGGGATCGAGAGTGTATCGCCTCACGGCGACGGGAGTGTTTCGCCTCACAGCGAAAGGTACGGTGGCACGGAGCGGAATCTAGAGTGTATCGCCTCACAGCGATGGGAGGGTTTCGCCTCACAGCGAAGGGTACGGTGGCACGGAGTGATGGGGCTAGTTAAGAATTTACAGAGAGTATACCTATGTCCCGTAGATGATACTCGAGGTTCGCTGTCCCAACGAAAGGATACTGACAACTAGTAACTGTCCCAGTAGACGAGCTGCAGGTGGTCTATCACTTCCCAGTGATCGGACTAGAGTAATTTCCGTAGATTTTGATGGGGCTTTTATATGGTTTATTTGGAGGTGAGGAGCGGTGGTGCGGTAAGGTGTCGAGGGTAGTTTTTATGTATTTGGGTTTTTCGGTAACCGTACTGTTTTCAGTGCGGAAGGTTAAGGGGACGGAGTGTCGGTTACTCTTTTAAATCGGCGCGCTCCGTGGCCCGTTCGGCCATCTTCGGTATCGGTCGGCGGGGTTCGCGGCACGTGTACTTCGTAACAGCTCTGCTCGTTGCAGGTCTGTTACAGTAAGAAGAGAGAAGAGATTACAGAAAGAGGAGAGGTGGGAAAAAATCAGAAAGTCAAAATATAACAGGTGGTATGGGATGGTAAAGGGGGAAGGGTTGCCAGGATATTTTAAAAAAGGGTGGGGAGAGAGTAGGTGGCAGAGAGTGGCGAGGTTTAGATTGGGGAATGAGATGAGGGAGGGAAGGTATTGGATGGATGAAGAATGGAGAAGGTGCAGAGTGTGTGGATGGGGGAAGGCAACGTGGGAACACGTTTGGGAGATGTGTATGAGAGCAGAGGAAGGAAGTGGATGGACTGAGAGAATGGGAGAAGTATTGGAGGATGAGGGTGGAGGAGAGGAATGGATGAGGAAGGTGGAAAGATGGAGAGAGGGTATGAATGGGAAAGTGGAAAAGGAGGACAAGATGCCGGAAGAGAAGGTCCATAATTAGGGGATAAGTAAAGGGATTTTCGATCATAATGGGTCGTTTTTGCTTGACTGGTTTTGAGGGCAGTTTTGTATAATAAATGCAAAAGAAATTGTTTAAGTATCAATTAGGAATATTTCTAAATTTTTGTTGTTACATATTAGCAACATGCATATGTGTATGTATATGTGTATGAATGCATATGTATGTATGTATGGGTGTGTATATGTATGTATGTGAGTGTGTGCATATATATATATAATGTAAATACTGTAATTAAGTTAGAAATTAAGGCTTTTGTAAATATCGTTTCTCTCTCTCTCTATATCTATAATAATACTACCAGCCCCCGACACGGCTTCGCCCGTGCTAAATGTGAGAAGAATTTAGATTTTGATCTTAAGTATATTAATATATATACAAACATCCATTTATATATATATATATATATATATATATATATATATATATATATATATATATATATATATATATATATATATATATATATATATATATATATATATAGATGATAACCCTAGGGAACATTATTAATTCATTAATAACAATTTATTGTTGAAATAATGTAACGAGCCTGTTGCCCGACGGCTCGTTGCAACGGTTCTCCGCGGCCGAATTAGCTCGCCGCGCCAGGGTTCGCGGATGGAACGCGGAGGGACGGGGTTTACGGCAGGAATGAAATGACACTGAAACTCATGCCGGCTCACATTTACACCTCACCGCACGCTTGCTCGCGGAACGCGCGTCAATCCGGTCTCTCGCGGCGAAGATCGGTTCCGTCGGCACGGTGTCGCGGACGGGTCGGCGGCGTCGTTCACGTTATCGGACCTCGTGGCCCCTCTGCTTGCATCGTCGCGATGGCTTCCGGCGGAGAAAAACACGGTTCACGCTCGTCGGCGTCGTTGTTGCAACGACGCGCGAGCGTGGAAAATATGAAAAGCGGCACGGCGCGTACACGTCGTTGCGACGCTCGCTGCACGTGGTCGGTCTCCGGCAATCGCACCTCGTCGTCACGGTCCTCGTGACTCGGGGACGCGGCGATCTCGGATCGCCGTTACAACGAGCTCTCGAGGGCGAACATCGGGCGGCGGCTCAGGCACGCAGACGTTTTCCACGTCTTGAATTCGTCGCGAATTCTTGCGGCCTTACTCGTGTTCGCTGTCGCAACGAATCATTGAGGAGCCCCGTTCGGTTACGGTTAACAACGTAGGCTACTTACTAGGCGCGTTCTCTTCCGTACTCAGACGTTCGTGCGTGGCCGGTCGAGAGTCCCCAAAAGAAGCAGGCCTAAGAAGAAGAACACTGGTCGCGTCGCGATCCGTTTTATGCCCTCGTCGAACGGGTGACGAGGGGTACTGTGCGGTGCGGTAGATTGCGGAATTTCCGGTGACGTCGTACGTCCGGTTGATCCACATTTCGGCTTCCGGTTGCCGCCGAACGTGGTTTACAGGCGGGAAGACTACGCGGTGTTGTCGGATCGCGACGCGTTTCGGTGCCGTCGCGTTTCGGCGTTAATTGGTTCTCGTCGGCGCGGTTCGGGTTCGCGGCTGGCATTCCGTTTCTTAATAGGCCTGGTACGAACAGGTCTGTTACACCCCCCTCCCACATTACGGTAGCGAGCGAACGGCAGTGAAGTATTTATTGTTTAACAAAAAAAAATATCAAAGAAAAACATGGTTATACATATACCAAAAGTTTTCGCAATTTGTTCGCACTTACTGTCTAAATCCTTATATGCTACTGTCCGCTGTAATACTCGGGTAATACTGTCGCTTATTGCCGTTAACTAATCGCGGCTCGTATCACAGTGGGATAACTAAAAGAACCTTTGGCGACGCGCCCTGATCGGACTGGGGTAAAAACGGAAAACCAAAAAAAAACACAACGGCAAGAAAACGGCCTGCGGATCGTCCTCCCCCCGGGTCCCTCAGCCGACCGGTCGCAAGGAGCCGGAAACGAAACGGAACAGTGATCGGTGGCCTGCCCGAGGCACGAGCAATAGAAAGAAAACGAAGAAAAGAAAAAAAAAGAGTATCTCGATTTTTCTGGTCGGCGGAGGGGACGCGGGACGCGGTGACGCGGAACGGCCGGGTACGGCGTGAGAGGGAACCCGTCGAAAGTAAGCAAAAAAAAAACAGAGAACACAGAGAGAAAACGTTTTCTCGCGTACCTTCGGTTACGCTAGCGTAGCGCCCGGATTCGGCGCCGATGGGTCGACTCATCACGCTCGTCGCGAGGTGGAGTCGTGTCCTCGGATACGCTTATAAACTACAGGAGGGGCCCCTCACCCTCGTCGCGTGGGGGGACCCTTCCTTCCGCACCGGTATCTGGACTAACAGTTTCGCGTTACGCGTCGCACTGCACTGTTCGGCGCGGGTGGCCCGCCACTCTCATCGCGAGGTGGGGCCGTTATTTCAACCGGGGCACTGGTCGTCGGCGTTCCCTCGCCCCGTTACGAGGGGAGGTCGCTCATCATCCGTGGTGCACCAGGGGTGGTTCACGTCTCCGCGCACGTCACTCTGTCTGCACTGCGTGTCCCGTGACGTGTTCGCGGTCGCGTGTTGGCGTCCTAGCGGTGATGTTTGGGTCCTCCCGCGGCGGCTGTTGTCGCGGCCCGCAGCTTACACCGCCGCATTTTCCCGGATTCGTCGAACAGAAGTGTCCAACGTTCCTCCTACGCAACGCGGCGTAGTTGATTCTCGCGGACACCAAGAGTTCATTACGCGGCGGGTCCGGCGTGGGTGGTGGCGTACTCCTCCCCGTCAGTGTGACCGACTTCTCGGGTGGCGGCGGGTTGGGTGGCAGTTCGGCCACTAGCGTCGGCGCTGGTGGGGATGTCCGGCGGGCGCTGTCGACCGGGCGGGCTGCTGCTGCCTCCGGCAGCGGCTCGCTCCAGTGCGAGAGCTCGGGTGGCCCCCTCGGCCTTTTCCGCGGTTGCTCCTCTGGCGTGGCGGGTGGCCCCTTCCGCTGGCGGCGTCCTCGGCGTCGGCGGGTCCTACGCTGCCGCTCTGCCTGCCGTTGAGGGGGCAGCACCGGCCCCGACCACCACTTGGGCAGCGTACGCCTCGTCGGGGAGGCCGGCGGCGTCGTGAAATCCAGGCCCGCCTCGTCCAGGCCTGGCAGCGAGTCCCACGAGTAGGCTCGCGGGATTGCCCTGGTCGTCGGCTCGTCGCTGGGTCCGGCGGTGGCTGCCTCTGGCGCCGGTGTCGCTGCTGTGCCCCCGGTGCCTGGCGTGCTGTCGTCTGGCCGCGCTGTCTCCTCGTCGCGAGGCAGCGTCCTCTCCGGCGGCTGGATGTCCGAGGTGGCCGGTCGTCGCGACAGGTCGGGCTCCCGGAATACGTCCGCCAGGTCCCACTCCGTCGGCGTCTCGTTCATGTCTGGGTTCTGCCTGTGACAAACGTAAAGAGAGCTTATAATTTTCCGTGGGCGGCCTCTGCGGCGCGGTGCTGTCACGGCAGCGGGGGAGGGTGTGACCGGCGTGGCTTCCTCCACGGGGCGAGGTTCCGGAGTTCCCCGTATGTCGTACGCGTCGTCCGGTTCCTCCGGGTCAGCTCGCGCGTCCTCGCTGGTTCCCCCGTCCGGTTTCAAATCCCGCACGTGGATGTGGCGTGTCCACCTCCGATTCCGGTCGCGGAGGTCGACGATGACTGGGGAGACGACGCGACCGACGGTGTACGGACCGGAAAATTTCGGCGCGAGTTTGGCGTTGATGCCCTTCCCTTTATCCGACAGGGTGTGTTCTCTCTTCCACACACGGTCGCCTACCGCGGGCCTCCAGTCGCGGCGGCGAAGATTATAATATTTCTCCTGGCGACTGAACGCGTGCGCCAAGTTTATCTTGGCGAGTTCCTGCGCGTCGCGCAGGTTCTTCCACCGGTTGCTGGTCGGTGCCGCCGACCCGGTTGTTGTCGGCTGTCCCGGTGGTTGGAGCTCCCGCCCCTGGTTGAGGTACGTAGGGCTGTATTCCGTGGCTTCGTGCCGTGCAGTGTTTATGGCGAATCGCGCCTCGTCCAGCTTCTCATCCCAGCGGTTGTGGTTGATCCCGGTGTACTGGGCGAGCATGGTTTTCACCACCTTGTTCGCTCGCTCGACTGGATTGCACTGCGGCGCGTACGGGGGAGTCCTGCGGTGTTCGATTCCGGCCGCCTGTAACAGAGACGTAAACGGAGTGCCCACAAACTGGCGACCGTTGTCGGATATCAGGATTCTCGGTGCCCCGTGTCGGAGCATGACATCCTTCTGTATGACGGCGGCGACGGCGTTGCTGGTGGCCTTTCGCAGCGGTGCCAGTTCGACCCATTTCGAGAATCGATCCAATGCCACGAGTAACCACGTATGCCAGCTCCGCGATCGCGGCAGTGGTCCGATCAGGTCGACCGACACCATGTGCCACGGTTCGGTCCCCGGATTCGCGTGCAGTAGTCCCGACGGTTGGCTCGGCGGTGTTTTGAACTCCTGGCAGCGCTCGCAGCTACGTACATAGCGAGCCGCGTCCCGGAACATCCCTGGCCAGTAGAAGCGCTGTGCCAGGCGGACTATCGTTTTGGCGATTCCCTGATGGCCTGCCGTGGGGTCGTCGTGGAACCGCTGCAGGGTCGCCGGTCGATCGCCAGCGGGCACGCAGAGTTTCCACGCATCGTCTGGTTCTGGCTCATTGTAGTCCAGTCGGTGTATCCAGTGTCGATACAGCTTGCCCTCCATTATCCGGAATTCCGGTTCTGCGGTCGGGTTCTGTCGGACGGCTTCCAGCTTCCTCTCGTACCACGTGTCGCTTCGCTGCTTCGGGCGGAGCGCGTTCGCGCCCGGTGGCGGCGTTGCCCGGGACAGCGCGTCCGCCACGTGGTTGTGCTTCCCGGGCCGTTACTGGACCTCAAAGTCGTACTGCTGCAACTCCAGGGCCCAGCGCGCGAGTCGACCGGTCGGGCTATCCATCTGGCGCAGCCAACGGAGCGCTTGATGGTCGGTGACGACAGTGAAGCGGTATCCCTCCAGGTACAGCTTCATTTTCCGAATGCCCCATACCACGGCGAGGCATTCCTTCTCCGTCGCGCTGTACTTCCGCTCCGTTTCGCTGAGTGTGTAGCTGGCGTACGCGATGACCCTTTCGTCCCCGGTCGGACCTTGCGTCAGTACGGCCCCCAGGCCGCTGTCGCTGGCGTCGGTCTGCAGCGTGAACGCTTGTTCGAAATCCGGACAGGCCAGTATCGGGGCGGCGACGAGTCGGTCCTTCATCGTTTGAAACGCCCTCTCCTCGGTTTCGGTCCACCTCCACTTGGCGTTCTTGCGGGTGAGGCGGGTCAGCGGCTCAATCACCTCGGCAAAATTCGACACGAATCGTCTATACCAGGAGGCCATGCCGTGGAACCGGCGGACGTCCCGGATCGACCTTGGTGCCGGGATTCGTGCGATGGCGTCGGTCTTCTCCGGATCGGTTCGGATGCCCTGCTGGTCGACGATGTGCCCCAAGTAGCGTAAGCTGTCCACGCAGAACCGACACTTGTCCGGGTTCAGTTTCAGGCCGGCCGTGCGGAGGCGGCGGAAGACTTCCTGTAGGTGCTGTCGGTGGTCGTCGATCGTTCGGCTGATGACAATGATGTCATCCAGGTAGGCGAAGGCGTGCGGTTCCCTCCGGGCCTATCACACGATCCAGTAGTCTCTGGAACGTGGCTGGGGCCGAGTGCAGTCCGAACGGCATGACGGTGAACTGGTACAGCCCCTGCCCGGGTACGGTGAATGCGGTGAGCGGTCGGCTGCGTTCCTCCAGCGGTATCTGCCAATATCCGTTCTTTAGATCGAGGGTCGTGAGGAACCTCGCTCCCCGCAGTTTGTCCAGAGTGGCCTGGATATGTGGCAGGGGGTACGCATCCTTTTCCGAACGCTCGTTTAATTTTCGGAAGTCCACACAGAATCGCGGTCTGCCGTCTTTCTTTTTCACCACGACCACCGGCGAGCTCCAGGGACTGCTGGACGGCTCGATCACGCCGTCGGCCAGCATTTTTCCCACCTCCTCGTTGATGACTGCCTGCATCGCCGGGTTCCTGGGGCGGTATCGCTGTTTGACTGGCGTCTCGTCGGTCAGTTTAATGCGATGCTGGACCAGCGTCGTCCGTCCCTGCATTCCCTCGAAGAGCCGCATTTCGGACTGCAGGAAGCGATCGAACGCTTCTCGTTCCATTTCTGGTATTCTCCGGAGGCCCAATTACAGACACGGTTCGGCCTGACAGTCTTCCGGCCAGGAAGCGACTTCGGGCGGCGGTCGGAGGGTCAATTGGAGGGCGGCGATGACCTGGATGCCCAGCAGTATCGGTTGTGACGTGGCAAAATAACCACGTCACGATAACACATTAGTAAAGAAAACCCGAAAGAATATCGCGAGGACCGGACCACCCTCTAGCAGGATAATTAGGAAATCGCTAGCAGAAAGCGCTCTCTCTGGGACGTTACATGAACTAAGTTCCGATACTCTAGATTTGTGAACGTCGTGCCAATTGGCGCGACGGAAAGATTGCAGGAACGTAGCGTGGGCTCAGGGAGCCCCAACGTAACGAATCGCCGGAAAAAGGAAAATTCCCAACTGCGACTCGCAAGCCCACTCGGAACGCCGGACCAAAACAACACCCTCTGCAGAGGAATTGAAAGGAACCTCGAGCCCAGGCTGAACAACCTGGAGACGCCGACGAGGGACTAAGGGACCACGAAAAGAACATAGAAGAATCGTCCCGTCGACGTCTCGTCCCGCAACAGAATCGGTCCCTGCAGAAGCGGCTCGAGCGGTTCTGGAATGTCACGAGACATTCCCGGTGGAAGCGCGTCCGCCGTTAAGGAAAATCGAGAAATCGGCAAGGTCCGGGGCCCTTCTTGTCGAGTGCCGGCCCTCAGCGCGTACGACACCGCGAGCGACAGTGATTGGTGGGCGAAAAACCGAAGCAAGTAGGGGACGCCTTACTTCCGCATCCTCGAGCCACCGAAAATTCGCGTCACTGCTGCGTAGGCTCTCCGAGCAATAAGTTCATTTGCTGCCGTATCTTATAAACGCGTGTGCGTAGAGAAAAGTATTATACAAAGGCTGCCGTTCAGCTTCGCCGATATACGCTGCCGTTGGTAAGTGCCTACCAGATTCTATTAAAATCGATTATATTGATTCGCGATCTTTTAAAGTGGCTCGAGCAGCGTTCGTGATTTTGTGTCGGTTTTTACGTGGGTCGTCCTTTTGACGACCACGTGTTTCGTGTGCCGAGAATCGGCTGCCCGTTTCGTGTTCCTTTGGCGAGTCCCGGTGAGAGCGATTAGCTAGAGTTTTGCGTGTGTAAAATACGTCGCGAATTGTTCAATAGCGAAATAGCCGCGCGCAGTCACATTGTTAATTTCGTCAATTCCATCTCGACCCCGCGCCGGCCTAACATCTCGGGTTGCTGCCGACGCGGGTAATATTATTTAATCCGAGAAACGCGTGTAACATCGGGGATCTGTACGTTTCGTTCTTTGCGGATAGATAGGCACGTGCAACCGGCGTCGTACAGATTCCAACGCGGCCATCTTGTATCCGCGAACCGCGTGCGTATCGGCGTGTTATCGAACACGCCGATTCTAATTTTCCGATTGCCGTACAATCATAGTAAATTCTGATCTCAATTTTGCATCCGTTAGATTCCGTTGTCATATTCGATTTCTCAAACTATTTTTGCCTGCCGTAAATAAATCTTTTGTCCACACCAAGTGTTGTACGAATCATTTGCGAGGTCTGTTCTCGCCGTGGAGAACGTCCTGTCCGATCCAGCGTGTAATCCTGGCCCTTAACCAGCTATTCCGGTCCTCGCGAACGTGAATTCGAATTCTCCTTTGCGCGAATAACTTTGTGGGCATCTCAGATTGCCTGGCGCCCGAAATATTAACTACCTTGACGAGAGTTCGAATTCGCGTTGTTTATCGCGGGTGGACTGCGTCCATCACGGCTAGACGCAGCCCGGTTCCAACCTATAAAACCCGTAGCCGCTTGTTTTTCCGCCTCTCGGTACCTGGTATCGGGACCCGGGAAAATAAGTCGCGTGATACGGTGCACCCATCTTTGGCAGCACGGTGAAGTTCTCAGTCCACTCGCGACCGCCGACGCAAAATGACAGGCGTATGCGGCCGCCCGGGCAGGGGTCCGTTCCGTCGGCCAGGCTGACGCGGCCGTCGCTCGCCACCGGTCTCAGTCCGAGCGCTCTAGCCCAGCTCAGCACTTCCTCATTGACACATGACAGCTGTGAACCGGTGTCGAGCAGCGCGTCGATTTCGTGCCCCAGGATCCGTATTGACAGCAGCGGTCGCGGGGTGTAGCGGATGGACGGAGTGAAGTCTACTGGCGGGCCCGGTGCTCTTCCGTCGTCGGAGGGCCCCGTCGTCCGTTTCGCGAAGGGTGGCAGTCCCTCGTCAGCGTGCCGACGCGGCCGCAACGCGAACAAAACTTCCGGTAGGCATTCCGGCACTCGAATAGCATATGGCCCCGCTGTTTGCAGCGCCAGCAGTGTGTGTCCGGGTGGTATCTGTCGGGCCCCACTGTCGGTTCGCGGCCTCGGGGTTCGGTGGCGGGGGCGGCAGTCGTCGCGGTCGCGACGACCTCGGCTGGCCGCGTGGATTGCCGGGACGGCGGCTTCTCCTGTTCGTCGCACCGCTCGAGCTGTTGCACTCGTTCAAGCAGTGCACGGACGGTGGTCGCCTCCCCCACGGAGATGTATCGGCGATGCTCCGGGCGCATATTCTCGATTAGCATCTCGAGTCGACTGGTCATCGGCATCTGGGCCCTCCGCATGAGCGTGGTCACCGCGGTCATGTATTCCGCGAATGACTCTCCGGGGCGCTGCACACGGTCGCGCGCCTCACGTTCGCGTTGGAATTTCGTGTGACAAGGCGTGTGCACAGCGACGAATTCCTCGGCGAACTGGTCCCACGTTTTGATCTCCGCGCGTTCGTTCCGGTACCAGGCCTGCGCTTGGCCGCGCAACAGTTCCGGAATCCCTCGGAGGAGCTCTTCGTCGGTGATGCCGTATGTTCCTCGGAGCTCGGCGACTCGCTCGAGGAACGACAGCGGATCCTTTCCGTCTGTCGTGCATCCCGACTTCCGCATTCGGTCGATGTTGCGGTTCGGGTCGAGTTTCTCGGTCGCCGCGGCGGTCATTTTCCTGGTCGACACGCCGGGTTCCGTCATCGCATACAAGTCACGGGTCTGTTGTTCGATGCACTCCGCCCACCGTTGTCGGAGTCGTTCCCGTGTTCCTCGCGTCGGCGATCTTGTGTCGTTCGAGTCCTCGAAAGTCGCGGGTTTCGGTACGCGGCCCGGTCGCATTCACTTCGAATCTCGTCCCGGCGACACTTTCTCACTTGCCGTTTGCACTAGTCGCGCCGGAACGCTTTACGTTCCGTTTGACAGCTCTCTGTTGTCATCGCGATTTCGCGGTGCGGTCGCTCGGCGGCGCGCGTGTACCGGCACTGCTTCGTCGTGACGCCGTTAGATGGCGGGCGCGCGTCTCACTCACTCGCGACGGTTAACCTACAAGGTGCCGTTCTGCCACGTGGCCACTGATTCACTTGCCGGCATTTTCACACTTTCACGATTTCCAGGTCCTTGTTCGGGCGCCATGTAACGAGCCTGTTTCCCGACGGCTCGTTGCAACGGTTCTCCGCGGCCGAATTAGCTCGCCGCGCCAGGGTTCGCGGATGGAACGCGGTGGGACGGGGTTTACGGCAGGAATGAAATGACACTGAAACTCATGCCGGCTCACATTTACACCTCACCGCACGCTTGCTCGCGGAACGCGCGTCAATCCGGTCTCTCGCGGCGAAGATCGGTTCCGTCGGCACGGTGTCGCGGACGGGTCGGCGGCGTCGTTCACGTTATCGGACCTCGTGGCCCCTCTGCTTGCATCGTCGCGATGGCTTCCGGCGGAGAAAAACACGGTTCACGCTCGTCGGCGTCGTTGTTGCAACGACGCGCGAGCGTGGAAAATATGAAAAGCGGCACGGCGCGTACACGTCGTTGCGACGCTCGCTGCACGTGGTCGGTCTCCGGCAATCGCACCTCGTCGTCACGGTCCTCGTGACTCGGGGACGCGGCGATCTCGGATCGCCGTTCCGGCCTCGCCGTTACGACGAGCTCTCGAGGGCGAACATCGGGCGGCGGCTCATGCACGCAGACGTTTTCCACGTCTTGAATTCGTCGCGAATTCTTGCGGCCTTACTCGTGTTCGCTGTCGCAACGAATCATTGAGGAGCCCCGTTCGGTGTGACGGTTACCCGGATCGGTGGAAGGCGTTTGCCGTGTCAGTCGGCAGTCCAGGGTCGCTCGGCGGATCGGTGGCTCGAAGTTTTAGCGGAGGCGCGGTGTTGGCGGCGCAGTCGTCGCTCGGTGGGCGGCGGCCTGGTCGCTTGGTATCGGTGGAGGCGCTGGGGATTCGGACGGTGCCTGCTCGGCCTTTCGCCGCTGAGACGGTGGGATTCCCGTGGGTGTTTCACCGCTCGGGCTTGGTTGCAATGTCTGCTCGGCCTTTCGCCGCTGAGACGGAGGGATTCCCGTGGGTGTTTCACCGCTCGGGCCTGGTATCGGGGAAGGTTGGTCAGGCGGACGGAGGTATGGTGGAGGGTAAGGATAGGGTTCACACTCTCTCGCATTCGCTCACTCAGCCTTCAAAAGTCGGGCACTCGGTGTCGGTCGGTGTTCGTCACAAAGACTACTAGACGGTAGACGGTGGTGCACTCGGCTTGCTTTACCGATGTTTGCCCGGGGTACTTATCCCCGCGTGCGCGTGTTTCCTCTCGCGAGAAACCGGTTTGGCGCGGCGGCCCTCTCGCGGTCGCGGATCGCGGTCGCGCGTCGCGGGCTCGCGGCTGACTCGTGGGCGCGGCAGGCGCGGGGCTCCGGCGGTGTTCGTTTTGATTTGGGGACGATTTCGCGCCTGGAGGAATGTGACCGTCACACGGTTACGGTTAACAACGTAGGCTACTTACTAGGCGCGTTCTCTTCCGTACTCAGACGTTCGTGCGTGGCCGGTCGAGAGTCGCCAACAGAAGCAGCCTATGAAGAAGAACACTTGTCTTGTCGCGATCCGTTTTATGCCCTCGTCGAACGGGTGACGAGGTTTACTGTGCGGCGCAGTGAATTCCGGAATTTCCTGTGACGTCGTACGTCCGGTTGATCCACTTTTCGGCTTCCGGTTGCCGCCGAACGTGGTTTACTGGCGGGAAGACTACGCGGTGTTGTCGGATCGCGACGCGTTTCGGTGCCGTCGCGCTTCGGCGTTAATCGGTTCTCGTCGGCGCGGTTCGGGATCGCGGCTAGCATTCCGTTTCGTAACAGGCCTGGTACGAACAGGTCTGTTACAAGATCATGTTCTAAAAATGTAAGGAACCTCCAGCAGTGTGACCCTTGCGGAGACGGAAGAATTAGATTTTGTATTTACATCCACAGTCTAGTCAAAATTATAAAAATAATATTTGATTTTTAGATATGAAATGTGTCCACTTTAAGCATGCAAATGTCATGAATAGACTGCGGATCTCAACAAAGCAAAGCGTTGCTTTATGCAAAATAAAAATTGTCTGCATTGATTGCTAGAGATAGAAACTGAATTGAATGTTAATTGTTCCGGTAGTTTTAATAGAGGAGAAATCATATGTATTGACATCTTCAATAGGCGGTAGACTCGTTATTCATTTTCATTATTCAATATTCGCTGTGACGTTGCAAGTGTGCGACGTCACCCCGTTTTGCGAAAACGGTTAAATAATCGCAAATATTGGACCGGACCGACCGCGAACGGGCATGAAACCACTCGTAGACATGAGAGCGCTCCTGAAGGAAAGACTTCCCAAACGATACAATCAATAAACGCCATCTATTGTGCGTGCCGAGTACGGCGACGTTTCAGGAACGCGCCTAGGGCACAATTGGCCGAATGGAATACCGAAAAGGCGCCCGCTCAAGGATCCCCCCGGAGAAATAATGGCCACAATTTGGCGAAAATCCGATAATGGTTCTTCCCCGTTCGCCGAAAGGGCGACTATTTGGCGTTGGAAACAGGTCTGGGGCCCAAGGACCTATCCGAGGATGTGATCCTGCGATCATCTAGTCGCGTAGCGGAAAGCGCCAATCGGGAATTCGGCAGGGCCAATAGAGTGGGAGCGAACAAGAAGCGACGCTTCCCGTCGACACGGATCGCGGAATCACTGTCGCGCTGGTATTCGAGCTACGAACACGTGGCTGAACGAAATCTCGTTCAGTCCCGATTTGCGCGAACAAAAGTCCGAGTCGCGAGTGTGTTTCATGTCCGGAGTAAAGTCCGTTGTTACCGTGCCCTGACCGAACCGAATCCCGGATCGGATCCGAATTACCGAAGGGCAGAGAGTTCAGTTCGAACGACCACAGTAAGTCGACCAGTGATTCCACGACTCTATATTCGCGTTGGCTCGTCCATTTTGGTGAGAGGACGACGCGGATTCGCCTCGTCCTCGTAATTCGGCTCGCGTCCGTCTTGAGGACGCTTTGAGATAGAGAGTATCGTTTCCCTCCTCGCGTCGGAAGTCTTCCTCAGGAGTCGCGTCGGAAATCGGATAGTTCCGCGAAATAATATCGAATCGCGGACAGCGGCCGGGCGTCCGAATTCACACGCGAACGCGCGGAGGCTACGAGTCCTTCAAACTCGTACGACCGCGGATTATTCAACGCGCGTGGCGAATCGAGTCCCGTATCGGCGATCGGACGCGAGAATCCCGCGACAGTCAAAAATCCGTCGCGCCGTCCAACTGCGCTTCGCGAATTTCCGTCTCAGCGGAGGCTAACACAGTACCGACGACCTGTAATTTCGCGAACGGTATCGAACGAAGAACGCGCTCCGCGAACGAACACCCGTCGCAAAAGTGTGCAAGGAGCGCGAGCTCCCGGTTCGCGGCCACGTGGCCGCCCAATTGTAATTCGGACGAATTGAACTGTGTTCAATAAATGACATAGAGCCCATTTCTGCTTGGTAATTTCGACCTGCGTGATCCGCCCTGTCGCGAGGGTAGTCCCCGTTATTCCCTGTGTCCGAATTCCTGGCCGTTCGCGTTGCGCGGAGGCTCACTTCGGACTCGGATTCCCCGAATCCCGATTGTTCTTCGTGTTTCGCGTGGTACTTTCAAGTACCTGGCGCCCGAATAAGAGTTTGGCGTGTCGATTGAGCCTCTTCGGAAAGCGCTTTGTCCCGAGGGGACCATGCTCGCGCGACCGCGCACGGCCCGGTCTCAGTGCCTGTAAAACCTCGGAGTTGACCCTGTCCGACGGCCCTAAAAAGTCGCTCGAACGGGGTCAACGTTGCATCGCAATCACTCGAAAATTTTCTCCCGTGCATGTCGAATTGCACTGTTGGTAAATTTTTCGTTCCGGTGTCCCGCGGACATTCCCGAGTAACTGCAGATTTCTGATTTATGGCACGATCCCTTCCGCGGAGACGAGGATCTCTGTTTTCTATTGTGGAGGAAAGGCAAGGGTCACACTGCTGCACTTTCAACTTCTGCAAAACACGTGATTTTTTAGAATGTTCTTGCATCCTCAGTTTTGCTTCGTGGTGGGGATATTTGGGGGTGTACGCAGTTTTGTTGGGAAACTGCAGTCAGTCCAAGTCTCTGCCACATAATGTTTACGTCGCAAGAGAATTTCCACATCTTCGTCGCGTACGTCCGCAGCGGGATGAATGCTGCCGCCGCTGTAAGACGACTCAGACGAGAGCGGCCACGTAGCCGACTGCCGTCGGAAAACTACATAATACAGTTGGCGTCCAGGCTGTATTCCGTGGGGAGATTTGATTCCAATAGCGCGGATACCGGAAGGCCGAGGACAACGAGGTCCATGCGGAATGTAGAGGCAGTTGTGGAAATGGTGGAAGGGGATGGCACCGTGAGCGTGCGTGACATCAGTCGCCGAATAACGTAAGTCAAAGTACACCGCTATGATATTTCATTAAAGCGAAAAGGAATGTTATTTAACAATAGATATTTATGTATTTTTATGTATTTGTTGTTCTACACAGCATCAGCCGGTCGTCCGTTCATCGAATACTGCGAGACGAGTCGATGCACCCATACAAATTTGTGCGGGTGCAAGAATTGCGACCAGGGGATTCCAACCGGCGACTTCAGTATTGCAGGTGGCTGCTGGATGAAGTGTCACGAAATCCGGCGCTCCTCACGTGCATATTGTGGACCGACGAATCACTCTTCACAAGAGAAGGGTGTTTCAACGGCCACAATTTGCATATGTGGAGCGTCGAGAATCCGTGGGCAGTTCGGCTACGCGGAGCACAGACCCGCTGGTCGGTGAACTTATGGGCTGGTACTTGCGGCGAACATATCGTAGGGCCGTTCATGCTACCAACTAGACTGGACGGCTCGGGGTTCCTTACATTTTTAGAACATGATCTGCCGGATCTCATGGACGATGTTCCTTATGCGATCCGGCAGAACATGTATTTTCAAATGGACGGTGCCCCAGCGCATTACGCCGCAAATGTCCGCGCCTATTTGGACGAAGCCTTTCAGGACAGGTGGATCGGCCGCGGTGGTCCTGTTGCGTGGCCTCCACGGTCAACTGATCTGAATCCGCTGGATTTTTTCCTTTGGGGCTATTTGAAGGTAATTTCAATTTTCATTTAATTCTTCAAGTATTTTTTAATCGTTATCCTATACGTGTTTACTTACGTGTTGTTTTTCTTTTATAAATATCATTTCACAGGATGTAGTGTACAAGCAACAGGTTACCACGCCCGAAGAGCTGGTAGCACGCGTTCACGGTGCCATCGCCAACATAACGTCGGACACCCTTTGCGCTACGATGCGAGAGACAATCCGGCGAGCCGAGTTGTGCATTCAACAAGAGGGCGGCCATTTTGAGCAATTGCCTCGTTGAACGCAACTGTAATCGGCCCTTTTCAGGGCCCCAAATATTTAACGCAGGAATAACGTACAAACTACCTGCTACGTGCTGAAGTGACAGGTGCGTTGACCTGGACGTACTTGGCGTGCTGCCCTCCTTTCGCAGCCCTTGGATTTGACTGCGATCGCGTATTTGACAGCTACCACCAGCGGTGCAATTACCGGCCTGACCACAACAATGATTTATGGACAACGAGCGGCAGGTATATTTCGAAGTATTTTAGTGCCTCGACTGTGAAAGTGAAGAAAAAATTCGGGATGTTCTTCTTTTAGAAAGTTTGCGTTCGCTAGTGATCACGTTATCTGATTGTTGTGATTTCTGCTATTATACAAGTGATATTGCAATTGTTCTTAGTGCATTTGTGTGAAATAAATATGTGATTTATTTATCGATTTGAAAGTGAAAGTGAAAAGTCCAGATCGTTGACCGCGTATCCGTCAAAGTGTCGTATACCTGCTATCTACCACCAGCTGTGCAGTTCGTCGACCTGGCCGTACGCCCCTTGGATTTCGGTACTGTCGTATACCTGCAGACATCTGAGCAGTTCGTCACCGACTGACCCATTGACACACATTTCGAAGCAGCAAGTGGATTTATGGCTGAATAAGTGAGTTTTTAAAACATTCAGTTTCTGCTTTTTCTCTCGTTCGGGTAAAGTTGCCGTCAGTCGGGTAAAGAATATGCGGGTCTTCACCGATTTCAATAACCTTGAAATAATGTTATAAAACTCGACGTTTTAAATATCTTTTTCCTTTGAAATGTTTCACTGTCAGCTGTAGTTTCGAAGATATTAGCAACTCGTGTCCGCTATCATGAACACCCATAATGAATTGACAAGTAAACCTTCTCGCGATAATCTCGTCAACTAAAACCGACAGCCAAAAATCCTAAAGAGAAATGTTGTTCAGAATAATGGTCTTGACCACATATCCAAAGCTCATTGAAATCGGATAGAAGCTAGTAGTACATCGATCCCATGGAATCACAAGTTTTTCGCGATAATCTCGTAAACTAAAGCCTACAGCCAAAAATTCTAAAGAGAAATGTTGTTCAGAATAATGGTCTTGACCACATACTCAAAGCTCATTGAAATCGGAGAACATTCACATAATCGAGAAACTCTTGTTCGTTGCGATGTCACGGCGTTGCACCAACGCTCTCTGCTCTGGCGCGGCGCGGCGCGGCGCGGCGCGGCGCCCAGGGCGCGCTCTGATTGGTCCGTGTTTTTCGTTAATAACTCCTAAACAAAGCCGCGGACGCCATTTTTGTAAAGGAAAATGTCGCTTCAAATGACCCAAGGAACCTCCCATTTTCGGCTCCTAGGGTAGTTTTGGGACACCCTGTATACCTGAATTTTCGCAACGTTTACAACATCGCCGGTTGGTACGGTGGTTAAGGCGTCGATGAGACTAGACGCGTCGAGTACTTTGAGACTGCCGGACGTATTCAGTGATTCTACGATCTAAGAGGGATTAAACCTCCCCTAAATAGTGAGAGTGATTAGTGAGACCAGTGACGATTGAAGGGATCAATAGTGCAAATAATTATCGGGCATAGCAAGAAAATAAAAAAAGGGCGTCTCTGGAGACCAGGCGCAATGAATTCGGGCATGCCCCATGGATCCAAGCGTGGCTTGTCGCCGGAGGACCCAGGCAAAGAAAACGAACCCCCGCAGCTTGAGCTAACTCCAAGAGAGCAAAAAGTTCCGAAACTAGACTCGATTCAGCTAAGTCTATTATACAATGACTTATTCAAAGATCTCAGACCGAGCAATAAACCGAAAGTTACACCTAACCTCAACAAAGCACGTGGCAAACAGCTAGCCCCCCCCCCCACCAGATACACCATCAACTAGTAGCACTGACTACGCCACAAGACCGCTAGATGGAGAAGGAGACTGGAACACTCCCAAAAAAACTTACAAAGTTAATAGAAAGAGCCAACCCGCAACAACCCCAACACTAACATATACAGCATATTACCAGAAGAAGATTCAATGGATTCAGAAGATAATCCATCCAATCCAATAGACCCACTTACCTCCAGTGGAACGAACAGCTCCGCAATAAAGAAACCACCAAAGCCGCCCCCAATCATCGCTATGCACACGCAGCTGAAAACATTAGTAAAAATAGCCATTAGCATCAACATCCCAAAAGAAGAATTCACCCTGCGACAGGTCAGCGAAGAGCATATCAGAGTATATATAAATCAAATTGATTATCACCAAGCAATGCTAGACAAATTAAAGGAAGAGCACATACAGTACTTTTCATACACCCCAAAGAGCCTCAAACCAAAGTCGCTAATCATGAAGGGCATCAAAGGAGACTTCAGCCTAGACGAGATAACCGAAGAAATCAGGAGCCACAACCTACAGCAAGTCAACATCATCAAAATAACAAATATTTATCTAACTATCTGTCTAATCTGTCTAAATATTTATCTAACATTTTATCCAAAATTATAGGAAAATCTCCTTACCATGTCATTGACAGTTGGCAGTTTGCCAAAGAGATTAGAGAAATTGAAATCCCAGACGATACATCTATTCTAGCATCTCTTGACGTAACTGCATTATTCACAAATGTGCCAATAGACCTGGCTTTACAAGTTTTGGATTGTCGTTGGGATGAAATTAAACAACACACGCACATACAGCATTTTGAGTTTCGTCATGCTGTTAAATTTGTATTAGAAGCCAATGTTTTCTCTTTCAATGGCATTTGGTACAAACAAGTTTTTGGCACAGCCATGGGATCCCCAATTTCCCCGGTTGTGGCAAACTTGGTTGTGGAAAAATTGGAGGAAGTCTCTATCTCTAAATTACATTTTGAATTGATTATATATAAGAGATATGTTGATGACATTTTTATATGCATTAAACCTGAACAATTAAAAATAATACTTGATACGTTCAATAGCTACCATGAAAGGATACAATTCACGCATGAAATTGAAACCGATTCAAGTCTCAGCTTTCTAGACGTTAATGTCATTAGAACAGGAAACAAACTTAAAACTAACTGGTTCCATAAAAAGAGTTGGTCCGGTAGATATGTTAACTTCCATTCATTTCATCCTTTGGAACATAAATTGGGGTTGGTTAAAGGTTTGATAGACAGGACCATCCTATTATCAGATCCTGAATTTAGACCGGAAAATTTACTTTTAATTAAAAAAACGTTAAAACTTAATGGTTACCCTGAAAGTTTCACATCAAATATCATCAAAGAACGTATTTTTCAAATATATCATCCTCTTCTTGTTGAAAAGCAAAAAGAGGATATATTGAGAAAAAGAGGTCCAATTAATTGGAAAAATACTGTGGTACTACCATTTGTTGAAAATATTTCAAACGACATTAAAAGAATTTTCCGATCAGCTGGTATACATACAATCTTCAAAATACCAGTTTATCTCAAGTCTTTATTCCCTCCAGTTCAAGACAAACTACCACAACTCAAGTGTTACAATGTGGTTTATTCTATTCCTTGCTCAGGTTGTGATTCAGTTTACATTGGACAAACATCTAGAAACCTTGATACACGGATTAGAGAGCATAAACATAATATCTTTTTACCTCCGTCACAGCACACAGCATTGACTAAACACTCATTTGAATTGGATCACAGATTTAACTTTGACGATGTCAAAATAGTTGACAGAGAAGAAAATCTACATCAAAGATTATTGTTGGAAACTTTTCATATGATTAAACATCAAAGCGTAAACTTGAGGTATGAGACCCCAAAGATAAACGAATATTACGCAGCATTACTGTGCCAGTAGTGTAATATGATGAAATTTTTCCAACACAATAAAATCTTCTATATATCTTATTTTTGTTAAATCTGACACATACACAACCTTTTATTGTGTTTTAATATCATTTCAATTTGATTGTTATTAAATTGTGGTTTACCAATTTGGTATTCTCACCACTGTGAGGTTAAAGACATATTATGAATTTTGAATTTACCGCTCTATATCGATCTTGCTAACCTAGATCGCGTACAAGAATGATCAGTGTCATGCAAACAGACATGGGGAACGCACGCGTTTCACGTGTCTCACGACTCTCAAATTTAAATATTTAATCACACCTAAGCAAGTAAGTACAAAAATTTTCTTCTTCTTTTTTATACAAATTGTTTTTCAATTTAGTTTCATTTTTGTTCTTTAAAATTTGAAAATTGTATGTCTTATTGAAAATATTTTGATTACAGACGCAATTTCAATTAATTTCTTGAAAATGATTCAAACTAGAACCGAAACGTCGAATTAATTTATAATTAGCAAAATTGCTTAAAGTAATTTATTGATCGAACCGTAGCGCCGATATCATTTTGCAATTGTTTTTAACAATAATACGATCGAGAAACACACGTTTATTCAAAATAACAAAGTTCAACTTTGACAAGACGCAAGACAACAGACACCACCATCTATTACAAATAACCGCAGACAGCAAGCCCAACGAATTGTTTAAAATCAAATCTCTAGCACACCAAAGAATATAATGGGAGCACCTCAAGAAGCCCACAGTGTTCCAGTGCAAAAAGTGCCAAAGAGTAGGTCATGCAAGTCAGAATTGCCAGCTCAAATACATTTGTGTGAAATGTGCTCAATCACACGAGCCAGGAAAATGCCCAATAACCACAACGGCAGACAGATCACAGCTGAAATGCGGTAACTGCAAACAAAATGGGCACCCAGCCTCCTACAAAGGATGCCCATTCATAAAATTCGCAATAGAAAGGAAATTAGTGAATAAATAGAGCCCAATCAGCACACCAAAGCAGAGCAATAACCGAAAAAATAGGGAAAATCTCGACAATAGTAAATAAAAACATCTCATACGCCCAAGCAGCATCACGCAGACCAACAGCAAATCAAAGCACAACCATCAGACAAGTTGAAAGGCCCATATACAGCAGCTACGAACATACCAACATTCCAAGATCTTCAACAAACGACGCAGAACAACAGTCTGACGAGCCCATCTGGATACAAAATTTTAAAAAAGAAATAACGTCACTAATAACAAGCCAAATTCAAAGCCTAGCAACACAAATTGCCACAAACTCGAACAACATCGAATTTATTCTAAATTCGTGGTATAACTCATAAAACCACGATTATTCACAGCACATTCATCAGATAAACGTTGGATCAATTAATGTCAACTCAATAATCACCAGTACCAGAAGATTGGACCTCCTACAATTCATCGAAAAACATAAGCATGAAGCCCTTCTACTGACCGAAACGAAGCTGAACTCCAAACACCATATCACCTTCGAAGAATATCATTGCTTCAGGACGGACAGACCCAACGCCACACAAGGAGGAGGCACAGCCATCCTTATAAAGAAGAACATCCCATGCGAAGAGATCCGCTACCCATCCTCAAGGGTAAACCAAATACTAGAATTTACAATAATAAAAATTAAGCTAGCCAACAGTAATAACCTCTACATAATAAGTATATATGCCAAATTCGACAACAGAAAACTATTCTACCATGAGCTACACAACTTATTTAAAGCGTTAGATCTAGATAAAGAACAAAATTATTACATTGTTGCCGACGACATCAATGCCAGACGAATAGCCTGGGGGGATAGAATAAATAATCAAAGAGGAAGATATATGAGACAATGGGAAAATGACCTAGGAATCACCTATAAAGGCAAAATCATAACATCAAACGAACCAACCTACAAACTGGCCAATTCCTTCCTAGATATTTTCATTATCGACTCCAGACTGACACCATTAGACGACATTAATGGAAAAGCACGTACACTACCACATGACAGCGACACGCAGCAATCTCCCTCAAAATTGACATAACCACCCACTGTACCCCTCTTTGGAACACTACCCACAATACCCAACGCACTAACTACAAAGCAGCAAATTGGAAAAAGTACCATAAATACTTAACCAAGAATTACACAACACACATTCCTACCACGCGCAACCTCACAATAGAGGAAATAGATGACAACCTCACCCTCATTAACACTTCCATCAACACAGCAATAGACGCCACCATCCCCAAATTCAAAAGTATCAATAACACACACAGATATATGAACCACAATATACGCAAAACTGCTCAAAGCGAAAAGCTACCTACTCACATTAATCCGCAACTTACACAAAACAGCACTGAACACACATCACCCCCTATACGCAATAGCAAAGACAACCCTAAAAAACGCAAAGAAAGCCATACACCTAGAGATAAAGAAATCTACAGAACTTTACTGGACAAATCAAATTAAAAAAATAGATTACCGTAATCCTGAACCCTTTTTTCCAAAGATAAACTCTATCTTCAGGAAAAAGCAACACAAACAACTAGACGACATACACATCCGCGTTAGAGATACAAAAATCCTTGACAGAAGCAAATGCAACTTGGCCAAAGTAAACAAGACAGACAACGAATACATTTTCTCAACCCCCAATGACAAACTAAACATTATAGGGGCAACATATGAAGCCATCCACTCTCAAAAACATAGTAGACACTGCAGCGGAAAGCATAAAAAATTAATTCAACGCCAACAGAGCAACATCCACCACCTACACCCAATTCACAAACAGCAACCCGGCCAACAAACCCATAACTGAAAGAGACCGCCCCAATCATTTCTGCACCTACCAAGCAATAGAGCGAATCGTTAAGTACCTCCCTAACAAGACATCGAGTGGACTAGACAATATACCACCAATAGCACTAAAGCACATACCAAAATTCATAATACACAATCTCACGATACTATTCAACAATGCAATAAACCACCATAATTATCCCAAAGCCTGGAAGCAAGCAAAAGTCCTACCAATATTAAAAAGCAACAAAGATCCCCATGATCCCAAAAATTACAGGCCAATCAGCCTTACACCTAGCTTAAGTAAAGTCTTTGAAGCATTCATAAACACTGAAATCTTACACATCTGCGACAAAAATAAAATAATCCCGGATCATCAATTCGGATTCAAACATCAACACTCAACAACACATGCAGTCCACAAACTACTAGACGACCGCAACAACTTAGTAGCCAGAAGCCAATTAGTAGGAGCAGCCCTACTAGATATTGAAAAGGCCTTCGATTTCGTGTGGATAAATGGCCTATTATACAAACTGAACAAAAAGAAATTCCCTGAATGGCTTATACTCCAAATATGGGACATGATAAAAGACAAGACATTTTATATCTGGGACGAAACCCACTTATCCTCAGAAATTTTTCATATAACTGAAGGCCTCCAACAGGGCACAGTAAATTCACCGATCCTGTTTAACATTTTCCTAAGTGACCTAACTAGACTATTTGAACTCAATAACAACAGTAATTCCAACGCCATAGCCTTTGCCGACGACCTCATAGTATACACCCACAGCAACAAAGCCTCCACTACAAGAACCAACCTAGAAAGCCTAGTAGAAAAGATAAACAATTATTACACGACATGGAACCTTAAAATCAACCCAACCAAATGCGAAACAATTCTATTCAGGAAACCGCTCCACTACCTTTCCTACCCAGCGAAAAAAGGAGACAAAAACTTCCAAATCCACACCACAAAGCCAGGAACAACCGACAAAGTACCTATCCCTCACCGAAAGGTCGTCAAATACCTAGGGATCCAGATTGATTATCTCCTAAGAGGCAACAAGCACATCGGAGCCCAAATAACCAAAGCCGAAAAAGCCTTCCAGACCAACAGCCGACTTTTCTACAATAGCCATATAACCAATAGAACAAAAGTAATCCTCTACATGCTACTCATCCGGCCAATAATCACCTATGCAGCCCCAATTTGGTGGAACAGCAATCACTCCAACATGGAACAGATCAGAGTCCTAGAAAGGAAATGCCTACGTGCCTGCCTACGAACATACAGATCACAATACTCCAACTGGCAAAAATTTACGAAAAACAAAACCCTTTACGACAAAGCTAACATTCCCCGCATCGACTCATTTATAATCAAGCTCATCAGAGATTACTATAGTAACATGCCACTAATAGACAACCAGATTATAAAATCCTTCACAAGAATAGACCCAATCACAACGCAGCAACAATTAACTACAGGTTATCTAGCACCCCAGGCATTCCTATACTGCGACAAAGCTGGCATTATACATGTAACCACTCTGGTTACACACCAATACAGTACAGTATTGGCTCCCAACGAGACAGCCGTGACGTCACGCGCAATCCTTATCATAGACAAGGACCGCAGGTGTAACATATAGATAATATAATGCGCACGCATCGACCCCCCTTCCATCGATCACGATCGAAGGAGGTCGATGCGAGCAGCAAATTCGGCACTCTGCGTCTGGACTCGATCCGGTAAGAACGCACGAGTCATCGCGCTCTCGAGTAGTAATCAGAATTCATTGCGATTCAATATTTCAAGCATTTCATGCGTTGCCAAGCAGGCCGTTGTATTCAAGACTTTAAACATAGAATTATATTAATACGTTACCAGTTGTGAACTGCCAAGAAGGCAAATTATTTGGAATTCGAATTAAGTCAGATTAATAATTAAAGAATAAAATAAATTGTGTTCTGCGTCGTGCGAACGCAATGATTAAATCAGATTGATGTGTAAGCCCACGTGAAGGGCAAGCTGATTTATAGTGCGCACAATAGTCAAGCTATCTATTTTGTATTGAATACGGATAGCCAAACGGATTTATTTCACTTTGTTAAACGAGAGGTGAACGTGAATCATGTCGCGATTGAATTTAAAGTTGAATATTGTTCGTTAGAGCAAAATAGTGCCACGTATTTGCGATTCGTATCTCGTTGAGAGATATTAAATTGAAAATTGGTCGTGATAATCTAGTATTAACTAGCTGTGTAGATCTTTCGTTTGTCATGAGGATTGTGAATAGTAACGGTTAAATAGTTCGTGTTTCGGGAGGAAGCGTGAGCACGCATTGAGTTAATCATGGTTTCTAGTTGTTCGATATTTATGGACAAATAAATATCGAAATATATATATATATATATGTACAAATGTTCGTTTAGTGAGCAGAAGCCGATTGCCCTTCCCGACGCTGTTCGGCAAGACCGATCGTTTGTCTGCGTTCATTAGACTGATATTTGTCGATTTCAATCGTATTCAAATCAATTTAGTGAGCAGGAGCCGATTGCCCTTCCCGAAGTGATTCGGCAAGACCGATCGTTTGCCTGCGTTCATTAAATTGATAGTTGTTTATAATCATTTAGTGAGTAGGAGCCGATTGCCCTTCCCGAAGTTATTCGGCAAGGCCGATCGTTTGCCTGCGTTCATTAAATTGATAATTGTTTGTAATCATTTAGTGAGTAGGAGCCGATTGCCCTTCCCGAAGTTATTCGGCAAGGCCGATCGTTTGCCTGCGTTCATTAAATTGATAATTGTTCATAATCAGTTAGTGAGCAGAAGCCGATTGCCCTTCCCGAAGTTGTTCGGCAAGGCCGATCGCCTGTCTGCGTTCATTAACATGATTTGCAATGCACACTCAAATATGTCACTCATGAAACGCATATAAAGTCAGCGTGAACGTAGAAGAAATCTCCCGTGAACGAATGAAAACCTCTAATCTTCGCACAAGCCACAGTGGTTTCTTACAAATATTCCAATTCATGGAATCGTGTGTATCCGTTGCGCGGTCGTCGCCTCTGTTTGGGTGTTTACATTCTGATTTACTTTCGTGTCGTCGTCGCGTACGAAAGCGAGCGCGTTTTTGTAATGACATAATCCATGGTTGAAGGGTTCCAGTGGATCTCATGATTGTACAACTGAAAGTAGCAGAATATATTTTGTTCTACCCGATCTAAATCTCCAACAATTATTTTTATTTGTTATCGCCTATCCGCTATCCAGTGCCTGGAGGCACGAATCCATTATAATAGGGACATCGGGTCTTGTAACCAACCCGGTGTTGGATTAGATATTATCCGAATTCAAAGTATTTCAAATCAGGTCGCAGGTACTCCCAGACTGCTACAGAATTGCCATGACCACGTACTGTGCTCTGTCAATTCTGTGTAAGTAGGTCTGCTTGTAACTGTGTAGGTTACTGACATACGGGATCGATCGCCACACCTGTGATTCCCCAGCAGTGCCGATCGAGACGCTGTATTGTTAGTTTTGATTTTTGTGCATCTAATTAAGGGGGGCATCAGATTGCTGCAGAATTGCCTTGGCCACGTTATCGTACCCTGCCGATTCTGAGTAAGTAGATCTGAGTGCAACGGTAGGCATTGTACTGGCATGCAGGATCGATCGCCACTCCTGTGATCCTACAGCAGTGCCGATCGAGACGCTGTATTGTCAGCAGTGTTTCTTTGATCTGATAAATAGAACAGAAAAATAAGGAGATAAAATAGTCTGGTTACATAATGGCGCCCAACGTGGGGCGGTTGGGTTGAGACAAATTAATTGTTGGAGATCACCATGAGTAAACCCAAGGTAACTCGTAGCACTAAAGTGCCGATTCCGGAAGAAACGCCTACCGTGAACTTCCTTTCGAGTACACTTACTCAACGCTCACCACCTCCTGGCACCCCGGTAAATCCCAATAGGGACGGGCGCGTTACGGGGGTTATGACACCAACCGGTGGTAATCAGGTCCCGGGGCCAAGTTCCGCGCGCGAAGAGAATCTAATGGCAATCACCATTCGAGAGTTGCAAGAGGAGATCGCGCAGCTACGAAGTCAAGTCAGTCAGCTCGATGCGAAACTTGAGGAGCGGGTGACCATAGAAGAAATATATGAACGTGTGACAGAGCACAGAATCGAGATGCGAGAATGGTGCCAAAAATTCGAAGAACGTATGGAGCATCAGGAAAAAACACAAGCGGACCTACGCAAGCAAATAAAAGACTGCTTAGAGCAGGCCCGTAAACGACCGACGGTTCCAACTCCAATGGAGAACGGCGCTCCTCAAGGAGCCACGCTACCTGCGAATGATCAGCCACAAACCCACTCTGACGACATCAGAAATTTGACACAAATTCCACGATTGAACCCGAATATGACTCGCAGGCACACATCCAATCAGTTCGATCAAAGATGGGGATTAAACGAATCAACTCGATTTGACGCTACAATGGCTTCAATGGCACGTCCATTCGTAGTGAAACCTCAGATGCCAACGTTTGAGGGTAAAACTACTGAAAGGCCGTCAAAATACCTACGAGAATTAATGCGGTTCGTGGAAGCAGCTCGGTTGCCCGACGAAGAGATGAAAGGGTATAGCCGGATAAGATGGTCAAAAATGCCCTTGAACCGAATTGTATCGACGAAGTGTCATTCGATAGGGCACCGAAAAAAAGCATACTGTGCAAAATCTCAACCCTGTATCTCGATCGGGAGGGTAGTTATGGGGTAAAATCGAAAAATCAGTTTTCGGACAATTTACCCTAGTTAATTATGTTTAAAAATTCTGAGAAAAATGTGACATATGTAAAGTATCCAAATGCATACTTCACAATTGATTTCAGATTTTTAAATTGAAAATTCTACTTGTAAAAAATCAAAAACCTCAAAAAAATCGAAAAAATGCAGATTTCACATGGAAGTTCTAGAGTGACAACTTTTATATTTTTACAGTAGCGATATATTGTTATTGGTATGGTTCACGAATTTTTTCAGATTTTTTGGTTTACTGCGCCGTTGTCAAAAAAAATAAAAACCGATTTTTTCGACGTTTTTCCGCGAAGAACTAAGTTAACCTTAAAATTATAACGTTCTATTTATTTTTTAAGTCTATCAGGCTCTGATAAACCTTGAACATTTCTCAAAAATAATTAAACAATGAAATCGGCTTGATTAGTATTTTTACTGTCAGCGTATTAGATCTGAAAGTATTAAACAGATTCCCAACAGATCGGTTGGCTCAGCGCATTGACCGTTCGTCTGTTAACACGCTTATACTAGGTTCGCGCCTGGCATACGTATACTTTTTTTTTTACTTGATTAATTCTTTTTTTTATGTCTAACTGTATAATAATCAATGGTATTTTTGTAGATTTCTTTTAGAAGCAATATTTAAATATTTAAACAATATTTTAAGGTCAAATTCGCAAAAAAAATTTTGGAGCAATTGTTAATATCATCAATTTTTAGTTATGCATCTTCTTAATTCTGGTAGTATTAAATATTTTCTGCATTAAAGCTATACGTGTCTTCGAGTTTTAAATACTCCATTATAGAGAAAATCCATTGTAATACTATTCTTTTGAATTATTCGTTTATGGTACCTCATTCTTTTGTGTGGAACAGCAATTGTTGTGTATGAACCACACCGTTGTGTAGAAGCATGTTTCAATATTTCACCATGTGATGTCCTCAGTCTTTGTCACTATCTTCATTAATGACCGGTATCACTTCTTCTTGGTTGAATTGATTGAATGAGAAAAAAATCTTTCTCAATATTTCAGCAGATCTTATAATTTTTTAGAGGTATCGAGCATGTGAGAGATAATAAATAATTGCTGCCACGTGCGAGCAACAACCGACAGTACGAATGACATTCTTAAAATTTTACCTTAAAATATGTTTTAAATATTTAAATATTGCTTCTAAAAGAAATCTACAAAAATACCATTGATTATTATACAGTTAGACATAAAAAAAAGAATTAATCAAGTAAAAAAAAAAGTATACGTATGCCGGGCGTGAACCTAGTATAAGCGTGTTAACAGACGAACGGTCAATGTGCTGAGCCAACCGATCTGTTGGGAATCTGTTTAATACTTTCAGATCTAATACGCTGACAGTAAAAATACTAATCAAGCCGATTTCATTGTTTAATTATTTTTGAGAAATGTTCAAGGTTTATCAGAGCCTGATAGACTTAAAAAATAAATAGAACGTTATAATTTTAAGGTTAACTTAGTTCTTCGCGGAAAAAACGTCGAAAAAATCGGTTTTTATTTTTTTTGACAACGGCGCAGTAAACCAAAAAATCTGAAAAAATTCGTGAACCATACCAATAACAATATATCGCTACTGTAAAAATATAAAAGTTGTCACTCTAGAACTTCCATGTGAAATCTGCATTTTTTCGATTTTTTTGAGGTTTTTGATTTTTTACAAGTAGAATTTTCAATTTAAAAATCTGAAATCAATTGTGAAGTATGCATTTGGATACTTTACATATGTCACATTTTTCTCAGAATTTTTAAACATAATTAACTAGGGTAAATTGTCCAAAAACTGATTTTTCGATTTTACCCCATAACTACCCTCCCGATCGAGATACAGGGTTGAGATTTTGCACAGTATGCTTTTTTTCGGTGCCCTATCGAATGACACTTCGTCGATACAATTCGGTTCAAGGGCATTTTTGACCATCTTATCCGGCTATACCCTTTATCATCACACAATCGCTAAAAGGAAATGCAGGCGAATGGTGGGACATTATGTCCGACCAGATCGCAACATGGCATCAATTTGCTACGGCTCTGCTCGAAAGATTTTGGAGCCCGGCAATTCAGAGGAAGATCAGAGACAATCTCAACGTGGGAGTGCATCGGGCAGATACTGGAGTTACTCGTGTAGCCTATGCAATGAAACTCATAGGAATGGCACGCGACCTGCGACCTCGCCCGACCGATGACGAAATCATCCAAACGCTGTCAAAACACTACACACAGGCAGTGGATGATTGTGTGTTAGGCCAAAACATCCGTACGATTGATGCGTTCTTGGCACTCCTTGAAAGATTCGACAACGGTGGGACCGTAAATCGACCGAGGTACGATGAGCGCCCCAATTATTTTCGCGACTGGAAAGATCGTGCTGTAAATGACAGACAATACCAACTACCTACAACGCCTCAAGTGAATCCGGGAAACTTTCGAGTAAATCAAGGAAACTCAGCTCAGACACGGCAGACCCGAGAGAACCAGCGACCTGTGACCGAATATCAACGACCGGCAATAGATGCCCAAAAGCCAAGGTTCGAAAATGCAAGACCCTGGCAAGACAACCGTCGACCTCAAGAGCGCCCGCGGGAAAATGCCCCGGTTCGCATACGGATGGCTCAACTGGACGAAGAAGTACAGGAGGAGGATGCTGAAATCGTAAACCTGGAAGAAAGTCCGGGAAACAAATAAGAGGTACCTCAGAAACACGTCTGAGCGACTTCCCAGCTCAGGCGGGAGGCATCTCCGATGAAACACGTAGGGAAGATTTCCAAATCAGAATCGGATCCCTATTCCCAGATGTACGCCGAGAGCTCCAGGAAGAGGAGGGATCACTCGTCACTAAGGAAGAAATTAACCGTTGTCCAGAAATACAAATTGAAATCGAAGGAATTCCCACCAGAGCTCTCATCGACACGGGGAGCACGGTAACAGCGGTGTCAGAAACTTGGTATTCTGAACACCAAGAACAGCTAATCAAATGCCCGACACTACCGATAACAGGAGCAGTAGTGATCGGGGCGACGGGTGGAAAATCAACTCGGTTGAAAAAACAAATCTGGGTAACTCTTAGTTACGAAAAGGAGAAAATTGAAACAACGGTAATTGTGGTACCCGGCTTAATCAGCCAAGTCATTCTCGGCGTGGACACATTAAGAAGAACGAAAGCAAGAATCGACTTCGGGAATCAGCTCGTATCGCTAAACACAACTAATGGTAAAGCGATAATCCAAATGACAGACGAAACTGACGCTGAGGAAACCACGGTGCGGACGTTGAAGGAAAATGATCATCAAGCAGATGACAACCAAAAATCCCAAGGAGAAATTATACAATCGCTCCTTGAACCCGTTAAGACCACACGGGAAAGAAAAACCGCTCTGCGCCGTGTAATCCAAGCATTTCCAGAGGTATGGAGAGAAGAGATTGGACGGGTGACGTGCTATGAGCACCATTTGCACGTAAAACCCAACCAACCATACTGCTCCAGGTCCTATCCAATCCCGTTAAAACACATGGAAGCCGCAGATACACAAATACAGAAGATGCTGGCGAACGATATCATCCGTCCAAGCGCTAGCCCCTACCTAAACCCAGTTGTACCAGTATTAAAGAAGAATGGGTCAATTCGTCTGTGCCTTGACGCTAGAAAATTGAATGAATTCTTACTGGATGATCACGAAATGTCAGAAACACCGGATGCGATATTCCAGCGGTTTCGAAAGGTAGACTACTTGACGAGTCTCGATCTGACAAATAGTTTCTGGCAAGTTCCACTAACACCATCATCGCGAAAGTATACTGCATTTTTGTATCGGGGCAGATGTTACGAGTACGTAGTCACACCATTCGGACTAAAAACAAGCAGCGCAAGCCTAGTGAGGGCATTAAGACGGGTATTAGAAGGAATGGAGGGATTCGTGGTCAACTTTATCGATGATATCCTCTGTTTCTCACCAACGTTCGAAAAACATATCGAACACCTCACTGCACTGCTGCAACGATTGCAAGAAAATAACATCACCCTAAATTTAGAAAAATGTAAATTCATGAGACGCGAGGTCAAGTTCCTTGGCCATATACTGGCAGCAGAGGGTTTAAAACAAGACCCAGAGAAACTGGCTCTAATACGCGAATTTCCTACTCCGAGAAATGTCAAGCAATTGCGTGGATTCCTGGGCCTGGTGAATTATTACAGTAAATTCACCAAGAGACACGCGGAAACTACAACGCCATTGCTTGCACTTCTAAGAAAGGGAACTCGATGGAAATGGGATGAGACACAACAAAAAGCATTCGACCAAGCCAAGAATGCATTCTGCACGGAAATTGTGTTGCAATATGCGGATACTCACCAGCCATACTTTCTATCAACAGATGCAAGTTCAACTGCACTAGGAGCAGTATTGGAACAACGAGATACTAACGGCGAATTAAGACCTATCACATTCATAAGCCGAACACTAAGAGGCCCAGAATTGTCGTACTTTACTACCGAAAAGGAATTATTAGCGATAGTATGGGCATTGGGGAAACTCCGAACATACTTATATGGGGTTAAAATCACCTTACTGACCGATCATAAGGCCATCACATTCTTAATGAACAGTAAGCTCCTCAGCCAACGACTAACACGATGGATTCTCTCCATACAAGATTATCAAATTGAAATTCAGTACCGTCCAGGAAAGGAGAACATTCCTGCAGACACCATGAGCCGATTAGACAATATGCTAATCGGAGATTCGGGCGAACGAGAAATCCATGTACCGATACTGACGACACTTGCACGAGCAATGACGCCTGCACTATCATCTGCACTCAAGCAACTCTCCGAATGGCAGCGAAAAGACGAAAAGTTACGTCGCGAAATCGAACGTCGCGAACAAAATCCGAATCGCGATAAAAAGAACCGTTTTCATCTTCGTGATGGCACGTTGTACCACGTGGACAAAAGGGGCAAGGAACGACCGGTCATTCCACCACAATTACACGACTTGTTAATACAAGAAGTGCATGAAATTTACGCGCATCTTGGTGGGGAGAAAACGGCGAAGCTCCTGTCAGAGGACTTCTATGTTTCTAAATTACACCGCCGCACGCGGAAACTTATTGCCGCGTGCGACACGTGCCAACGCGTGAAAATTCCTACCCATGCGATACATACCGACATGCAAAGCATAATACCGGGGTGCCCTCTCGAGGTGTTGTCCGTCGATTTCTATGGTCCGCTACCGACGTCAAGGGGGGGCGTAAAGTATATTCTGGTGATTGAAGAACTATTCACAAAATTCGTTAAGCTATATCCTATGCGAAGAGCGACGACCGCCGTGACCCTAACGCGCATATTTAAACATTATATACCGCAGTATGGCAAACCTAAAAAGATCTTGACTGACCATGGCTCACAATTCACGGCGAAAAAATGGATTCAATCACTACGAGAAGAAGGCATACACCACGTCCTCTCGTCAGTCCGACATCCGCAGAGCAACCCAGTCGAAAGGATGAATCGGGAAATCGGAAGAATTTTCCGCACAGTGGCATCGCACGCGCATGCATCTTGGGCCAATTGGACGAGTTTAATTGAAACCTGCTGCAATGAGATCGCACACGATAGCACGGGTTTCACACCAACCGAACTACTGTTGAAGGAAAAACCAACACGACCATGGTCAAAATGGTTCAAGCATGTAAAAGACTCTGAAAATAGAGAAAATGGAGACAGATTACAACTCGCTTTCCAACGCATGACAAAGAAAGCCCACAACAGATGTGCACGCGCCAATATGGGGAAATGCCACAAACAATACGAATTGGGCGATTGGGTATTGGTAAAAACTAATCCAATATCCAATGCTGAAGACAGAGAAATCGCAAAGTTTTTTCACCTGTACGAAGGACCGTACGAGCTGACGAAGAAGAAAGGGTCGTCAACATTCGTACTAAGTGATCCCCACTCTAATGACATCCGAGGAACATTCCATGCTTCCTCTCTGCGACCGTACAAGCAATTAGAAGAAGAGACAAATAACAACAACGGTTGCGATGCGCAAAAGCCAGTACCTATGGGGGTTTCCACGAAAAGTCGAAACATGTAGGTATAAAAGGCCGTGAAGCCTGGCCCGGGATCACAGAACAGTATTACCATGGCAAGTTATAAGAGGGCACAGAAGGAAACGAGAGACGTCGGGACCATTGCATACGCATACTGGGCAATGGTCAGCCGATCAACGCAGACCGGAATGGATCTGCCACTATACGGGGTGGAGCCGCCAGCTTTCCGAACACGGATTGCAGGAACATGGGACCCGCACCCACATCGACACAGACGATTTCGGCTTGGAACCACCGTCCAAGCGACAGCACGCAAGTGCGCGGCTGTAACACAGACGCCTCGCGGCGGTCCTGGGCCCAGTAGCCATCAAAAAAGGCCGGAAGGACTGCAAGGAGAAGGCCAAAGTGAAACAGCATGCGAGGAAGCGGGACCCGTTCCAGGGGAAACAGCCCCAGTGCCGGACAACCAACGACAGACAAATTCGGCGGCAACGGATGAGGAGATAGATTTCGACGAGCCGACTGCGGATGAGCTAAACCGCTCGTGGGAAGTCATCGCGGAGGAGCTTGATCTCGGCCGATACACAGGAAGAAACCAGGAGGACGACGAAGCCGAATGGTTCTGGGACGAGGCAGACAAATCCGGGGACACCGTCATCGAGGTTCCCAACCTCGACCCTCACGACCCCCTGGGACTAAAATCCACCATGGAGGAAGAGACGGAATGGCTCCAAGAGCAAGTCGAAGAACTAGATTAGGAAAACAACCACACGTGCAGTGCGCCAATGAACAGTTGCAGTTATTTTCCCCAGTGCGCGCAAGTAAAATTTTTTGTTTTTTTTCTCTCCCCGTGGGTGATATTTTTTCTCCATTCAGTTTGTGTTGATTAACAGCCGAGTGCAAAGACTACCACTATTCTTTCTCTTTTTCCAAGACTGTTTATTTTATGTATGTCAAGCTGAATGTGTGACGGTTAGCGAACAGATTCCGTTGACTTTCCCACAGGAATCTCTTCAAAAGTCGTCTCTGGCAGGAAACGTCCTAGATAACCTTTTCATATCTTAGTTGATCCCTTTTAACGAAAACCGACTTCTGGCTCGACTTAATGGAAATCGACAAAAACTAGAGTCTGGTCCTAAGCGGCGATTAGATCATGAACATACCACCCCCTTCAATTTTGGGGTATATAAACCCGTACATTTTTACTCTCGGGGGTAGTACTTCTGTAGTCACGAATCGTGTCGCGTCGTGCTATATTCTCGTAAGTCGATTTCCAGTAAGATCGGGCTAAAGTTCCCCTTCGGACCAACCTTTGAACCGTATAGATTCCGTAGTCCGGTAACAAATCTATTAAGGCATTTAGTAAAATCACTTCGAAACCCCCGCATCTTGCCAGTGCGTCAACATCGAGCAACATAGGTAATATTCTTTTATTCTCGCACACACTATCTCGCGACACATACACATATATTTCAATGTAAACTATAACGATTTGAATATATCTGAATTTTACCTAATCACTTCTAAATTCTTTCAACCCTTAATTATTGTTATACCAATCCTAATTTAGTAGTTGAACGTTCCCACATGATACAATCTTACCGCTCGGATTGTATCAATTAAATTATACTTGTTACGAGGCTTACTAACAACCCCATCACCTATCAAACTCTTAGACGACATTCCAATCGCCTAATCGGGATATTTTCCAACCTAGTACCTACCCGATTTCATATTGGGATCATCCACATTACCTATACGTCCACACACAAATTAAACGGCAACCTGACAATCGTATCAAGGATCGTCCGTTTTTCTCCCTTGAATCCAACATACTAGCGGCTCCCTGACAATCGCATCAAGGTGCGTCCGCTAAACTCTATAACCTCCTTGATAATCTTTCAAGTCAGAGTTTCCCCTCCATCACACGTAGATTCATCCCTGAAACTTCACTCATACTAGCGGCTCCCTGACAATCGTATCAAGGTGCGTCCGCTTTAACTAACAATTTGAGATCATATTCCCAGGGTAATAACCCTTCGCCGGCCACTCGTGCTGCTCGCGGCCCTGGCTCGTAACAAATGCAAGGATGAGTTTGTTATTTTTTTCTTTTCTCGTGCTCCTAAAATTTATGCCCAGTGCAGAAGAACTATTATTTTCTTACGCCGTGTGCAAACAATATTTTTTTTCTTACGCCGAGTGCAAAGACTGTTTATTTCATGTTACGTATGCGAATGCAAAGATTGTTGAGTTATGTTGAGCCGAGTGCAAGAATGAATCGCCGTAGAAATTATTTGCCTGGCGCTTATTAGAGATTTCTGGAATACGTACTCACTGCGTATACGTACCAAAAATCTCAAAGGCGGGGAAGGGAGTATGTGTAACCACTCTGGTTACACACCAATACAGTACAGTATTGGCTCCCAACGAGACAGCCGTGACGTCACGCGCAATCCTTATCATAGACAAGGACCGCAGGTGTAACATATAGATAATATAATGCGCACGCATCGACCCCCCTTCCATCGATCACGATCGAAGGAGGTCGATGCGAGCAGCAAATTCGGCACTCTGCGTCTGGACTCGATCCGGTAAGAACGCACGAGTCATCGCGCTCTCGAGTAGTAATCAGAATTCATTGCGATTCAATATTTCAAGCATTTCATGCGTTGCCAAGCAGGCCGTTGTATTCAAGACTTTAAACATAGAATTATATTAATACGTTACCAGTTGTGAACTGCCAAGAAGGCAAATTATTTGGAATTCGAATTAAGTCAGATTAATAATTAAAGAATAAAATAAATTGTGTTCTGCGTCGTGCGAACGCAATGATTAAATCAGATTGATGTGTAAGCCCACGTGAAGGGCAAGCTGATTTATAGTGCGCACAATAGTCAAGCTATCTATTTTGTATTGAATACGGATAGCCAAACGGATTTATTTCACTTTGTTAAACGAGAGGTGAACGTGAATCATGTCGCGATTGAATTTAAAGTTGAATATTGTTCGTTAGAGCAAAATAGTGCCATGTATTTGCGATTCGTATCTCGTTGAGAGATATTAAATTGAAAATTGGTCGTGATAATCTAGTATTAACTAGCTGTGTAGATCTTTCGTTTGTCATGAGGATTGTGAATAGTAACGGTTAAATAGTTCGTGTTTCGGGAGGAAGCGTGAGCACGCATTGAGTTAATCATGGTTTCTAGTTGTTCGATATTTATGGACAAATAAATATCGAATATATATATATATATATATATATGTACAAATGTTCGTTTAGTGAGCAGAAGCCGACTGCCCTCCCCGACGCTGTTCGGCAAGACCGATCGTTTGTCTGCGTTCATTAGACTGATATTTGTCGATTTCAATCGTATTCAAATCAATTTAGTGAGCAGGAGCCGATTGCCCTTCCCGAAGTGATTCGGCAAGACCGATCGTTTGCCTGCGTTCATTAAATTGATAGTTGTTTATAATCATTTAGTGAGTAGGAGCCGATTGCCCTTCCCGAAGTTATTCGGCAAGGCCGATCGTTTGCCTGCGTTCATTAAATTGATAATTGTTTGTAATCATTTAGTGAGTAGGAGCCGATTGCCCTTCCCGAAGTTATTCGGCAAGGCCGATCGTTTGCCTGCGTTCATTAAATTGATAATTGTTTGTAATCATTTAGTGAGCAGAAGCCGATTGCCCTTCCCGAAGTTATTCGGCAAGACCGATTGGTTGTCTGCGTTCATTGGATTGATAATTCTCTAGATTCAGTCGTGTTAGCATCATTTAGTGAGCAGGAGCCGATTGCCCTTCCCGGAGTTATTCGGCAAGACCGATCGTTTGCCTGCGTTCATTAGATTGATAATTGTTCATAATCAGTTAGTGAGCAGAAGCCGATTGCCCTTCCCGAAGTTGTTCGGCAAGGCCGATCGCCTGTCTGCGTTCATTAACATGATTTGCAATGCACACTCAAATATGTCACTCATGAAACGCATATAAAGTCAGCGTGAACGTAGAAGAAATCTCCCGTGAACGAATGAGAACCTCTAATCTTCGCACAAGCCACAGTGGTTTCTTACAAATATTCCAATTCATGGAATCGTGTGTATCCGTTTCGCGGTCGTCGCCTCTGTTTGGGTGTTTACATTCTGATTTACTTTCGTGTCGTCGTCGCGTACGAAAGCGAGCGCGTTTTTGTAATGACATAATCCATGGTTGAAGGGTTCCAGTGGATCTCATGATTGTACAACTGAAAGTAGCAGAATATATTTTGTTCTACCCGATCTAAATCTCCAACAATTATTTTTATTTGTTATCGCCTATCCGCTATCCAGTGCCTGGAGGCACGAATCCATTATAATAGGGACATCGGGTCTTGTAACCAACCCGGTGTTGGATTAGATATTATCCGAATTCAAAGTATTTCAAATCAGGTCGCAGGTACTCCCAGACTGCTACAGAATTGCCATGACCACGTACTGTGCTCTGTCAATTCTGTGTAAGTAGGTCTGCTTGTAACTGTGTAGGTTACTGACATACGGGATCGATCGCCACACCTGTGATTCCCCAGCAGTGCCGATCGAGACGCTGTATTGTCAGCAGTGTTTCTTTGATCTGATAAATAGAACAGAAAAATAAGGAGATAAAATAGTCTGGTTACATACAGAACGCTGAAAATCAAAACACACTATATCACTGGAAACGTAACAAAGCCAACAAACGCATTTCACTTACCCACAAAGACACCATCACAAATAACGACCAATTTATGTATTCAATAGCACTACCAACAATAGACTACCTAGACTTCCACAGACTTAATTTTAAAAGATATTATATCTTTTAAAGATAACATATCTTCTCGGGCTACCATGGGGATGCTGCATCCTCAAGGCTGGCGGCTTTCCACGTGATACTTGGACTTTCGACACCCGGAATCTTCGCTGCGTCGACGACAACGGGGTTTCTCTCTCTAAACGCTGTCAGACCACATCGACATCCTCTCTACGGATCTCTGGGTTCCCCGAGCTCTCAGTGCTCGGCGGAACATATCTACTCTGGCTACCCTCGGAGTGCTGGATTTTCAAGACTGGCGGCTTTCCACGTTGCAAGTGGAAATCCGACTCCAATCTACTTGATTGGAACTCTGGGTTCCCCGAGCTCTCAGTGCTCGGCGGAACATCTCTACTTGGACCTCCATTGGGATGCTGGATGCTGATGGCGGGCGGCTTTTCACGTGGCACGTGGACAGCCGAATCCAGGGATCAACTGGATTTCCACTCCCCCTCGGAGCGGAAAGGAGTCGGCGAATGGGACCTGCCCATGCTTCGCTGCGTCGTCGACAACAACGGGCTCTCTTTATCTGACTGCCATCAGAGCATCGCTTCTACTTCTCGCTGGAACTCTGGGTTCCCCGAGCTCTCTGGGCTCGGTGGAACAAATCTACTCAGTCGTTCATTGGGATGCTGGATCCTGATGGCGGGCTGCCTTTCACGTGGCACGTGGACAGCCGAATCCAGGGATCTACTGGATTTTCAATCCACCTCGGAGCAGAAAGGAGTCGGCGAATGGGACCTGCCCATGCTTCGCTGCGTCGTCGACAACCACGGGCTTTCTTCATCTGACTGCTGTCAGATCATCGCATCTCCTTATCGCTGGAACGCTGGGTTCCCCGAGCTCATTGCGCTCGGCGGAAAATCTCTACTGTATGTATACCCTCGGGCTAAGTTGTGGGTCGAAGCTGCCCACAACCGATGCCTGCACGGGGGGACACAACCTCTTTTGGCAGCGCTGCTCCATGAGCGCTGGATCCTCAGCGGTCTTCAGTCGGTGAAATCCTGTATCGACTTTAGCACCGTCTGTATAATCGGGGAAGGGCAAACTGCCCAACCTAAAATTGGGAAAACGTCAATTAATTCTAATCACGGCTCATATTGCAGATTTGGAGACTATTATCATTCACCTACGCACCTTCGATCCAGGCAGGATCGTGGTCAGCGGAACTCCAAGAAAGGCAACTCTTGGAAATTTAAACTACCTTCCTCTCTACCCTTGAAAGAAATCTGGGAAGCTGCTGTGGACTCTTCTAAGCAGCATCTACGCAGGATCTTCGGAGAGCAGCTACGGTCCTTCGAGGAGCTGACCACGCTCCTGACTGGTATCGAAGCCTGCCTTCTCTCGAAATTCATACTTACGTTGACAGACGACCCTGAGGATCCTGCAGCCCTGACACTGGGGCACTTCTCAATCGGAGAATATCTCACCTTTGTTTCAGAACCCAACCTCGAGGAGCCACCAGTATCCAGGGTACCTAGTTGGCATCGGGTTCTCGTCGCAACTGTGCACATCTTGTCGTCGCCATTTAGTCGATCAGTGGCCAAGTCGATCGCTCGGTTGTCGCCTGAAGACGAGGAGAAGGATACTGGTGGAACTCCTGAGGCTGGATTCACACGCGGTTCTTCGATTCATACCTAAAAGCGTAATTTAGGTTAATCTATTTTCTTAGTGGATCACCTACACGGTTCACTTTTCTCGGAAATCATCAAACGAAGTGTTCCTTCACTCACCTCGGTATCACTTCGTTCATCTAAATTGTAATCACGCGATCATCTCTTCATTTCAATCACTTCGTTCACTCTGTACCACTATCACTTGTAGCTTCTTTCAGGTACTACGCAGCACGTTGTCGACCCATTCAGCAATTCCTTACAACACGTACGTCATCGCCCACCTGATTGGCTAATCATTCGGTTCAATTTCGTCAATCACTGACGAGGCGGGCGGAATGTTTGGGATTGGCTGAGTGTTTCGGCAGCGTGAACGCGCCGACTTACTGCGCCGCCGCGCTATTGGCGGATTCACGCGTAACAGCGAGATCGAGAGTCGATATGCAGCTCGCAGTAGCTTATGCCAGCACCGTCGGACGTCGATTACAATCGATTATCGACCCAAAATCGGGATTACTATTGGCGGATCGCTCTATCGATCCGCCAATCAATAGTTCGACGGTGACGGTAAACTGCCAGCTGTTCGACTCCGATCGCAAAGTACGTTAGTCGTTCTTACTCGTTTCTTCAGAAAACGTCGTTCGTCGCTTGACCGGTTTTCGCGAGTGAGTCGATTCAATTCTCGGGATTCACTATATCTACAAGTGAATATTTCTCAAGGGGAATTCAAAGGGGAATTTAAAGGGGCATTCATTAAATCATCCTTTAAATTTCGTCTGTCTCGCGGCACGCACACGATTATCTTCTGTCTCATCGACACGGACGTGTGGACTGTAGTAGTAGGCTTTTGTCTATACGTATAGTTCCACACAATCAAATTTTGCAAAAACTTTAACAGCTTATAGCTCAATAACTATTTGTTTGCGACATATGGCTCCTTTCAAACTTTTTCTCTTCTCGACGAGTAGAATGCGTTGATGCAAAAAAAAACTTTAACAACAATTTTCTTTGTTATAAACAATTTTGCGGCAAGTTTCTCTTATAAATGTCCACCGATCCAGAGGTGTAGATTCACCCCTAGGACGGATGACCATTACTTTCTTTACACCCTGTACATAGTTCCGTTACAATTCGAACGCACCCTAGTTGGGGAAATAAAGTTTAGTTCTAAGTGAAGTGACTTGCTTTAAACCCCTTCTAATCCGAAACAAACAATTTTTTTTATCTTTTAAAAATATTTAAGTAACATTTTTATGGTGCTACGGTCGCACTGCCTCTACAACCCGACGAATTTTTGTTACGATTCTAGAAAAATTCGACTCTTCTATCGAAAGCTGAGAACGTTTACCTTTTAAAGCAGGCGTGAAAACATTAAAACCAAGATCTTTTAAATGAGATCTAACATCGCGAAAGTCTCAGTCGACGATACAAAAGTCTTCCCGATTCTAGAGGGTTTTCATTCCATTTGGATTTTAAAGAAAAACGCGCATTATCTGCATCATTTTGATTAGCATAGAATGGCCGATCATATCTACAATATAGCCATTCATTGTACAGATTTTAAAGGATTTGCACAATGATACCTTTTTTGGCCTGTATATGATTTTCGCTGATACTCGTTATTGATACTTTCTTGGTGACGAATATATGCCTCATCGAAAATCAATGCTAGCTGAATGTCGAGTTTGTGCAATCATTTTGCAATGTTAAAAGTCTTATAATACTTTTTGTGCGCTAAAATTATGTTTGTATGTATTTAACTTAAAAATCTTACCTAAATATTTTTAAAACATTAAAAAAATATTGTTAAACTCATATGAATAAACCATATACATAATAAGAAATTGAAAAAATGAAGTTCGACGTATGGAAAAAAACTACTATCGACAGGATTCGAACCCCAGACTATCCGCACGGTAGTCCGACGCCTTAATCACCGTACCAACCGGCGATGTTGTAAACTTTGCGAACATTCAGGTGTATATATTGGGCATTTTCCTGGCTCGTGTGATTGAGCACATTTCACACAAATGTATTTGAGCTGGCAATTCTGACTTGCATGACCTACTCTTTGGCACTTTTTGCACTGGAACACTGTGGGCTTCTTGAGGTGCTCCCATTTTATTCTTTGGTGTGCTAGAGATTTGATTTTAAACAATTCGTTGGGCTTGCTGTCTGCGGTTATTTGTAATAGATGGTGGTGTCTGTTGTCTTGCGTCTTGTCAAAGTCGAACTTTGTTATTTTGATGATGTTGACTTGCTGTAGGTTGTGGCTCCTGATTTCTTCGGTTATATCGTCTAGGCTGAAGTCTCCTTTGATGCTGTTTGGGATTGGCTGAGCGTGTCGGCAGCGTGAACGCGCCGATTTACTGCGCGTAGAGTGGACAGAGACAATGTTGGCAACAAAGCGCGTGACCTCTGAGAGTGAGTCTCGTCGGCCGTTGCATTTGAATTCGACGGCTCTGTAACGGTCGCGTCGGCTTCGTGTTCGGCGATCATGTCGAGTAAAGAACCGGCCTGCTCGAAGTAGCTCATCTCGGTCTCTTCGAATTCTTCGTCATCCACGTTATAGCTCTCCATCAACTTTGCGTCCGTTCTAGCGGCGGTTCTAATGGCCGAATCGCCCTTACAGTATGCAGCCCAGAGTTGTTCGATGAAAGCGTGAGAGCTACGAAGAATTTCGAGAGAGATGTTGCCCTTGTATCGAGTCTTCAGGATGTCCGCGACCCGAGAGATGCGTTGCGCGAGAAGCCGTTGTTTTACGATGAGGTCAGCCATCGTTGCCTTCACAATTTCAAAAGCGAGAAGGTTACGATGCACTAACTTTCTTTAACTTTCCAGTGAACTGCAGCACTGGATCCGGCTCGAAGGACCAAATGTTACGGATTATAAGGGGTTAAAACTAGCCACTTCACTTAAACGTAACTTTATTTCCCAAACTTGGGTTCGTTCAAATGTATAACAGAAACTATGTACAATGTGGATGTTTATCTTGGCCAAAATACCAGCTTGTTTTGGCTAGATTGTTGAATAAAGAATGTTATTGGAACAAGATGAGTCTCACTTGCAAATAGATACATTCTCGGGTAGTGCCCGTGAATCCCGATAGCGAATCGACTAACTCGCGAAAAACCGGTCAACGAGACGCACGACGTTTTCTGTAGCGACGAGATAGCACGATTAACGTACGTTGAGATCGGAGTCGAACAGCTGGCAGTTTACCGTCACCGTCGAACTATTGATTGGCGGATCGATAGAGCGATCCGCCAATAGTAATCCCATTTTCGGGGTCGATAATCGATCGTAATCGATGTCCGACGGTGCTGGTCTAAGCTACTGCGAGCTGCTTATCGACTCTCAATCTCGCTGTTACGCGTGAATCCGCCAATAGCGCGGCGGCGCAGTAAATCGGCGCGTTCACGCTGCCGACACGCTCAGCCAATCCCAAACAGATGCCCTTGATGATTAGCGACTTTGGTTTAAGGCTCTTTGGGGTGTATGAAAAGTACTGTATGTGCTCTTCCTTTAATTTGTCTAGCATTGCTTGGTGATAATCAATTTGATTTATATATACTCTGATATGCTCTTCGCTGACCTGTCGCAGGGTGAATTCTTCTTTTGGGATGTTGATGCTAATGGCTATTTTTACTAATGTTTTCAGCTGCGTGTGCATAGCGATGATTGGGGGCGGCCTTGGTTGTTTCTTTATTGCGGAGTGTGTTCGTTCCACTGGAGGTAAGTGCGTCTATTGGATTGGATGGATTATCTTCTGAATCCATTGCATCTTCTTCTGGTAGTATGCTGTATATGTTAGTGTTGGGGTCTGTTGTTGTGGTTGTTGCGGGTTGGCTCTTCCTATTAACTTTGTAAGTTTTTTTGGGAGTGTTCCAGTCTCCTTCTCCATCTAGCGGTCTTGTGGCGTAGTCAGTGCTACTAGTTGATGGTGTATCTGGTGGGGACGCTAGTTGCTTGCCACGTGCTTTGTTGAGGTTAGGTGTAACTTTCGGTTTATTGCTCGGTCTGAGATCTTTGAATAAGTCATTGTATAATACACTTAGCTGAATCGAGTCTAGTTTCGGAACTTTTTGCTCTCTCGGGGTTAGCTCAAGCTGCGGGGGTTCGTTTTCTTCGCCTGGGTCCTCCAGCGACAAGCCACGCTTGGATCCATGGGGCATGCCCGGATCCATTGCGCCTGGTCTCCAGAGTCGCCCTTTTTTATTTTCTTGCTATGCCCGATAATTATTTGCAATATTGATCCCTTCAATCGTCACTGATCTCATTAATCACTCTCACTATTTAGGGGAGGTTTACTCCCTCTTAGATCGTAGAATCACTGAATACGTCAGGCAGTCTCAAAGTACTCGACGCGTCTAGTCTCATCGACACCTTAACCACCGTACCAACCGGCGATGTTGTAAACGTTGCGAACATTCAGGTATATATAGCACAGAATACAATTTTTTCTTTCTCTCAAATAACAATTTTTATGTCAAATAATTGCCTCTTTTAGTGTAATACCGGTAAAAATTACTTAATATACGCCCACGGTAAAGGCAACAAGTGTAACTTTTCTCCTCATAGCAAAAACGCTGAAAAAATTCGGTTTTTATTGTTTTTGACAATGAAGCAGCCGAACAAAAAATCTTAAAAAAATTGACGACACTGCTTTTTATAGTAGTTTATCAGGGAACAAAAAATTGGAATGGCATGTTTTCATATTTTTGAGAAAAAAATGTTTTTCCGATTTTTTTGAGGTTTTTCATTTTTCACGACCACAGTTTGCAACAAAAAAATATGAAAAAAATCTTAAAAATCCGACTTAGGATCCGGAATGTGTCACATTTTTTTCAGAATTTTAGAACGCATTTAAGACCGGAAAATGCGCTGAAAAGCGTAAAATCTATTTTACCCTGTAACTACCCTCACGGGCAAAAGAGCATCTTAATAAACCTACTGCATTCTAGGAATCCATAATTTGGAGTGATGAATCAAAGTTTGAATTACAATCAAACAAACGAAGGAAATATGTGTGGAGAAAGCAAGGAGAAGCTTTTAAACAAAATGTTATTACCTCCACAGTGAAACACGGTGGAGGGTCTATAATGTTATGGGGCTGTTTCAACAATGAAGAAGTAGGAAAATTACACATTATTGATGGAATATTGACAGCTGCCAAATATATTGATATTTTTAAAAAAAATTTGTTTCCATCAATTCAAAAATTTGGCCCAGATACAGAATACATATTCCAACATGACAACGATCCGAAACATACCGCAAAGATCGTTAAACAGTTTATTAACGAAAACAATATATCACTGCTTTCTTGGCCACCGCAAAGTCCTGATCTGAATCCGATTGAGCACTTGTGGGACGAACTCGATCGAAAAGTACCAAAATCGAAGCGGTATACAAAGCCAAAATTGATAGCTGCACTAGAAAAGGCATGGAATGAAATACAGCCCGAAACGTTGAAAAAATTCATACACAGTATGCCAAAGCGTTTACTGGAAGCAATAAAAGCGAAAGGATATCAAACTACTTATTAAATATTTTTTTATTGTTATTTATAGAATTAAAATTTACTTAATAAAAATTGTCAACTTACTTTCCGATGGACGTTAACTCGAAAATATTTGTATAATGCTATTGTTACTTTTTATTGTTATTTATAGAATTAAAATTTACTTAATAAAAATTGTCAACTTACTTTCCGATGGACGTTAACTCGAAAATATTTGTATAATGCTATTGTTACTTTTTATTGTTATTTATAGAATTAAAATTTACTTAATAAAAATTGTCAACTTACTTTTCGATGGACGTTAACTCGTAAATATTTGTATAATGCTATTGTTACTTAAATGAACATAATTATTAGGATGACGTTATTTACTTAAGACTCGAATAAATTAATTTTGGTTATCATTTTGTATTTTATTTATTTTTATTGTTTCCTTTTACCGCCATTTTATAAAAATGACAAGTGTCAACTTAAATACCGACGCGACTGTATATCTCCTACTAACTGTAAAAGGTTTCATCGCGACCGGTACATTCTTTGCAGAGTAAATCCAACGAATGGGTTCTTTTTTGGTATAACAATAGTTACCCTAGTAGCACAAAAATATTGGGTAAATGTTTTTTTCAAATATTTAAAAAATTTTTTTTAAACCAAACTTTTTCATATGAGAAAAATATTAGATCTGAATATTCTATACATATACAAGAAATGTAAATTCAATGTTCAGAAAATATAAGCTAAATATTCAGAGAATATAAATTACATATTTAAAAAACATAAAGTAAATATTTAAAAAACGTGAGACTCATATTTAGATAACGTTCAATTAAATCTTCAAATTTAAGAAAAAGTTATAACAAAAATTAGAAACAATTATATAATAACACTACTTGTTGTGCACTGCTCGAGGGAATAGTTTTCTTCGTCTTCGAAAGGTGTTTATTGAAAATACAGAATTTTTTTATACAGTTAGAAAGATTAATGGTTCGGGGAATGCTACATTCGTAGGCCCATAGATTTTTTTGTGCACCTGTGCATGTGCAATTAACAATTGCATCATTTCTTTAAGTAGAAATGCATATTTTTCGTTGTACTAATCGATTTCACTGTTTATTCTGTGTAAAAAATGATTACCATAGCAAAACATTATTAAATTATCTTGTTTTCAAGATACTTTATTTCTATTTCTAGTATTACATAAAGATTTATTTTATGAGAAAAAATATTTTTTTCATGGTATGAAATAGAAATATTATTTGTATATTAGGAAAAACTATTTTATTTTTAATATTAAATAGAGATTCGTTTTATGATTTAATATTTAGAGAAAGATATTTTTCTCGTAACATGAAATAGATATTTCCTCCATATTTATAAAATAATATTCGTTACTTAATATAAAATAAATATTGTATGAATATTTGAATATTAAAAAAAGATTGAATCGCTTTTTAATATTATATGAATGTGTATACTATGTTTTGTGCTACTAGAATATTAACAATAACAAATTCCATAAATTTTGCAAGTGGGTTCATCGCGGCAGTATCTCCAACTAAATGTGAAAGGTTTCATCGCGATCGCTACAAACCTTGCTGACCGAACGCCGAAGAAGCCTGATAAATATACATTTTTTGTAATAAAAATCGTCTGGAATGGAAAAATGCAAAATTTTTTATACCAGGACCACTCCAGGAACATACTCTTCAAGATGCAAAAGATTGGTCCATCCTTCTCGGCGTAATCTGTGAACATACATAGAAAAAAGCGAAAAAGGCACATACAGGTCGAATTGAGTAACCTCCTCCTTTTTCGAAGTCGGTTAAAAAAAAAATGTGTTACTTAATCTCTATCTCTTCTCTTCTCTTCTCTATCTATATCTATATCTATATCTATTATATATTCTACATTTCTATATTTCTATATTTATATACAGGGTGTCCCAAAATTCCTCCGACACCCGAAAATGGGAGGTTCCTTGGGTCATTTGAAGCGACATTTTCCTTTAGAAAAGTGGCGTCCGCCGCTTTGTTTAGGAGTTATTAACGAAAAACACTGACGAATCAGAGCGCGATCTAGATCTGCGATGACACGTTCGGCCAATTGACTGTCGGCGCGTCGGGCCGACTGTGCTAACTCACGATTTTATTGTATATATATATAATAAAATCGTGTCTGTCTGTATGTCTGTATGTTTGTTATCTCATCACTTGAGAACGGCTCAACGTAGAAAGCTGCGGTGTGGACCGTTACACGCAGCGTTTCTTGGAATAGGTTTAGGAAAAACCGCATTCAAAAAAGTCTATTCGTTCAAAAGTTGTGACGTCATTTGTGATTTGTGACACTTTTTCACCCCGCTTTTCTGCACGTTTCTGCTTATAACTTTTGATCGGATCGACTTTTTCGAATGCGGTTTACTCTAAAACCGACGATATAAATTCCCGACGATACTCCGCGTCCAACATTTCATTCTGCTACATTCTACATACTGCCGTTCGCAAGTTATTTCGTCACAAACAGACCAAAAATGACTTTTTCGCTCTCTTTTGCGCACGTTTCTGCTTACAACTTTTTAACGAATCGACATTTTTGATTGCGGTTTGCTCTTATACCTAACATTAAGCAATTTATGTCGCAGTACTCGCGATGCTACATTCGAAACGTAGAAATGAAATTGACCGGAATAGATTATTACAAACACCTTCACCACATAACCGAAAAAAGAAAGAGAAAATTCTAACGAAAGACCCAATCAAGACTACAAAAAAGTAAAAAATTTACGCCAAGTACATGAATTGAATTAAGCTGCAAACGCGGCACAAGTATGATCACAAAAAATAGAAGAAAGTAATATCATACAACAATAATAAAAGAAAATGGTATCACAAAAGACAGATGACACAAAAATAGAAGAAAATTATACATCATAAATCTATATAATAAAAATGAAATGCTGTTCGTTGGTCACGACATCACGTGAGAACGGCTGGACCGATTTGGCTAATCTTTTTTTTAAATGTTCGTTGTAGTCCGAAGCAGGTTTTTATAATACAAAAAATTGGAAAAGTTGCCCGGAAACATGAAAATTCGGGAAAAACTAGAAGTCGCAGCTTTTAATCAATATTTAAATAGGAATTTACATTATCCACGTCTGTTTGCTATAATGATCACTGCGAAATACGTTTTTTTCTCATTTTTACTTTGTTCATATATATATCCTATAGCTTTTCACAATTTCACAAAATGATCTCAACCAAATTTATTGAAATTTAGACAGGACAACGTCTGTCAGGTCAACTAGTAAAGAAACTAGCTGGTTATTGTTGCTCGCTCGCTTCGCGAGCTTCGCAGGTGGGGGTATTGTAGCTCGCTTTGCGATTTCGCGAAAGGGTTAGTGGTACGGATGTTATTTTGTGTGTGACTCTCCACGAACCACGAGAAGAACTTCCCGATTCGTTAGTTGCAGTATATTATTATCATTATTTAGTGTACGTTTTAAGAAGATTATACGTTCTCAGGGAAGTTCAATAGTTTTCTACTTATCAAAATGTTTGCTGTATGGCGTCGCATTAAACCAACATCGTATGCTCGTTGCTCGCATGCTCCATTAACCATTTTTTTATATTAACTTTCAATTTCATCTCAGTTAATAATTCGTATTGAACTGCTTGTTTTTTTAATGGATTGTAATATAAATGTTTTTGTACTTTCATCGATATTCTTTGAAAATGTATTCTCGGCAGTAGCGATGAATAACTCACTCTTGCATTGGGATAATTTTCGATTATTCTAAGCGGTAACATTAGCATTAGTTGCATAATTAAAAAAGGAAAATAAAAAAAAATTTTTTTAAATAAATTTGTTTAAATTATAAAAAAAAATATATGTAATTATTATGTTTGTTTCTTCGGTGGAAAATTTCCGTCCTCTCGTATAATTTGCATTGTTGAATGAACTTCTTTCGAAAAAAACTAAAAAAATACTTGACCAATATGGACCAAAATCTAATCAGCTCTAAGTTACAGCGGGGCACATCGATTGCATCATTCATCATTCTGATCGCATCGTTACTTTTTCAGAAAACGTTAACGAAAAATTTGATACCATAGAAACGGACATACGCGCGCGCGCACGCACACACACACACACACACACACACACACACACCGACATTTTGATAAAAATAGTCTAAAATGAATCCAATGACCATGAAACGTGAAGATCTGTTAAAAATTCGATTTTCGATTTTCGGGGTAATTACCATAACTTCCCTATGAATCGGGAAGTTAATAAAGATAGAAGATAATAAACAATATAATAAAATATGTGAAATGTAAGACTCTGTGCTTTCTAACTACGCTTAAGGTGACAGACATTGCAATGAAAAAATAGGGATGTCACAGAAAACTAATTGAAACAAAGCATTTCATTGATTTAATTATGCAAAAGTCCATTCGTTTAAAAGACAAGGGCAACCCGCCCGGAGGGCAGCTAGTATACAGGGTGTTCGACTACAGGTGGGAGAAATTTTAGGGGGTGGTTCTTGACGATAATATAAGACGAAAATGAAGAATAAAAGAATTGTGATTCCGGCTTCGTTAATTAGCTATTAACAATTAAAAATCCACCTAAAATGCGGCTATGCGACCAACAGAGGTGTACGTTGCGTACGTCATCAAGTGATGAATGCATGCATACCTTGGTTCTCATTTCGAAAAGTCGAAAACGTTACCGCATTTTAGGATTTTTAATTGTTGATAGCTAATTAACGAAGCCGGAATCGCAATTTTTTTATTCTTCATTTTCGTCGTATATTATCGTCAAGAACCACCCCCTATAATTTCTCCCACCTGTAGTCGAACACCCTGTATAATAAAATCGTGTCTGTCTGTATGCATGTATGTATGTTTGTAACGGCATCACTTGAGAACGGCTCAACGTAGAAAGCTGGGGTTTGAAGCATTAAGGTCGATTTAAGGTCGATTTATACATGACCGATCCGGAGTTCCGGCAAAATATAAATACATAGGTTTAGATGGGACCGTTCACAACCGGTAACCGGACCGACATTTCTCACAATATGTTTCCGTCTAGCCGGTTGGGCCATATCTCACTGGTGGGTTGACGGCTCCCTGCGGTGCGTGGCAGAAAAAAAGGTGTCTATGGGCACCCCCACGACTCCTCAGCTAAACTATCGGTAGCTCTCTTTACAAGATCATGTAAATGAGAAACGTTTCTGCCACTTGGTGAATACTTCTTATAAATAATGATTTCAAATAATTATTAGAAAAATATTAGACATGTCTTTGTTCCACAAATTTTTTCATCCTTTCAAGTGTGAAAAATTTTTTTAAAATATGGTCGTATTCTACGATTCTTCCTTTTGGAAATTCTGTTTTTTTTTCACAATTTGTAACAACTTGTCGCCATCTTTCTGATGACCTGTCAATTCCCGTATCCCACTGGCTAATTAGCATCATGTGTCTTCGATGTACAAACAAAATATTCTATATAAACTATAAAGGTTAGGTTTGAATTGTTTCTTATTTCAGGTCCATGAAATTGCTGAATATTCTTTAAATATTCTCAAATAAGAGTCGACGGCGTTTATCCTAAAATTACACTTTTCACAAAGTGAAAAACATTTTCAATTTGTTTATGTCCAATACACTGCCCCATACAAGCGATAGGGAACAGCAGTGGATTAACCCTTTTTGCACTCGGAGCTACTTAAACTCGAAAATCAAACATTTCTTCTGATCTAGAATATTTCCCCTAGTAGCACAAAATATTGCATGTTGTTTGACAAATTGTTTTCTACGGTACACTTTGTCAGATGATATTCTTTTTTTCGTTATCATGATACAATAAATTGTTATTGTTTTACGTTATAACGTTTAAAAATTCCTTAATATCGTATTTTCCACCAATTAGCACGACGAACTCTGATAATTTCTAGTTAATAGCTTTTTAAATAAATGTTATATTCCGCCTTCGTGTCGTTCGGTTTCCGGACAGATATCCTCTAGGTGAATCCTTCCGGATTGCCGGAGACTCGGACCATAGGCTGCTCCTGAGGTGTAGAGGGGAGTAAACGGTTCATGGAACCCCTAGGGTTAGGGTTGTAAATTACACAATCTTCGGCTCTGAGCCTTTGTCGAGCGTCTCGAAACCTTCTCAAGTTGCCTGAGAAACCTGACGGAAATGTATAAATGCCCACAAACGCCGTCCGCTGCCGGACGGTCATGTATAAATCGACCTTTAGACACGGCATTTCTTCGATTAGGTTTAGGGGAAAACCGCATTCAAAAAAGTCTATTGGTTCAAAAGTTGTGACGTCATTAGTGAACACATGTCAACTTTTTCCCTCCCTTTTGCGCACGTTTCTGCTAGGGCTGTAACTTTCCTTCGAAGGTCGAAGATTTCGAAGCTTCGATTGCAGAACCTCGAAGCTTCGAAACTTCGAAATTTCAAAGGTTGGCTTTCTGGAAATTCGAAGGCGATGGAGAATCAAAGTTTCTAATTTCGAACCTCTCTCCGTAGTAAATTATTATGACGGCCACGGTAGATACGTCATCGGTTTAGGGGTTTCTACCTAAATTCGGATTTGCGCTTGTTTCTTCGCACGGAAGATTTTACCGGTTCTACGACGCGACGGAATATATTTATTGCATGGGAAAACGCGAAAAATATACTGGCATTTAGGGTAACTGCACCAGTGAATGAACGGGCACCAGTAAATGAACGCTTTTGTATATTTCAACAAATTTTTACCCGGACGGCATACTAGTGATAAAATTGTGATTAAAGAGTTAAATAAATAGGAGAATATTGTTTAGTAATTTTGTTCATTGATTGGACTAGCATTATTCAATTACTAGAATGTAGTGTTCATTCACTGGTATTTTTCATATTTATGATTTAACGTTTAATAAAGAAGAAGAATAATAATTTCATTGTATTTGTGTTCATTTATTTTTGACAAATGAAGTATAGGGAGCTATTTGGCATATATGAGATTCCTTTAATTCACATAGTTTTTTTTAAAATATATTATTTTCCTGAACAATTTCTTAAATGTTCATTCACTGGTGCAGTTACCCTACTTCAATTTCTGTAGAATATTTTAACCTTCTTAAGAAAATGTGGGGTCTCGGAGACCCCAGCTTCAATTTTTGAAAAGAATCTCTATTTGAGAATGTATTATTCTTTATACCAAATATATTGAAGCTATCCGTAAAATACATTATTTTTAGGCTGCCTATTGCCCTCATACCTGGCCCTGTACAGATAATACCCAACAACTCTGTTTTTTATAAACAAGTGAAGCGCCAAGCCTGTCTTGCCTTTCCATTTAGTCCGCGATATTCGATTTCAACGAATTTATTAAAACTATTTAAAAGTTTGTTTGCAAAGTATTATTTTTTAAGTACATTCGTGATATGATCCCGAAAATTAATACAATGCAATTTTTTAACCCTCATCCGTCCCTCATTTCGCCAACCGAATCTGTCCCTCGGTGTCAAATTGACACAGTGGTAAAATATCGATGAAATAACAAGATAAAATAAACATTTTTAAATGATTTTTTATTCAAACCGATGGGTTAACATCTACGTCTTAGTTTTGCACAATTTTCACATAAAATAAAGCGATGTGCGGGACATACTGCTTGTTTGCATAAATCACATCGGGCACTACGTACATTAGAATTAGGTTTTTTCTCGCACGTGTGACATCGGGCGCGTTTTTTTGTTGGAGGAGTATGTTGGAGGAGATTATTACAAGACGGTACAATCACTGGTGGTATACCCTGCATTTGTGTAACAAGTGCAGTCGCATTAGATCCTCGCGGTAGATGCGCGTGTAATGCAATATTGCAATGCACCCGAGAATGTCCAATTTCAATCAAAAAAAGGCGTCGACGATATTTTTTACTTTTATTCCACGTTGCATTGAGCGATGTGAATATTATAAAAGCATTGCATGCTGATATATCTAACATATTTGCAAAAATTGCCATTGGCCATCTATTTGTTTTGCGCTTACATCTGTATGTGCCCACCATTTCATCGAGGACATCGACGCCTCCTTTTGTAGCGTTATAATATTTTATAATTTCCGGTTTTTTATCTACGCCACTACTTATTTGCTTTGACGCATGGTATGTACTAAGTAGAATTACAAATCGTTTTCTTTTTGTCACATAAGACACCATTGTACCTTTTAGTTTGTGATCAAAAACAAATTCCGAATGATGAAGTGGCTTCTTCTTCATATCGAGTCAAATTGGTGGAATTTCTTTTCTATTTTTTCGTATGGTCCCTACAAGCGTCATCTTTTGTTTTCGTAATACAGTTGCTAATTCGTGTGAAGTAAAAAAATTGTCACACGTAACATTACGTCTACTCAAACCTTCCACTAATTGTAGCACTACGCGTTGACCCTGATTTGCTTCTGCGTGGCAGTTTCGATCGCGTCCCGTGTAAATTTCCATACTATATGAGTAATATGTTTTCGAATCGCATGCTATCCAAACTTTTATACCATACTTATGCGGCTTCGATGGGATATATTGCGTGAATGGCGAACGCCCCCGAAATGGAATGAGTTGCTCGTCAACCGTAATATCCTTAGGAGTGTACAACATCTTTACGCGATGCGTCCATTTATCAAAAACATTTCGTATGGGAGCCAATTTATCTCTACTCCTTCGTTCTGCTCTGTCTTCTTTGTCGTCAAAACGCAAGCATCTGGTTATCATTTTGAATCGCTTCAAAGACATAGTTGCTCGAAAAATCGGCCTGCCCAACTTATCGTCCCATAATTCCGTAGTACATTCTCCACGTGAGCGGTAAACACCAGCTGGTAGAAGTAATCCAATATATGCACGAAATGTAGAAATGTCAATATTTTCCCATGTGTCATATTGACACACAGGGACTCTTTCGTTACTAAATTTGATTTGCAGTGTTGCCATAATTATTTTCCATGAACAATGCTAGGCATATGTGTTTTGCATTAAAAAAATAAAAATCACAAAGTTTCGGGCAAATTTACCATCAAACTAGCTGGTTATTGTTGCTCGCTCGCTTCGCGAGCTTCGCGGGTAGGGGTGTTGTAGCTCGTTTTGTGAGTTCGCGAGAGGGTTAGTAGTACGGATATTATTTGGTGTGTGACTCTCCACGAGCCACACAAAGAACTTCCCGATTCGTTATTTGCAGTATATTGTTATCATTATTTAGTGTACGTTTTAAGAAGATTATACGTTTTCAGGGAAGTTCAATAGTTTTCTACTTATCGAAATGTTTGCTGTATGGCGTCGCATTAAACCAACATCGTATGCTCGTTGCTCGCATGCTCCATTAACCATTTTTTTATATTAACTTTCAATTTCATCTCAGTTAATAATTCGTATTGAACTGCTTGTTTTTTTAAAGATTGTAATATAAATGTTTTTGTACTTTCATCGATATTCTTTGAAAATGTATTCTCGGCAGTAGCGATGAATAACTCACTCTTGCATTGGGATAATTTTCGATTATTCTAAGCGGTAACATTAGCATTAGTTGCATAATTAAAAAAGGAAAATAAAAAAAAAATTTTTTTAAATAAAAAAAATTTGTTTAAATTATAAAAAAAAAAAATAAAATTGTGTAATAAAATTGTGTATAAAAATAAAAATATATGTAATTATTATGTTTGTTTCTTCGGTGGAAAATTTCCGTCCTCTCGTATAATTTGCATTGTTGAATGAACTTCTTTCGAAAAAAACTAAAAAAACTAAAAAAATACTTGACCAATATGGACCAAAATCTAATCAGCTCTAAGTTCCAGCGGGGCGCATCGATTGCATCATTCATTATTCTGATCGCATTGTTATTTTTTCAGAAAACGTTAACGAAAAATTTGATACCATACAAACGGACATACGCACGCACGCACGCACGCACGCACGCACGCACGCACGCACGCACGCACGCACGCACGCACGCACGCACGCACGCACACACACACACACACACACACACACATTTTGATAAAAATAGTCTAAAATGACTCCAATGACCATGAAACGTGAAGATCTGCTAAAAAATCGATTTTCGATTTTCGGGGTAATTACAATAACTTCCCTATGAATCGGGAAGTTAAAAAATAGATTACAACAAACACGTTGAATACGTACATGCTTTAAAAAAATACTGTGCCACAGCAACGCGTGGCGGGGGAAAGCTAGTATAAAATAAATCTTGTATGAATATTTGAATATCCAAAAAAAAAATTGAATCTGTTTTCAATACTACATGAATGTGTATACAATATTTTGTGGTGCTAGGGATATTACCAAAAAAACGTGGTGTCTATTAAAATTTCAGGCACTGCGGTATTCAATAGGCTATCTTGCTAGGGTAACTGCACCAGTGAATGAACATTTAAGAAATTGTTCAGGAAAATATTTTATTTAAAAAAAAACTATGTGAATTAAAGGAATCTCATATATGCCAAATAGCTCCCTATACTTCATTTGTCAAAAATAAATGAACACAAATACAATGAAATTATTATTATTCTTCTTTATTAAACGTTAAATCATAAATATGAAAAATACCAGTGAATGAACACTACATTCTAGTAATTGAATAATGCTAGTCCAATCAATGAACAAAATTACTAAACAATATTCTCCTATTTATTTAACTCTTTAATCACAATTTTATCGCTAGTATGCCGTCCGGGTTAAAATTTGTTGAAATATACAAAAGCGTTCATTTACTGGTGCCCGTTCATTCACTGGTGCAGTTACCCTACTTCGAGAAGAAGAACAGCGCCGAATAAATTCTTTTCCGACATGGCGGTGGAAAGGAGAGCTGAAATTGTTTATCGGACTATAGCTAAAGGGTAGTGACGCCCGGCGTCTGCGCGTCGCCGCCGTTTCTATGTATAGCTAATGATACAGCGGGCGTTGAGGGCATCGGTTCCTGCGTGCGAATCGTATGTTCATTGCATGCCTGGGCACCGGCCAAGGCGCATGGGTTTTCACTTCGATAAGTGGCCCTGCTAAATAAATCGATACCTCTCAAAAGTCAAAATTCCAAGTTCTAGTCCGCGTATAGTCCTCTCGTCGTACGATACTCCACGTGGAAGTCGCGCATCTCGTTCGCGGCGTCAAAAGTGTGTTACCTAGTCGCGTTAATGCTTATATTATCCGATTTAATCGACTGACATCTGATTTCGATCAAATAAGTGCAAAACAAAGGGTGTCAAAGTGCTGCCGAAGTGATTTAGTGTTCGAAGCTGTGAGTGGCAGTGCGCATTTCTCGTCTGCTCTTGCGGAGACGTCTTCTTCCGACTTCCAACCGATAAGGGCGGCAGTATATTGCGATTGCTGTTTACTCAAAAAGGTAATTAGGCAGTGATGGAATGTGTGTTGTCCCCTTTATCGTGTCAAAGTTCGTCGGTTATCTACCCTTAGCTTTTCGACAAACCTGTGATAAGGATCCTGAGAAATTAATCGTTTCATCGTCTGTTTTACTTCACGTTGCGAATACAATTTACACACCGTTCGACGAACTTCTAAGCATATACGAAATACAGTGACTCCCAAAAATATTCGGACGCTAGATATAATTAACTTTGTGATTTAATAATTCGTTTGTTGATAAAGCATACTCCCTGGGAATTGTTTCTAGCAGTAAAACATTTATTAATGTTGATAGACGTATATCATTTATTTGAAAAATATACATAAATATATTAATAAATTAATTCTTGATTTGCTTTCCGCCACATCTTCGGTCGGAATTATATAGATTAAATTTGCTTTCATCAGAAAATATGACATCCTTCCACCATGATTCATCTTTAGAAATTAGCTCCCTTGCAAAAGTTTTTCGTTTATTAACTTCCCGATTCATAGGGAAGTTACTGTAATTACCCCAAAAATCGAAAATCGATTTTTTAGCAGATCTTCACGTTTCATGGTCTTTGGAGTCATTTTAGACTATTTTTATCAAAATGTCGCTATGTGTGTGTGTGTGTGTCCCTAGTAGCACAAAACATTGTATACATATTCATATAATATTAAAAAGAGATTCAATCTTTTTTTAATATTCAAATATTCGTACAATATTTATTTTATATTAAGTAACGAATATTATTTTATAAATATGGAGGAAATATCTATTTCATGTTACGAGAAAAATATCTTTCTCTAAATATTAAATCATAAAACGAATCTCTATTTAATATTAAAAATAAAATAGTTTTTCCTAATATACAAATAATATTTCTATTTCATACCATGAAAAAAATATTTTTTCTCATAAAATAAATCTTTATGTAATACTAGAAATAGAAATAAAGTATCTTGAAAACAAGATAATTTAATAATGTTTTGCTATGGTAATCATTTTTTACACAGAATAAACAGTGAAATCGATTAGTACAACAAAAAATATGCATTTCTACTTAAAGAAATGATGCAATTGTTAATTGCACATGCACAGTTGCACAAAAAAAATCTATGGGCCTACGAATGTAGCATTCCCCGAACCATTAATCTTTCTAACTGCATAAAAAAATTCTGTATTTTCAATAAACCCCTTTCGAAGACGAAGATAAATATTCTCTCGAGCAGTGCACAGAAAGTAGTGTTATTACCCTAGTAGCACAAAATATTGTATACATATTCATATAATATTAAAAAGAGATTCAATCTTTTTTTAATATTCAAATATACATACAATATTTATTTCATATTATGAAAAATATTTTTTTCTAAATATACATACAATATTTATTTCATATTATGAAAAAAATATTTTTTTCTAAATATACATACAATATTTATTTCATATTATGAAAAAAATATTTTTTTCTAAATATACATACAATATTTATTTCATATTATTAAAAAAATATTTTTTTCTAAATATTCAGGAAATATTTATTTCATATTATGAAAAAAATATTTTTTTCTAAATATTCAGGAAACATTTATTACATATTATGAAAAAAATATTTTTTTCGTAATATGTAGGAAATATTTATTTCATATTATGAAAAAATATTTTTTTCGTAATATGCAGGTAATATTTATTTCATATTATGAAAAAATATTTTTTTCTTAATATTAAAAGAATCTTTATTTCATATTACAGGAAAAATATTTTTTTCCAAGTATTAAATGAATCTTTATTTCATGTTATGAAAAAAATATTTTTTTCTCATTATAAAATGAATCTTTATTTAATATTGGAAATAGAATATTTTTTTCTAATACGCAGATAATGTTTATTTAATATTAGCTGACCCGACAAACGTTGTCCTGTCCAAATTTAAATAAATTTGTTTGTGTTCGTTGTGCTCGACAACGAACTCGTTGAAAACCAATAATGCGTAACGAAATGTGTTAACCTGCTACTTGTACCGTTTCAAAAATGATGATTTTTGCAGTCTGTCCGAAATTTTCAACTTTCGTTTGTAATTGTCTCGAATTTTCTTTACTGAAAACTTTTTCAGTACCATAACGAACAAAACAAAAAAGAATTATTCATATCCATCGTTCGAATCATGAGTTATGGACTTAAGTTCATACAAAAATCGCATAAGAAAGCACTTTCAATTTTTCCAGAATTTTCCATTATTCCGGGACTACTTTTCTAATTTTTCTTTCCCTAAAAACCTTATTTGGACCATTACGAATTTTTTTTTAAATTAGCCAAATCGGTCCAGCCGTTCTCACGTGATGTCGTGACCAACGAACATCATTTCATTTTTATTATATAGATTATGAAAAAATATTTTTTTCTATATATTCAGGAAATATTTATTTCATATTCTGAAAAAATATTTTTTTCTATATATTCAGGAAATATTTATTTCATATTATGAAAAAAATATTTTTTTCTAAATATTCAGAAAATATTTATTTCATATTATGAAAAAATATTTTTTTCTAATGTACAGATAATATTTATTTCATATTATGAAAAAAATATTTTTTTCTTATTATAAAATGAATCTTTATTTAATGATAGAAATAGAATATACGGGGTGTCCTGTTTCAGTAAGAACAGCAGAATATCTTGGATGGCGTTGTCGGTATCAAAAAAGTGTTCATACAAAAGTTGTATGCTATGAAGGAAGCAATCATATGGTGAAATTTTTTCGGAACTAGAATGGTGGGGAGGGAGGATTTCAAAGTCGAATTAAGTTTCTTAAATGCAATGTCCTACTTTTTATACCATACGCCGATAGAGTATCGAATTCTGAGTATAAAAGTGTTGACCTTCATATGTCCAAAATCTAATAGTTAACGAGATATTATCCAAAGAAGAAAGAAAATTGTTTCGATAATATCTCGTTAACTATTAGGTTTAGGACATAGGATGGTCAACACTTTTATACTCAGAATTCGATACTCTATCGGTGTATGGTATAAAAAGTAGGACATTCCATTTAAAAAACTTATTTCGACTTTAAAATCCTTCTTCTCGATCATTCTAGTTTCGAAAAAATTTCACCATATGATTGTTCCCTTCATACCAATGAAATTTTGTATGAACATTTTTTTGATACCGACAACGCCTTCCGAGAGATCCGTCCGTTGGCCATCCGCGGATCTTAAAGTTAACGGTCGCGAATCGTCCGTTGGCGAGCGCGACGTCGCGCGATTGACAATAGAAGATCGAGGAAGGTTTCGTGGTCGACGTCGATCGAAAAGAACGCAGTCTCTACGAAACCGTGTATCGAAGCAAACGATTATTGCAACAAAAGTTACAGTTACCTGAAGAACTCGCCAATTGCAGTTTGATACTGACACGACACAACAGTTTGTGTAATAACGAACAATATATATAGTTATACAGTGGATTCAACACTTGCATTTCGTCGTTTGCAGAAAAGGTAAGAACATTTATGTAATATAGGTATATTTCATATTCTAAAGACTTGCAATTAACGTTTTCAATGATAATTTTTCATACAATATTTAATTTGTAGTTACACAAACTTCACAATGGCCGAAAATCGTTACAAGAAATATAAATATATAAAGAAACAAATGGCTTTGAATTTGAATGAAAATCAGATAAGTCGCGACATAGTAGAAGAATCAATTGAAATCATACAAACTAATTCACAAACGGTTAATGATGATCCCGTCATATCTGATATGAATCAACCATTTGATTGTCAAATTACAAATAACACAAATGACACTACAGATGATACATGCACTGCTTTTCGAAATTTGAAATTACTTACGTTTTTAAAAACATGGTCCCTAGAAAATAAAATCAATCATTCGCAACTAAATAGTTTATTAAAAGGCTTGAAGGACATATTTCCTGAATATACGATTCCACGCGATGCACGAACTGTATTAAAGACTAAGCGCTCATCAAACAGTATTACACCAATTATTAGCAAAAAGAACACGATAGCTCAATTTTCATATTTAGGTATAAAGGCGCATTTATTAAGTCTGTTACAAAATGCAAGTGTTTTGACGGAGCTAAAAGAAACATTTATGTTTCAATTAATTTTTAATGTCGATGGTATTCCACTTTCAACAAGTTCAAATAAACAGTTTTGGCCCATTTTATGCAAAATAGTACTGAAACATTCTACGGTGTCCCCTTTCCCGATAGCAATATATTATGGCGATGCAAAACCTGATTCCTTGACTGATTATTTAAATGATTTTATACATGAACTGAACGATATGTTAGAATATGGATTATCTTACGATGGTAATAATTTTAAAGTAACTGTTGTATGTTTTGCCTGTGATGCACCTGCGAGAGCATTTTTAAAAAACATTAAAGGGCATACGGGTTACAAAGGTTGCGAAAGATGTACAGAAACGGGTATATATTACAAAAAACGAATCAGTTATTTAAAACATGACGCTAGTGCTCGAACGCATTTCCATTTTGAAAATTTTCATGACTTTTCTCATCATCAAGATAATCAAAGGACACCTCTGTTAAATATAATTAAATTCGACATAATACAACATTTTTCTCTAGATTATATGCATTTATGTTGCTTAGGAGTAATGAAAAAATTACTTCGTCATTGGTGCAAGACACAGCTTAAAAAGTCAGATAAAAAGAAACTATCAAAGAGAATGACATCTTCAGTCAAATATGTACCCAGTGAATTTAATCGTAAACCGCGACCGATATCGGAGCTATCGAGATTTAAAGCTACAGAGTTCCGACTATTCCTTTTATACTTGGGACCCATTATATTGAAACAAATTCTTCCAGACAATTATTATGATCACTTTTTATTATTTCATGCCGCTATTAGGATTTTATTACATAAACAGTTATATCTAAACCCAGAGTGGTTAAACACAGCTCGAGAAATGCTATTTAAATTCGTAGATAATTGTTCAGGTCTGTACGGCAGAGAATTCTGTACATACAATGTTCATAATTTAGTCCACATTTCAGACGACGTAGAAAACTTGAAATATTCTTTGGAGGAATTAAGTTGCTTCCCTTTTGAAAATTATTTAGGGAAGTTAGTAAGCATGTTGCGTAGATGGAATAAACCTTTAGCACAAATAATAAATAGATTATCGGAAAATGGAGCACCTACAGTCACAGAAAATATTAATACTCAAATAAGGATTGAAACACACAATAATAAAAAAACAATACAACTTCCTAATTTTAAATTAAAAGCTTATGGATTGAGTGACCGTTATGTCTTTTTAAAAAATGGCCATGTCCTACAAATCACAGACATATTAGAAAACAAAATAGTTGGGAAATTATCATCGCAATTAAAAAATTTTTATAAATACCCTATTAAATCCAAAATAATAGGATTATTTAAATTTGATAAATTCGATGATGAAATTGTATCTTATGAACTAAGTGAAATTTTGTACAAATCATTTGTAGTTAAATGCCAGTCATATTTCGCAGCATATGAGCTGCTTCATCAATATAATTAATCATACTTACTACTTTATTTTAAATTAGATATTAGCTGGTGTATTTATAAGTTTATAGTTTTTAGGATTGTTTCATATCATTTTTAAAATGTCACCATCGAGGAAATCGCGACACGACATTGTGCCAAGGAAGCGAATTATTTTCGAATCGTCCGACTCATCTGATTCTTCAAATCAAAGCCAACCAATTGAGCAATCGCATATAGAAACACCAAGTAAGTCGGAAAATAAACAAAAATGACGAATTTTAATAATAATTTGTAAAATTGTATAATTGTAATAATAATACTTTGTGATATTCTACACAGATGTACATCATGTATCCAACAAGAACGAGGATCAATTGGCCACATTAAGTCGACAGTACCTAGACTTAAAATATGAGATTAAACAAATTTTTAATAAATTAGAAAGAATTGAAAGATTACTAAACGTCACAGTAACGGCTGGAAGCAGCCACAGCGAAATTGAGAATGAAAATAATTTTCTGAATCAATTGCCGTTAAGCTCTGTAGTTAGTATCAACGAGTTCGATGCGATCATATCAGAAAATACAGAAAAATTTAATTCGCTAGTATGTATTTGGAAATATAAACATTATTATCATTTTTAGATAATTTCCGAAATATATGAATTTTATGGTTTTTTTACATTATACGTGATTCATATTATTTTTGTTTAGTAAATAGTTAATATTTATAATTGTAATATTGACATTAAATAAATAATGACATAAATTTTTCAGGTACAACTGTTATATTTAGTCGGTGGAGACACTAATAAAAGAATTATTTTTAATATGCTCCGCAAACTTTTAACAAATGCAGCAGCGACATATTATTCCGGGCAAGGACGGAAGAAAAAATTATCTTTCGTTAACTTAAAGATATATGATGCTGTAATGAGTAAGTATACTTACACTTATCACTTTTATGTGGTATTGCCACGTACTATATATACGTAATATATATGTATTTTGTTTCATTTTTAATTTCACAGCTGCCACGAGAAGAAGACAGAAATCAATTACGGAAGTAGAAATACGACAATGCGTATCTCTGTTTTTAGCGACAGCTAAGTCTAGGCTGTAAGAAATAAATATATAAATACATGTACAAATATATATATATATATACACACACACACATATATAAATGCGTATTCATTATTATGTATCATTTGTCCCGTTGCCTTTTTTCCCTAGTTTCCTGCGCTTTCCTAAATTCAATTTACATAGTAAATCACATATTTTGATTATAATAAAAAATCGTGAACGCTAAAGTTAATATAAGATTCTGTTCAGGTTTCTTCAAACTTTTGAAGTATAGTATATCTATTTTGTGCCACTTTTATTATTAGACAAAATTGAAATGGTAGCACAACGATTTCATACGTTTTGAAGTAACTAAAACACAGATTACCGATGTTCAACGTCGTAGACGGGCGCACGTAATATACTATGCTATATTATTTTATTGTTTTTACTATTTATTATTTTATACTATGTTATGCTATATTATTTTTATACTGAATTACAACAATATATTTTTTCACAATAAAATGTTTTTGTTTATTCAGCAAATATATTGTATGTGTTTCCATTCTTACGTACGATTGAAATACTTATGAAAAAAATATATATATATCTTTTTCGTTAATATACTAATAATATGCTTCATTAAAAAAAAGTAGTTTTATTGTTAGTTACAAATTTTTTAACAGAAATCTATCTCTTCGAATAATTGTATGATTTGAGCCTTTATAAGAATAAAAAGTAATGAATGAAACCATAGGTTCACATGGCTCAGCGAGGAAGTACATCATCCAGTAAACGGTAAGTCCCGAGATCAAATCCCATCAACTGCACAAAATTTTCTGAATTGTAATCATGTTCTTTCGATGACAAAGTGGAATATTCCCTCAAGTAGTGCATAGGAAAGTATATATATTGATAGTTTCTAATTTCTTTTATAACTTTTTCTTAAATTTTAAGATTTGAATAAATGTTATTTGAATATTGAATTTATATTTTTCAAATGTTATATTCACATTTTTTTAATATTTACTTCATATTTTTTAAATATCTCGTTTATATTCTCTGAATATGTAGCTAATATTTTTTAAATATCCATTTTATATTCTCTGAATATTTAGCAAATATTTTTTTAATATCCATTTTATATTCTCTGAATATTTAGCTAATATTTTTTTAATATCCATTTTATATTCTCTGAATATTTAGCTAATATTTTTTTAATATTCATTTTATATTCTCTGAATATTTAGCTAATATTTTTTAAATATCCATTTTATATTCTCTGAATATTTAGCTTATATTTTCTAAACATTCAATTTACATTTCTTGAACATGTATACAATATTAGATTTAATATTTATCTAATATTAAAAAGTGTGGCTTAAAAAATATTTTTTCAATATTCGAAAAAAATGTGTATCCAATATTTTGTGCTACTAGGGTATATTATAGTTTCTAATTTTTGTTATAACTTTTTCTTAAATTTGAAGATTTAATTGAACGTTATCTAAATATGAGTTTCACGATTTTTAAATATTTACTTTATGTTTTTTAAATATGTAATTTATATTCTCTGAATATTTAGCTTATATTTTCTGAACATTGAATTTACATTTCTTGTATATGTATAGAATATTCAGATCTAATATTTTTCTCATATGAAAAAGTGTGGCTTAAAAAATATTTTTTCAATATTTGAAAACAACATTTACCCAATATTTTTGTGCTACTAGGGATGGTATCAAATTTTTCGTTAACGTTTTCTGAAAAAGTAACAATGCGATCAGAATGATGAATGATGCAATCGATGTGCCCCGCTGTAACTTAGAGCTGATTAGATTTTGGTACATATTGGTCAAGTAGTTCTTAGTTTTTTTAGTTTTTTTTTAAAGAAGTTCATTCAACAATGCAAATTATACGAGAGGACGGAAATTTTCCACCGAAGAAACAAACATAATAATTACATATATTTTATTTTTATTTTTTTATAATTTAATTTTAAAAAAAATTTTTTTTTTATTTTCCTTTTTTAATTATGCAACTAATGCTAATGTTACCGCTTAGAATAATCGAAAATTATCCCAATGCAAGAGTGAGTTATTCATCGCTACTGCCGAGAATACATTTTCAAAGAATATCGATGAAAGTACAAAAACATTTATATTACAATCTTTAAAAAAACAAGCAGTTCAATACGAATTATTAACTGAGATGAAATTGAAAGTTAATATAAAAAAATGGTTAATGGAGCATGCGAGCAACGAGCATACGATGTTGGTTTAATGCGACGCCATACAGCAAACATTTTGATAAGTAGAAAACTATTGAACTTCCCTGAGAACGTATAATCTTCTTAAAACGTACACTAAATAATGATAATAATATACTGCAACTAACGAATCGGGAAGTTCTTTGTGTGGCTCGTGGAGAGTCACACACCAAATAACATCCGTACTACTAACCCTCTCGCGAACTCACAAAGCAAGCTACAACACCCCCACCCGCGAAGCTCGCGAAGCGAGCGAGCAACAATAACCAGCTAGTTTTTAGTTTTTTCGAAAGAAGTTCATTCAACAATGCAATTTATACGAGAGAATGGAAATTTTCCACCGAATAAACAAACGTAATTATATATATTTCATTTTTATTAAAAAAAAATTTTTTTTTAATTTAACCCTTTGAACTCGAGCGGCGTCGATACAGCGCCCGGCCGATGTGAAATGGCAAGGATGCATCTTGGCTATTGTTTTACTAAGTATCACACCAAAACTAATTACAGAGTGTAATATTTATCAAAATTTGTTGTTTTCGACATATAAATGAATAAACTGGCGAAATTTTTTTTTTTAAATTAAATGTTTTTGAAGTACCTGTAAAATGTTAAACTGATTTGGCCGAAATCGTCTCGAGTTGCTGAAATCTTAATGAGTGCCCTAATCTGAATAATTGCCCTGTTCTGAATAGACTCTTTATTTCGATGTGCAGCTCCAGAAGGGCCAAAGATTACCAACGGTTGCTGCCGCATACGTAACATATATGCAAAATTATTAAATTTATCGTATACCATATTTTCTCTTCCCATATTTACCTTATTCTTTTTGTTTTCAGACACGAGAAGGAAATCAACTACTTTATTAATTTCGGTTAATTTATTAATACTTTTGTTCTTTAACTTGTAATAATTGTGCAATCTCTTACAAAGAAGTCAATATTACATAGCGAATTTATTTATAATTTATTAATTCTTTTGTTCTTTATCTTGTGATAAATGTGCAATCTCATATAGACAAGTTAATATTATACAGCGAATAAATAGTATAAATAAACTAGCTGGTTATTGTTGCTCGCTCGCTTCGTGAGCTAGCGGGTGGGGTTGTTGTTGTTCGCTCGCTTCGCGAGCTCGCGCATAGGACTGCTCTTGCGAGAGGGTTAGTGGTACGCATTGCTAGTGGGGCATACAGCTATTAATGGTTTTTTTTATATTTTATGTGTGACTCTCCATGAGCCACACAAAGAACTTCCCGATTCGTTAGTTGTAAGCGGTAACATTAGCATTGGTTGCATAATTTTAAAAAAAATTGTTTTTAAAAATAAAAAAAAATTTTTTTTAATGAAAAATGAAATATATATAATTACGTTTGTTTATTCGGTGGAAAAATTCCATCGTCTCGTATAAATTGCATTCTTGAATGAACTTCTTTCGAAAAAAACTAAAAAATCTAAAAAACTACTTGACCAATATGGACCAAAATCTAATCAGCTCTAAGTTACGACGGGGCACATCGATTTCATCATTCATCATTCTGATCGCGTTGTTACTTTTTCAGAAAACGTTAACGAAAAATTTGATAACATACAAACGGCCATACGCACACACACACACACACATACTAACAATTTGACAAAAATAGTCTAAAATGAATCCAATGACCATGAACCATGAAGATCTGCTAAAAAATCGATTTTTAAGATTCGGGGTAATTACAGTAACTTCCCTATGAATCGGGAAGTTAATATGAAAGAAAAAATTTTTCACCAGACGAGAATCGAACCCTACACGCACCGGGTGGTTTTTTGTTTGTTTGTAAAATCTCTTTATTATATAACATATTTACATTTAGGCTTACAATAAAAATGGACATTATAAACACATAAATATTTATCAACAATTGAGTTTGTACGTAGTTCCTACAATTTATGCTAAACATACTACTATGATTAGTCAGTCGATACATGTAATATCTCTTAATTCTAGTGTATTTGCTTAATTAACTTCCCGATTCATAGGGAAGTTACTGTAATTACCCAGAAAATCGAAAATCGATTTTTTAGCAGATCTTCACGTTTCATGGTCATTGGAGTCATTTTAGACTATTTTTATCAAATTGTTAATGTATGTATGTGTGTGTGCGTATGGTCGTTTGTATGTTATCAAATTTTTCGTTAACGTTTTCTGAAAAATTAACAACGCAATCAGAATGATGAATGATGCAATCGATGTGCCCCGTCGTAACTTAGAGTTGATTAGATTTTGGTCCCTATTGGTCAAGTAGTTTTTTAGATTATTTAGTTTTTTTCGAAAGAAGTTCATTCAACAATACAATTTATACGAGAGGATGGAATTTTTCCACCGAATAAACAAACGTAATTATATATATTTCATTTTTTTTAATTTAAAACAAAATTTTTTTTTAATTATGCAACTAATGCTAATGTTACCGCTTACAACTGACGAATCGGGAAGTTCCTTGTGTGGCTCGTGGAGAGTCACACACAAAATAAAAAAAAACCATTAATAGCTGTATGCCCCACTAGCAATGCGTACCAGTAACCCTCTCGCAAGAGCAGTCCTATCTGCGAGCTCGCGAAGCGAGCGAGCAACAACAACCCCACCCGCGAGCTCGCGAAGCGAGCGAGCAACAGTAACCAGCCACTTTTTTATCAATTTTAACTATGTTGACATCAAGAATGCTTAGACTAGAGTCTTTCTCTAATTCAAAAGTGAACTGTATTCTATTATGGAAACTGTTGAATGGGAACGCAAGGTATGGAAATACGCGAAATGGAATGAGGGTCTGAAATGGAACTGAATGAACAGAACACCACACTGATTGTGAGCTCCTTCGGTGCGAAGTGGGTCAGTGGAGTGGGGATGAGTCAAAGTGGGAACGTGTAGTCGAGTAGTGAGCGCTATCGCGCGGAGTGGGGATCGTTTACCGCGATGACGTAGTACTGAGCGTCGCGCGGCAAGTGGCGAAGGGGATTATTTAAATATTTTTTATCTCCTAAACGCACAGTTTAACAAAATTTTTTTCTAATAATTCATTGTCATCCAGTTGTGAGCTATCTTTAAAGTTTCAAGCCTCTCGCTCATCGGGAAGTGGTTTCGATTACAAGATTTGACGCATACAACAACAACGACAACATCGGCACGGCAAGCTAATATAAGCATACCAATAAGCGTGGTAATAAAAAAGGGCTTGAATCCACTCGGATCCATTAATAGCAATATAGATATTAATAGAAGGGAAAAACGTGTAATCATAAAAACACTCTTCGATTTGTCGGAGAAATACAACGTTGAGAATGGGGTTTCCCATTGAAGATTTTGGAATAATTCTCTCTCCCACCCTCAGGAGGTGGGGGTGGGTGGTTAATTATGGTGTTACTGAATAGCATTTTTAAAAATATCAAATACGTCTACTTCTATTTTTCTGATCTGATGTGTATTTCTCGAGATATCCCAAATTTTCAACGATTTTTTACCCATTTTGATTTTTGTCCGTTACAGCGCCATCTGTGAACCAAAATGCAAAAACTCCTAGGTAAAATTTGTGTATGGAGAATCCAAATCTGCAATGAAAAATGGGGGTCCCCATTTAAGTTTTTTATCTTCTCCCACCCCCACCCCCAAGGGGTGGCGGTGGAGGGTCCAGTTTGGTATCATTGGATGTCCCCCTTCGCGACGAACAACTTCATTGCCCCCTTGTTTTGATCCGATACATAGTTCTCGAGATATTTCAATGTCTTCAGATAAAAAGACCACTCTGTATATAATGAGCATCTTCTTCAATAAAGTCAGATTTTTAAAATATCTCGAGAACTAATAATTTTGTCGCCCATAATAAGAACATTACTTAATTAATGTTTTTATAATATAAGTGTATGTCGATTAAATGACGAACGCGAATTCAAAGTAAATTGAAAGGAAACATTTTACTTCGCATCATATTTGGGAACAAATATTTTTCCATGATAAACATAAAATATTTCCTTCACATTTAAAAAGAAATATTCTATTTCTAATATTACATAAAGATTCATTTAATATTCAGAAAAAAATATTTTTCTCGCAACATGAAATACATATTCCCTGCATCCCTGTTTGCGCGTGGCAGTAAGGAGGCGGATAGCTAGAACTATCCTGACAAGGATATGCAGTGAGAGGTTAATTAACGAAGCACGTTCACGGGTCACACAAAACTGTTTATTGTACGAAACTTGCGTTAATCTTTTCGGATAAGAGCGTCCCGCGATAGGCACGAGAGCGTTAAGTCGTTGAATCCGAAAGTTAAAACGCTGATGAACAGAACGCGTTAGCTATTGCACGTTCGAATTATAGACAGTAACGTGTAAAAGTCGCGAGTCAAAAATACGTTTGTATCGTTCGAGGTGTCGATCAAGAGTGGGAAAGGACGTTACGACCGGATCGATCCGTATTCGTAACGGGTACGCGCGGCGCTATCGATCGATGCGACCAATCGATTGTTTTGATCGGACCGCGTTTGTATTTGGACGCTCGACGACCGAAACGTGGAACGGTTAATTCCGGAACATACCGCCCGCCTCGGATGGGTGCATCCGATGACAATAACGGGAGGAACGACGCAAGAGTATGAGCCGAGACGCACGCATGACAATTGGTCATCAAAATCGTCGCGAAATTCTTAAACTTAAACGCAATTTACATTAACTTAAATAGAGATTGTGTATTGATTTAAGTATATACAAGTATGACCGCCCGCCGTGCAAGAACGGTTGGTCGTATCGAACTATGTTTCTTCCACGTTCGTTGCGTCTTGGGTATCGCTGTTGTTTATATCGACGGGAAGGAAACATAGTTTGACGATGGGTCGTTTGTACTCGGAGCTGGCAGTCCGAATTGTTACCACGCGAGTAATATTGTCTGAACCGGTATAGCATTTGACTATCCGCGCGAGTTCCCATTGACACGGGGGTGCAAGTGGGTTTCGAAGAAGGACGATACGACCCACCTTCGCGAGGTGACTCGCAGTGCGCCATTTCGCGCGTTGCTGCAACGAGTGCAGATAATCATTCGACCATGACTTCCAAATGCTTTCCGACAGCTTTTTTAGGAGCTGCCACCGAGTCAAACGCGAATCGTGTACATCAAGTTGAGTGGCCGTTGGAATAGTTGTGATTGCGGAGCCGATCAGGAAGTGACCCGGTGTCAGCGCGTTATAATCGTCCAGGTTATCCGAACACGGAGCTATTGGACGAGAGTTCATGCAAGCCTCGATTTGACATAGCACGGTAGTGAGCTCTTCAAAAGTGAGAGTATGAGAACCGATAACACGTTTCAAGTGGTGTTTCATACTTCGAATTCCGGCTTCCCACAACCCGCCGAAATGTGGAGCTGAGGGAGGAATGAAGTGCCACGCGACTTGGTCGCTTGCAAGTTTGTTCAGCATATTCGGATCGCGCGTGGCAGCTCGAAACGCCGCGGTCACTTCCTTCTCGGCGCCCTGGAACGTGGTTCCGTTGTCGCTGTACATCGCGATCGGTAAGCCGCGACGCGAACTGAAACGCTTGTAACATGCGAGAAACGCATGAGTTGTGTACGACCCGACTAATTCGATATGAACCGCGCGGGTGGTCATACATATGAATAAGGCGATGTACCCTTTGGTAGATTTGTATCCGCGACCGGGGGTCGTTCGAACCGGGATCGGGCCCGCGTAATCCACGCCGCAATGTAAGAACGCTCTTCCGGAAGGAGTAACGCGCGCTGTTGGAAGCTCTCCCATCAGTTCGGACGGAATTTTGGCGTTTTGTCTCGTGCAGGCTATGCACTTATAAAGAACTTGGCGCACAATAGGACGCGCGCGTAAAAGCCAGAATTCTTGTCGCATTTTTGCTAGGGTCAATTGAGGACCTGCATGTAATAGATTGAGATGCAGGTGACTGATAAGCAGTGACACGAGAGGATGCGAGGCAAGGATAATTGGGTGTTTGGTTTGTTCGTATACTGCCGCGTTCCGAAGACGCCCGCCCACGCGAATCAGTCCTTCCGAATCGAGGTACGGGTTTAAGGACTTCAATGGACTTTGTCGCGGGAGAGGGAGCTTCTCGTGCAAACGCTGAACTTCACCTGGGAATACCGTTCGTTGTATAGTTTTGAGCCAATACGTTCGCGCTCGCCGAATTTCTGTTGTAAGTAACGCGGTAGGAGTTAGGCTGTTTTCCGATTGACCAGTTATGACTGATGAGGATGATCTCGTACGGTTATTCGTTGAACGCAATTTTGCACTGAAGCGTAAAACATAAGCGGTTACGCGAAGAAGCTTGGTCCAGCTTGAGAATCGCGTGGCTAGATCCCACGCTTCTGGGGAGGGAACGACATGAAGAGTGGTAATAACCCGTTCCTCCAATGAAGTTTTTACTTCGTGCAACGAGACATTGCAGGGCCACAAATTCGATGGCGATTTTAGCCATTTTGGACCGTGCCACCACAATGAGTGGTCAATGAATTGGGGAACGCTGATCCCGCGAGAGGCGCAATCGGCGGGATTGTCTTCCGATTGAACGTGGTGCCAATGACATGTTGGCACTAGCTCTTGAATGGTCGCGACTCTGTTCGCGACAAAAGTTTTCCAACGCGAAGGTGGTTGGCTTATCCATGCGAGGGTCACGGTGGAATCGGTCCAGCCATGCATCTCGCATACTGAATCTCCGAATGAAGCTCGTACGAAAAACATGAGACGAGCAAGAAGCAATGCAGCGCACAGCTCAAGACGCGGAATCGTGACAGATTTAAGCGGAGCAACTTTAGATTTCGCAGCGAGAAGAGTGACGAGGATGTCGCCGCTGATAGTTGTCACTCGAGAATAAACAACTGCGGCGTAGGCATCTTGCGAGGCGTCTGCAAAGCCATGCAGTTCTGTTTTCTGCACGTGAAGCCCGTGGCCTGTCCATCGAGGTAAAACTACCGATCGAAGAAGGGGGAGTTGGGTGCAGTATGTTGTCCATGTTTCGCGGAGTTCATTCGGAATTGTATCGTCCCAATCACCCTTGTGCAACCAAAGACGTTGCATTAGAATTTTCGCCACGACAACAACGGGAGCGGCCCATCCTAGCGGATCGTAGAATCGGGCAATCGTTGAAAGAATTTCCCGTTTGGTAGCGAGAATGGCAATTTTTATCCCAATATCGAAACGAAATGAATCTGTTTCGGGATTCCAATTTATGCCGAGGACTTTTAAGTTGTCGTCAGGTAGCAGCGGTTTACTCGCTGCGAGGCCATGATCTGAAGGATCAATATCAGCAATTAATTCCGGGCAGTTGCTGGCCCATTTGCGCAATTTAAATCTCCCGGCTTTCAACAGGGACGTCACGTGGTCACGAGTTTGACGCGCTAACTGAGGAGCGTCTGCGCCGAAGACGCAGTCGTCCACGTAGAGTTGGTCACGAAGGACTGACTGCGCGAGAGGATATTTCGATCCTTCGTCCTTTGCGAGTTGTTGGAGAACCCGAAGAGCGAGATAAGGAGCGGGACCGGTACCATATGTAACGGTCATGAGCCGAAAGTGTCGCAAGGGTTCCGAGGGACAAGACCGCCACAGAATTCGTTGATAGTCAACGTCCTTGGGATCGACGAGGATTTGCCGGTACATCTTAGCGATGTCGACGATGAAAACGTAGCGAAAACGACGCCATCGAAGAATTACAGCGGCTAAGTCTGTTTGCAATTTTGGACCGATCAATAAGTGATCATTTAGGGATTTCCCGTTCCCCGTGCGCGAGGATGCGTTAAAGACTACGCGAAGCCGTGTGGTAGCGCTGTGTTCTCGAACGACGGCGTGATGCGGAATGTACACGGATTGCAGAGACTGATCCATGGATGTAACGGTAACTTCGACCATATGACCGAGGGTCTCGTACTCCCGTAAGAATTGCGAATATTCTTCCGACTGCTGCGCATTTCGTTCTAATCGTTTTTCCTGTCGTAGGTACATTGTTTTCGCCGCGGAAAGGGAAGGTCCAATATCGATTGGTGGTCCTTCAATAAAGGGCAAACGAACTATGTATTGTCCGTTTGGAGCTCGAGTGTGCGTACGTTGAAAATGTTCCTCGCACTTTTGTTCCGCGGGAGAGAGCCGCGTGACGAACGGTAACTCTTCGACTTCCCAAAATCGTCGAAGTTCAACGTCGAGATTCGACGAGACGTTGCAATGGAAGCTCGCGACGGCAGTAGGAGAATTGGATTTGGATGACGAAATAGGACCGGAAAGGATCCAACCTAACGTGGTATTTTGGGCCGTAGGCTCATTCACTGTACCCTTTCGCAACCCATCTAACAACAATAACCCGTATTGATCCGCCCCGATAATTACTTCTATTGGGTCTGAATCAAAGGGTTTGTCATCCGCCAATTGCAGACCGCGAAGATGAGGGAGCATCACAGCGGTACTCACGCGAGGCGGTACATAATTTGACAACGAGCCTAAAACGTAAGCTGTCATGGAGTATGCGGACTCCGTTTTGCACGACGCGAGAGTAAACGTTGTTGATGAGCGACAAGCGACCGCGTTGTGCCCGATTCCCGTGATACTAACAGACACGCGAGACCGCGGGAGTCGGAGACGTTGTGTTAAATTCTCGGAAATCAGAGAAATAACCGAGCCTTGATCGATTAGAGCGCGAATCTTCTCCGATCGTCCTGACGGTGAGCGTAATTCGACCCAGGCAGTAGCGAGCAACACTTGCTGTGTAGCAGTAACACGCGGGACTGAACAAGATGCGAACTGTGACGTACCGACGCTGACGTCATGATCGGTTGGTGACACCGCGTCGTGCGATGACGCGGTACTTATCGATAACACAGTCGAATCATTGAAATGTAGCAACGTATGATGCCGTTTCTTGCAAATAGAGCAGTTATATGTACTTGGACATTGTCTCGTCGGATGACGCGTACTTAAGCAATTAATACACCGGTTTGTCTCCTTTGCGTATTCGAAACGTTGTGCGGCAGATTTGTTTTTGAAAGACGCGCATTGTCCGAGGGTATGGTTAGCGTTGCATAAGGCACACGGGCCTTTCGCGGCAGCGGTACTGTGCAATGACGTCGCTCGAGAACGATTTTGTTTCGGAGTGGCCGAGTCCGTACTCCTAGGTGCCAATCCCGACGTGGACGGTTTAATCGTCTGCAACGCGCGAATTCGTGATTGCAAAAACACATCTAGTTCGGAATACGTCGGACAGTCTGTACGATTACCGAGTTCCAGCTCCCAAGCCTTTCGCGACACATTGTCTAATTTTTTCGTAACAAGGAAGACCAGCACGTCATCCCAATGTTCTACGGGACGTTTAAGATTATTGAGCGCTTTTTGTGCCTTATTGGCTTTGTCGCGAAGGCTTCGCAGCTGATCAGCTGACTCATACCGAACGTATGGCAGATCGTACAGCGTTTCTAAATGTGTTGACACTAGCAGACGCTTGTTGTCGTAATTCGCGACCAAAATATCCCATGCTACGGTATAGCCCGCATCGGTTATCGCGATGTTTTCGACGAGGTCGCTAGCCGCGCCCGTCAAACACGCTAACAGATACTGAAATCGCGACACGTCTGACAAACCTTGGCGCGCGATGACCATAGCGCTAAACCGATCTCGGAAGGTTTCCCACTCTTCGAAGGCTCCAGAGAATTGCGGGAGGTTGAGGGTTGGTAGCCGATTGGTGACATCATGAGATTGCGAGATAGATCCGGCGGAATGAGACGGCGATTCGGAGGAGCTGGCAGATGCTAGTCGGGAGAGAGTTTCCGCCATATAGTCCGAAGTCTCCAGGAATATCTCGTGCACAGCCATAAAGCGATCCTGCGTGAAGTAGCCCGAACTGGCTCGCTCAGCATCTGTCGCGGCCGCGGTGATTTGCTTGTGGATTTTTTGGCACTCAGCAAAAGAGTCGTTCAATCGGGTGATTCGATTTTGAACGGTGGCTACCGTTAATTTTGCTTTGCCGATTTTTTTAAAGTTCTCGAGCGTGCGCTCGACAATACGAGTAGCGTCCATTTGTTGAAGCATCAACGTCTTGAGGTCACCCATTGTTCGCGACTCACGACCGATGTGTGTTTTGTCCTTCAACTTTAAATTCTAACGGATCGTCCAACCGTCGTCAAAGACCGAAACTGTTCTTTTTCACTTAACTCACTGCAATCCGGCTCGAAGGACCAATGTTTGCGCGTGGCAGTAAGGAGGCGGATAGCTAGAACTATCCTGACAAGGATATGCAGTGAGAGGTTAATTAACGAAGCACGTTCACGGGTCACACAAAACTGTTTATTGTACGAAACTTGCGTTAATCTTTTCGGATAAGAGCGTCCCGCGATAGGCACGAGAGCGTTAATTCGTTGAATCCGAAAGTTAAAACGCTGATGAACAGAACGCGTTAGCTATTGCACGTTCGAATTATGGACAGTAACGTGTAAAAGTCGCGAGTCAAAAATACGTTTGTATCGTTCGAGGTGTCGATCAAGAGTGGTAAAGGACGTTACGACCGGATCGATCCGTATTCGTAACGGGTACGCGCGGCGCTATCGATCGATGCGACCAATCGATTGTTTTGATCGGACCGCGTTTGTATTTGGACGCTCGACGACCGAAACGTGGAACGGTTAATTCCGGAACACCTGCATATTTGAAAAAATATTTGTTACTTAATATAAAATAAATATTGTATGAAATTTTGAATATTAAAAAATATTGAATGTCTTTACGATGCTATATGAATGTGTATACAATATTTTGTGCTACTAGAGCACTACCAGAAAATCGCAGTACGTCTTCAGATTCTGAGAAAAATTCATCTGGTTCACAACAATCTTCAAATAAAAATTGTGATATAACAACTTCCGATTCTACTTCATAAGCTTCAAAAACAATTGTTAGTACCCTATTATTAATATCTATTGTTTAATTCAACAATATATTGCTTCTTACTTAAAAACGTACCAAAAATATTGTAAAAGTATTAACAAAATTTTTCTGGAATAATTAAAAATATAAAAAATGATGGTATATGTGTTTTTAGAACGTTGCGGGTTCATTAAAAATCATAAATATCACAACCGTCTTCCCAAAATGTAAAAATTACCATATATTATTTTTGAGTTAATTTACTTCATTAATATTAATGAAGTAGACCAATCTAATAATACTATATTTACAATGTGAAACGTCACCATCATTGTAACATGATGTTAGACAATTAATATTATTTTATAGTGCCTAATTTTATAAATATATTATTATTATTTATATATTGCGTTCAAACAAATAAGGTTTAGATTGCATATACAATACATAAATAGTTTGGATGTAGTAAACAATGCAATATATTGATATGTTATTACGTATACACAATACAGCTTAATAAGTAGCTTATATTATTTTCATTTGGAGCAAGAAATTTGCGTCAACTACTTTTCTACTGACTTTCTCAAAATTTGAATTTTGTATTGATGCTTCCTCATCCCATTTGGAATCTAAATAATCGTAAATATATGGGCAAAAATCAGTATAGAACAGTATTTTTATTTCTTCAAAAATTTGAAAGTGGCCTAAAAACAATTTTATTTAAAAAAATTAAACCGACTTCGAAACGCACTAAAAAAATTCATTAAATAATATGAAATAATTTCCTTTTGATTTTTATGAATATATATCAACTGTTAATACAATTGATAAAAATAAAATATTGTTTACAATACAATATTTGCAGAGGCGACGCAAAATTGAAAATTTTCCAAATTACAGATGTTGCTGTTTATGATTTCATTGGAATATGGTGGACTTCGACATCAGTAGGTCGGAAGAGAAGATATATTAATATGTGAAAAAATGTAAAAGAATTTAAGAATTTTCGTAATTTTCAGTGTAAATAATATTTTATTGTTGTCAATTTCATTAACAGTTGTGTGTATTTATACAAATCAAAAGGAAATTATTTCACACTTTTTGGTGAATTTTTTTAGTGCGTTTCGAGATGAGTTTAATGTTTTTCAATAGAATTTTTTTATTTCACACTTTTTTTCAAAATTTTGCAAGAGAGATCATCGTGGCAGTATCTCCCTCAAAATGTGAAAGGTTTCATCACGATCGGTACATTCTTTGCGGAGAAACACCAACGAATAGGTTTTTGCTATAACAATAGTTATTAACAATGAGAAATTCTATAAATTTTTGCAAGTCATCAAACATCGCGGAAATATCTCGTACTAAATACGAAACGTTTCATCGTGATCGGTACATTCAGCGAACGCCCAAGAAGTCAGTTCAATATACATTGGTGGACATAATTATAAGACACCCTGAAAATTACTGGTGTACGTACTTAGTAATGTAGTTATATTAAAATACATTTCGTCAAAAGAAAATGGTTTATTTTTTAATAACATCTTCGTAAATTTTGCGAAAAATAGTAAAACATTTCTAATTTATTCGAAAATAATACAGTTTCGATTGGACATAATTATAAGACACTGCTTAAAAGAGAAAGAAAATGTACAAAAGTTCTGAAAATTTATACACATTTTGAAATGTTAATAATGAGTATAGCCTCCTTTATTTTGAACGACTTTGATCATTTGTTTCGGTAGAGTTTTAAATAAGTGTTTTATATACTTTTGATCTAAGTCTTCCCAACCTTTCAAAATTGCTACTTTCAAATCATTAGGACAATTATATTGTTTGCCACCTTCGTATACTCTTCTACTCAACTGACCCCACACATTTTCTATAATACTGAGGTCCGGAGACCGTGCTGGCCAATCTAGAATTGATATATTTTCAGATTGAAAATAATTTTTTACAACTTTAGCTGTATTGTCCTGCTGGAATATGAAATTTTCTCCAGCCACTCTTCCAGCATGATTTGGAATCTGTTCTCGTATCAGTTTTAAATAAGCAGTAGCTTTTATTCTGCCATCAGTGAATTTGATTTCGGTTTTCCCATTATACCCGATGCCTGCCCATAACATCACAGATCCTCCACCACATTGACGGCGACTTAAAATTCTTGTTTCTTTTCATAGATTGTGAAAATAATATTTCCAACCATCAGGTCCATCTAAATTCATCAGTAAAAAGCACTTTCCGCCATTTTTTCTTCCACTGCAGATGATTAAGAGCAAAATCCAGTCGACGCTGTTTGTGTACTATCGACAAAGGTGGTTTAATAGCAAATTTTTTTCGTTTCAGATGCTGTGCCTTTTGTATAACTCTTTTTACAGTCTTTACAGATACATCTAAGCCACATTCTACTAAAATTTGCCTAGGTGTAAAAGCTGAATTTGATGCACACCTTAAAACTGCTCTTTTATCTCTTGAAGTAAGGAATGATGGTCTTCCAGATCTCTTCTTTTTTCCGTAATTTTTTGGATTATTTAAAAAATTACGAATTACACACCTACGTCTTTTCATTTTTAGTGTTTATTTTAAATTCTCCCCTTTTGCTCTTCTTTGAAAGATTTCTCTTTTTTCCTCTTCAGTTAGAACTTTACCACGTGGCATGTTTTTAGTTTTAATGTTTTTCTATTTTATACTAACAAAATCACTATAATAGAGAATTCACAGTACGAAACACACGAATACATTTAGATTCAACGACTGTCTGTAGTCGACTAACGTTAATGTCTTATAATTCTGTCCTACGGAAAAAGCCAAACATTACAATTCTTGGAAATGTTTCGACGCTCTGTGTTTGTTTACATTGTGAGGGAGTTCGCGAATACTACTCTTTCATCCTATCATCTTTCACGCTACGTATACAAGCTTATACTAATTTTTTTAAAGAATAAATGGGGTGTCTTATAATTATGTCTACCAGTGTAAAGGAAGTATTATATTTTTTGTATTATATTCTGTATTGTATTATATCTTTTTTTATATTATAGATTATATTTTTATATTATATTCAATATTATATTTTTTGCAATAAAAGTCGTTAGGAATGAAAAAGTGCAAAAAATTTTATAACGGGGCCACCCCGGGGACATACTCTTCAAGATGCAAAAGATTGGTCCATCCTTCTCAGCGTAATCGGTGAACACGCATAGAAAAAAAATCGAAAAAGAGGCAGATACAGGTCGAATTGAGTAACTTCCTCCTTTTCGAAGTCGTTTAAAAATAACGCTCAAGGCTAGAATACCCTGATGAAATCTGAATTTTTTAATCATTCTCAACACTTGGACTTTCATACGCTTTGGCCAGCCCGGATTCACTTGAAAACGGACTGTCCAATAACAAATGGTGGAAGTGCAGTTTGTTAATCAGTCAATTTGCTAACGTAATCTTTGGAAACGATGTCGAGTCGTATCGGAAAGAAAATACCGTAAACGCGATTACAATGCGTTGGGAAGTGATTATCAATGATTAAATAATCGGTGTTTCCGTACTTGGCAAAGACAGCACAAAGATAATTGCGCGGGAATCCAAATGTTTATTTTCGCCGCCGGCTTCTTTTATAGTCTGGTTCGGTTGGTGTTTCGTAAAGAACAGAATTTACAACCGTTATAAATTAATAGAGCACTAGAATTACGCTATCAAACAATCGCACAGTGGGCTCGATTGGAAAAGTACGCGACATTTTTGAATAACTCTTAAACCACTGAAGATATTGCAATGAAATTTGAACTGAATATATAAAAAAATAATTCCTTTTCAATGATTTTTAACTTATTATATTTCACATTTGTTTAACCATTATTATTAATTTAAAACAGCTTTATAAATTATTTATTCTATAATGTATTTAATATTTTCGCTATTTAATGCAAATAGATACAATGTTTTACATTCTTGAGAAAAATTTGTTAAGGCCGAAAATATTGAAAAATTGCTATTTTTACCACTTTTGATCATTTATAATTCGTAAATCAATTAACCAATTTCGATGAAATTTTCAGAGCGTATATAATTTATAACAGTCGACAAAACACATTTTTTAAATTTTCGTTATTGGGCCAGCTAAATAATATCGGAATCACAGTACTGCTCAGGCTGATAGTTCTGCTCTGACTGACAATAATTCTGTTTCACTCCACAATTTGCGTCGACAAAACAAAACATTTGAAAAGGAATTTCAAAACATTTGAAGATCGATGCACGTAAACAATTGCAATGTAACTTATGCACTGTCGAAAAGAAATCGTCTAACTCAACGCAGTCAAAATATCAGAGATGAAAGACTTTATTTATTTTTAACTTTAATTATTTACTGCAAAATATAAATTAATATTAAATAAAAATATAATATAAATATAAATATTCAACACAGTTCTGTGTCAGACTTTCAGAGGCTGCATACTTGACGAATTCAGCGTCTAGCGCGCGTCCAAGCGCGGACAAGATGACGCGACGCGGATGTCGTTAAACAATAATATCTCGAAAAGGGACTCGAAGGAGGAAATGATTTTTGTCACATTACATAAAGGAAGGTTCACTGAAAAGATCCTTACTTGTGAAAAACTGGGATCTCCTGAGACCTGAAAGATCGCGCATATCAAAGATACAAATTTTCAACGATTATTTTCATTTTGTTCAGTATTTTTTAAAAATATGTTATATATCATAATTGTCAATGAAAAGTATGATTTCTTATCAACAAAGTGTGCACTTTGATGTAGAAAAAAATTCAGGGCAAGAAGTTGATCACAGTTACCAGGACACTTTAAGAATGAACAGCTAAATTATGTAGGGAAATTCGATATTCCTAAACTGTCTAACTTTATGCGTGTATCACAAGTAGAACTGCTATTGTATTTCATTAATTTTATCATTTTCGTGTTCGGTGGACATTTAGAAATCGATACCAATTGAAAAAATATCAAAATTCGAAAGTTGACTTTTTCGCAAAATGTCGCGTACTTTTTCAATCGAGCCCACTGTGAATCGGTGCTCTTTACTTTATCACAGTTTGATCAATGTGGCAAATAACAGCTCCTTAGACAGAATTTTGTCAAGTCTGAGCAAAATGTGTAATACTGTGAAAAGGATTTTAAAAATATAAAATATCACCGGAATTGAAAAATCTGCAAGATCTCACCGAAGAAATTCTTTTATTAATAAATGATGCCCTAGTATCACAAATATTCATATATTCAAATCTTCATACAATATTTATTTTATATTAAGTAACAATTAGTTTTTCTCATTATAAAATGAATCTTTCTATAATATTAGAAATAGAATATTTTTTCCTAATATGCAAATATTATAGGATTTATTTCATATTGTGAAGAACATATTTTCTCTCATCATAAAATAAATCTTTATGTAATATTGGAGTAGAATATTTTCTAAAAATATGAACGAAATATAAACATTAAACAATAACCATTTAAATTATAAACATTTTATGTTTACCATGGAAAAATATTTGTTCCCGAATATGATGCGAAGTAAAATGTTTCCATTCAATATACTTTGAATTTGCGTTTGTCACTTAATCGACATGCACATACAGGGTGTTCGAAAAGTCTGGAAACGGTCGAATATCTCAAAAATAAAGCATTTTAGAGAAAAATGGTTCAGACATATATTTTATGGTCTCGCAAGGGCTATAAGATGGCGCCATTGGTTTGACCTTGAAGAATCATTTGAAGGTCACGCGAAGGTTACTTCAATTTTTTTAAATGGCACCCCCTATTTTTTATTACATATTCTTGTAGCTAATCTCGAGAGCGTTCCAAAACACTGGAATCAAATGTTTTTTCATGAATTACTTTTCGAGTTATAAGGCTTCAAAGGTACAATACCGCCCGCACACAGTGGTCTGGAGACCCCGTTTTCGTGGCCAAAAGTATTGTAGCATTACTTCAAGTGTTAAAATCATAGTATTGTAGGTCGTTGAATTCGTCTTGACGTCAGCTATATAATTATGAAATAAAAAACATATAGTGACGTCTAAAAATAGGGGTAGCCTTGATATTTGAAGAAAAAAAAAATTTCTTCCAAATTTTTTTACATTGACGTTTATAAAAGACTGAATGCTGATTAACTTTTGTTGAAACCGTTTTTTTGTCAGATTATCACATATAACTGAAAAATCGTGGACAATGCCTCTCGAAAGTAGGTTATTCTTGGCTTGCATTAAAAAGACGTACATACTGACATTTTTCACCATGTGTAAGCATTAAGTAATGTTACCAATGTGAGTAACAAACATATAGATACATTACGATTTTTAGATTACATTTCTGATTCTAATTCTATATCCTCCAAATATTCAAGCATGAGCAAATCATTTTCGTCCTCTTCTTCTAAATCTTCATTGTCAATTGATTCATTTGTTATGCTAGCGATTGTAGATATTTCTGTTTCCAAACATAAAGGAGACAATAAGGACAATACCTCAGATAGTAGACTTAATTTTTTTGCATATTTTTGTCTTCGTTTCTTTAAGCTTATGCTTGATATTAGAGGATCCGATGTTGCCATGGCTCTGTTAAAAATTTTCAAATAAATAAAGAATTAAGTATAACTGAAAAATAACTAAAACAAAAGAAAACTAAACAACTTATAATGATTTAAAATTAGCAACAGTTATGCTACCTATGGAATACATCGTGCAAATTATTTTTCCGATTATTTTTTCGTGCATGATATTCTCTGTCACATTTGTAATATTTATTCTTAGATTCGGATGCTTCTTCACTTAGACAACCCGGAGGTAATATACAATGTTCCAATATTTGTTTTCCATGAATTAAAACTTTATGTAGGGTTGGTGGCATTGGGTACCACGGATATTTGGTTTTAAATATCGTGGCTGTTTCCAAACAAAATGAATCGAACTTTTCTGCATTTATAGGAAATTGAGAGGAAATGGTAATTAAAATTATTTTCATTTTATGCAATAAATTATGATCTACGCCTGTTATTTTGTCTAATATTTGGGTATCTTTAAATGCTCAGCGAGCAGTATTGCCGTCATTTGTATTACCACTCCCTTGTTTTGGCTTGTCTACGTTTAATGACAATTTTTCCCAAAACATATTCTGGATTTCTTTTTTTCGACGAAGAAACTCTTCCTTTTCTTCTTTTTGTTTTATTTGCCATTTCTTTATTTTTATCCTGTATGAAATATGTATAATACATTCGAAAAAACGTATCCACGCATGGAGTGGACTGAATCCATATTTTAAATTGTCTATATCTTTGGGTGTAAATTCTTTCGCCCGAGAATCATCAATTTTTAATACTTGTGTAGGTGTTGCTTTACAAATGGGGCAAGATTGCGACGATTTATTTTGTGTTAATATATTTAGGGATTTTTTCCATCAATTAATGTTAACATTAAGGTATATTTCATTCTTAACATTGTATTGTTATGAACTAAATTAAAGTACGATAAATTATTAATTTGCTGGTTTATACCCAGATAGCACTCAGATGTCCGAAGGACGTCCAAAGTACATCCGTATTGGACCTTTGTATGTCCCAAGGACGTCCGAATCATGTCCGTATGTCCGAGATACGTCCGAAATATGTCCGATATATGTCCCAGGAAGGTACGATTTACAAAGTGTGACGTACATAGGACGTCCCGTACGGACCAATCTGGGATGTATGTGGGACGTATCTGGGAACATACAGACGTTATTTGTACGTTCCTGGTACATACCAGGGACATAAGGACGTTATTTGGACGTCCCAGGGACATATGGTTGGACATATTCAGAACGTTTATAAAACATCAAAATTTCATTTTAATTTTTATTAAATAAACATTTCATATATATATATTACGAAAATATTAGGTGCATAGTACAATACAATAGTAATATAACATATATAAGTACAATACAATAGTAATATAACATATATAAGTACAATACAATAGTAATATGACATATATAAGTACAATACAATAGTAATATAATATATAATAGTAATATAACAATACAATAGTATACATATAATACAACATATATAATATAATATATATATATATATATATATATATAATACAATATACAACAATCTATTTATCTATATCTAAAAAATCATTACAAATTGTTTCGTTCCCTTTCATGGTCCTCCGCTAATATAAATTAATGTGATCCATATGGAAAGATTTGTTTCTTTCTGATGAATTAATGTCTTGGATATCTTCGCTGCATCTAAAAATTAGAATTTTTTGGTGAGAAGCATTGTCAAATAAACGGGAAGATTTTTTAGCATGAATATATTAGGTTGGAGGGAAAGCTATGTTGTATTTTAAATAAGCAGGTAATTTTGCTTGTAAATCTAAAACACATGTTAGCTACCGAGTCATTAAAAAACAGGAATTAACAGGTTATCTGAAATATGGCAACATATTATTACAAATAATGGAAATTATATTGTTGATTAATATTAAACATATATTTTTATAAAGTGATACAAATATTTTCTTTAACGCTAAACCTACCGAGCCTCTGAAGTAACTATGGTACATGTTCTCTTATACAAATGACAAGATTGATTTTATTTAGACTTTGTGTAACTATGTACTATTGCAATATGTGCACTACTACAAATGTCAATACAATTGTTTCTCATGAAATCAGTTTTATTACATTTCTAATTGTAGAATAGAAAACCTGCAACCACTCATTTTAACCAGTGTTGGTAGGTTTAGTGATAGAATTTCCCCTTCAACGTAATCATATTTTTATATTTTCCTTTTGTCAGTAATGTTTCAATGACTGAAAATAAATATAAAACTAGCTGGTTATTGTTGCTCGCTCGCTTCGCGAGCTTCGCGGGTGGGGGTGTTGTAGCTCGCTTTGTGAGTTCGCGAGATGGTTAGTAGTACGGATGTTATTTGGTGTGTGACTCTCCACGAGCCACACAAAGAACTTCCCGATTCGTTAGTTGCAGTATATTATTATCATTATTTAGTGTACGTTTTAAGAAGATTATACGTTCTCAGGGAAGTTCAATAGTTTTCAACTTATCAAAATGTTTGCTGTATGGCGTCGCATTAAACCAACATCGTATGCTCGTTGCTCGCATGCTCCATTAACCATTTTTTTATATTAACTTTCAATTTCATCTTACTTAATAATTCGTATTGAACTGCTTGTTTTTTATATTAATTATCAATTTTTTCTCAATTAATAATTCGTTTTGACTGATTGTTTTTTAAAAGATTGTAATATACATTTTTTTTTGGTACTTCCGATATTCTTTGAAAATGTATTCTCGACAGAAGAGACGATTAACTCACTCTTGCATTGGGATAATTTTCGATTATTGTAAGCGGTAACATTTGCATTAGTTGCATAATTTAAAAAAAAAAATTTAAAAAAAATTTTTTTTTTTAAATTATAAAAAAATTTTTTTTTAAATAAAAAAAAATTATATATAATTGTTACGTTTGTTTCTGCGGTGGAAAATTTCCGTCCTCTCGTATAATTTGCATTGTTGAATGAACTTCTTTCGAAAAAAACTAAAAAAACTAAAAAACTACTTGACCAATATGGACCAAAATCTAATCAGCTCTAAGTTCCAGCGGGGCGCATCGAATGCATCATTCATTATTCCGATCGCATTGTTATTTTTTCAGAAAACGTTAACGAAAAATTTGATACCATACAAACGGACATACGCGCGCACGCACACACACACACACACACACACACACACATACAAACATTTTGATAAAAATAGTCTAAAATGACTTCAATAACCATGAAACGTGAAGATCTGCTAAAAAATCGATTTTCGATTTTCGGGGTAATTACAATAACTTCCCTATGAATCGGGAAGTTAATAAAAGCTTACCTCAAATCGCAGTGACTTGTTTCACCAACACAATCCTGACAAGTGGCTTAAATTATCGAATCACTCACACACGCTTTTTATTAACTGGAATATTACAAACACGTGCTCAAGGAACACGTGCTAAACTAACCTCACTTCGCGTAAACGCACGATGATACGACGCGATGCCGCAGTGGCGTATTTGGCCCAAAAACCGGAATACAATATTGTATCGTTATTTATGAGCTCAGAGTTATAAAAAGGTAGGTCGTTGGATTATCATCAAGATTCATCACTGGAGTCCCGAGATATTCAAGTTTATGTGAACTAAAAAAATTATGGTTTTTTGCAATTTTCTAGAAATCAAGGCCGAAACAAAAAAAGTGGCAGGGGTAAAACTTGTTCCATTTGGGGTTCTTTATAGCTGGTTTACGTTTGTCCGTTTAAAAACGGATGACCCTGTATACATAGTTGCACTGCACGGTTTCTACTTGTTATGAGAAATTATTTTGTTATAATATTTATACAAATGTGCTTCGAGGACATTGTTTCAGTGTAGCTATCGTTAAACAGGAAAGCTTTAGTCGTTTTCAATAATCTTTAGTCTTATACAATTATGGCTTTCGAAAATTGTCAATAAAGCAAAATTTATTATGATTTGAATTTATTTCAGATTTAAAAAGGCTACTACAACGGAAAATAAGGTTTTATTTTATTCCGCTTTCTTAAAATTCGTCTGCAATAATTGAAAACTGCATAAACATACGTAGGGTCTAGTAATCATATTAAAACTGCAAAACGAAACTGCTTATTTTTTCTAAAAAAAATTTGCTTCCTCGGAATTTAAGACAAAAATTATTCGTACAATGTAACTTAAATTTAATTATATTATTATTATTGCATAGATCAATTATACATTATATTTCAATATAATAGGTATAATTTAATTATTATTATAATGTAAATTATGATAATTTACCTCATCCTCATTATATTCTTTCGTTTGTATTTCGATAAAGTGATTGGTTGCCTGCAGTAGTATGGGCATGCGGTGATCAGACAAGAATCCGTAAAAATTAACGTAATCTCGTTAGGATCTTAGGAGAACGCCTAGAGGTACAGTGTGACAAACACAGTAGACTTTTCCAAGTGAGTAAATGTAACGCACGGTGAAAGAATCTATGTATATCTACAGGGTGGGGCAGTAACTATTAGCACCTCAGATATCTTCGAAATTATAAGTTTCACAGAAATATTTGCTGAAATAAAATTGTACAGTACGAAGGGGGCCACCCGGTGGCTATAATAGTTTTTTTGTAGGTGGAGGTACTTCAGACTTTTGAAGGTCACCTCAATTTTTTTAAGTGGAATGAGGTATTTTTTAATACATCAACCGATGCAGCTGGACATTCGTTACAAAAAAGTACTAACCCATACAGGGTGGGGCATTTTAAACAGGTCACCCGAATAACGTGGCTGCTATTTGTATTATCGAGGGGGCATTATTCTGATGTTAGTAGCTTTTTTGAAGGCAGACGCGCAAAGGACATATGAAGGTCAACTTAATTTTTTAAATGGAATGAGGTATTTTTTAATACGTCAATCGATGCAGCTGGACATTCGTAATAAAAAAAGTACTAACCTATGTATTCGAAAAGTTGTCGTTCAGTAGATATTTCAATGTAAAAAATATAAAAATATCATTACTGCCGTACTAAGACGTTAGCGTTTACTTACTAGTGTAGTACGACAGTAATGGTATTTCATGTTTTTTATATTGAAATATCTTCTGAACGATTAACTTTTCGATATACATAGGATAATACTTTTTTATTACGAATGTCCGCTGCATTGATTGACGATTTAAAAATTTCCTCATTCCATTTAAAAAAATGAAGTTGACCTTCATATGTCCTTTGCGCATCCACCTACAAAAAAGCTACTAACATCAGAATAATGCCCCCTCGATACCATACAAGTTCCATCTGATGCATTTCTTCCTAACACCAATAGCAGCCGCGATATTCAGGTGACCTGTTTAAAATGCCCCACCCTGTATATGTCGAAAAGTTAGTAGTTCAGGAGATATTACAATTTAAATAACTCTGAAATACCATTACTGTCGTACTATGACGTTACAGTAGCAAGTAAATACTAACGTCTTAGAAAGTACTAACCTATGTATGTCGAAAAATTAATAGTTCAGGAGATATTCCAATTTAAATAACTCTGAAATACCATTACTGTCGTACTAAGACGTTACACTAGTAAGTAAACGCTGACGTCTTAAAATGTACTAACCTATGTATGTCGAAAAGTTAATAGTTCAGGAGATATTCCAATTTAAATAACTCAATAATACCATTACTGTCGTACTAAGACGTTACACTAGTAAGTAAACGCTGACGTCTTAAAATGTACTAACCTATGTATGTCGAAAAGTTAATAGTTCAGGAGATATTCCAATTTAAATAACTCAATAATACCATTACTGTCGTACTATGACGTTAAACTTATAGTAAGTAAACGCAAACGTCTTAGTACGATTGCAATGGTGTTTTAGAGTTATTTAAATTGTAATATCTCCTGAACTACTAACTTTTCGACATACATAGGTTAGTGCTTTTTTATAACGAATGTCCAGCTGCATCGATTGATGTGATCAAAAATACCTCATTCCATTTAAAAAAATGAAGTTGACCTTCATATATCCTTTACGCGTCCACATTCAAAAAAGCTTTTTCAGAATTTTTGCTAATTATTTATAGTTGAAAATAATTAATTTTTTGGGAATTTTTTTAACTATCTTCCCCTGGGTTGGCACCTACTGAAAAATTCTAAAATATTGCTATGATACTAACCTATTTTGTATAAAAATCTCAGAAGTGTCAATTTAGTGGAACAGTGTCAAAAAAAATAAAGTATGTCGGAAAGTCGGCGTGTGCACGGAAAAGCTGATGCATGTGAAAATGCGGCTAAATCTTTTAATGTATATGATCACAGTTGGAAGTATAACCAATTATATTTAAGGAAATAGCTTACATCGAAGAAGAATAATACGTGTAAAGCTAGTTTGTTGTTGTCAAGTAACGGAAAGAAGAAACCTCTCACAACTATGTTGTACTTGTAGGGTCACGGTGTTAGTGGTTCTGCTCGACGCTCAGGACGGCTCGAGTTCGAATCCTCCTCAACTCAACTTTCTTTTCTTGTTTTTTTTTTCTTTTCTTATATACATTTATAAACGAAACTATTTTTATTGTTAGTAACATTATAGCAATATTTTAGAATTTTTTGGTAGGTGTCAACCCAGGGGAAGATAGTTAAAAAATTTCCCAAAAAATTAATTAACTCTTTTCAACTATAAACAATTAGCAAAAAAATCTGAAATATAGAGTGTATCTGTATCTTTTGTTTGTCTTTATCCCATATCGATATCTTTTCTCGTTCTAGAGCAACTTGCATTTAAGTGCGGGGAAATTTACCCCAATATCATCCCTATCGGTGAGGGTAGACATTTGAAATTTTACACAATGTTTTTTTAGACATAAAACTATGTTTCAAGATAGAAATTAGGAAAATCGGAGCGGGAGCCGCTAGCCCTTATCCTGCTATACCCTTTAAAGAGAGTATGTTCTCTTTACACATATAAACAAAGGTTCACCATTGTTGACAACACTGACGAGTATGTATTTTTAACCGCTTTGGTTCCACTCAAATTAACTGATGTCGATTCAGGAGAAAATTTGTGGATTCATTAATCGCTCATTAGCGACTTGCACCGACCTTTTTTTGTAGACCAATTTTTATGACATCTTCTATGACACTAACTAGATGCCTCGTCAAGCATTAGAGAGGGAGATAAAGTATGTATGTAATTATTTCCTGTTCCCCTTAAAAGTTAGTAGTTCAGGAGATATTACAATTTAAACTAGCTGGTTATTGTTGCTCGCTCGCGTTGCTCGCTCGCGGGTAGGACTGCTCTTGCGAGAGGGTTAGTGGTACGCATTGCTAGTGGGGCATACAGCTATTAATGGTTTGTTTTTATTCTGTGTGTGACTCTCCACGAGCCACACAAAGAACTTCCCGATTCGTTAGTTGTAAGCGGTAACATTAGCATGAGTTGCATAATTTAAAAAAACAAAAATGAAACCAGCAACTCGAGACGATTTCGGCCAAATTAGGTGAACATTTTATAGGTACTTCAAAAACGTTTAATTTAAAAAGATTCAAAGAAAAAATTTCACCAGTTTATTCATTTATATGTCGAAAACAACAAATTTAAAATATTACACTCTGTAATTAGTTTTGGTGTGATACTTAGTAAAACAATAGCCAAGATGCATCCTTGCCACTTCACATCGGCCGGGCGCCGTATCGGCGCCGCTCGAGATCAAAGGGTTAAATTAAAAAAAAATTTTTTTAAATACAAATTAAATATATATAATTACGTTTGTTTATTCGGTGGAAAATTTCCATCCTCTCGTATAAATTGCATTATTGAATGAACTTCTTTCGAAAAAAACTAAAAAAACTAAAAAATCTAAAAAACTACTTGACCAATATGGACCAAAATCTAATCAGCTCTAAGTTACGACGGGGCACATCGATTGCATCATTCATCATTCTGATCGCGTTGCTACTTTTTCAGAAAACGTTAACGAAAAATTTGATGACATAAAAACGGCCATACGCGCACACATACACCACACACACACACTAACAATTTGATAAAAATAGTCGAAAATTACTCCAATGACCATGAAACCTGAAGATCTGCTAAAAACCGATTTTCGATTTTCGGGGTAATTACAGTAACTTCCCTATGAATCGGGAAGTTAATAATAAATAAACGTGTGATTTTTTTCCAAATAATAACTAAACTTGTTATTTAAATTAAAGTTATTTAAATAATTCCATAAATAATCTATTTATTACTTCTTATTTGCAAATAAAAGTTTATTTATTATTTGGATTGAGGTGGAAATCAATGTGCCAGTGTTCGGGCTCGTCCGGAGGGCGGATTAATGAATGAAAATACAATTTAATTTATTATTTGTTAATGCAAATAATAATTGAAAATTGTATTTGTAAATAACAATTAACTTTATTGTTTTAAATACATTCATTTAGACTTGCTCAAATAAAACATAATTATTTCTGCGTTTTATTTGAATATCCAAATAACAAATAACTTGTTATTTAAATAATTATTTATTTAAATAAATTTATTTATTGCCCAACACTGATTCCAAATTATACAAATAAAAGGCGGTTCTAAAAAATATTAAGACGTTATTTTTTTATACATACACTTGATTTTTTAATTATTTTAAGAAATGTATGCTATTTTTTTGACGCACCGATTTTTCGTTTAATGTTACATATTTTCGAATAAAATAGTTTCTTCTCGTAATAAAGACATAGAAACATATTGAAATAATTTTGTATCCTTATTACCCAGTGTTCAGGTCACAAACAGTGTAATATACTGCCTAATAGAAGTTAGCCCCCCATTTGTTGAATTAAACAATTTCAACAATTGTGCTGAATTGGGCTATGTTTGTGCTATATTGTGCTCGAATATTATAATTATAATATGAAAAATAAGATGAAAATTTGAGAAAAACAATTTTTGACTAGCCCCCCACTTTGCACTTTTTTCAATTTTCTCAATTGTGCTAAGTTGTGCTAAGTTGTGCTAAGATTGTGCTAAAGTATTACTTTAAAAAAGTTATAAATAAAGAAGTTACAGCCAAAAAACGTTTTTGACAACTAATTAACATTTAAGTAAGAAACAGTTATCCAAACAGCATGTAATCATATATCTGAGTTGTGCTGGCCTAGCACAACTCAGCACAACTTTCGATTTCACCAGCACAACGATATAAAGGGCACTTTACTCTTGCTAGGCTAGCACAACTCAGATATATGATTATATGCTGTTTGGATAACTGTTTCTTACTTAAATGTTAATTAGTTGTCAAAACCGTTTTTTGGCTTTAACTTCTTTATTTATAACTTTTTTAAAGTAATACTTTAGCACAATCTTAGCACAACTTAGCACAATTGAGAAAATTGAAAAAAGTGCAAAGTGGGGGCTAGTCAAAAAATCGTTTTTCTCAAATTTTCATTTTATTTTTCATATTATAATTATAATATTCGAGCACAATATAGCACAAACATAGCACAATTCAGTACAATTGTTGAAATTGTTTAATTCAACAAATGGGGGGCTAACTTCTATTAGGCTAATATACTACTTGGAGACGTAAAAAACTATTTATTTGTACAATGTGCTACCTTTTTGTCGCGCAGTGTATGTCCAACTGTATGTCCAAGTGTATGTACAATTCCTTGTATTATTTTCGAATAAATTAGGAACGTGTTACTATTTTTCACAATATTTATGGAGATATTAAAAAATAAACCATTTTCTTTTGATGGAATGTATTTTAATATCATTACATTACTAAGTACCTGAACCAATCATTTTCAGGGTGTCTTGTAATTTTGTCCGTAGCTTTATATTGATCAGAGAACAGGCCAGCTGGTTTTCCAAGAAAAAGGAGATAATGCAGACAGAATGATAAAATCGTTACCGTTCAATAGCAGTAGTGGAATGTGGATTTTGCGCAGGAGACCGCGCACTCTCTTTCCCTCTTCCTCCGCGCGAGGGTGAGGGACTCGTCAGAGAGTGTAGATCTTTGAGGCGAACTGTAGACCGTAGACCAGTCGGAGAGTATTGATCACACAATGGTTGCAACGGGGAATTTCAACCCGTGGCCACCGTTCAGCAGATTAAGGGCTCTGATATCATACGAATTCAATTGAATGCAAGCAGATGTCCGGTTCATGGCAATTTTCGAATAATTTGTTTTAAAACGAAAAATCATCAGTTGAAAATCATTCGATGAATTGTTAAGAAGCAACTCTGATTTCATGTATAATTGAAAATTCGAAACTTTTAGAATTAACATAACGTAACAACTTTTATTGAAATTATTGTATGCTAGAAAATATTAAATTATTGCGAGAATTATTAATAGACTGCAGATCTTTATGTAAAATAAAAATTGACTGCATCGATTGGAAAAAATAGAAACTCGATTAAATGTTATTTCTTCCCGTGATGATTTTGGTAATTGTATAGAAAAGGTCTGCCTACTCCGATTTCGATGAAATTTTAATATGTTATAGATTTCGACATTTTGAACAAATTTTTCCTTTTCCAATATTGGGGGTCGCTTTCAGTTTTCGAATTATTCGCAAAAAACTATTGCTAATACTGTATTGAATTTTCGGTATTCTTGCACGGCGCGTCGCACAGTGCGGTACCCTGTGGACAAAAATCTAAAAATTCATTGTCTAACATGCACAGGATTCTATGTTGAAACTATGTTTTAACATGTAAATTATCATGTTTATCAATAGAAAATTCAAATAATTCAGTAGGGGACTAGTTGCAAACGTTTTTCTTCTCAAGAAAATGCTATATCAAGCAGTTTATAAATCCGAAGCGTCACTCCCAGATAGCACAGACACGTCTCAAAGATGTTCGAAAGATGCCTGCCGCAAGACATTCGAATATCTGAGAGATGTCGCCAATGTCGGTTTGATGTCAGTTTTACGTTGGTTTTACGTTAGTTTTATGTCGTTTGTGACTCAACGTACCATCTTAAAGATGTCTTCTGAATGTCGTTTTGATATTGTTACGAAGACTTCGACGCGGTCTTGCCGGAGAATTCATTATTATAGACAATAAGAATAACAACTAAGCTCACTTCTGAGACTAAATTTATTTGTCCCCAAAAGATTCACACTCGAACCCGTATCGAGTATTATTGTAGCCTTTTCTCCATCGATGAATCCCTCGATGGCCGTAGAATCTTTCTTCGAGTAAGTTTTCAGCACGACGGGGGTAGAAGAAGAAGAAGTCACAGTCTCCCCCTCTACTGTGACTTCTTTGCGTTTCCCATCTTCTGTGTCTGCTTCTTCGGACAGTCCTTCTGAAGGTGTCCAAGCTGCCGACAACTCCAACACACCCTAGGTCGATCTTCTCGTTTATTGTCGGTCTTCGTATTCTGGCTCACGAAACTGGTCCTCTGCACGTAGCTCCTGTTCGGTCTGCTGATTTCTTCCGGTCTTCTCTCGTAGCCCCGGTCATCGTAACTCCGTCCGTGAAAGTTTTGTTTCGGAAAATAATAAGGTTTGTAGCGATTTGTTTTGCTTGTATATTGATTCTCAGCGATAGACTCGACAGCTTCAATCTCTAGGGCTCTAATAACCGTCGCCCTCAGGGATGTAAAACCACCGAGTCTTAATAGTCGCTTTGTCTCCTCGTTGGCCAATGCTGCTACGAATTGAGAGGCTGCAAGTTTATCTCTACTTTCAAAAGGGCATTCGCCAAATGCAGCTTGAGCAAGCCTCTCAATTTCCGCTGCCAACTTAGAGATCGACTCCCCTTTCCGTTGTTTGTAATTTTGAAATTTTACGTAGCTTAAATTTTGAAAATTTTTAATTCCATAACGGAACTCTAGTGCTGAAACAATCGCTTGGAAATCATTCTGCTTATCAACAGAAAGAGAGGTCAACACTCCCCGAGCAGGGCCCTCTAATGATGCAACCAAGGCCAAAGCTTTCCTCGGTTCATCCCATCCATTTGCGCGAGCTATCGTGTCGAACTGAATTTGATATTCTTCCCATGAAGCTTTGCCATCGAATCTAGGTGGCTTCACGACGTATCCCAACTCCGAAACACCACGAAACACACCAACCGTATCACGCATAGGTACCTGCTGCACGGGTGGGAGAACCGTGGACCCGTTAGGAACAGACATATTTACATTTTGAGTTTCACGGTTCTCGGTAGAGTTAAGTAACGGCTGTACAAGCGCGTGTAGATTTTGCGAGAGCACCTGACATTGAGCCTCCAGGATCCCGAAGCGTCCTTCCAGGGCAGCTTCCCTCACAGCTTGAGCGGCTCTGTTTGCTGTTTCTCTCTCTTCGAACCGGGTCCACTCCTGTTCCCATCTCCGTTCCGAGATCTTCTGCTGCTCTTGAAACTGCCCCGAAATGCTCCTCTGGAGACCTTCGAACAGTGTCTGCAACATCATTGCATCTGCTCCCGAAGTGGATGCCGTCGCGGTGCTATCTCCCGTAATCCCACTTCTGACACCAATGTTACGAAGACTTCGACGCGGTCTTGCCGGAGAATTCATTATTATAGACAATAAGAATAACAACTATTTATTAATTATACAACAGTTAACAAAGACTCAATGTAATGTCGATACGTGTTCTCGCTTTAATCGTTCGAAAGGATCTGACGACTCTCTTCTTTTAATCAACAACCTCGTTGTTCAGATACCGCAATATCGAACTAACGCTCGATCTCTGCGATATATTCACAGGGGAAAGCAACTTCATCTCGTGTCATCGTAACAATATCTTTCAGATGTTCTAGTAGTACATATTAAAAACATCTTCCAGATGTCTGAAAAAAGACATCTTACAGATGTTATTCGCGCGACTATTTAGAAACTTTCGTGTAAGGCTTATATAATAGGTTAGGTTAGTAAAAAAGCGTACAATAAAGCAGATATTTATAAAATGTACGAATAAATATTTATTTAAATATATACATATTACAAATTACAAATTAATTAAAATTACATTATTAGAGGTTAAAAATGAGAATTAGAATATATCTGTCGCTGCTGTCTGGTTCGCCTTCTTCAAACGATGGACCTGCTGGAGAATTTCGGTCAGCAGGATCCGCAAAAGCTGCTGGTGGTCCATATCAGCTTCAGCATAACATCCTGCCTTGAGCGGTAATAGCAGCAGCTCCTCGGCTCCTCTTCCTGCTGCCTTCTTTCATACTCTTTGCATCTGTTTGTTTCGTAGTTTTCATACATCTGAAGATGTCTATTCTGGAGACATCGTTTTCATGTCTGAAATGAGATGTTTGAAAGATATCTTTCCTCGTACATAAGAACGATGTCTTCAAAAACACATCTTTCAGATGTGCGAATTACGTCTGTTTGGCGACGTAGACGTTCAGACATAAAAACGACATGAAACCGACATCTTTAAGATGTTGTGTGCTATCTGGGACTCACTTTCATGGTATCAGGAAAAAGAATTTTATGAATTATGACCTATGGGATATAGCTTAAAGTACAACTAATGCGACCGAAATTTCAAAATGTGTAAGTCTCTTATATGCATTATACTAGTAAATAATACAGTTGAAATCATGTTTATCACCTTTTCCTCCTTTAAATAGAGATATTTCAAGAAGGGTTCAAAACATCATGTAGTTTTTGTTTTTTCGTAATTAGTAGACATTATACTTCAATTTCCCACAAGTTTTTCCTGCTACAAACTGCTACACTCAAAGTTATTCAACGTTAACCCTCGGCGAATGCTACGTCCGACACCGTGCGGCATGCCATGGACGCGAACCAAAATAATCATAGTTCGATTCTAATCTAATTATCTGATAAAATCATCAGTTGGTAAATAAGAAAAGTGTATGTAAAAATTAGTATCCAAGAAAATAGTAATTGAAAGTATCGATTTACATATAGGCCTTCTTTCGGAAGAAGCATTAGAAACGACTCATAAAAAAGTAACCAAGATTTGATGAAAAGATTTCAACACTTTCATCGGATCCCCTCATATCAAGCTGTATCAAAACTGCTTCAAAACAAAGATCTTGAGGACATAAGACAGTGTATTGATATCTAGTACACAACGGAAGATATCCTGCAAAAATAAGATTTTTTTTATTCAGAGTTAGGGAACGAATTCGTATACGAACTATCATTAACGTGATTTATCTGTTTCCTACACGTAATATATGTACTAGATGTCTATATTTCATTTTTCAATTATACATAAAATATACATCTTATTGTTTCTTTCAAAATGTAGTGTAAAAGAATGACAAATTCTAAAATAGTATTCCAAATGTTCAATTAGTGCATTTAAAACAATTCCAAACAAAACAATTTTAATTATTGCTACGTCATTCGAATTTTTTTATTTTTGTCCCAAATTCCTATCAAAGTACCGCACTGTGCGTCGTCTGTTTACTTCTGTTTTGTAAACAGGTGTGGTGATGAGAGAGAAAACAGGGTCTCACTCTATATAGTAAGCTTTCAATTTGGAAAGACTACTCTTGGATTTTTGTATGCGTGGTAGGGCCGGCCTAACGACTGGTCCTCTTCGTCCCCTCCACGCCCTAATCGCAACTCATTCTGATCGCACGATTTTTCCATTACTAGTTTAAATTCTGGATAACAGCTACAATGCAAAAATTATGGGAATAGAATGAGTTGTGTTTAGGTCGTGAAGGGGGCGAAGAGTTGAACCGAATTTTATCGACGATGTGCCATTCGATAGAGCACTAAGAAAAAACATGCTGTGCAAAGTTTCAACCCTGCATCTCGATCCGGATGGTAGTTATGGGGTAAAATCGAAAAATCAGTTTTTGGCCTATTTTCCCCAGTTAATGATGTTTAGAAATTCTGAAAAAATGTGACACATGTCAAGAACCCAAATACATACTTTGCAATTGCTTTAGAAGCAATATTTAAATATTTAAAAAACATTTTAAGGTAAAATTCGCAAAAGTTTTAGGAGCAATTGTTATTATCATAAATTTTTAGTTATGCATCTTCTTAATTGTGGTAGTATTAAATATTTTCTGCAGTAAATCTATATTTAGATCTATATATATACAAATATATCAATATAGTATAAATATATAAATATATAAATAATATGAATATATATTTATATATATATAAATCTCAATATAGATCTATATATAAATCTATATCTATAGATTTACTGCAGAAAATATTTAATACTACCACAATTAAGAAGATGCATAACTAAAAATTTATGATAATAACAATTGCTCCTAAAACTTTTGCGAATTTTACCTTAAAATGTTTTTTAAAGATTTAAATATTGCTTCTAAAAGAAATCTACAAAAATACCATTGATTATTACATAGTTAGACATAAAAAAAGAAATAATCAAGGTTTATCAGTGCCTGATAGACTTACAGAATGCATAGAACGCAACAATTTCAAGGTTAGCTTAGTTCTTCGTGGAAGAAACGTCGAAAAAATCGGTTTTCATTTTTTTTAACAACGGCGCACCAAACCAAAAAATCTGAAAAAATTCATGAACAATACCTATAACAATATACTGCTACTGTAAAAATATAAATGTGGACACTCTAGAACTTCCATGTGAAATCTGCATTTTATTTATTTTTTTCAGGTTTTTGATTTTTTACAAGTAGGATTTTAACTTTAAAAATCTGAAACCAATTGCAAAGTATGTATTTGGGTTCTTGACATGTGTCACATTTTTTCAGAATTTCTAAACATCATTAACTGGGGAAACTGGGCCAAAAACTGATTTTTCGATTTTACCCCATAACTACCCTCCGGATCGAGATGCAGGGTTGAAACTTTGCACAGCATGTTTTTTCTTGGTGCTCTATCGAATGGCACATCGTCGATAAAATTCGGTTCAAGGGCATTTTTGACTATCTTATCCGGCTATACCCTTTAGTTAGGGAGTTTATTGATTCTGATCTAATTAGAATAAACAATTATAAAGAAAAGCATGTCACTTCGAACCATTGGAGTATTATAATAATAAATAATAGTGATAACATGAAATTACAAGTTTTTCAAGAAGGTAGTGAATTGTTAATTCATGAATTGCGATGATGATAGGAATGATCTTTGTGAAAATCTTTCTGTTAATCTCAGCAGTTTCTTCAGAAATTTTTGACAATGATTATTTATCCACTTGTATCATTGATGATTCCATTAAGATTTATGTGTCCGGTTAATGTCCCATTCTGTTGCAAAAAAATTAAATTTATAATATATGTAAATTATTAATTGTGGAGGATAAAGTAACAACTGTATTTACTCACATGTGTGCAATAATGAATGCCGTAATAAATGTTCCCTAATTTGGAATCAGATTTTCTAAAATCTGTAAATCATAAAAACATTTTATATAAATAATATATATTAGTAGACAACCAGATGTACATCATTTAGCATTTTTAGATAAATGCATTTGTGGTAAAAATTATCACAGTATTTTGTTTAAATTATTATCAATTCCTTCTAATATTTTACTGAATGATTAGAAATTAGAAATGAATGCACATATCATTTCTAAAACTTTACAATTATAAAATTATCCTTTATAAGACGATATTATAATAAATATAATACTATATTACCTGCACAACTTTTCTCTTCAGTAACTAATTACCCAACCTCTTTGACGTACCATGTGGTCACTTAACCTCTTCGACCTCGTCGCAATAATTTCGTTTATTTCAGGCTTCTATTAACTTATATTTCCCTCCATTCATTTTCAAATATTGCATTTTAGTTCAAAGATGATTTCAAATTGCTTCATGCTTATATTTTCTTAAAACCACTGTAAATATTTTAAATATTATGTATCACAACACGAAACTGTTCCGAGAGTTCACGGAATATAAACCGCATTTACACATATCTATATGCTTTAATATCACTTTTACTTACCATAATTACAATATTTACATATTGCTTAAACATAATTAACAACGAATTGTGTATTTTAACATCATTTTCTACTAAGAAAGCGTTAATTATAATCTCAACCACAAGACTCCCATTCTTGAAAATACGACTCCCAAACTGTAAACACGACAGTGTTGCCAAGTTGTTCAGCACGGCTAGTGTGAACTTTCTCACTATTGTGAAGTTGCTTTTTGAATTATTTTGTTTTAAAACAAATGTTTGAAAAAGTGTTTAAAAATGTTTAATCGATAAATTGAATTCATTGGAGAAGGGTCGTAGTGTTAAGATTTAAAATTGTTACTTTTAAATAATTTATTTTAATGTTATAAGTTACAAATAAAATTAAATAGTTAATTTCAGTCTTATAAATTTATTTGAGGATTCAATTCAATAATCCCTAGTTATCCTCTAAATAAAGAAAATGCCATTGGAACTTTCACCTACGCGTCAAATCTATCCTTTTTTTTTTTTTTTTTTTTAGCGTGAGGGAAATGCTTTTACGCATACCCCATGTCCCCTGGGAGAGACAAGGGGTTATGTGGGGCTACGTGGCCAGAAGGGCTCACAATTACCCACTAAAAACCTCACGACAACCTTCCCTAAGCTATCCGGGGGCGGCTGGGATCTCCAAAGAACACAACCAGCCATCCCCCTTCGCCCTTGGCCCTGTGTGGGGCCTCGTCCCGGGGGGAGGGAAGCTCCCCCCAGCAATACCTACGCTATCAGGGTGTAAGCAGGTTGCCCACTTACACCCCCCTTCCCTGGGCCGTTCGGTGGGCTTCGCGAGTCTCCAGCTCGCTCCGCCCAACGACCCCCGGTGACTCCGTTCCTCGCTCGAGGAGCCCTTAAAAGGGCTCTCGGCCGAAGGACGAAGTCTCCGCGCGCGACAAGGAGGGACGAAGGCGGGCACACCGCCCGCGTTCGCCCCTCCCCCACTCCCACCCCCTCCCCCGACCCAACGATCTTTACGTCCCCCGGGGGGAAAGAGGAAAGGGGGCAAAAAATTGGTTGCATTGTTTCGACTTTTCAATTTTTCGATTTTTGAGCGCGTTTTTTGTCTATCGGCACAACTATGAGCGCAGCCGCAGGAATCGAACGAAGGATCGAACCCGGGCTTCACTGGTAGTAGCCGACCGACTAACGCGCTCACCCACAGACCCTCCCAAGGTAGGGGGGCACCCTATGAAATTCTAGCGCCCCCACTACCTCATCCCAGGGCAGGGTGTTGAACGCGTTGGTGATGTCGAGGGACACCGCCAACAACACCCTGCCCGCAGCGACCGCAGCGGTCCGGAGGGAGGCGAGTCGATCGACCGCGTCGATCGTTGAACGCCCCCTCCGGAACCCAAACTGACAGTCGCTGAGGTCGGGACCCACTTCGGACAGGTGCTCAACGAGGCGGTCCGCTATGATCTTTTCGAAGATCTTCGCCACCTCGTCGAGGAGACACAACGGCCGGTAAGCAGAGGGAAGCTCCGCGGGCTTTCCTGCCTTCCGGAGGAGAACCATCCTGGCGACTTTCCATTCGCGGGGGAAGATGCCCCGGCTCAGGCACGCGTTTAGCACGCCTAATAGAGCCGGGGCGAGGACGTCGAGCGCCGCAGCCAACGCTGGTCCGGGGACACCGTCTGGTCCGGGGGCCTTAACGCCCCCTTCCCTCATCCTCCGGACCGCCTGGGAGAGCTCTGCACCGGAGATACGGAGTCCCTCGTCCCAATCTTGGGACGGAATCGGCGGGTACTCCCTCTCCCCCTCTATAGGGGGGAAAAGGGTGGTAACGACCCGCCCTAGGAACTCCGGCGCCAGCTGCTCCGTCAACGGGGGCGCCCATGGGCGTAATTTGCCCAGTATCATCTTATACGGGCGCCCCCATGGGTCACTCTGAAGAGTGCCCAATAGCTCATCCCAGGCTTTGGCCTTGGCGGCAGCGATCAACCGCTGCAGGGCCACTTGGGCCTCCCTGTAAGCGACGTACAGGGAGGCCATCCTTGCCTCGGCTTCGTCGTCACCCTCCTCGGGATCCCGACGACGTCGCCGCGCGCGTGTGTACCGGCGTCGGGCGCGGACGCTTAATCTTCTAGCGTCCTCGATTTCGCCCGACCACCAATACACTTTCCTCTTCGGGGGGTGGTTTCCTATCCGGGGCATCGAAGCGTCGCATACGCTTTTCATGATGCCCCGGAACCACTCCACCCCCTCCTCCGCGCCGCGCTCTGTGGCCTCCGGCCACACGCAGGCAAGGGCAGCGGCCCTCAGGACGTCCCAGTCTAGTCTTTTCAGCGCCCAGCGAACGGGCGCTGCGTGGGCTGTTCGTCGGGGAGCGGTGCCCGCGGGCTGGGCGGCCTCCATCTCCATTGTTATATAGAGATGGTCGGAGAGGGATTCCCTCTCCTCAGCCACCCGCCAGGCGGACACACGCGCGGCGGCGGTCGAGGAGGCCCAAGTGAGATCCACTATGGACCACCCGTTCCACCGCACGCACGTAGGTACGGAGCCCCGGTTCACCAACCGGAGCTCCAAGCCCCCCGCCCAATCTTCTAGAGCCTCGCCACGCGGAGTGGTCCCGGGGTTTCCCCAAGTGGTTGACTTCGCATTGAAGTCCCCCAGGACCAAAACCTGGCCGTTCATGTTGGGGGAAGTCAACGCCCCCAACCGGTCCAGGTATTCTCCAAAGTCGGCGAGGGCGTCAAATCTATCCTGGACCAGGAACAAGTCAGCAGTCGACTGATACAATATCCAGAGAAGGGATGGTAACGGAAGAAGATTTAAATTTAAGGGGGTAGAGTACCCACGTGACATTACTAGAATCTAACCAGAATATTACTAGAAAACAAGTGAAAACAGGGGTTTACGGGAACACACCTCACGTCGTCATATGATTATATTTTGAGCTGAGTGAGGGCTCATTCTAAAGAGGAAGGTTAAATGAAGCGCGCGTGGGTCCAACTTCAGTTACATTATGTTTATATCCAGTAATGTGACTGTCCAAAGTAGGGAAAACAAATGAAGAAAAATTCCGGATATTCTAATGTATTTTTCGATCACAAAAAGATTTTTCCTGCTAATTTAGGGACCCACGCGTGCTTCATTTAACCTTCCTCTTTCAAATGAGCCCTCACTCAGCTCAATATATAATCGTATGAGGATGTGAGGTATGTTCCCGTGATCGCATTCAATTGTTTCCCAGATTCCCTTCATGAAGGGTGAGTAGAAGCAATTTTAGTTCAGCTACTTGGACGAGATGGCGCTTAGTCAGGAGAATTATCAGCGTAGTTTCTTAACAACAAAAGTGTAAAGAGCATTAAGCCACTCGGATGCATTAATAGCAATAAAGATAATGATTAAAAGAAAAAAACCTGTAATTATAGCGAAATTGAAGCGTTAGATTCATACAGATGTATGTTCATCACTGTTGCCAAATTGGTTTTCCGCGCGGAGGTTGGTCACAATGAAAAATACCATGGTCACGTGGGGCCTCTACCCCTTTAAGTCAAAATGTCAACTTTACTGATTCAAATGGTGTTAATATCGAAGCAGTTCAGAAGGTACGTTTACCACCTTTTTGGAAAGAAAAGCCCATTCTTTGGTTTATGCAAGTCGAAGCGGCATTTTCGATTAATAGAATCGTTAAAGATGAATCGAAATTCAGATATGTAACGGTATATTGAGATCATACAGTTCTTCCTTTGGTTGAAGATATTTTAATTTGTCCACCTGAAAACAATAAATATTTAAAATTAAAAGAACGCATATGTAATGCTTTCGGAGAAAGCAAAGAAGCTAAAATTAGAAAATTACTTGGATCTCGTGTTCTTGGAGATGAAAAACCTACAGATTTCTTACATCGATTAAGAAATTTAGCAGCAGGACAAGTTAATGATGAAATTCTAAGATCTATCTTCTTGGAACAACTTCCAGAAAATGTTAAATCCATTCTTGCAATTAGCGAAGTCAAAGATCTTTCGAAATTAGCTTTACAAGCTGATCAAATTATAGAAATGTCTCGACCAACATCTTCTTCAATATTTTCTATCGATTCAATACAAGGAAATTTAATTAAGAAAATGTCAGAGGAAATTGCTGAATTAAGAAAACAAATGGAAAGATTGTCTCATCAAAATCGAAGAAGAGAACGCAGTTTTTCAAGGGGACGATCAAACTTCAAAAGATGGTCAACCGGACAAGGTAAAAAGAAGAGTGAAGAAGGTAAGAAATACTGTTTTTCTAGGGATTATTGAATTGGATCCTCAAATAAATTTATAAGACTGAAATTAACTATTTAATTTTATTTGTAACTTATAACATTAAAATAAATTATTTAAAAGTAACAATTTTAAATCTTAACACTACGACTCTTCTCCAATGAATTCAATTTATCGATTAAACATTTTTAAACACTTTTTCAAACATTTGTTTTAAAACAAAATAATTCAAAAAGCAACTTCACAATAGTGAGAAAGTTCACATGACTGAAGGTAGCTACAGTTGCTACAAGCAACTTCAATAGTGAGAAAGTTCACATGACTGAAGGTAGCTACAGTTGCTACAAGCAACTTCACAATAGTGAGAAAGTTCACATGACTGAAGGTATCTACAGTTGCTACAAGCAACTTCACAATAGTGAGAAAGTTCACATGACTGAAGGTAGCTACAGTTGCTACAAGCAACTTCAATAGTGAGAAAGTTCAGATGACTGAAGGTAGCTACAGTTGCTACAGCTAGTATTAAAGTAGGCTGTGATAATACTAACAATTAAAAATCCGCCTAAAATGCGGCAACGTTTTCGACAGAGGTGTACGTTGCGTACGTCACACAGGCGCACAGTGTGCAAAACGGCCGCGCTAGCTGGACAAAGCGCCCAAAGCTCTAAAGCGCCTATTTCTCTATATTTATCAATTGCTATGTTTACAGTTGTATAAAATATGAATAATTATTAACTCTTTACAACATTTAGTTAGTTTTTGTTAATTAAACAATATATTTTAAGTGATTTATAATTAAATATAATATACAACGAAGTTAGTAATGGTTCTATGTAACACAGAATGATTTAACAAGTAGTAGATATTATCAAGGAAGAGGTCATTTTTAATTATGGACAAAAAAAATGTTAATATAATTTACTAATTTACGTTTTGGAGATTCAGACATACGGGAAAGAATTATTCTTTGGGATAAGTATAAGGTTTCAATCTATAAATAATCTACTGCTTATTATTGTTTATGATTTTAATATAATAAAAAATTAAAAATATATATAAAACAAAAGAAATAACAGAGATCAAAGTGAAAGCATTAAATAGGAACATTCGGTTACTAGAAACTAATAACTTATAAACAAATGTAAATAAAATATATCTAAATGTATTTTTGTTACGACAAATATTTGGGTTTGCAGCAAAACAAAATACATAAGAGGCAGTAAATATTTTTCACTGTTATAACAGGAGATTGCCTCCTGAAACCACGTATATTCTTCCTCACAGATCGAATCTCTATCAGAAGATTCAAGTTCTGATAAAGAATCTGTTTCTGTATCTACATTTTTCTATTAATAATTCAAAAACTTCAAGGGACAGTTTTCGAATTTTTTCTTGTGGGATTTCGCGAACTATTTATTAGTGGGTCGGAAGTTATTAGAAGCATTGATAACAAGTCAAAGGACCTATCCGATTAAGATGGTAAAAACTGCCGTTAGACCTTTTTCAACGGCTCATGAACCATTCGAAAGCTGACCAAGAAAAACCCCTCTGAGTAAAATTTCAACCGTCTAGCTCGCCCGCGAGGGTAGTTACAGGGTGAAATAGATTTTACGCTATTCAGCGCATTTTCCGGTCTTAAATGCGTTCTAAAATTCCGAAAAAAATGTGACACATTCCGGATCCTAAGGCGGATTTTTAAGATTTTTTGTTGCAAACTGTGGTCGTGAAAAATGAAAAACCTCAAAAAAATCAGAAAAACATTTTTTTCTCAAAAATATGAAAACATGCCATTCCAATTTTTTGTTCCCTGATGAACTACTATAAAAGGCAGTGTCGTCAATTTTTTTAAGATTTTTTGTTCGGCTGCTTTATTGTCAAAAACAATAAAAGCCGAATTTTTTCAGCGTTTTTGCTATGAGGAGAATAGTTACACTTGTGCCTTTACCGTGGGCGTATATTAAGTAATTTTTACCGTTATTACACTGAAAGAGGCAATTATTTTACATAAAAAATGTTATTTGAGAGAAAGAAAAAATTGTATTCTGTGCGATATATACCTGAATGTTCGCAACGTTTACAACATCGCCGGTTGGTAGGGTGGTTAAGGCGTAGTTATGACAACATCCCAAACGTAATACTCAAACACCTCCCTCCAATATACATACGTAACTATTCAGTAATATTTAATAATTGCCTCAACAATTCTTATTTCCCAACCTCATGGAAGACAGCCAAAGTAATAGCACTAAAAAAGAAAGGCAAAACCTGCAACGACCCCGCTAGCCACAGGCCAATTAGCTTACTTCCCAACATCAGCAAAATCTTCGAAACATCAATTAACAACGCCATAGAACATTTCGCAACATGACACAACCTAATACCTGAAAATCAATTCGGATTCAGACGTAAACACTCGACAATTCATGCAATTTCAAAATTCGCGGCGGACATATGCTGGGCACGCAACGCAGGAGACTGCGTAGGCGCCCTATTCATTGATCTAGAAAAAGCTTTTGACACTGTTTGGCTGGACGGACTATTCTTCAAATTCATGAAAAAGGATTTCTCTCCTCACCTCATAAAAATACTATGGAATATGACACATAGTAAATCATTCAGAGTATCAGAAGGAAAAAACTCCTCACCACTAACATTCAAAGTCCAGAACGAACTACAACAGGGTGCCGTAAATTCCCCCATACTGTTTAGCCTATACATAAGCGACCTACTAATAAGGTACGACCTAAATACGGACAACCTCAAAGGAGGTATAGCTTACGCAGACGACCTCCTTATATACATATATCAGCGACAATAGACCATCAATAATTAAAAAGAAATTACAGGACATATTCGACAAATTACAGGACTATTTCCACACTTGGAAACTAAAAATCAACGTTAACAAATGCGAGACAATTTTATGTAGACCCACTCTTTCAGACAACTCAGACGCAAACAGTGACGTACGTACAAACGCAAAACATTTCCACATACAAGACAACAGAGACACAAATGAAAAAAAACGTGTGCGTGGAAACCACGCGCGGCAGAAGTGAAACTTCCAGCAGTCTAGTAATGTTTAGAAGTAAACTATAATTGGAAATTTGAAAAAAACCACGCGCGGTAGAAGTGAATGTTCTTGCAGTCTAGTAATGTTTACAAATAAATTAAGATTGGAAAGGGTATAGCCGGATAAGATAGTCAAAAATGCCCTTGAACCGAATTTTATCGACGATGTGCCATTCGATAGAGCACCAAGAAAAAACATACTGTGCAAAGTTTCAACCCTGTATCTCGATCCGAAGGGTAGTTATGGGGTAAAATCGAAAAATCAGTTTTTGGCCTATTTTCCCCAGTTAATGATGTTTAGAAATTCTGAAAAAAATGTGACACATGTCAAGAACCGAAATACATACTTTGCAATTGGTTTCGGATTTTTAAAGTGAAAATCCTGCTCGTAAAAAATCAAAAACCTGAAAAAAATCGAAAAAATGCAGATTTCACATGGAAGTTCTAGAGTGTCCACATTTATATTTTTACAGTAGCAGTATATTGTTATAGGTATTGTTCATGAATTTTTTCAGATTTTTTGGTTTGGTGCGCCGTTGTTAAAAAAAATAAAAACCGATTTTTTCGACGTTTTCTCCGCGAAGAACTAAGCTAACCTTAAAATTATTACGTTATATTTGTTCTGTAAGTCTATCAGGCACTGATAAACCGTGAACATTTCTTAAAAATATTATACAATGAAATCGGCTTGATTAGTATTTTTATTATGTCAGTCTATTATATCTGAAAGTATTAAACAGATTCACAACAGCTCGGTTGGCTCAACGCGTTAAGCGTTCGTCTGTTGACACGTTTATACTAGGTTCGCGTCCCGCACGCGTATATTTTTTTTTACTGATTAATTCTTTTTTTTATGTCTAACTATATAATAATCAATGGTATTTTTGTAGATTTCCTTTATTAGCAATATTGAAATATTTACAACATATTTTAAGGTAAAATTCGCAAAAAAAAGTTTGGAGCAATTGTAATTATCATCAATTTTTAGTTATGCATCTTCTTAATTATGTTAAGAATTAAATATTGTCTGCAGTAAATCAATACGTGTCCTCGGGTTTTAAATAATAAGTTACAGGAAAAATTCATTGTAATACTATTCATTCGAAACATTAGTTTTTAGTACCTTGTCTTTAGTGCGGAACGGCAATTATCGTGTATGAACCTTAAAACCTTAAAATATGTTGTAAATATTCAAATATTGCTAATAAAATAAATCTACAAAAATACCATTGATTATTATATAGTTAGACATAAAAAAAAGAATTAATCAGTAAAAAAAAATATACGCGTGCGGGACGCGAACCTAGTATAAACGTGTCAACAGACGAACGCTTAACGCGTTGAGCCAACCGAGCTGTTGTGAATCTGTTTAATACTTTCAGATATAATAGACTGACATAATAAAAATACTAATCAAGCCGATTTCATTGTATAATATTTTTAAGAAATGTTCACGGTTTATCAGTGCCTGATAGACTTACAGAACAAATATAACGTAATAATTTTAAGGTTAGCTTAGTTCTTCGCGGAGAAAACGTCGAAAAAATCGGTTTTTATTTTTTTTAACAACGGCGCACCAAACCAAAAAATCTGAAAAAATTCATGAACAATACCTATAACAATATACTGCTACTGTAAAAATATAAATGTGGACACTCTAGAACTTCCATGTGAAATCTGCATTTTTTCGATTTTTTTCAGGTTTTTGATTTTTTACGAGCAGGATTTTCACTTTAAAAATCCGAAACCAATTGCAAAGTATGTATTTCGGTTCTTGACATGTGTCACATTTTTTTCAGAATTTCTAAACATCATTAACTGGGGAAAATAGGCCAAAAACTGATTTTTCGATTTTACCCCATAACTACCCTTCGGATCGAGATACAGGGTTGAAACTTTGCACAGTATGTTTTTTCTTGGTGCTCTATCGAATGGCACATCGTCGATAAAATTCGGTTCAAGGGCATTTTTGACTATCTTATCGGGCTATACCCTTTCCAATCTTAATTTAGTTGTAAACATTACTAGACTGCAAGAACATTCACTTCTACCGCGCGTGGTTTTTTTCAAATTTCCAATTATAGTTTACTTCTAAACATTACTAGACTGCTGGAAGTTTCACTTCTGCCGCGCGTGGTTTCCACGCACACGTTTTTTTTATTTGGCAGAAATGATTACAGAATACCAACATTTGTTAATTGACAAAAGATTATAAAAAAAAGATTACAATTACATGGTTATGTTACGACAGCACATACAACTACGTTTGTATTAATTAAATAAAATAATAATATAATAATATAATTAAATCTATTACAGAGATATATTGGAGACATACGTCTTTCCAAACCTACCGTGTGCGGAAGAGAATAAATAATAAATAAAATATATCAGTATAGAAGAGGTATGTATATAAAATACAAAATTACATTTAAAAATCTAAAATCAATAAAATCAAAAATCTAAAATCAAAATGAACATACATATACAGGGATGTGCAAACATAAGTAATTATAAGTAATGATAATGAAAACTTATTTCTTACTCTACGATACAGAGCTCTGCTCTTTGTGCGAGACTCTTTAGTGTCGCCATAAGTAGAGTGTCTTGGTTCATGTTTACTACCGTCGCTTCCCATATTATGTTTGTATTTATCACGTACACTTCAAAATCATACGTTTAGGAACGCATGGTCCAATTCGTTGTCCACTGTGTTTTCCAGATCTGTCTCCGTTGGATTTTTATCTTTGGAGATCTGTTCAATCCGTTGTACATGACACAACACTCAATAATGTTCGAGAACTTTGGAATCACATAACAAATGCAGGTAATAGCATCAAAGGAGATGCTCTAATTATGGCAACAACGAGAAATATAATACAAAGAGCGGAGCTCTGTATCGTAGTTCAAACATCTGTTGTAACTTTATTTATTTTGTAAGAAATAAGTTTTCATTAGAGTTACGTTTCCACATCCCTGTATATGTATTCATTTTGATCTTTCAATTTTATTTTGAGTTTATATTTTTTTGATTTTAGATTTTTAAATGTAATTTTGTAATTTATATACATACCTCTTCTTTACTGATATAGTTTTTTATTTTTTCTTTATTCTCTTCCGCACACGGTAGGTTTGCCTCTCCAACAATATATCTCTGTAATAGATTTAATTATATTATTATTATTTTATTTTAATTAATACAATTTGGAATCACATAACAAATGCAGGTAATAGCATAAAAGGAGATGCTTTACTTATGGCGACAATGAAGAGTCTCGCACAAAGAGCGGAGCTCTATATCGTAGAACAATGGATCGCAGTTCAAACATCTATTGTAACTTGATTTATTTTGTAAGAAATATCATTAGCTATGTTTGCACATCAAGGCATATATAGATTATATATAGATTAACTATAGATTTTCAAATGTAATTTTGTAATATGTATACATACCTCTTCTTTACTGATATATTTTATTTATTATTTAATATCTTCCGCAAACGGTAGGTTTTGAAATGTGTATATCTCCAATATATGTCTGTAATAGATTTAATTATATTATTATTTTAATTAATGCAAACGTAGTTGCACGTGCTGTGGTAACATAACCATGTAATTCAACTGTAATTTTGTAATTTATATACATACCTCTTCTTTTTATTTCTCTTCCGCACAGTTTTCGAAAGACGAATATCTCCAAAAAACAAATCAATTTATCAAAAAGTAATATAATAATAATTACATCTATTGAATAGTCTTTGAATTATTCGAAACGTATACACTTGCACGTGCTGTCGAACTGTGACGCACTACAATAATTTCCCTCCCAAACCGCACGAGAGTCTGCGCACTAGCCACTTCGAACTCACATTTTCGTTTTATCGTCGATCGTATTTATTTTACGTTCTGCATTTTTTTAAAATCATTTGATCATTGTTTATTATTATTATTTATTTATGTAAATAAAAAAGAAACTGTGACGCACTTTAAAAATTATATAAGGCTTCTGCTTTCATGCTCTCTCTCTCACTCTCTTGTAAACCGTACGAGAGTCTGCGCACTAGCCACTTCCGTGCCTCATTTCCGTTACATCAATCGGATTTACCCCCAACGCGCCATAAGAAGTGTCACTTCAAAAACAAACTGTGACGCACTTTAAAAATGATATAAGGCTTCTGCTTTCATGCTTTCTCTCTCACTCTCTCGTAAACCGTACGAGAGTCTGCGCACTAGCCACTTCCGGGCCTCATTTCCGTTACATCAATCGGATTTACCCCCAACGCGCCATAAGAAGTTTCACTTCAAAAAATCCCTCACAAAAAGGTATCCGTTATTTAGGTGTACACTTAGATTTTAAGTTACACTATGACGAACACGTACAAATCCAATTGGAGAAAGCACAAAAGGCAGTCGCAGCGAACAAGCGTTTATTCTATTCAAAACATCTAAACTCAGACGTGAAATTAATGTGTTACAGTAATTTCTCAATCGTAGTCCTAGGTGGCCTCTGCAATCGTAGTCCAGTGCCTACCCATTCCACCGCCTGTCAACGCTGCGCCGGGCAGCAGGACGGCGATGTTTGATGTCGGCTCGGGTTTATCGATGTGAACACCACTACATTGACTCGAGTGAATCGAATTTTCAAACTACTTAATTTTCATTATTTTTTTATAGGACTTTCACTATCTTATTCCTGGCATTTTTCTGATTACAACAATACCAAACACGATATAATTCCAACTTTATTTAGTGGTTTAATCGACGATGAAAGTTTTACTTACAAGGAAGGACAGCGTGTTTGATCTATGCTGGCGACGGTGACTGTTCGCGTCTCTTTCTTTCCAATACGCTCTTCTTCGTTGCGTTCGAAACTTTCATCGTCGATTAAACCACTAAATATTGGCCAAATTATATCGTGTTTGGTATGATTTTAATCAGAGAAATGCCACGAATATGTTGGTGAAAGTTCCATAATGATATCATCGAAAATAAAGAAGCTAAGGTCTTGGTGTTTTATTGTGATGACGCACGGGCCTTTAAACTGTGCCGGCGACGGGGACACGCTTCGGCCACGCGATCCTATTTCATTCTGTCCTTCTCTACGTTCGGCTTGTCGTTTGAAGTCTCGGCGCGGTAGGGTAGACGCAGTCATAAATCAAAAAATAGCCACCCTACTTGATCGTAGTCCGTTCATAACACGGGTGTTGGGACTACGATTGAGAAATTACTGTATAAATTATTAATTAGACCAATAATAACATACAGAGTACCAATATGGTTGAATATAAGCGCCAGCACGATGGAAAAAATCCGCCTCTTCGAAAGAAGATGCCTGAGAGCATGTCTGAATGCATACAAAACGCCGGAATCAAACTACACTAAATATTACAGAAACGACAAACTACTTAATAAAGCAAAATTAATGCGAATAGACCTTTTTATGTTAAAAATAACACGAAACCACTGGGCAAACACCAGAAACGTAACGAACAACAGCCTAATACATAGTTCCACATACCCAAACCCACAATATTTTGAAAATACAAGACGCACAGGATTCACACCACCGGAATCATTTATACACTTCGACGCCGAAGGCCTAATTCAAAACACACACGGTTACCCAATCATATACCATTAAAATCGCAAAAACTTGAACAAAACAATAACATATAATAACAATCAAAGCATCCACGACACAGAAATGAGATTCCAATACAGACTAACAGAACACGACAGCGAAAAAGTGCACAGGACAAACAATGAAAAATACTGGTGGCTTGAACCAATTCGTATATAACTAAAAACACAACGAAAAGAATATCCAACGAACAGATGTACAGTTTTTGTTCCCCCGTGCCTTTCTGTACTCAATAAAAATAAAATTTAGCATAAGCAACCCTTAGTAATAAACCGTCATACCTGCATTAAGTGCAATAAAAGATAGGGTAACTGCACCAGTGAATGAACATTTAAGAAATTGTTCAGGAAAATATTTTATTTAAAAAAAAACTATGTGAATTAAAGGAATCTCATATACATATACCAAATAGCTCCCTATACTTCATTTGTCAAAAATAAATGAACACAAATACAATGAAATTATTATTATTCTTCTTTGTTAAACGTTAAATCAAAAATATGAAAAATACCAGTGAATGAACACTACATTCTAGTAATTGAATAATGCTAGTCCAATCAATGAACAAAATTACTAAACAATATTCTCCTATTTATTTAACTCTTTAATCACAATTTTATCGCTAGTATGCCGTCCGGGTTAAAATTTGTTGAAATATACAAAAGCGTTCATTTACTGGTGCCCGTTCATTCACTGGTGCAGTTACCCTACATTGTAAAACTGCGCGAGCCCGTCCGTACGGGCCTTTAGTTTTATACTACCTAGATTAGACATCCCGACTAACTTATGTGCGTAAAAGTTTTAAGACATAAAATGTACTCAACTTTTATTTTTTGGCACAATAAACGCGCTTTTTAAAAAAAAAGGTGGTTAAGGCGTCGGACTACCGTGCGGATAGTCTGGGGTTCGAATCCTGTCAATAGTAGTTTTTTTTCCATACGTCGAACTTCATTTTTTCAATTTCTTTTTGTGTATATGTTTTACTTATATGAGTTTAACAATATTTTTTTAATGTTTTAAAAATATTTAAGTATGTATATCCACACGGTAGTCCGACGCCTTAACCACCGTACCAACCGGCGATGTTGTAAACGTTGCGAACATTCAGGTATATATCGCACAGAATACAGTAATCTCTTGATCTATGTCCGGGGATGTCTTTACGATCTATGACAAGAGCTTACCCATTCCAGTGCCACCCAACGCCGTGCCGCGTCGCAGAGCGGCGATGATTGATCTCGGCTTGGGTATATCGGTGTGAGCACCACACATTGTCTCGAATGAATCGAATTTTTAATGCCCTTAATTTTCATTATTTTGTTATAGGACTTTCACTATCTTATTTCTGGTGTTTTTCTGATTACGACAATACCAAACACGATATAATTCCAACTGTATTTAGTGGTTTAATCGACGATGAAAGTTTTACTTACAAGGAAGGACAGCGTGTTTGATCTATGCCGGCGTCGGCGACTCTTCGCGTCTCTTTCTTTCCAACACGCTGTCCTTCCTTGTAAGTGAAACATTAATCGTCGATTAAACCACTAAATAAAGTTGGAATTATATCGTGTTTGGTATTGTTGTAATCAGAAAAATGCCAGGAATAAGGTAGTAAAACTCCCATAGAAAAATATGTAATTAAACATGTAATGAATCAAGCATTTTGAAATGCCGTTACATTGTGAGCACACGCGGGCATTTAAACTGCGTCGACGACGGCGGCACGCTCGGTCATCCGATCCGTGTATCATTCTGTCCTTTTCTATGTTCGGCACTCTTTTGAAGTCACGGCGCGATCGATTCCGAGAAAGAAAATAGCATACCCTTTACGAACTATGTCATTTAAAACCCCCGTTTTCTGGTCATAGATCGAGAAATTACTGTACAATGTTTTCTTTCTCTCAAATAACATTTTTTATGTAAAATAATTGCCTCTTTCAGTGGAATAACGGTAAAAATTACTTAATATACGCCCATGGTAAAGGCACAAGTGTAACTATTCTCCTCATAGCAAAAACGCTGAAAAAATTCGGTTTTATTGTTTTTGACAATGAAGCAGCCGAACAAAAAATCTTAAAAAAATTGACGACACTGCCTTTTATAGTAGTTCATCAGGGAACAAAAAATTGGAATGGCATGTTTCCATATTTTTGAGAAAAAAATGTTTTTCTGATTTTTTTGAGGTTTTTCATTTTTCACGACCACAGTTTGCAACAAAAAAATCTTAAAAATCCGTCTTAGGATCCGGAAGTGTCACATTTTTTTCAGAATTTTGGAACGCATTTAAGACCGGAAAATGCGCTGAAAAGCATAAAATCTATTTTACCCTGTAACTACCCTCGCGAGCAAGCTAGAGGGTTGAAATTTTACTCAGAGGGGGCTTTTCTTTGTCAGCTTTCGAATGGTTCATGAGCCGTTGAAAAAGGTCTAAGGGCAGTTTTTACCATCTTAATCGGCTAGGCCCTTTAAATACTCCTTAGTACATTTTAACATATTTCTAGCGCGTGCGGAAATGTGCCCATTGATTTATAGGTTAGGCGTCCGCCTTTTAGGTGAACTTTACACGCTCTGTAAACATATAACGAAACAATTTTAAGTTTTAATATTCAAGGGTTTTAATACATGGTTACTTTAGATAATAATGGCGCAGTTAGTTTTTGTTGATTTGAAAATTCGATTTATCCAGCTAAAACGGCCGTTTTGCACATTGTGAGGCGCGCGACAGTCATGTATCAAGTGACAGATGCATGCATACCTTGGTTCTCACTTGGGGCCCCAGCGAGGTGAAAATGTTTAACAAATCGTTGGACCACATTGAACCTACCTACTCGTTAAAATCCACAAGGGCATTTCTAATAAACTCATTTATATCGATCGCATTATTGTTAACAAAACAACTGTATTAAATAAAGATGCGTGGTGAAAAGATTTTACATATCCACAAACAGGTTTATTATATTTTAACAGGTTTACTCTTACACTTGTGTTCTCGCACGAGACTCAGAGACTCATATCATATCCCAGATAGCACAGACACATCTCAAAGATGTTCGAAAGATGCCTGCCGCAAGACATTCAAATATCTGAGAGATGTCGCCAATGTCGGTTTGATGTCAGTTTTACGTTGGTTTTACGTTAGTTTTATGTCGTTTGTGACTCAACGTACCATCTTAAAGATATCTTCTGAATGTCGGTTTGATATCTTTCAGATGTTCTAGTCGTACATATTAAAAACATCTTCCAGATGTCTGAAAAAAGACATCTTACAGATGTTATTCGCGCGACTATTTAGAAACTTTCGTGTAAGGCTTATATAATAGGTTAGGTTAGTAAAAAAGCGTACAATAAAGCAGATATTTATAAAATTTACGAATAAATATATTTTTAAATATATACATATATACAAATTAATTAAAATTACAATATTAGAGGTTAAAAATGAGAATTAGAATATATATCTGTCCGGTTCGCCTTCTTCAAACGGTGGACCTGCTGGAGAGTTTCGGTCAGCAGGATCCGCAAAAGCTGCTGGTGGTCCATAAGCGCCTTTAGCGTAGCATCCTGTCTTGAGCGGCAATTGCAACAGCTCCTCAACTCCGCTTCCTGCTGCCTTCTTTCATACTCTTTGCGGCAGTGACTGAAAAAGATGTACAGCTATGAATGTAACATTTAATGTTGCATATGTAGGGCGTATCTTTTTGAATTTACATACCAATGTTGGTTTTCTTTTCCAAACTTGGAGTAGTGGGTAAAATTGTCTCGTCCGATAGATGACTTGTTGTTGCTTGTCGTTGCTGTGGCAGCATCAGTGACAACTGGCGACAACTGCCAGACCGGGCGCTTTTTTCGCGCATGCGCGAATTTTTATTTTCATAAATACATCTTTCATACACCTGAAGATGTCTTTTTTGGAGACATAGTTTTCATGTCTGAAATGAGATGTTTGAAAGATATCTTTCCTCGTACATAAGAACGATGTCTTCAAAAACACATCTTTCAGATGTGCGAATTACGTCTGTTTGGCGACGTAGACGTTCAGACATAAAAACGACATGAAACCGACATCTTTAAGATGTTGTGTGCTATCTGGGTACTCTCATCTGCACACAGCACACATACACCAGATGGCGCTGTCTCACTCAGGGTATTGTTCCCATGAATCATGTTGAATGTGAATGTACCTTAATACTCAACAAACTGTTAAATGATTTCGGCGCTACGGTTCGATCGTTAAAGACAACAAAAATATTAACTAAGCAATTTTGCTAATTTTCAAAGTAATCGACGTTTCGGTCATTGATTTTGACCATTTTCAAGATTGAAATTGAATTGCGTCTGTAAGAAAAACGAAAAAATTTTTAACATAATGACATACAATATTCAAAAAAAGTAACTATTAAATGTTTAAATGTAAGGGAAAAGAAACCAGTTTTTCACAATTTCTTACTCACTTGCTTAGGTGTGATTAAAGGGCACTTTACGCTAAGATTTTATACCATTTTTCGACTTTCCAGACATCCGCCAACGATAACATCGCATATCCGAGTTCTGCTAGTCTAGCTGCTCCCACCCTATGCAGATTAAGCTTAGAACAATGGATTGATCGGTCTATAAAAGGGATGGCTCCTCATCAGGACCAGACAGTTGCCTTCCGAAATCTTCTCAATATTCTGTATAGTCAGTCAATTAGTCAGTAGTAGTAGTCAATCAGGGTCCCATGGAAATCACCGACACGAATTTCCCCGTCACGGTTTTTACCGACAATATTTCACCGACTCCAGATTTGGCCGACAACGATTTTCATCGACAACGAATCTAAAATCGTTATTATTGTGACGGCTAGCAAACAGATTCCGTTGACTTTCCCACAGGAATCTCTTCAAAAGTCATCTCTGGCAGGAAACGTCCTAGATAACCTTTTCATATCTTAGTTGATCCCTTTTAACGAAGACCGACTTCTGGCTCAACTTAATGGAAATCGACAAAAAACTAGAGTCTGGTCCTAAGCGGCGATTAGGTTATAACAGACCACCCCCTTCAATTTTGGGGTATATAAACCCGTACATTTTTACTCTCAGGGGGTAGTACTTCTGTAGTCACGAATCGTGTCGCGTCGTGCTATATTCTCGTAAGTCGATTTCCAGTAAGATCGGGCTAAAGTTCCCCTTCGGACCAACCTTTGAACCGTATAGATTCCGTAGTCCGGTAACAAATCTATTAAGGCATTTCGTAAAATCACTTCGAGACCCCCGCATTTTGCCAGTGCGTTAACATCGAGCATCATAGGTAATATTCTATTATTCTTGCACACTCTATCTCGCGACACATACACATATATATATATATATATATATATATATATATATATTTCAATGTAAACTATTACAAGTTGAATATATCTGAGTTTTACCTAATCACTTGTAAATTCTTTAAACCCATAATTATTGTTATACCAATCCTAATTTAGTAATTGAACGTTCCCACATGATACAATCTTACCGCTCGGATTGTATCGATTTAAATTATACTTGTTACGAGGCTTACTAACAACCCTATCACCTATCAAACTCATAGACGACATTCCAATCGCCTAATCGGGATATTTTCCAACCTAGTACCTACCCGATTTCATATTGGGATCATCCACGTTACCTATACGTCCACACACAAATTAAACGGCAACCTGACAATCGTATCAAGGATCGTCCGTTTTTCCCTTGAATCCAACATACTAGCGGCTCCCTGACAATCGCATCAAGGTGCGTCCGCTAAACTCTATAACCTCCTTAATAATCTTTCAAGTCAGAGTTTCCCTTTCATCACACGTAGGTTCATCCCTGAAACTTCACTCATACTAGCGGCTCCCTGACAATCGTATCAAGGTGCGTCCGCTCTAACTAACAGTTTTGAACCATACTCCCAGGGTAATAACCCTTCGCCGGCCACTCGTGCTGCTCGCGGCCCTGGCTCGTAACATTATAAAAATTTATTTAAGTTATACATTATTTATTCATTCATACAAATACTTTGGCTGTTCTTCCGTTTATGATACAACTCAGAATTCGATGAAATTTTGAAAATAGGTTCTTTTTTTACTAAAATGACGATTGCCAGAAGGATTTTTGGCGCGTCGAAAAAAATTTTTTTATCATTTCAATGTTGCGCTCTACCTTAGCGACTACTGACTTACCGACTTTGTACTTTATGTTCATGCTGATCGCATGCGTCATATATATATATATACAGGGTGTTCGAAAAGTATGGAAACGGTCGAATATCTCAAAAATAAAGCATTTTAGAGAAAAATGGTTCAGACATATATTTTATGGTTTCGCAAGGGCTATAAGATGGCGCCATTGGTTTGACCTTGAAGAATCATTTGAAGGTCACGTGAAGGTTACTTCAATTTTTTTAAACGGCACCCCCTATTTTTTATTACATATTTTTGTAGCTAATCTCGAGAGCTTTCCAAAACACTCGAATCAAATGTTTTTTCATGAATTACTTTTCGAGTTATAAGGCTTCAAAGGTACAATAACGCCGGCATTAGCGTTAACCGAGATGTACCACGTGGAGGTTGCACGGTCGAATTTACATCTCTTGTGTGTGTGTGTGTGTATATATGTACATATATATATATATATATATATATATATATATATATATATATATATATATATATATATATATATATATATATTCTGAAAATTAATGTAAAATGTATAGAAAATATCAATTGTATGAATTGTGTTTATTATAATTATGTATGAACTTTTATGGCGCTGCGCTGTGAGGTGAACTAGGCTGGTGATGAATCTTTTTATAACTAATTGAAGATCTCGTAGAGCGCGACATTGAAATGATAAAGAAATGTTTTTCGATGCGCCACAAATACTTCTGGCAATCGTCATTTTAGTAAAAAAAGAACCTATTTTCAAAATTTCATCAAATTCTGAGGTGGACCATAAACGGAAGTATCGCCAATACTTTTACTACTTTGATACTTTTCATACAAATACATTATTTTATATTCAGTCAACTCATTTTGACGATGTTGATAGTATTAATATATTGAATTTAGTAAAATTTAACATGTTACATTAAAATGTTTTACTTTTTTTTGGGGAGGCGCAAATTAAACACATGCCACAGGCGATTCATACCCTCGTTACGGCACTGCTCTATAACTCAAATATTTTAGTTCTTCGCTGGAGATTCGAGGTGTAGTGTATTGTTCTTAATTAATAATAATTATTCTGTCCTTCTCTACGTTCGGCTTGTCGTTTGAAGTCTCGGCGCGGTAGGGTAGACGCAGTCATAAATCAAAAAATAGCCACCCTACTTGATCGTAGTCCGTTCATAACACGGGTGTTGGGACTACGATTGAGAAATTACTGTATAAATTATTAATTAGACCAATAATAACATACAGAGTACCAATATGGTTGAATATAAGCGCCAGCACGATGGAAAAAATCCGCCTCTTCGAAAGAAGATGCCTGAGAGCATGTCTATGTTGATAGTATTAATATATTGAATTTAGTAAAATTTAACATGTTACATTAAAATGTTTTACTTTTTTTTGGGGAGGCGCAAATTAAACACATGCCACAGGCGATTCATACCCTCGTTACGGCACTGCTCTATAACTCAAATATTTTAGTTCTTCGCTGGAGATTCGAGGTGTAGTGTATTGTTCTTAATTAATAATAATTATTAATAACAAATAAACTATAAAATAATGAGTTCGACTGTAAAAGAAACGTTTCTGTCATATAGTTGGAATTCCACCAATTGCCGACAGCGTTAAACGGTGAACTCGTGATTTCTCCGAAGCAAAACAAATAACATCGAAGTTATACGTGATTGGACAGGTGTACTGCGAATAATAAATCGATCGCGTTGCTTTCCAGTTATGGATTTCAGATATCTCTGTTAAAATTACGTGTACTTGTGACACGTTGCAACGTCGAACGACCATCTGGAAAGGATCTGTGTAAATCGATACGCAGGTTTACAAATGGCGAGTATTTTGCCATCGTATGACACACGATCACGTATTGTTACTCGGATTGCAACTATGTCAATCGTCGTGTCGATTAGCTTTTTGTAAAACCACGGTGACAATAGTAGGAAAGATGTTTACAAGTGACACATATGTAATTAGTTGCCTCAGCAATGCAAATCAATTAGTTTCTAACAAAATCTCCTTAAGTAATTGGAGGATGTCAGCAAGTACAATTTATGGGAGATGAATATATTAAGTTGCTGCAATTGAAATGACCGTTTTTCACATTTGAAACTTCTCGCCTTTCTAGTTTAATTTTACCAGAACAAATGGCGTTGAAGTTGTACAATTTGAAAAGTACATATCTCCTACATGAATTTGCGAGTATAAGATTATTGATGTTGTACAGTGTACATGATTCATAATCGATTTTCGTTCAACATGGGGAAAAGGAAATTCGTATAATTTACTTGTACGAGTTCCAACTTCGACATCATTCGTCTGAAGTGATCGGACCATAAGGCGTTGGTTTGGAAAATTTCGTTCCGGACATACAACTCTGGAAAATGAGCCTAGTGGTTACCCAGGTAGCACAAACACATCCTAAAGATATCTGCAAGATGTTTGCCGCAAGACGTAAGTGCGTCTGGCAGACGTCTTTCAGGTCTTCAACAGGTCTTTGTCACGTCGTTATCACATCTTTCTAGGTCTTTAACACATCTTTGTCATAAAACTGGGTGACTTAAAGATGTCTCTCACAGGTCCTTCTGGCATCTTAAAGATGCCTTGTAAAGAAGTCTTAAAAATCACCTGAAAGACGTATCTTCGAGACATCTTTTTGACATCTTTTTGGTGTCTTTCAGACAGCTTTAAAGCGTCTTTTTCAGACGCATGAAATCTTAAAATTTAAGAAAAAGTTGTAAAGAAAATTAGAAAATCTATATGCTTATATATATTACTACTTTCATGCACTGCTTAAGTATCTTTAAGACGTCTTTTTGACATCTTTTTGGTGTCTTTCAGACAGCTTTTACGCGTCTTTTTCAAATGCATAAAATCTTAAAAGTTAAGAAAAAGTTGTAAACAAAATTAGAAAATCTATATGCTTATATATATTACTACTTTCATGCACTGCTTAAGTATCTTTAAGACGTCTTTTTGACATCTTTTTGGTGTCTTTCAGACAGCTTTTAAGCGTCTTTTTCAAATGCATGAAATCTTAAAATTTAAGAAAAAGTTGTAAAGAAAATTATAAAATCTATATGCTTATATATATTACTACTTTCATGCACTGCTTAAGTATCTTTAAGACGTCTTTTTGACATCTTTTTGGTGTCTTTCAGACAGCTTTTACGCGTCTTTTTCAAATGCATGAAATCTTAAAATTTAAGAAAAAGTTGTAAAGAAAATTATAAAATCTATATGCTTATATATATTACTACTTTCATGCACTGCTTAAGTATCTTTAAGATGTCTTTTCGACATCTTTTTGATGTCTTTCAGACAGCTTTTAAGCGTCTTCTTTAGACGCATAGAATCTTAAAATTTAAGAAAAAGTTGTAAAGAAAATTAGAGAATCTATATTGTATACTACTTTCATGCACTGTTTGAGGGAATATTCCACTTTGTCTTCGAAAAGACCTTATTACTGTTAATACAATTGATTAAAATAAAATAGTAAATACAATGCAATATTTTCAGAGGCGGCGCAAAATTGAAAATTTTCCAAATCACAGCCCAGATAGCACACTACGTCTTACAGATGTCGTTTTCTCGTCATATTTACGTCTTTTACACGTCCAAAAAGGCGAACTTATTCAGACATCATTTTGGCGGTTGAAGGAAGGTGCCTTTTATGCGTTTAATTTCTGACGTAAAAACGACATATCCAAAAAGACGTCTTTTTGGACGTGTAAAAGGCACCTCTTTGGAGCCGTCGTTTTTACGTCAAAAATGAGATGTATAAAAGGCACCTTCCTCCAATCTGAACGAAATGCGGTGGTATCGTGTCTTCGTGTTGTAATTAGTCTATACCAATATAGCACAGTACGTCTTTAAGTCGTCGTTCGCTCGTCTTTTTTACCCCTTTAGAACTTACGTCCCATAAAGACGTATTTTATACGTCTAAAAAGATGTCTTTTTGCACCCTGGCTGTTGATGACATTGCATTTATTGAAGCTAATTTTAAAGCTTAATTTTTATTGAGGCAATAATTAATAAATGTATACAAGGTGTTCGACTACAGGTGGGAGAAATTTTAGGGGGTGGTTCTTGACGATGTTACGAGCCGAGGTTTGGCAGCGTGCGGAAACCGAGGATTGTTTGGGATTTTAAGAGTTTTTGGTATAGGTAGGAGTACATATATCGTGTTTGGTCTTGTTTTAATCAGAAAAATGCCAGAAATACGTTTTTAAAAGTCCCATAAAAAAATAATGATTATTAAGAAGTTTGAACATTCGATTCATTGAGTCAATGTAGTGGTGGTCACACCGATATACCCGAGCCGACGGCAATAGTCGCCGTCCTGCGGCGCAGGACTGCGTTGACAGGCAGTGGAGTGAGTAGGCCTGAACAAGAATCGGGACCTCCCAAACTGAACAGGAATCGGAACTTTGCTGTAGTGCACTCCGAACTCACCGATGCATCTTTCACCACCGGGTCGTCCGTATAAAGGTCGATTTATACATGACCGATCCGGAGTTCCGGCAAAATATAAATACATAGGTTTAGATGGGACCGTTCACAACCGGTAACCGGACCGGCATTTCTCACAATATTTTTCCGTCTAGCCGGTTGGGCCATATCTCACTGGTGGGTTGACGGCTCCCTGCGGTGCGTGGCAGAAAAAAAGGTGTCTATGGGTACTCCCACGACTCCTCAGCTAAACTATCGGTAGCTCTCTTTACAAGATCATGTAAATGAGAAACGTTTCTGCCACTTGGTGAATACTTCTTATAAATAATGATTTGAAATAATTATTAGAAAAATATTAGACATGTCTTTGTTCCACAAATTTTTTCATCCTTTCAAGTGTAAAAAAATTTTTTTAAAATATGGTCGTATTCTACGATTCTTCCTTTTGGAAATTCTGTTTTTTTTTCACAATTTGTAACAACTTGTTGCCATCTTTCTGATGACCTGTCAATTTTCGTATCCCACTGGCTAATTAGCATCATGTGTCTTCGATGTACAAACAAAATATTCTATATAAACTATAAAGGTTAGGTTTGAATTGTTTCTTATTTCAGGTCCATGAAATTGCTGAATATTCTTTAAATATTCTCAAATAAGAGTCGACGGCGTTTATCCTAAAATTACACCTTCCACAAAGTGAAAAACATTTTCAATTTGTTTATGTCCAATACACTGCCCCATACAAGCGATAGGGAACAGCAGTGGATTAACCCTTTTTGCACTCGGAGCTACTTTAACTCGAAAATCAAACATTTCTTCTGACCTAGAATATTTCCCCTAGTAGCACAAAATATTGCATGTTGTTTGACAAATTGTTTTTTACGGTACACTTTGTCAGATGATATTCTTTTTTTCGTTATCATGATACAATAAATTGTTATTGTTTTTCGTTATAACGTTTAAAAATTCCTTAATATCGTATTTTCCACCAATTAGCACGACGAACTCTGATAATTTCTAGTTAATAGCTTTTTAAATAAATGTTATATTCTGCCTTCGTGTCGTCCGGTTTCCGGACAGATATCCTCTAGGTGAATCCTACCGGATTGTCGGAGACTCGGACCATAGGCTGCTCCTGAGGTGTAGAGGGTAGTAAACGGTTCATGGAACCCCTGGGGTTAGGGTTGTAAATTACACAATCTTCGGCTCTGAGCCTTTGTCGAGCGTCTCGAAACCTTCTCAAGTTGCCTGAGAAACCTGACGGAAATGTATAAATGCCCAAAAACGCCGTCCGCTGCCGGACGGTCATGTATAAATCGACCTTAAGGTGTACACTCCGGACTAGCTAGTGTATCTTTCAACACCGGGATATCCGTTTGTGTGGAAATAGGGTTCAGTGGAATTACCTTTTTAGGGATACACTCCGGACTAGCCAGTGTATCTTTCAACACCAGGATATCCGTTTGTGCCACTGTCGGAAAGGATAAGGTCGTGGTTCCGCCGACTCGTAACTTATTTGAAATTGTCAGATACACCTTGAGCGGCAAAGGTGTATCGTCGTAGGATGCTAACGACTGAGAATCGAATAGGATAGGTTATGATTAAACTGAACTCTAGGCTTAAGTTTAACACACGATAATATAATCTTGAATCGAAAGGAATACAAATGTTTAGAGTGTAAATTGTCGCGGTGTCGCGGACTAACCTCTCTGTTTACGCACCGAGGGATGCGGGGGCTATCTACTACAGAATCCCGTTGATGGGATTCGTACCGGAAGAGATGTAACGGTTTTGCTCGAAAGAGAACTAATACCCGATCTTGCTCGACAGTAATCACGACGTGAATCGACGCGTACAGTGTAAAACTCTTGAGATGAAAGCCCGAATATGAAGGGATTCAGTGCCCTTATATAGTCCTCAATATCGGCCTAGACAAGAGTGAGGACTATTGATAAAACAGGGTTCCCAGAAACGATGCAGATTGATGTATCGTCTCTAAGTGTCCCAAAATCTTAATGAGTACCCTAATCTGAATAATTGCCCTGTTCTGAATAGACTCTTTATTTCGATGTGCAGCTCCAGAAGGGCCAAAGGTTACCAACGGTCGCTGCCGCATACGTAACAACGATAATATAAGACGAAAATGAAGAATAAAAAAATTGCAATTCCGGCTTCGTTAATTAGCTATTAACAATTAAAAGTCCGCCTTAAATGCGGCTATGCGACCAACAGAGGTGTACGTTGCGTACGTCATAGAAGCGCGCGACAGTCACGTATCAAGTGACAAATGCATGCATACCTTGGTTCTCATTTAGGGCCCCAGCGAGTTGAAAAGTCGAAAACGTTACCGCATTTTAGGAGTTTTAATTGTTGATAGCTAATTAACGAAGCCGGAATCGCAATTTTTTTATTCTTCATTTTCGTCTTATATTATGGTCAAGAACCACCCCCCAAAATTTCTCCCACTTGTAGTCGAACAACCTGTATATGCTTCAATAGATGAAAGTAGTTTGATTTTTATCTAAAAAATTGTTACGAGCCAGGGCCGCGAGTAGCACGAGTGGTTGGCGAAGGGTTATTACCCCAGGAATATGGTCTCAAATTGTTAGTTAAGAGCGAACGCACCTGATACGATTGTCAGGGAACCGCTAAGAATGAGTGAGATTTCGTGGATGGACTCAATATGTAATTGGGGAATTCTGCTGGGAAGTTATAGAGTGAGCGAATGCACTTGATACGATTGTCAAGGAACCGCTAAGGATGGTTTGGTTATATAGGTTTCGTGTATGGTGCCCATAAGAAATTGGGTACCCACTAGGTTGGAAATCCCTATGTCGACGATTGGAATGTCGTCTATGAGTTTGATAGGTGATAGGGTTGTTAGTAAGCCTCGTAACAAGTATAATTTAAATCGATACAATCCGAGCGGTAAGATTGTATCGTGTGGGAACGTTCAATTACTAAATTAGGATTGGTATAACAATAATTATGGGTTTAAAGAATTTTACAAGTAATTAGGAAAACACAAATATATTTAACTCGTAATGGCTTACATTGGTATATATGTCGCGAGTTTGTGTGTTTGAATTAAGAATTGAATGTAAGAATTAAGAATATTACCTATGAGCTCGATGTTGATGCACTGGCAAAATGCGGGGGTCTCGAAGTGACTTTATGAAATGCCTTAATAGATTGAATACCGAACTAGCGGAATCTATACGGTTAGTGATTGATCCGAAGGGGAACTTTAACCCGATCTTACTAGAAATCGACTTGCGAGAATACAGCACGACGCGACACGATTCGTGACTACAGAAGTACTACCCCCTGAGAGTAAAAATGTACGGGTTTATATACCCCAAAATTGAAGGGGGTGGTCTGTTCATAACCTAATCGCCGCTTAGGACCAAACTCTAGTTTTTTGTCGATTTCCATTAAGTCGAGCCAGAGCTCGGTCTTCGTTAAAAGGGATTGTAGGAAGTGTCTATGTTCAATGAGTGACTCAGGAGACTTGACTTTATAATCTTTATTTTGGAGAAGTAACTCGGACACCGGCTAGGTCTCGACTAACTTGTCTCCCTAGCGTTACAAAAAACGAAATCTTTGTCTTATCCCCACTCTCGTGAATGTTTCCAAGGGAGGGAAAATTCACGAGAGTGACGAGTCACGAGTTTAACCTTGTAGCGGAATTTCCACGAGACCCGACGCCCACCATGTGCGTCCTCAGGTAGCGGGTCCTTGCACGCTCGCGGACTCTCCGTACCGACGATTTGGGTCTTTTAGAAATTCGGGGTTTTACGACTCTTCGCAAGGCTATTGAGACTGTCGCTAATAAAAAGTACGCCAACCCTAACAGATGTCTTAATGACCCTGCCTGACAGTTTCCTCAAAAATAGCTTTTATTGTTGCCAGAGTCCCAAAACCTCTCCAGCATCTGCACAGCAAATGTTATTTTATTTTATGAAGCTGGCCGCTACAGGATCAACTAAGATAAGAAAAGGTTATCTAGGACGTTTCCTGCCAGAGACGATTTTGAAGAGATTCCTGTGGGAAAGTCAACGGAATCTGTTCGCTAACCGTCACAAAATATTTTAACAGATGTTTATAATTATTAGAAGAGATCTCTTCTAATAATAGAAAATTGCCAAAAAGAGTTCTCAAAGATACGTCTTTCAGGCGATTTTTAAGACCTCTTACAAGACATCTTTAAGATGCCACAAAGACATGTGAGAGACATCTTTAAGTCACCCAGTTATGTATCAAAAATGTGTTAAGGACCTACAAAGATGTGATAACGACGTGATAACGACCTATTAAAGACGTAAAAGACGTTTGCCAGACGCACTTACGTCTTGCGATAGACATCTTGCAGATATCTTTAAGATGTGTTTGTGCTATCTGGGTATTGTCCTTTTAAGAGTGTCCTCACCGTGTACACTCACCGGTGGATTCCTGACAATTTCTTAGGTTCGTTGGTACCATTGCGGCCTTTAATTCTTAGATTTTTCTGACAGCTCTTCTTTTCTGCTGTACTACACTCACCGGTGTATTCCTGACAATTTCTAAGGATCGTTAGTACCATTGCTGCCTTCCATTCTTAGATTTTTGTGACATCTCTTCATTTTGCTGTACTACACTCACCGATGTATTCCTGACAATTTCTAAGGATAGTTAGTACCATTGCGGCCTATAATTCTTAGGTTTTTACTGACAGCTCTTCTTTTTGCTGCACTATACAGACCGGTGTATTACTATCCAAATATTACTGCGGTTCTTGTATGTATAGTACAGATGAAAATGTGTAGTATGTATTAGAATGGCTCTTATTTACTCTTGTCCAACATTTTTGTCAAAATTTCAGATTTGAACGAGGAAAGCTGAAGAAGAAGGAAGGAGTCCTACGGATATCTTTGCCGGTATGTATTGAATCTCCTACTTGATACTACGCGCAAACCCTAAACAAGAAACAAAGTTAAATTATCCGTTAACAGCTAATAAAGGTCAATACGTTTTTACTTCTCGATGATTCGGCATAAAAAATACAGCATTCTATTTAAAAAAAAGAAGTTGACCTTCTAATCTCCGAAACGCCTCCACTTATCAAAAAAGTATACGAATTAAAAAGTGTAAAAGTAAGTATCTCTCAAAACCATACAATTTTTTTAGAAAAAGTTTTTTCATTCAGCGCATACTTTGGAAGTTATTGAGGGTGAACAAGTTGCGTGGACCACCCTATATATTGCTCCGTTCTACAAATTTCTTAAGTTCCGATATGTTTGAAGTGATACTGTTATAATATTAGGAGTTTATTACTAAATATTTACAAAGATCTCTAAGATCGGAAACGATTAGTTTTTACATGACCAAAAAAAAGGTTGAAGCACGTGGTTGAACGTACACATGAGTCAGAGAACGAGACGCGGGCGCTCTTAGAGAGAGCTTCTCTTTAGAAGAAAAACACAACGCAGAAATAAAGGCGCTGTTGTAACAACGCCACGCACGCATTACAGACGAAACGCGGATTGGCGCGAAAATTCAAAATAGACAGAAAGAGTTATATGAAACTAATTAACATATTTAAGGGCGTAGGGTGCCCACGTGACTCGTATTTTTCATTGTGACCAACCTCCGCGCGGAAATCCAATTTGGCAACAATGATGAACATACATTTGTATCAATCTATCGCCTTTTCTTCATTTGTTTTGCCTACTTTGACACTCATATTACTTCATATAAACATCATCTAAAAAAAACATGAGAAGAGCGCATTGCGTGTAACCTTCCTCTTTCGAATGAGCTCTCGCTCAGCTCAAAATTTAATCGTATGAGGACGTGAATTGTTCCCGCGTAAACCCCTGTTTTCGCCCAAAATCTAGTTAGATTCCGGTTAGATTCTAGTAATGTCACGTGGGTACCCTACCCCCTTAAGGGGGTACCGTACCCATGGATATGACTAGCATATTACTAGAATATTACTAGAAAAACAAGTGAAAACCGTGTTTACGGGAAACCATTTTTTGTTTTTATACAAGCATGTTACGAGCTGTGTAAGTGCTCATTGTAAAGAGGAAGATTCATCATAGCCCGCTCTGCTCATGATTTAACAAGATTATGTTTATATTTAATAATATGAGCGTCCAAAGTAGGGCAAACAAGTCGAGACAACCACCCTCAGGTTCCCATGTATTTTTCTAATACAAAACGGTTTTTCTGACTTAAATCATGAGCAGAGCGGGCTATGATGAACCTTCCTCTTTACAATGAGCCCTCACATAGCTCATAACATGACAATATCAGGACAAAAAATGTTTTCCCGTGATCGCATTCAATTGTTCCCCAGATTCCGTTCATGAAGGGCAATGAAGGGCAAGTAGAACTAATTTTAGTTCAGCTACTCAAACGAGATGGCGCTTAGACAGGAGAACTATCAGTTTAGACTCGTAACAACAAAAGTATAAAGTGGTTGGAGCCACTCAGATCCATTAATAGCAATAAGGATATTGATAAAAAGAAAAAAACCTGTACTGATAGCGAAATTGAAGCGTTAGATTGATACAAATGTATGTTCATCACTGTTGCCAAACTGTTTTTCAGTGGAGAGGTTGGTTACACTGATCAATACCCAGATCAGAGGGTCTGGTACCCCCTTAAGGGGGTAGAGTACCCACGTGACATTACTAGAATCTAACCAGAATTTAACTAGATTTTGGGCCAAAACAGGGGTTTACGGGAACACACCTCACGTCCTCATACGATTATATTTTGAGCTGAATGATGGCTCATTCTAAAGAGGAAGGTTAAATGAAGCGCGCGTGGGTCCAACTTCAGTTACATTATGTTTATATTCAGTAATGTGACTGTCCAAATTGGGGAAAACAAATGAAGAAAAATTCCGGAGATTCTAATGTATTTTACGATCACAAAAAGATTTTTCCTGCTAATTTAGGGACCCACGCGCGCTTCATTTAACCTTCCTCTTTCGAATGAGCCCTCTCTCAGCTCAATATATAATCGTATGAGGACTTGAGGTGTGTTCCCGTGATCGCATTCAATTGTTCCCCAGATTCCGTTCATGAAGGGTGAATAGAAGCAATTTTAGTTCAGGTACTTCGACCAGATGGCGCTTAGTCAGGAGAATTATCAGCGTAGTTTCTTAACAACAAAAGTGTAAAGGGCATGAAGCCACTCGGATGCATTAATAGCAATAAAGATATTGATGAAAAGAAAAAAACCTGTAATGATAACGAAACTAAAGCGTTCGATTGATACAGATGTATGTTCATCACTGTTGCCAAATTGGTTTTCCGCGCGGGGGTTGGTCACAATGAAAAATACCATGGTCACGTGGGGCCTCTACCCCCTTAAGGGGGTACGGTCACCCATGGATATTACTAGAATATTACTAGAAAAACAAGTAAAAACAGTGTTTGCGGGAAACCATTGTTTGTAGTTATACAAGCATGTTACGAGCTGTGTGAGTGCTCATTGTAAAGAGGAAGGTTGATCCCGCTTCGCTCTGGTCATGATTTAAAGAGATTATGTTTATATTTAATAATATGAGCGTCCAAAGTAGGGGAAAAAATCGAGACGATCACCCTAAGGTTCCTATGTACTTTTCTAATACAAAACGATTTTTCCGACATAAATCATGACCAGGGCGAAGCGGGATCAACCTTCCTCTTTAGAATGAGCCTTCACACAGCTCGTAACATGCTTGTATAACTACAAACAATGGTTTCCCGCAAACACTGATTTCATCAACAAAACAGTGTTTGCGGGAAACCATTGTTTGTAGTTATACAAGCATGTTACGAGCTGTGTGAGTGCTCATTGTAAAGAGGAAGGTTGATCCCGCTTCGCCCTGGTCATGATTTATGTCGGAAAAACCGTTTTGTATTAGAAAAGTACATAGGAACCTCAGGGTGATCGTCTCGATTTTTTCCCCTACTTTGGACGCTCATATTATTAAATATAAACATAATCTCTTTAAATCATGACCAGAGCGAAGCGGGATCAACCTTCCTCTTTACAATGAGCACTCACACAGCTCGTAACATGCTTGTATAACTACAAACAATGGTTTCCCGTGATTGCATTCAACTTCTCCATATTTCGTTCATACAGACATAGTCTAGAGCAAGTCCAGAAGCCAATTTTAGTTCAGCTAGTTAGATCAGATGGCGCCTAGTCAGGAGAACTGTCAGCGGAGATTCGTAACAACAAAAATATAAAGGGCTTGAAGCCACTCGGATCCATTGATAGCAATAAAGATGTTGACAAAAAGAAAAAACTTGTAATGATAGCGAAACTTAGTTTAATTAGCGTTAGATTGATACAAATATATGTTCATCACTGTTGCCAAACTGTTTTTCAGCGTGGAGGTTGGTTACACTGATATATACACTAGATCCATGGGTACCGTACCCGCTTAAGGATGCGCTTGACCCCCCGTGGGAATTTTTTGGCGTACTTAGCGACATTGCGGCGAAACCTGAAAGCTCCTCGACAAGGATAGATCCACCTTCTCTCTCCTGTAGGGCTGCAACAGAGACTGACATGCGTCGCTCGCAGGAGAGACAAAGACAGAGATTACGAAGCAGTTTGTTTTCCGATGCACCTACTACAGAAGCATTCAGCGAGGAAGCAATATTTTTTTATGCTCTTTGTGTAGAAATGTTCTCCGAATTATTTCGCGTCGCCGTACAGAGCCCTTTTTTGCAATTTGTCTCCTGAATCTTTATAAACAATAATTTTGTATGTTTTTCATAGAAAATTTTTTTTTCTGTACACTTTTTCCAAAAAAGGGCTCTGTACGGCGACGCGAAATAATTCGGTGAACATTTCTACACAAAGAGCATCAAAAAATATTGCTTCCTCGCTGAATGCTTCTGTAGTAGGCGCATCGGAAAACAAACTGCTTCGTAATCTCTGTCTTTGTCTCTCCTGCGAGCGACGTATGTCCGCCTCTGTTGCAGCCCTACAGGAGAGAGAAGGTGGGTCTATCCTTGTCGAGGAGCTTTCAGGTTTCGCCGCAATGTCGCTAAGTACACCAAACAATTCCCACGGGGGGGTCAAGCGCATCCTTAAGAGGGTAGGGTACCCATGGATTCTAGGATGTTTATCAGTGTAACAAACCTCCACGCTTAAAAACAGCTTGGCAACAGTGATGAACATACGTTTGTATCAATCTAACGTTAATTAAATTAAGTTTCGCTATCATTACAGGTTTTTTTCTTTTTGTCAATATCTTTATTGTTTAGTAATGGATCCGAGTGGCTTCAAGCTCTTTATATTTTTATTGTAACGAATCTCAGCTGACAGTTCTCCTGACTAGGCGCCATCTGGTCTAACTAGCAGAACTAAAATTGCCTCTGGACTTGCTCTAGACTCAGTCTGTATGAATGAAATATGGGGAAGTTGAATGCAATCACGGGAAACCATTATTTATCGTTATACAAGCATGTTGCGAGTTGTGTGAGGGCTCATTCTAAAGAGGAAGGTTGATCGCTCTTCGCTCTGGTAATGATTTAAGTAAAAAAAAACCGTTTTGTATTAGAAAAATACATGGGCACCTGAGGATGGTTGTCTCGATTTGTTTCCCTACGTTGGATGCTCATATTTTTAAATATGAACATTATCTAACTAAATCATGACCAGAGCGACCCGCGATCAACCTTCCTCTTTAGAATAAGCCCTCACACAGCTCGTAACATGCTCGTATAAGGACAACAAATGGTTTCCCGCAAATACTGTTTTCACTTGTTAACTTCCCGATTCATAAGGAAGTTATTGTAATTACCCCGAAAATCGAAAATCGAGTTTTTAGCAGATCTTCACGTTTCATGGTCATTGGAGTCATTTTAGGCTATTTTTATCAAAAGTTTGTGTGTGTGTGTGTGTATGTGTGCGTGTGTGCGTATGTCCGTTTGTATGGTACGTTTTATTTTTGAATACATCAATCGATGCAGCTGGACATTTGTTATAAAAAAGTACTAACCTATGTATGTCAAAAAGTTAGTAGTTCAGGAAATATTTCAAATTAAATAACTCTAAAATACCATTACAGTCGTTCTAAGACGTTAGTGTTTACTTACTTGTGTAACATCTTAGCATGACTGTAATGGTATTTTAGAGTTATTTAATTTGAAATATTTCCTGAACTACTAACTTTTTGACATACATAGATTAGTACTTTTTTATAACGAATGTCCAGCTGCATCGATTGATGTATTAAAAAATACCACATTCCATTTGAAAAATTGAAGGTAACCTTGATATCTCTAAAAAAAATGACATAAAAGCAGACATTTTTTTGTATCGTGTCAGCCCCATTGTACCATTCAACTTTGTCCTTACCATATTTTACGTATCTTTAGATACAACAAAGATATTTGAGGTGCTAACGTTTGGTGACTCACTCTGTATAAATAATTATTACAACACTCGCTCGCTTCGCGAGCTCGCGAGAGGGTTACTGGTACAGATGTTATTTGTTGTGTGATTCTCCAGGAGCCACACAAAAAACTTCCCGATTCGATAGTTGCAATATATTATTATCATTATTTAGTGTACATTTTAAGAAGATTATACGTTTTCAGGGAAGTTCAATAGTTTTCTACTTACCAAAATGTTTGTTATATGGCGTCGCATTAAACCAACTTCGTCTGCTCGTTGCTCACTTGGTTCCCTGTTATAGCATAGTAATGTTGCAAAATAAATCGTGTAAATATTAATTCTGGATACAATCAAATTATATATACAGGGGCTCCTAAAATTCCTTCAACATCCGGAAATGGAAGGTTCCTGATATCATTTGAAGCATTTCCCTGTAGAGATGAATAACTCAATCTTGCATTGGGATGTTTCTCGATTATTGTAAGCGGTAACAGTAGCATTAGTTGCGTAATTTAAAAAAAATTTTTTTTTAAATAAAAAAAAATTTTTTTTTAAGTTAAAAAAAATTTTTTTTTTAAGTTAAAAATAAATTTTTTTTTAATAAAAAAATTAAAAATGAAATATATATAATTACGTCGCATTAAACCAACATCGTATGCTCGTTGCTCGCTTGGTTCCTTATTATAGCATAGTAATGTTGAAAAATAAATTGCGAATGTTCCACAATCGAATGCATTGTTTTGATATTGTACACTGTGAAATATACATTTCTTATTATATTTATAAAGGGCATTTAAATAATCTATTAAATCATGTTTCAAGTGAGTAGCATTAAAACTAACATAAATATGTACATTTCCGTTACCATCTTGTGTAAATCCAATGTCCTACTACTTTTTTTCCAATTTCACCAGTGTATATTATTTGAATATTCGTCTCATATTCTGGGATCTCTTGGAAATTACTCGAAAAAGCTAGAACGTAACCAGTATCTTCAGCAAAGTTGTATATTCCACGCTCGTTTAGATTTCTGTTCATAATTTCGTGAAACTAGTAAATAAACGACAATGTCTGGGAACGGTGCGTCCTAGTGCAGAAATAACGAAATTTTCTAAAGGCATAATCCAAGGCATATAGAGTATGCCCAATCACATGACGCATGTAGTCTTTTGAATTAAAAAAAAAATTACTCATGTTAAATTTTTTTATCAATATTTGCATTATTCATATAATCACGATAACGAGTTCTTACTTTCACTACCACTCTGGGCAATTGAAAATCTAACCACAATATAGATAGAATTTTAGTATTTTCTTGAAAAATAATAAATTTTAATAATTCCGCACGCTCCATTACCCAGCCCGTCTTCAACATCAATGTTATTAATTATCATATATTTTATATTAATTTCCAATTTAATCTCAGTTAATAATTATATATTATTATTATTTGACAATAACGTAGCTGCTGTTATCTATTCTATCTAATACAGAGACCATGGTAATTTTTCAAACTACTTAAAATTGTTAAGACAACTATTTTGTTTTGTTGAATATGTTACAGCAACTATGTTAAAAATATGTTAAAACAACTACTAAAGTGTAAATTCTAAAGATTTCTGTAATATTTTATTACTTCTAAAAAGTGCATGAAGTTTACGGTTAAATAGCGACGGTGGAAATAACGACACGATTCATGGTAATAGCAGGCTCTGATTTTCCGTTTGCGTTTGACAACACGATATTGATTGCGGATGTTACTCGTTCATGGTAAGAAATTCTGCCTTGGCACTGGCGAAATAGGATATTTTAAACGAATTGCATATTAGTATCAAGGTTGATATGGCTGTATCGCAGTTGTCGGAACAGTTGTGTAACCCAACTCTTTGCCATCTTTCTCGAAACACGATTTGATTCGATATCGAACAAGGATACCACGAATGCGAGCTGCTCGACGCGCGACGTGATGATTTCACACGCGAGTTCGTTGCCACGCAATACAGCTATGGACAAAGTTATAAGACACCCTGATAATTATTGGATTGGGTACTTAATAATACAGTTATATTAAAATACATTTCATCAAAAGAAAATGGGGTAATTATATAGAAAAGGTCTGCGTACTCCGATTTTGATGAAATTTTAATATGTTATGCAGCAACACATTCTGAACAATTTTTTCCTTTTCCAATATAGGGGGGTCGCTTTTAATTTTCGAGATATTTGCAAAAAACTATTGCTAATGCTGTATTTTTGCAAAAATTTAACTCCCAACGTTTCAATCCGGATTTGGATCATTCTCAACCCAGATAGCACAGGACGTCCTCAAGATGTCCATTTTACGTCCATTTCAGGTCTGAACGTTCTACGTCTTGGAAGGGCGTGTTAAAAACGTCTTGAAAACATCTTTTTCAGGACGTTCGTTTTACGTCCAAAATAAGACATTTTGAAAACGTCTTTTTTGGGACGCTGGTTTAACGTTTGAAATAAAACGTTTTAAAGACAACTTTTTGGGGGAGTATTACAGGGCCAAATATGTTAATTAAGTATATATATGTGATTGATCGTATGAAAAGAAGAGACTGGAAGGGTCCCAGTTCCTTTTCGCATGGCAAATGACATTTATATAATAAAGTTTAATTATAGAAAATATGTAATGTATATATTAAAGATATCTTCTGAATGTCGGTTTGATATCTTTCAGATGTTCTAGTAGTACATATTAAAAACATCTTCCAGATGTCTGAAAAAAGACATCTTCCAGATGTTATTCGCGCGACTATTTAGAAACTTTCGGGTAAGGCTTATACAATAGGTTAGGTTAGTAAAAAAACGTACAATAAAGCAGATATTTATAAAATATACGAATAAATATTTATTTAAATATATACATATTACAAATTACAAATTAATTAAAATTACATTATTAGAGATTAAAAATGAGAATTAGAATATATCTGTCACTGCTGTCTGGTTCGCCTTCTTCAAACGATGGACCTGCTGGAGAATTTCAGTCAGCAGGATCCGCAAAAGCTGCTGGTGGTCCATATCAGCTTCAGCATAGCATCCTGCCTTGAGCGGTAATAGCAGCAGCTCCTCGACTCCTCTTCCTGCTGCCTTCTTTCATACTCTTTGCATCTGTTTGTTTAGTAGTTCCTCGCTGGTGGCAGTGACTGAAAAGGATGTACAGCTATGAATGTAACATTTAATGTTGCATATGTTGGGCGCATCTTTTTGAATTTACATACCAATGTTAGTTTTCTTCTCCAAACTTGGGGGAATGGGTAAACTTGTCTCGTCCGATAGATAGATGACTTGTTGTTGCTGGCAGCACACGATTGGCGATGAATTTTTCTTTTTCTTGGCACGTTGTATATATTCCACCTCCAACTGCGGGTGCTGGTCTCTGTAGGTCTGTATAGCCCAACCAGCTGTAGCAAAGCGCCAGATTGTCAGTTATAATGGTAACCAGTACTCTCCGAGCAAAATTATATTGCAGCTGTATTGTGGCATCCCGTCTTGTGTACTTCTTCAACCTAAACTAAAAATATATATATACAGGGTGGGGCATTTTAAAAAGGTCACCTGAATAACGCGGCTGCTATTGGTGTTAGGAAGAAATGCATCAGATGGAACTTGTATGGTATCGAGGGGGCATTATTCTGATGTTAGTAGCTTTTTTGTAGGTGGATGCGCAAAGGACATATGAAGGTCAACTTCATTTTTTTAAATGGAATGAGGAATTTTTTAATACGTCAATCAATGCAGCTGGACATTCATAATAAAAAAGTATTAACCTATGTATGTCATAACATATTTATGTCCTAAATACCATTACTGTCGTACTACACTATTAAGTAAACGCTAACGTCTTAGTACGGCAGTAATGATATTTTTATATTTTTTACATTGAAATATCTACTGAACGACTAACTTTTCGACATACATAGGTTAGTACTTTTTTATTACGAATGTCCAGCTGCATCGATTGACGTATTAAAAAGTACCTCATTCCACTTAAAAAAATGAAGTTGACTTCATATGTCCTTTGCGCGTCCGCCTTCAAAAAAGCTACTAACATCAGAATAATGCCCCCTCGATACCATACAAGTTCCATCTGATACATTTCTTCCTAACACCAATAGCAGCCACGTTATTCAGGTGACCTGTTTAAAATGCCCCACCCTGTATATACATACATACATACATACATACATACATATATATATATATATATATATATATATATATATATATATATATATATATATGTTTTGTTTTAGGAATCTAGCCGCTACTCAACATCAAATAGAAAGACAATATCAATATTACATTGCAGTTGCTAATAGCACATACTAGAGGTGGTGTTCGCTAACACGTGTAAAATCTTTTGCTCTTCTACATTTTTATCGGAAAATAATATCTGTCATGACATTAATTTTCCATAATAAAATAATGTCTCCTACTAATTAAAAAACTAGATTATACAGGGTGTCCCAAAATTCCTCCGACACCCGGAAATGGGAGGTTCCTTGGGTCATTTGAAGCAACATTTTCCTTTACAAAAATGGCGTCCGCGGCTTTGTTTAGGAGTTATTAACGAAAAACACGGACCAATCAGAGCGCGACCTAGACGCGAGTTAGCACAGTCGGCCCGACGCGCCAACTGTCAATTGGCCGAACGTGTCATGGCATGTCTGGATCGCGCTCTGATTGGTTCGTGTTTTTCGTTAATAACTCCTAAACAAAGCCGCGGACGTCATTTTTGTAAAGGAAAATATTGCTTCAAATGACCCAAGGAACCTGTCATTTTCGGGTGTCGGAGGAATTTTGGGACACCCTGTATATGTACGCACATACTGCTATAAATTTGTTATAAATTTTGTCATCAAAATAAATATATGAACCAGCGTAGTGTGTATATAATACACTTTTGTATATACGATTATTGTACTATACCTATACAATAAAATATATTATGTACCTATATATATGTAATCATCCTTTGTTAATAATAAATGATATTTTGAAAAATAATTTCATCAGAATTCCGTACAATATAGCAGGAAACTTAAGAACCAGTATTTTAATCATTGCACAGCAAATAATCCCTGCCATAACATCTCCCAAAAAATTAAAGTTGTTCAGTCTTGAAAAAGGTATACTTTTATAATTTATAAAGACCTCGTCTTCAAAAATACATCTTTCATACACCTGAAGATGTCTATTCTGGAGACATAGTTTTCATGTCTGAAATGAGATGTTTGAAAGATATCTTCCCTCATCCATAAAAACGATGTCTTCAAAAACACATCTTTCAGATGTGCGAATTACGTCTGTTTGGCGACGTAGACGTTCAGACATAAAAATGACATGAAACCGACATCTTTAAGGGGGTACCAGACCCATGGATATGACTAGCATATTACTAGAATATTACTAGAAAAACAAGTGAAAACCGTGTTTACGGGAAACCATTTTTTGTTTTTATACAAGCATGTTACGAGCTGTGTGAGGGCTTGTTCTAAAGAGGAAAGTTGATCCCACGTCGCTCTGCTCATGATTTTGTTAGATTATGTTTATATCTAATAATATAAGCGTCCAAAGTAGGGGGAAAAATGAAGAAAAATTCCGCAGATTCGAATGTATTTTTCTAATACAAAATGATTTTTTCGACTTGAATCATGAGCTGAGCGACCTGCGACGAACCTTCCTCTTTACAATGAGCCCTCACACAGCTCGTAATATGCTAATATGAGGACAAAAAATGTTTTCCCGTGATCGCATTCAATTGTTCCCCAGATTCCGTTCATGAAGGGCAATGAAGGGCAAGTAGAACTAATTTTAGTTCAGCTACTCAAACGAGGTGGCGCTTAGACAGGAGAATTATCGGCGTATATTCGTAACAACAAAAATATAAAGGGCTTGAAGCCACTCGGTTCCATTAATAGCAATAAAGATATGGATAAAAAGAAAAAAACCTGTATTGATAGCGAAATTGAAGCGTTCGATTGATACAAATGTATGTTCGTCACTATTGCCAAACTGTTTTTCAGCGTGGAGGTTGCTTACACTGATAAATACCCAGATCAGGGGTTACGGTACCCCCTTAAGACATTGTGTGCTATCTGGGAATTCGTTAGGGTGTCCCAAAATTCCCTCAGCATCGGGAAATGGGAGGTTCCTTGGGTCATTTCAAGCACCATTTTCATTTACGAAAATGTCATCCGAGGCTTCGTTAAGGGGGTAGAGTACCCACGTGACCATGGTATTTTTCATTGTGACCAACCCCCGCGCGGAAAACCAATTTGGCAACAGTGATGAACATACATCTGTATCAATCTAACGCTTCAATTTCGCTATAATTACAGGTTTTTTTCTTTTAATCATTATCTTTATTGCTATTAATGCATCCGAGTGGCTTCATGCCCTTTACACTTTTGTTGTTACGAATATACGCCGATAATTCTCCTGTCTAAGCGCCATCTCGTCCAAGTAGCTGAACTAAAATTGCTTCTACTCACCCTTCATGAAGGGAATCTAAGAAACAATTGAATGCGATCACGGGAACACACCTCACATCCTCATACGATTATATATTGAGCTGAGTGAGGGCTCATTTGAAAGAGGAAGGTTAAATGAAGCGCGCGTGGGTCCCTAAATTAGCAGGAAAAATCTTTTTGTGATCGAAAAATACATTAGAATATCCGGAATTTTTCTTCATTTGTTTTCCCTACTTTGGACAGTCACATTACTGGATATAAACATAATGTAACTGAAGTTGGACCCACGCGCGCTTCATTTAACCTTCCTCTTTCAAATGAGCCCTCACTCAGCTCAATATATAATCGTGTGAGGATGTGAGGTGTGTTCCCGCAAACCCCTGTTTTCACTTGTTTTCTAGTAATATTCTGGTTAGATTCTAGTAATGTCACGTGGGTACTCTACCCCCTTAAGGAGTTATTAACGAAAAACACGGACCAATCAGAGCGCGAGCTAGACGCGTATTGTATCGTTCCGCGCCGCGCGCCATCAGCTGAGCGTTGGTAGCACGCCGCGATGTCGTACCGAAAAAGAGTTTCCCGATGATGTAAATCCTCTCCGATTTCGATGAGCTTCGGATACCTTCTCAAGACTACGATTCTGAACAACATTTCCATTTACAGTTTTTGTCTGCTGGTATTAAGGTAAAGGTACCAGTAGTTGACCATGTACGAATAGTTGACCATTTTATAGAAAAATATAAAAATTAAATTTTTATAAGCTGTACACGTTTGATGAAAGTGAACCTCGGATACCATTTCTATCTGTTGGTTAAATTTCTCTATTCTATTTTCTATTAACTCACAACGTCTACTCTGTTCCTAATTAAACTTTTTATGGAATTGATTTGTTTTTATGCTGGTAATTGTTGAAACTGAATGATAGTAAAATGATTCCCAACATTATTACTTTAACCCTCTTTCTAGTATAAGTGGTCAACTACTAACGAATAAGAGGTCAATTACTACTTTTTCATTTTCAAGAGTGATCAACTTCTGAAGCAATTACTGAATTTTTAAGTATGTTTCTTAAATTTGTATAAGTGAACTTTTTTTAAAAAGTGGTCTTGGTACTTAATTTAGGTGACTTAAAGAGTGTCTTCAGGCATCGATTCTCGCTATTTGATGACAGAGTAAGTGATTACTATTGTTGGTGTGGAGAACTTCTCTTAAATGGTCAACTACTAGTACCGTTACCTTAGTTTAGGAAATATTCTAACAATTTTTAATTGAAAATCATTCGATGTACCAATATCTTATCCGATTTCGATGAAATTTTGATACGTTGTCAAGACCCCGATTCTGAACAACATTTCCCTTTACAGTTTTTGTCTGCCGGCATTAGTTTACGAAATAATAGTGCAAAAACTAGTGATTAAAAATCGATCGATGTAAAAAATCTATGTTAATTAGATATTTAATTCGTGGAATTTATAACATATTGTATCTCAAGGTGATCGAAATCGGTGAGGGTCCACATCATCGGCAACTTTACCCGAACTAGAGAAAAAGCAAAAATTGATTAACTTAAAAACTAACCTATTCAGTCGTTAATCCATTTGCATGTTACACCAGTGAAGCACGATACACCTCACTTTCACACAATTGCTCAACAGTACACGTAGCACACTTTTCGAACTCGAAACGATAGCAAACGAAATTCCATACTCCGACGCGGCGCGGAAAGTGTTCCGTGTTCTTCGCGATTTCGCGCGAAACTGTGTTCTCAAATAATGTTGTCGATGAAAGCAGATTGTTTGAAACAAATGAAATCGTTGCCTTGAAGATAATATTTCTTTAACAAAAATATTGTAACAGAAGTTTATAATTATTAGTAGAGATCTCTTCTAATAATTGTATGATTTGATATGATTTGAGCCCATAAAAATAAAAAGTAATTGTTGGACAACGTGGGCTGTTTTACAAAATAATTTGAGCTGTTGATCACAAGAAAAGAACAAAAAAATAAACTTTTCTTCTCACTGCACGAATTTTCGGCTTTTACGCGGCAACAAAACCTTTCACTTAACTGTAGTATGTATAATTGATTACAATGGATTCATTTCTGTAACACACTGAGATTTTATGCACATGGTACACAAGACCTTTTTTCTCGACATTCGCAAACTTCTGGCAAACTCTCCGATACGTATGCTTCTGCCAACTCCCTCTCCCGCATCCTTACTTTCAGTATTGCCAACATTCAGAATCATTGTGTACTCCCGCCAAGTATTCAAATTCGAACAGAAATTAATGTAACAATATATGTTCGCTTGGCTCAGCGAAGAAGCACATATTGTAGTTAAACGGTAGTTCTAAGTTCAAATCCCGCAAACTGCATACAAACTTTCTGAATTGTACATAAGGGTTTTCGGAGGCAAAGTAGAATATTTCCTCCAGCAGTGCATGAAAGTAGTATACATATAGATTTTCTAACTTTTTTTATAACATTTTTTAAAATTTGAAAATTTTGAAAAAGACGACATAAAAATGCCCAAAAAGATGTCAAAAAGACGTCTTAAAGATACGTCTTTCAGGCGATTTTAAGACCTCTTTACAAGACATCTTTAAGATGCCAGAAAGACCTCTTTAAGATGCCAGAAAGACCTCTTTACAAGACATCTTTAAGATGCCAGGAAGACCTCTTTACAAGACATCTTTAAGATGCCAGGAAGACCTCTTTACAAGACATCTTTAAGATGCCAGGAAGACCTCTTTGCAAGACATCTTTAAGATGCCAGGAAGACCTCTTTGCAAGTCCTCCTTAAGATGCCAGGAAGACCTCTTTACAAGACATCTTTAAGATGCCAGGAAGACCTCTTTACAAGACATCTTTAAGATGCCATAAAGACCTCCGTACAAGACATCTTTAAGATGCCAGGAAGACCTCTTTACAAGACATCTTTAAGATGCCAGGAAGACCTCTTTACAAGACATCTTTAAGATGCCAGGAAGACCTCTTTACAAGACATCTTTAAGATGCCAGGAAGACCTCTTTGCAAGACATCTTTAAGATGCCAGGAAGACCTCTTTACAAGACATCTTTAAGATGCCAGGAAGACCTCTTTACAAGACATCTTTAAGATGCCAGGAAGACCTCTTTGCAAGACATCTTTAAGATGCCAGGAAGACCTCTTTGCAAGACATCTTTAAGATGCCAGGAAGACCTCTTTGCAAGACCTCTTTAAGATGCCAGGAAGACCTCTTTACAAGACATCTTTAAGATGCCAGGAAGACCTCTTTGCAAGACCTCTTTAAGATGCCAGGAAGACCTCTTTACAAGACATCTTTAAGATGCCAGGAAGACCTCTTTACAAGACATCTTTAAGATGCCATAAAGACCTCTTTACAAGACATCTTTAAGATGCCAGGAAGACCTCTTTACAAGACATCTTTAAGATGCCAGGAAGACCTCTTTACAAGACATCTTTAAGATGCCAGGAAGACCTCTTTACAAGACATCTTTAAGATGCCAGGAAGACCTCTTTGCAAGACATCTTTAAGATGCCAGGAAGACCTCTTTGCAAGACATCTTTAAGATGCCAGGAAGACCTCTTTACAAGACATCTTTAAGATGCCATAAAGACCTCCGTACAAGACATCTTTAAGATGCCAGGAAGACCTCTTTACAAGACATCTTTAAGATGCCAGGAAGACCTCTTTACAAGACATCTTTAAGATGCCAGGAAGACCTCTTTACAAGACATCTTTAAGATGCCAGGAAGACCTCTTTACAAGACATCTTTAAGATGCCATAAAGACCTCCGTACAAGACATCTTTAAGATGCCAGGAAGACCTCTTTACAAGACATCTTTAAGATGCCAGGAAGACCTCTTTACAAGACATCTTTAACATGCCAGGAAGACCTCTTTACAAGACATCTTTAAGATGCCAGGAAGACCTCTTTACAAGACATCTTTAAGATGCCAGGAAGACCTCTTTACAAGACATCTTTAAGATGCCAGGAAGACGTCTTTACAAGACATCTTTAAGATGCCAGAAAGACCTCCTTACAAGACATCTTTAAGATGCCAGAAAGACCTATTTACAAGACATCTTTAAAATGCCAGAAAGACCTGTTTACAAGACATCTTTAAGAAACCCAGTTTTGTAAAAAAGATGTGTTGAAGACCTCCAAACATGTGATACCGACGTGACGACGATCTGTTAAAGACGTAAAAGACGTCTGACAGACGCAGTTACGTCTTGCGACAGACATCTTGCAGATATCTTTAAGATGTGTTTGCTCCCTCTGGGATGGCGTTCATGTAAAAAAAACTTGAACAACAATTTTATTTGTTATAAACAATTTTGCGGCAAGTTTCCCTTACAAATGTTCACCGATTCAGAGGTGTAGATTCACTCCTAGGACGGATGACCATAATTTTTTACACACCCTGTACAGTTATTCGAAGGTTTGACTCGACTGGCACGTGCCTGTATCGAGGTACAAACGATTTATTACGTGATTTCTGGTAGACGGGACATTGGCGGTCACTTTTGAAACCACAAAAGCGCATCGACTTACTGCCGCTTGATTCATTCTCCAAGAGACTTTCGCGTGACACGTGTTTTGACGCAGACAGCTCCGCAGAGTATCGGTTTCGTCGACGCGAGGAGCATCTTCTTGACTCCAACGGTGGTGATCAGTCGATCAATGTTTGTCTTGAAGTGAACTAATCAGTGAAATCGTGATTCTCCTACGCCCGCTAGTAATTTTCTGTTAATTCTTCAGCTGCGCACAGTAGTGCGGTATTTGGCCTGATTAACGCGCCAAAACTATTGCAATGTATCGTTGAATTCGCATTTACGCCAGCTACAACATTACCAAATCAAAAATACAATTTAATATTTCAACAATTGAAGCGATCTTGTTTTGTTTCTTCTAAACAAAATTTTTTCTATGCTTTTCATATTGCAATTTATACATGTATGAATATCTTGAAACTTTTATTCGAAATATTTTTTCTTCAGTTTTCGAGAAATTGCTATTCCAAACAAATTCCACGCGTAGCTATGGCAATTCAAATATTTTGAGGTTATATTTGTGTTCTTGGGGTTATTTCAAGAAAAAAGTGTATATATAACCCAGATAGCACAGACACGTCTCAAAGATGTTCGAAAGATGCCTGCCGCAAGACATTCGAATATCTGAGAGATGTCGCCAATGTCAGTTTGATGTCAGTTTTACGTTGGTTTTACGTTAGTTTTATGTCGTTTGTGACTCAACGTACCATCTTAAAGATGTCTTCTGAATGTCGTTTTGATATCTTTCAGATGTTCTAGTAGTACATATTAAAAACATCTTCCAGATGTCTGAAAAAAGACATCTTACAGATGTTATTCGCGCGACTATTTAGAAACTTTCGTGTAAGGCTTATATAATAGGTTAGGTTAGTAAAAAAACGTACAATAAAGCAGATATTTATAAAATATACGAATAAATATTTATTTAAATATATACATATTACAAATTACAAATTAATTAAAATTACATTATTAGAGGTTAAAAATGAGAATTAGAATATATCTGTCACTGCTGTCTGGTTCGCCTTCTTCAAACGATGGACCTGCTGGAGAATTTCGGTCAGCAGGATCCGCAAAAGCTGCTGGTGGTCCATATCAGCTTCAGCATAGCATCCTGCCTTGAGCGGTAATAGCAGCAGCTCCTCGACTCCTCTTCCTGCTGCCTTCTTTCATACTCTTTGCATCTGTTTGTTTAGTAGTTTTCATACACCTGAAGATGTCTATTCTGGAGACATCGTTTTCATGTCTGAAATGAGATGTTTGAAAGATATCTTTCCTCGTACATAAAAACGATGTCTTCAAAAACACATCTTTCAGATGTGCGAATTATGTACGTCTGTTTGGCGACGTAGACGTTCAGACATAAAAACGACATGAAAACGACATCTTTAAGATGTTGTGTGCTATCTGGGAACATGGTATCAAATCGGCCTGGTTTAGCCAGTAAAGTAGATTTCCTGTTTTCTTATGAATTTGCAAATATTTCAGTAACAATGCGAAATATGACAAAATATGAAGAGTCCTTTTTTGTAGAAAATGAAATTTCCAACAATTTATGTCGTATGACATTTTTTTATCAGGTGTGCAGTTTTCGAGTAAATTTATATTTTAGAGTGAGTTGTGGTTAGGTCGTGGGAGAGGGCGCACCACGCACACGAAAATCCAGGATCTCGAAAACTAAAAGAGATCCGCTCATCTCTGAAAAGGAAAAAAATATACAAAATATTTTTTATAGGAAATTCAATTTCCTACAAAAAAGGTCTGTATATATTTTGCCATATCACGCATAGTTTCCGAGATATTTGCAGGTTTATAAAAAACAGGAAATCTACTTTACCTGCTGAACCAGGCCGATTTGACACCATGTTATATATGTATACAGGGTGTACAGAAATGTTTGGTCCTGGCTGCCATAGGCGTATTCTACATCATTCGGATCGGTGAAGATCTGTAAAAAAATGTTGCCGCAAAATACAATGCAATTACACAAAAATTTGCCCTTGAAATTCAAGGTCAAGGACAATTTTGCGGCAACTTTTTTTCACAGATCTTCACCGATCCGAAGATGTAGAATACGCCTATGGCAGCCAGGACCAAACATTTTTTTACACCCTGTACATTTTTTTCTTGAAATAACCCCAAGAACACAAATATAACCTCAAAACGAGGGGCCACGGAAATCGTAATCGTGCCCAAAGATTTAAACACAAAGTCTAAATAACAAAATCATGATTTATTCACAACGAAACACTTAATTCTAAATTGATTATGTTACGTACTAATTGGGACGTTTAAAGAGAGATTAAAGGTTTAAAGATTTTAATACCTGCATTCACCGGTTTCGGTTCGGGTAATTGAGGATTCTTTTAAATATTTAAGTGTCTTTAATTAAGGATGTGGAACGAAGAAATCGATGTTGGGTATTTTTATAATGATTTTGAAAATTGATTTTAAGTAAAACAATCGAACAAAGTGTATTTTAAAAGAAACAAATTCAAAATACATAAAACTTGTTATTAATTATTATAATAAATGTTAGTATTTACCAATAGGTTGGTTCTTCTTTCTTCAATCTTTTATCAATTTTTTATATTCTTCGATAACGAATAAATCTTAAGAAAGTTTCTTTTAGTTAATCGCTCGCATATTATATTTTGAATTATTTCTTTTGTTTAAAGTAGGTTTCGCTTAATTCTATCACTCGCAATATAGTGTAAAATATAATTCTATTGTGAAACTTCCGTTTATGGTACACCTCAGAATTCGATGAAATTTTGAAAGTAGGTTCTTTTTTTACTAATGTGACGATTGCCAGAAGGATTTTTGGCGCATCCAAAAAAAATTTTATCATTTCAATGTCGCGCTCTATCTTACCGACTTTCTATTTTATATAGAATATCTTCAATTAGTTGTAAAAAGGGATCACCACCAGCCTAGTTCACCTCACAGCACCATAAAAATTCACATATATAATCTATAAACGAATCCTCTTTAGTTTAAAGTAATACATATATAAGGTAAATTTGAAATTTTTAAAGACTATTCCTGGATTGACGTACGCGTGGTCGTGCTCTCTCCGCCCCCACCCCAATCTAACAACAACTCATTCTAATCACATAAATAATAATATAACTAAATAATGAATAAACTTTTCGGGTTAACCTAATCTAAATTAATTCTCATCGCATAATCTTCCCATTGTAGATATTGGTTCACTTGGTTTAAAAATTGAAATTTTCTATACATTTTACATTAATTTCCAGAATATATATGACGCATACACACAGCACGAACATAAAGTACTAAGTCGGTGAGTCATTAGTCGGTAAGGTAGAGCGCAACATTGAAATGATAAAAATTTTTTTTCGACGCGCCAAAAATCCTTCTGGCAATTGTCATTGTAGTAAAAAAAGAACCTATTTTCAAAATTTCATCGTATTCTGAGTTGTATCATAAACGGAAGAACAGCCTATTCAATATTCAATATAATATTTGATATGGCAGTTCATTACAATTCTCGTGCAATATTAATACAACAAATGAGAAAAGAAATTCAGAAATTATATGTTATATATAGTTGAGTTTATTAATTATTATCTCTATACACTGAGCGTTATACATTTATAACTAGTCAGTAGTTGCCCTAATCTATTTCTGACACTGTCCACTGTGTTCCAAACATTTTTCATTGCACGTATCCGTCACCACTTATTCTGTAATTGATCACATTCATGTGCGGAGATCTAACAAGGGAAACAAGGAAAATTTGTACAAGTGTCCTGCGTAGCCTATGTGGACAAATAAGGCACTTATGTAAAAATCCGAGCCATGATTACTTTACTACCAGGGCCACTTACTGATGATCATAACGGTATTCGAAGAAACACTGTCGCTCGATTGCTGAACCACGATAAACTAAATATTCTAGCAACAGTAACATTCATTCTCTTTCAAAGTGTCTATCACCTACAGCTCAATGATTTCATCGTTATCAGTCATATGATAATGAAACGGTCGATTCATGCTGTACTGAAATATATCGCGCAAAAAGCTAAATATCTTTTGTGTTCACACTTTTCCGCACCTAAACTTTTAAAGATTGTATAAAGCAACGTCTACTGATTAACCTCACTAAAAATTAAAGAGGTGTTACGCGGAAAAAAAAATGGTATTACTTTTATATATCTTTATTGATTCCCCTTAGGGTTACAATTCTTGCCCAATACCCAATACGCAGCTTTTCTCCTTAACGATGCTTAATTTACTTAATTTACTTAATTAATTAATTAATTCTATCTTATCTCTAACTTACAACTATCTTACATTACTATATATATACTTAATTTACTTAATTAATTAATTAATTCTATCTAGAATTAATTAATTAATTAAGTAAATTAAGTAAATTAAATATATATACATATATATATATATATATATATATATATATATATATATATATATATATATAGAGAGAGAGAGAGAGAGAGAGAGAGAGAGAGAGAGAAAGAGAGAGAGAAACGATATTTACCATTGCCTTAATTTTCTACCTTATTTACAATATTTACATTGTATACATATACACAATACACACACATACATACATATACACATACCTGTATACATGTATATGCACTCATATACACACACACATATATATCCTTTTTTTTGTGGACTTCCGTTTCCGTTTATTCCTCTCCCATTCCCATCCTCTCTTTCATGTCTTTTCTCCAATCTACCACTTTCCTCATCCACTTCTCCCCTCCCCTCATCATCCAAGACCTCACTCATCCTCTCCTGAGATGGTATTACATGATACATATTAATTTTCTGAACATAAAAATTATTTCAGTTTCGACTGTTTATTCTTTTAAAACTACCAAACGGTGTGAAACAAAAAGCTGTAAAATTACTCTATGTACCTTCTTTCACTTCATTTTTATATCGATTTTATGCAATAAACTTGTAAAGAAATACGGCGAAACTTCCGTTTATAGCAAAAATCAGAATTCGATGAAATTTTGAAAATGGGTACATTTTTGACTAAAATGACGATTGCCAGAAGGATTTCTCCCGTTTCGAAAAAAATTTTTTTATCATTTCAATGTTGCGCTCTAGCTTACCGACTACTGACTGGAATGTAAATGTTACAAATGGAGACATATCCAAAAGAAAATAATACAGAATTTGCTACTGCTTCGAAATTTGTAGTAAGATGAATTGTTTGATTAAAGATATTATTTTTTATGAATGTAGCTACTCCCCCGCTTGCATGTAGTGCAGTTGTACGGTTTTTATTAAAAGAACGGTACCCTTTAATTGTCGGGCAATACGTAGCCTTAAAATTAGTTTCTTGAACGCAAATAACACTACGGTTTAGGTTGTTCTTCAGTAGATCTAGTTGTTCTCTTTGAGGAAAAAAACCGTTAATGTTCCATCGTAGGATGGATTCAGTCATTTTCCTTGGCCACAACAATTGGAGATAGGGAAGTTGAATCTTCAAAGAAATCGTCGGAGGTACCAGTTTCCATGAATTCATCAGGTGCTCCGGCTTCAATAAGGTTCAGTTTTTTTAGGAGTCGGCTAAATCTGTTCTTCAGTATTCTTTCTTTGAGGAGAGGATATGTAGATCGAAGGGTGTTTGATATTTTCTTAATATCGTCCCCAAATTCCTCGCAAATAGGTTCTATATTGGCACAACCAGTTGTTTTATCAATGAAACTCTTAAGTTGTATATATTGTAGGAAGTTTTGGTCTTTAGTTACATCCAAAAATGTTTTTATTTGTGACATATGGGCGTCTAAATCAAGTGGCTCAGATTTGGTTTTCTTTTTCCTAGGGGTAATAACCCTGTTGTCTTCACTTATTTTTTGTTTGGTACAGGTATCAGACAAGTTATCTGAAGAGTCATTCCAATCCTTGGGTTTGTTGATAGTTTTTTGAGAGTAATTAGAACTCGAATCCGATGTAGAAAGTGGTCTTTTATGGCTTCCAGTAGGAGGTAAGAAAGAAGAATTAGGATCGTTGTTATTTCCTGTTAGAGAAGAAACGATGTTACGATCCGGTTGGGTTTCCACGTCTGGAGCGGGGGAAACGGTGTTTGTTGTATCAGTATTATCAGTACGGTCAGAGGTTGTATCTAAGGAGCAGTTTTTGGCCAGATGACCCGACTGTTTACAATTGAAACATGTAACAGAGTCAGAGGATAAATGTATCCAGAAGGTTGTGTCGTCGAACTCAACCTTCAATGATTCTGGGATTTTCTTTATATCATCCGGGTGAATGAATATTTGACGACGAAAACTCATGATGTGAGCGTAACCAGGATCAGGAAAGCCAGCGCGTAGAAACGTCATTTTAGAACCCAAACTAATGTTCATGTTCAAGAGAAGATTTTCCAGGAGGTTGTCTGGGATAATGGGACATACATTAGACAGTATTACTCTCTTGAATTTTGACATTAGTGGGCGAATTTCAAGCTCCTTTTTGTCAATGATAATGACATGTCTAGAGTCAGTGAGTTTCTTGGCTATTGTAGTATTAGCCAGATATATACAAATTCTATTTAGAGAAATTTTTGATGCAAATCTGATGTCAGAGGGGTTAATTATTGATCCAATTGCTTTCACATATTCTTTGATGGGTATACCTTGCAACGTTGCCCCGCGCGAGCGACTTTTTATGGCCGTCGTACAGGGTCAACCCCGAGGATTTACGGGCTCTGAGGCCGGGCCGTGCGCGGCCGCGCGGGCACGGTCCCCTCGGGACAAAGTGCTTCTCCGGGGAGGCTCAATCGAGAAGCAAAAATTCGAGTTCGGGCGCCAGGTACTCGGGAGTACCGCACAAAATGCAAAAGAGCACCGGGATCCGGGGAAACCGAATCCGAAGCGAGCCTCCGCGGAGCGCGAACGAAAGGATGTCGCGAACGGCCAGGAATTCGGACACAGGGGATAACGGGGACTACCCTCGCGACAGGGTGGATCACGCAGGTCGACAGTAAGCAAGACGGAATCGGCTCGAAGTCATTTATTGAACTTTGTCCAACGTCCGGATTTTACAGGTGAGCGGCCACGTGGCCGCGAACCGGGAGCCCGCGCTCCTTATACACTTTGGCGGCGGATGTTCGTTCGCGGAGCGCGTTCGTCGTTCTGTACCGTTCGCGAAATTACAGGTGGTCGGGATTCTACGCGCCTCCGCTGAGGCGGAATTTCGCGAAGCGCAGGTGGACGGCGCGACGGATTTTCGGGACTATCGCGGGAATTTCACGTCCGATCGCCGACGGGAATCGACTCGCCACGCGCGCTGAATAATCCGCGGTCGTACGAGTTGGAAGAACTCGTAGACTCCGCGCGTTCGCGTGCGAATTTCGACGCCCGGCCGCGGTTCGCGATTCGGTAACTATTTCGCGACGCTATTCAATTTCCGACGCGACTCCTGAGGAAGACTTCTTATTCGCGGAGGGAAACGATACTCTTGCTCAAAGCGTCCTCAAGACGGACGCGAGCCGAAATTCGAGGACGAGGCGAATCCGCGTCGTCCTCACACCAAAATGGACGAGCCAACGCTAACGCGAGATCGGGGAATCACAAGTCGACTTACCGTGGATGACTTTTTCGGCTCGGCTGTTCTCGCTTCCGAACTTTGGGCCGGATCTCAGTGGTCGGGAATCAGAACCCACTCGCGACTTTTTACGGGAATCGAAACCGGGACTTCGGAACTACGGAATTATTTTCGGACGTGCTTGTCCTTCGAAATTCAGTGCGACAGTGATTTCCCGATGCGCGCCGATCGAGAGCTTCGATTCTCGCTCTCCCCCCACTCTATCGGCCCTACCGAATTCCCGATTGGCGCTCTCCGCTTCGCGACTAGAAGATCGCAGGATCGTATCCTCGGGCAGGTCCTTGGGCCCCAGACCTGTAATTCTCGCCAAATGTTCGCCTTTTTCGGCGAACGGGGAAGAGCCATTCTTCTCCCCTGGAATTCTTCCAGCCACCCCCGCCGGGATTCAGTGCGAACGGGGTGAGACGACGGCCGGACCACCCATATACGATGATTAATCTGAATCTCTTAGTCCCGGTACGCCGTCTCCGTGGATCGAGATTTCCTCCAATGGTACCAGTACTGGATTTTCGCCAATTAGTGGCCAATGGTTTTCCCGGGACGATCCTTGAGCGGGCGCCTTTCGGTATTTCCTCTCGGCCAATCGTGCCCTCGGCACGTCCCTGAAACGTCGCCGTACTCGGCACGCACGATAGGTGGCGTTAGTCGCGTGAATATTTTCGGAAGTCTTTCCTTCAGGAGCGCTCTTATGTCGACGAGTGGTTTCGTGCCCGTTTGAGGTCGGTCCGGTCCCTTATTAGCGGTTATGTAACCGTTTTTCTAAAACGGGGTGACGTCGCAAACTTGCAACGTCACAACCTTCCAAGGCATCTATTACAATGGCTTGATCTCTAGTAGGGTAAATAGATGTTCGCACAGCAGCAGCGTAGTTGGTAGTTTGAGATGATGACGATGATGAATTCTGAGTAGATGATGTCGTTGAGATTAAAGGTCTGACTCCTGTAGTCAGAAGTCAGACGAGCTTGAGAGGGAGAGGGAGAAGGGTGCATTCTGCACCCTTTACTGTATCAGAGGAAATATAAAAGAGCACTATGTGACACTATTTAACAAAGAAACACAAATTAACTATTATAACTACACTGAACACGTGAACACGAAAACGAACTCTCGAGAGGTACAACGTAAACACGTCTTATCACCACGACGGTCAAACCTTGACTCCACTAAATAGTACTGTTTATGGAAAAATATTATTGTAGATTACTATATATATATATCTAATATGTCTATAATATATTTAATTATATTACTTTAATTTATGTTTTATTATATATATTGATATATATATATATATATAATATATATAATATATATAATATAATTAAATATATTATAGACATATTAGATGTTTATTAGATAAATATTAGATGTTTATTAGATAAATATTAGATATATTAGATAAATATATATAATATATTTAATTATATTACTTTAATTTACGTAAATAAAAATACAAAACGTGGTTGCACGTACTGTTCTAACCATTCGCTATCATTCTCAGATCGTTGGTTGTCCAAGCGGTTAAAAAGTTGGTCTACCAATCGGTGGACCGGGGTTCGGATCCCGTCGGGGTAAAAAATTATTTTTCTCTGTTTAAATTTTCGCGCCACTCGACTTTCGACTTCCGTAACAACGACTTCCGTTACATCAGAAAATTGTTACCCTCAGCAAAGAAGTTTCACTTCAAAAATGGTGGCCGGGTATGTGAAAACATTATTTATTTCCACAAGTATTTGGTAATAGAATGTTTGGGAGGCACATTATTGGTACAATTTATTATCAGATGTCTTCAGTGTTAAATATTGTATCCTAGATGATTCTTTGGTACTAAAACATAATGGAATTTTCTCAGTTCTGTTTCGTTCCGAAATTTCGCATAATTTTACTTACTATCTCAAACACATTTCCCAGAAAAATAGAACTTTCTTAGTCCTATTGCTATGAAACAGCATAAAAATATGTGGACTTCGACAGACGTAACATTGGCCCAATGTCTTTCAATAAGTGTGAAAGTCTTTCTTCCAAAAAGTTAAGATATCAAGCAGCTGTCAAATTATCTTCGAAGAGATATGGTCCGATTAAATAATCATTCAAAATAGCACACCAAACATTCACACTAATTTTAGTTTGAAAATTACGATCTCGTGTCCAGTGAGTATTCTCTGTTGACGAAATAATTTCGTCAATTGTTTCAATATTAAAAAATAATTTTGTCAACTGTTTCAATATTAAAAAATTAATTTAAAATTTAAGTAAAAATGCTTAATTTTTTTTAAGGGACGATAAAACCCTATAGAATTTTATAATTTTTGTAAAATTAATAATTATATTCATAATATATATACAGGGTGTCCCAAAACTACCCTAGGAGCCGAAAATGGGAGGTTCCTTGGGTAATTTGAAGCGACATTTTCCTTTGCAAAAATGGCGTCCGCGGCTTTGTTTAGGAGTTATTAACGAAAAACACGGACCAATTAGGGCGCAGCTATAGCGAACGGAGTCTGACTCTGCGACAGGTCTCGCGAGGCGTGGTGTCGCCATTGGTCGACTCAGAATCAATCCGCTGTAGCCACGCTCTGATTGATCCGTGTTTCTTGTTAATAACTCCTAAACAAAGCCACGGACATCATTTTCGTAAAGGAAAATGTCGCTTCAAATGACCCAAGGAACCTCCCGTTTTCGGCTCCTAGGGTAGTTTTGGGACACCCTGTATATAAACATAGATAGCACACAGACATGGTTGGGGGGGGGGTTTGCTGACAAGTGCCTAATGTTATAAGAGCAGTTTATTCCCTATTTAGGTGCCTGGTCATCACTTTATGACATTATATTTTCCCATTAACCCCTATGTTTAGGACTAGGCGTCCATATTTAATTAGTTTAAGCTGTCGAGTTCGAGCGATACAGCCCTGGGTGGCCCCCTAGCGTATGACGGTCCCAGGATATACGCTCCTGAGAATCCGTCTTTAAATCCGTCGTTTTTGGCAATTCCCGGTAACGCGCTCGCGATGCGTAATCACGTGATTACCGAGAACCGCCGCTAATCGCGCTCAGCACCTAACCGTTAGATTCGTTCGAACGCTCAGCTGAGAGACACGTTACGCAATCGCGCCCTTTTCTTTATACGCAAGTGTAGACAATATATACGTCACAAGTGCAACCAATATCGTTTACGCGATTGTGGAAAATAAACATAGTGCTTTGCCGGCTCAATACTCCTTTCGTTCTGGTTATTTTCTTTCCGACCTCACCTCGCTCACACTTTCCACACGATTTCCCTTTCCGAACTTCCTCCGGTGTTCAAACCCGATCCTACATACATCCATCCATACAGTCCACTCCCCAACTCAAATCGTCCCGGGTTCCCGAACATTTTGGTCCTTCGAGCCGGATAAATTTTCGTTAAATCGTGAAAAAGTATCGTAAGCACGTGTTGAACAAGGAAGATGGCAACCAAGTTCGAAGACGTGATGCTGGAGCAGGAAGCCGCCATGAGATCCCTTTCTCGTGTCCTTCCCAACCTAAAGAAGTTAGGACAGAATAATTTTACCGTGGCCAAACTCCAGCAACGCATGGACTTCCTGAAGGATGCCTTCGCCCAATGTCGAGACATTGATCGGCGCCTCCAACCCTTCCGACGCCTCGAAGGAGCCCACAAGGTCCCCTACTTCGCGGATGAGCAATTCAGCCTCTGCGAGGATGAATATCATCTAGCTGCAGATTTTATTGCCGACCACATCGAGAGGCTGAAATCGTCCGGTCCAGCCTCGACGTCTCCAACCATGCCGGCCGCAGCCCAGTCACGCAGCGATCTCCCCCGCATCGGCCTACCGACGTTCTCCGGAGAGCCCACCAAGTGGGAGAGCTTTCGAGATAAGTTCACGTCCCTCATTATTGATGATGAATCGTTGTCCGACGTTAAACGACTTCATCACCTTAATTCGTGCGTGAAAGGCGACGCGGAGAATCTTATCTGCAACCTCCCGGTTACGGATTCCAATTTTAAGATCGCGTGGGATACTTTGGTTAAGCGTTTCGATAATAAGCGCGACCTAATTCATGAGCATTTGAAAACGCTATATTCTCTTCCGCACGTTTCGGACGCGACCGAGCTAAGATCCCTTCAGGATAAAGCCCATAAAACGCTTCAAGCTTTACGAAACTTGAAACGCCCTGTCGATACGTGGGACGACATGATTGTCTATCTAATAGTCTCGCGTTTAGATAGATCGTCTCGAAAGGCGTGGGAGTTAAATTTGGGCGAATCCACCGAATATCCGACCTATGCCGAATTAGATAAATTCATCGCGACGCGAATACGAGCTCTCGGCGCTATTCAAACGATTTCCAAACAACCGAAACGAGCCGTTCAAACACACGCCGCAACCTCCAACCGTTTATCGCGTCCTCGAAGCGCGCCCTTGTTATGTCCGCTGTGTAAGACCGAACACTTGTTAAATTCGTGTCCGCAATTTAAATCCAAAACAGTCTCGCAACGGTATGACTTTGTAAAAGGCGAGCGCCGCTGTTTGAATTGCTTCAGTCAAAAACATAGCGTAAACTCGTGTCCTAGCAAATACTCGTGCCAGAATTGCGGACGCCGACATCATTCGCTTTTACATTTCGATACGACGATCTCCGTTGCCGATGGGCCCGCTGCATCAACGATGCCCAACTCGCTCCCGTCGGCGAACAACCAGGTCGCGTCCCATGTTTCGTCGTCTGCAACGATCGCGACTCCACGTATTTTGTTTGCTACGGCGTGGGTCGTCGTAGAATCTACCACTGGTCGAGGCGAATGTGTACGCGCGTTGCTTGACCAAGGTTCCGCTACCACCTTGATGACGGAATCACTCGCGCAACGATTACGCGTTCAACGTCGTTGCGTTTCCATCGCTCTTACCGGAATCGGAAATCGCGAGATTGCTGTGCGGCACGCTACAACTATCGGAATAAAGTCCAGGCGCGGAACCGGCCCTACCCTCTCGACTACCGCCTTAATTCTAAAGTCTCTGACGCGATACATTCCTGAGCGCACTGACCAGAAGATATCGTGGCATCATACTCGCGATCTCGTGTTAGCCGACGAAAATCCGATGAGCTCCGATCCCATTGAGATTATTATCGGAGCGGACCTCTATGGGCATGTATTGTTGAACGGAATCCGCGCTGGATCGATATCCGAGCCGATCGCGCAAAATTCGATTTTCGGATGGTTTTTATCCGGACCCGCCGGCTCGACCACGTTTCCGTCCTGTTCAGTCGTACAAACCTACCACTGTTCCCCTTCTGAGTCTCTTGATTCTGACATTCGTCGTTTCTGGGAGATTGAGGAGATCCCAACCACATCCCATCTTACGTACGAGGAACAGCAGTGCGAAAATCATTTTCGTGACACGCATACGCGAGACTCGTCCGGTCGTTATGTCGTTCGTTTACCTTTCAAACGAAACCCTCCTATCGAAATCGGGTACTCGTATCGCATCGCCGAACGAATGCTCACCAAATCAGAAAGTCGATTACAATCGAAACCCACACTCTGTACCGAGTACGATGATTTCTTGCGCGAATACTTGCAGCTTGGACATATGCGTAAGCTCCCTCCGTCGAGTATCGACGCCCCTCTCGCCGTGTATATTCCGCATCACGCGGTGATACGCGAAAGCAGTGCAACAACGCACCTTCGTGTTGTATTCAATGCCTCCAGCTTAACTAGCAACGGCACCTCGTTGAATGACCATTTGTTGATCGGACCCAAACTCCAAACGGATCTTCCGACCATAATTCTTCGGTGCCGACAATATCGATACGTATTAACGTCCGATATTACAAAAATGTATCGCCAAATACTGGTGGATCCTCAAGACGTTGACTATCAGCGCATCCTCTGGCGGTCGTCCCCGTCGGAGCCCATTGGTCATTATCAGCTGCTGACGGTGACATACGGTACAGCTCCAGCCCCCTTTCTCGCTCTTCGAGTCCTCCAACAGCTTATAGAGGACGAAGGGACCCAATTCCCATTAGCCACGCGCGTTCTTCAACACCACCTTTACGTTGACGATTGTGTCTTTGGCGCGTTCGATGAAACCACGTTGATCGAGACTCGAAATCAACTCATTGCATTGCTCAGCAAGGCACATTTCCGTCTGCATAAGTGGACGAGCAATGCTTCGCATTTGCTGACGGATATTAGTCCTCAGGATCGTGGAACCGTCCAGGAGAAAGTGTTGCACTGCGATGACACTGTAAAGGTCCTTGGTGTCGCGTGGAATCCCGACGTTGATGCATTCCGCTTCAAAGTCACGCTTCCCTCTGATATCGCGTGCACCAAACGAGCAGTCTTGTCAACCATTGCTCGCCTTTTCGACCCATTAGGATGGGTCACACCCACTACAGTGTATGCAAAAATTCTCATGCAGCAGCTGTGGTTGCAGAAATGCAATTGGGATTCTCCACTTCCCCCGGTTCTTCTCGAGCGCTGGGAGAAATACCGAGCAGAATTGCCGCTGCTCAATACTTTATCAATTCCGCGATGGACGAGACAAAGTCTCGACAACGTCTCTTGTGAATTGCATGGCTTCGCCGATGCATCCACCTTGGCTTATGCCGCTACGGTATATCTGCGCATCGTGACCTCCTCCGGTCGAATCGTCATATCATTACTCGCCGCCAAATCAAAAGTAGCTCCAGTCAAACCATTGACCGTTCCACGGCTCGAACTTTCGGCCGCCCTTCTCCTTACTCATCTCGTTGTCTTCGTGCGACAATCACTGCACGAGCTGCCGGAGAACATCCCGTGTTATTGTTGGACGGACTCAACAATCACCCTTTGTTGGTTACGGCAACCAGCGTCAAAATGGAAAACGTTCGTTGCGAATCGGGTAGCTCAAATCGAGACCACTCTGCCCGATGCCACTTGGCGCCACGTACCGACTGACGAGAATCCCGCAGATTGTGCGTCTCGCGGCCTGCTTCCGTCGCAATTGTTGCATCACGACCTTTGGTGGACAGGCCCTTCGTGGCTGCAACAGTCAACCGACCAATGGCCCCCTAATCTTCCCGTTTCGTCCGCTGACGCGCTTACCGAGGAACGTCCGACCATCCAGGTCAACGTTTGTCAACCTCGTACGCCATGGGAACTGAGGGATCGGTTCTCGTCGTGGCCAAAATTATTAAAAGTCAGCGCGTATATTTTTCGATTCGTTGCACTCACTCGAAAACGGCCCGGAGTGACCTCGAACTTCGTAAGTCGAGCCCTCGATGCGTCAGAAGTTCAAGCAGCCAAAACCTTTTGGCTCCGAGAAATGCAACGCGATCTTTTTCCGGAAGAGATGCATGCTCTTCGTCACCGACGTCCGCTCAATAAAAACAGCCCTATCGACTCCCTTAATCCGTACCTACACGAGGATAACGTAATTCGAGTTGGCGGGCGATTAAAAAATGCCAAGTTATCGGAACAAGAAAAGCATCCGATCATAGTAAAATCACACCCGACCTTGACGCTGATCATTGTTCACGCGCATCTGCGCGCCCTTCACGCTGGATCGCAGTTGACAACCAGCATTCTCCGTCAAGAATATTGGATTTTGCGAGCGCGCCCCACAGTCCGGCACATCCTACATAAATGCGTCAAATGCGCACGCGAAAAGGCCGCATCGCAAAATGTATTGATGGGAGAATTACCGGACTTTCGAGTTACGCGTTCGGATCGAGCGTTTTTACACTGCGGTCTCGATTACGCCGGTCCAATTCAAACCCGCACGACACCCGGCCGCGGGAATCGCTCTCGCAAAGCGTATATCGCCGTGTTTATATGTATGGTCGTAAAGGCCATTCACCTCGAATTAGTCAGTGACTATTCGTCGGATGCGTTTCTTGCCGCGTATAATAGGTTTATCTCGCGACGCGGCATTCCCAATGCCATTTATTCCGATAACGGCACAACTTTCCAAGGCGCGGACAGCGAGCTCACGAGCGCATTTCGTGCCGCAACTCGCGATCCTACGATGCTCAATCGTTTAGCGCTCGATCGTGTCACGTGGCACTTCACTCCACCTTCCGCCCCTCATTTTGGAGGATTGTGGGAAGCGGGCGTGCGTAGCGTAAAGTACCATCTTAAACGAGTTGTTGGAGCCCACACATTGACCTTCGAAGAATTAACGACTGTGTTATGCCAGGTCGAAGCTTGCCTGAATTCGCGTCCACTCGCAGCAGTCTCCGAGAATTTTGACGACTATTGTGCCCTGACGCCAGGACATTTTCTGATCGGGTCAGCCCCTACCGCAGTGCCCACGCCATCGTTGCTAGATGTCAAAGAGGCACGTCTCTCGCGTTGGCAATTATTGCAACAAATGATGGAAAGTTTTTGGCAACAATGGTCGCAAGATTATATGCAAGGTCTCCAACAACGCGTTAAGTGGAAAACCCACAGGCCCAATATTGTCGTCGGGCAATTAGTTTTATTACGGCAAGCTAATCTCCCCCCATGCAAATGGGAACTCGGCCGCGTCGTCGCGTGTCATCCCGGCGATGACGGCATCGTGCGTGTTGTGACGGTGAAAACCGCGCAATCCGAATATAAGCGACCTATTGTCAAATTGTGTATACTGCCGATTGACCTCCCGTCCGAGCAGCCTTGTCCGCTGCGCGGCAGTGCTCAACCCATCGACACCGTCTCGTAAACCGTACTGCGATTCGATGGTAAACAAATATATGTATATAGTGTATATAAGTAGATATAAGCAATGACGCATCTGTTTAGCCTACGGCTCATGAGACTCCCGTGTCGAAATTCATTGTATATAAATACCGTTGTTTCTCGCCGACTGTTCACGGCGGGCGGCCGTGGACCTTTAAAGTCGCATCATGATATTTCGTTGTATCACGCGTTCTTTTCTTTTTTGTTATTTCGGATTTCTGACGAAATCCAAGGCGGGCGGTATGTTTAGGACTAGGCGTCCATATTTCATTAGTTTAAGCTGTCGAGTTCGAGCGATACAGCCCTGGGTGGCCCCCTAGCGTATGACGGTCCCAGGATATACGCTCCTGAGAATCCGTCTTTAAATCCGTCGTTTTTGGCAATTCCCGGTAACGCGCTCGCGATGCGTAATCACGTGATTACCGAGAACCGCCGCTAATCGCGCTCAGCACCTAACCGTTAGATTCGTTCGAACGCTCAGCTGAGAGACACGTTACGCAATCGCGCCCTTTTCTTTATACGCAAGTGTAGACAATATATACGTCACAAGTGCAACCAATATCGTTTACGCGATTGTGGAAAATAAACATAGTGCTTTGCCGGCTCAATACTCCTTTCGTTCTGGTTATTTTCTTTCCGACCTCACCTCGCTCACACTTTCCACACGATTTCCCTTTCCGAACTTCCTCCGGTGTTCAAACCCGATCCTACATACATCCATCCATACAGTCCACTCCCCAACTCAAATCGTCCCGGGTTCCCGAACACCCTAAGATCGAAGAATAATAAATGGAGATTGGGTAGGTGAAGAGTAAGAACCCTGTCTCATGCTTACAAAATTAATTTATACAAATAAAAAAATATGAAATAATAATAATAATATAATATTATTTATATAATTTATTTGTATAAATTCAAAACTATACTCAAAAATGTGTACAAAATTGGCGTCTCTTAGTCTTTAATATTTTAAACATGTTGAACTGGATTCGGAAAAGTCTAGACAATCTTTTGCTGTGAAGAACAATACAATATCTTATACAATAATAACGTTACGATATTTGTTCAAAGTCGGAAAACATTTTTTCTTCAAACTCAAATTTCTTAAAAACTGTGCGTGTAGGAGAAAAATTAATGCCAGATTCGAAATGAACGCCAAATACTATTATAAGATACACCCAACAATTATATGGAAACATTTTTGTTGTTGAACAGTGTAATTTGCTCTGCCTTTTCTTATATTCGTCAGTTGCCACTTAATTTCCTACTTTTCAACGCCTGTCTCTCGGTGCTTATTGGGTAAAAAAATACGTTTGAACAGTGAAATTTGTGTGAAATTGAATGCTTTTTCCAAAAATGAAAACAAAAAGTGCATACTTTTTGAGTAATAGGCGATAAACCGAAATAAGGTAATAAAAATCGTGGTTTTTACACCCTCCCCAAATTAGCAAAGGGTCCTCGAGGTCGAAAACTCAAATTCGACACCCCAGAGTACACCTAAATGACGTGTCTTTCATTGAGCTCCTAATACTTTTTAGGTAAAAGTACCAGGCGACTGGTCTAAAATGTCTGTCGAAACGAATGATGGAAGTTGTTCAAAATAAAGGAGGCACTACCCATTATTAGCATTTCAAAATGTGTATAAATATTTAGAACTTTCATACATTCTCTTTTTCTTTTAGGCAGTGTCTTATAATTATATCCAACCGAAATTGTATTATTTTCGAATAAATTAGGAATGTGTTAGTATTTTTCACAAAATTTATGAAGATGTTAACCATTTTCTTTCGATGAAATTTGTTTTAATATAACTACATTATTAAGAACCTAAACCAATATTTTTCAGTGTGTCTTATAATTTTATCCATAGCTGTACATGACCTTTTTTAAGATAGTTATACATTGGTATTCATGACGTTTTCACATTAAACAAACACACCGAATGAATGAAACTTTGGCAATTAAGTATGATGTTTTTATAGAAATTTCGTCCTCTGTTAAATACAAATTGTAGGAGAAGTTTTTCTAAGAAATCCTTAGTGGCAACATAGATTTAAATAAAGTCGACTCAAATTCTTTGATGAGGACCAACCTTTTGCAACTAAATTGTTTTCAAATCTAAACAAAATGTATAACGCAGGAAAGTTTGAAAATTACACAGGACGCAGCAAGAAATATTGTAAATAAAACCTGGTGGACAATTTAATTGACTAAAAGACTAAAAAGTAGTGGGCAAATGGATAGAGAACGTGCAAAAGTCAGCCTTGCTTTCTCAAAAGTGATCATCTGTTTTTAATGCACTAGTCGATGTAGATTGATATTCTCCTTAAAAAATGTATTAGCATCTCGTGTAAATGATTAGTTCTGTGACGAGTTTTAGTTTGAACATTATTATGAAGGAAATTATAATATTTCAAAAATTGATAGTTTTCTGATATGCATGGTTCAATATGAAAAAGCATGGCGCCAATGCTGGATCAAAAATACAATAATGTTTCAAGGCTTAAGTAAACACAACTGCAACAAATGTAAATAATCGTATCACAACTATTAAAAAAGAATAACTGTACGCTTCATTCAAATCAGTGAATTTATTTCTTAATTCAATTTTTCTCCTGTGTGTTTTAAACATTCAATTTTACCTGCGCTAAAGTTTTCAGTACAGCTTATTTAGACATAATATCTTTCTTATTGCATTTTCAATGCGATCCAAACTTTTCTGAATTTATTTCTTAGATTAAACGATAACATTTGCGCTGCTCCTATCCACATAAACAAATGATTGAATTAATTAATTTGATTGACCTAGATGCATGTCACCTCTTGATATGATAACAACTGCAATTTAGTTGACTGATGTGTTACCGTCTAGACAGCAACTATTACCCAAGTCTTTTTTTATCTTCTATATTTGCTTTTCTCTGTTTATTTCTTTAAATATCATGCAACATTTTATTTTACACTTAGAAAATACAAATATTGAAGTTCAAGAAACAGTAATTGACATTATTCATAGATCAATCAATCTGCAAACATTTTATCACTAAAATGAAGTATAGATGTAATGTTAGTTGACCAGGACTAGGCTTTAATCAGAATAATCAAGGATGGTTTCTCTGAAATAAACAAAGTTTATCCTTTATTTACATTCTCTTAGTTAAACAAGCTTAGTCACTGTTATTTACAAACCTGAAATAAACAAAGAATCTACATTCAAAGTTTATTCTGTACCCTATTTTAATTTTAATTCCTTTATACTAATCTTATAATATATACTTTTATTGTGGAGACTGATTTTCTAACCTCTGATAACGGCTCTCTCACTATCACATTACTGTCCTGCTCTACCGACTAGATAGTTACTTTAATGGCCCGCGTGTTAGCGCGGGAGTATTCAAAATTAATCTGAAGGAAGTAAACTTCCTTACATAGATTTTTATATTTTGTTTGATTTGTCAAAAAATCACAGAAATTAAGGAAAATTAAACGATCTCTTTAATGCAGATTATACTGATGCAGATAATGTTTCAATGAGTGCGTTTTCCGTCTCAGCTAACAAAATGGCGCTATTGTTCATATCTCTTTTATCTATTTGAATGTTAAAAAGTTAATGCAATGGCTATATTTTAAAAAATATGGATTTAAACTCGTTTATTTGTTGAATTTTAATTACGATTTTTCTATCCTTTCAGAACAAGTGCTGTACAAGCTTAGTAGAGTTGTTAACTTACTTTCACCATAGTTACGGTTCCATCACAGTAAGCTTGTTTATTTCGCCATTTTATCTTTGTATGCAGGGTGTATCCGTTATGCTATGTCACCATTTTATAGGCATTCCCAGTCGTGCAATTAAAAAATGTTTTAGACAAAAGTTTCTCAGTACTCGGTGAGCTACATGTTCGCATACCGTTAAATCTGAAAAATGATTTTTACGTGAAAAAGTAAAGGTCACCTTGACTTTTTTAAATGACACTATATGTTTTGGACACCATAGGATTGTTTCTGACGTCGAGACGAATTTAACGGTGTATGTATTACACTATGACCTTGAAATGACCTCAAACTCGGAAATTTTGTGCAAACGTAATTTTAATGAAAAATTATTTCCTGAACAGATTGATGACTTTTTAATAACTTTTTAATAAAACTTCATTTTCATTTACGTTAATTTATGATTATAAAATTTAAAGTTTAATAAATTTAAATATCACCCCAATAAAATAATCTTTATAATAATTAATATATATATATTATGTATATTATTATTATTTTTACAAAAATTATAAAATTCTATAGGGTCTTATCGTCCCTTAAAAAAAATTAAGAATTTTTACTTAAATTTTAAATTAATTTTTTAATATTGGAACAGATGACGAAATTATTTCGTCAACAGAGAATGCACACTGGACACGAGATCGCATTTTTCAAACTAAAATTAGTGTCAATGTTTGGTGTGCTATTTTGAATGATTATTTAATAGAATCATATCTCTTCGAAGATAATTTGACAGCTGCTTGATATCTTAACTTTTTGGAAGAAAGACTTCCACATTTATTGAAAGACATTGGGACAATGTTACGTCTGTCGAAGTCCACATATTTTTATGCTGTTTCATAGCAATAGGACTAAGAAAGTTCTATTTTTCTGGGAAATGTGTTTGAGATAGTAAGTAAAATTATGCGAAATTTCGGAACGAAACAGAACTGAGAAAATTCCATTATATTTTAGTATCAAAGAATCACCTAGGATACAATATTTATCACTGAAATCTTAAATTTCTCGCTATCTGAAGACATCTGATAATAAATTGTACCAATAATGTGTCTCCCAAACATTCTATTACCAAATACTTGTGGAAATAAATAATGTTTTCACATACCCGGCCACCATTTTTGAAGTGAAACTTCTTTGTTGAGGGTAACAATTTTCTGATGTAACGGAAGTCGATGTTACGGAAGTCGAAAGTCGAGTGGCGCGAAAATTTAAACTGAGAATAAACGGAGAAAAATAATTTTTTACGCAGTCGGGATTCGAACCCCGGTCCACCGATTGGTAGCTCAACTTCTTAACCGCTTGGACAACCAACGATCCGAGAATGATAGCAAATGGTTAGAACAGTTCGTGCAACCACGTTTTGTATTTTTATTTACGTAAATTAAAGTAATATAATTAAATATATTATAGACATATTAGATACATATACATATATATATATATATATATATATATATATATAATATGTCTATAATATATTTAATTATATTACTTTAATTTATGTAAATAAAAATACAAAACGTGGTTGCACCTACTGTTCTAGCCATTCGCTATCATTCTCAGATCGATGGTTGTCCAAGCGGTTAAGAAGTTGGGCTACCAATCGGTGGACCGGGGTTCGGATCCCGTCCGGGTAAAAAATTATTTTTCTCCGTTTAAATTTTCGCGCCACTCGACTTTCGACTTCCGTAACATCGACTTCCGTTACATCAGAAAATTGTTACCCTCAGCAAAGAAGTTTCACTTCAAAAATGGTGGCCGGGTATGTGAAATATATATATATATAATATTATAATATATATATATATATATATATATATATATATATATATATATATATGTATATATATAATAATATTATATATATATATTATATATATTATATATATAATATATAACAAATAAACATAATATATATTTTTTTTTTTTAAACTGCCGCTTGTGGAACGGAAAAAAAATCGTGTGCGTGGAAACCACACGCGACAGAAGTGCAACTTATTACTTATTAAGTATAGGTACAGATAAATTATTAGTATTTTTTTCATTAAAAACAAGAGATAATAATAAATAAAAATACTAATAAGTAATAAATAAATAAATAAGAACTAATAAATAATACAACAATTGATGCTATATTTTCACGAAGTTTATTTTAGCTATCATAAGCCAATTGTCACAATGATAGAAACCGATAATTCGGTGGAAAATGATTATTGTTTGTGACTTAATACGTTCCAAACTTCTTGAAAATACAGTGCCAATTGTTGTATTATTTATCAGTTCTTATTTATTTTATTTATCACTTACTATTATTTTTATTTATTACTAGCTGACCCGACAGACGTTGTCCTGTCCAAATTTCAATAAAGTTTTTCATCGTTTTGTGTACCGTTTCAAGAATTCTGATTTTTGCAGTCCGTCCAAATTTTCCGACGTTCCCTTGTAATTGTCTCGAATTTTCTTTCTAAAAACTTTTCCATAAAGCTTATCAAAACTTATCATAACGAACGAAACAAAAAAGAATTACGCATATCTATCATTCAAATCATTAGTTACGGTCTCGAGTTCGTACAAAAATCCCATAGGAAAAAGCACTTTAATTTTTTCCTGAATTTTACATTTTTCCGGGCAACTTTTCCGATTTTTCTTTCCCTAAAAACTGTTGGGATCGTGATTGAAGAAATTGAAGGATATTTAATAGTAAACAAAAGTATACATTTATTAATAAAATAAGTTCAGTCTACACGTGGTTGTTTGTAGGTTATGTATGCTCTCTCATGGTTCTCTCTATGCGTTCGCTCTCTACAGGTTCACACTCTACACTGCTCTACACTACAAACTGTTCTCTCCCCACCAGTTTCACGCTCGCTCACATTCTATCTCTCTCTCTCACACGCACTCCTTTCACACTCTCTCTCACTCTATCCCAGATAGCACAGACACGTCTCAAAGATGGCCGAAAGATGCCTGCCGCAAGACATTCGAATATCTGAGAGATGTCGCCAATGTCAGTTTGATGTCAGTTTTACGTTGGTTTTACGTTAGTTTTATGTCGTTTGTGACTCAACGTACCATCTTAAAGATGTCTTCTGAATGTCGTTTTGATATCTTTCAGATGTTCTAGTAGTACATATTAAAAACATCTTCCAGATGTCTGAAAAAAGACATCTTACAGATGTTATTCGCGCGACTATTTAGAAACTTTCGTGTAAGGCTTATATAATAGGTTAGGTTAGTAAAAAAACGTACAATAAAGCAGATATTTATAAAATATACGAATAAATATTTATTTAAATATATACATATTACAAATTACAAATTAATTAAAATTACATTATTAGAGGTTAAAAATGAGAATTAGAATATATCTGTCACTGCTGTCTGGTTCGCCTTCTTCAAACGATGGACCTGCTGGAGAATTTCGGTCAGCAGGATCCGCAAAAGCTGCTGGTGGTCCATATCAGCTTCAGCATAGCATCCTGCCTTGAGCGGTAATAGCAGCAGCTCCTCGACTCCTCTTCCTGCTGCCTTCTTTCATACTCTTTGCATCTGTTTGTTTAGTAGTTTTCATACACCTGAAGATGTCTATTCTGGAGACATCGTTTTCATGTCTGAAATGAGATGTTTGAAAGATATCTTTCCTCGTACATAAAAACGATGTCTTCAAAAACACATCTTTCAGATGTGCGAATTATGTACGTCTGTTTGGCGACGTAGACGTTCAGACATAAAAACGACATGAAACCGACATCTTTAAGATGTTGTGTGCTATCAGGGATCCATCCTTCCAGAACTTTCTTTCGTCATACACACACACAAAAACCTTATTCGAACTATTACAAACATTTTTTTTTTTAATTAGCCAAATCGGTCCAGCCGTTCTCATGTGACGCGATTACCAACGAACAGCATTTTATTTTTATTTATATAGATTATCTCTTATTTTCAATGAAAAAATACTAATAATTTATCTGTATCTATACCCAATAAGCAATCAGTTTCACTTCTGCCGCGCGTGGTTTCCACGCACGCGATTTTTCTTTTTTTAATTTTAACATCATTTTTCAGTTTCACATCAGATTCATAATGAACGACCCGAAAAACCCCATACTATCAACTTTGAACTAAATTGGAGTGCTCCTTCCTGTTTTGGTCACGATTACAATTTTCAATACAGTATTAGCAATAGTTTTCTGCGAATTCCTCGAAAACTGAAAGCAAACCCCCCTATTTGGGAAAATGAAAAAGTTGTTGAAAATGTGTAGCTGCATAATTTATTTAAATTTCACCAAGATCGGAGAGGAGTGGTACTTTCTAAATAATTACCGTTGACACGTCTCAAAGAACGTTTAACATTTGTTTAATATAAAAACTGTGTTAAAATAAAGTGCTAATGTGAAGTGTAGCCAAGTAATGGCACCTAAACTATTTTCGCACCGGAACCCAATGGCGTCGACACTTCTCGACTGTTTCGGGTGCAGTTTGCTGTGGGTTGCCAGCGAGTGGATCATTTCCTACGCATTCAAACTGTGTCGAAATCATACGGCCACGCACGCTGACCTAGCAAACATGCGTTTACTTCCGATTAGAGAGAAGCTCTTCCAGGAGGAACTTGGAGTAAAAGGTGAGAGGAAACATGATATTTATTAGAAAGAAAAAATTAAAATTGTTGGAATTCAACGATAGCATAGCGTCTTAGGTATAAGGGTTTAGGCGTGTTACGTCCTAATTGAGACGTTTAAAGAAAAATTGAATGTTTAATGATTTTAATCTATATATGTATATAAAAATGAATGTTTGTATATATATATACAGGAAGTCCCAAAACTACCCTAGGAGCCGAAAATGGGAGGTTCCTTGGGTCATTTGAAGCGACAGTTTCCTTTGCAAAAATGGCGTCCGCGGCTTTGTTTAGGAGTTATTAACGAAAAACACGGACCAATCAGAGCGCAGCTATAGCGAACAGAGTCCGACTCTGCGACAAGGTTTTTTGTTAATAACTCCTAAACAAAGCCACGGACACCATTTTTGTAAAGGAAAATGTCGCTTCAAATGTCCCAAGGAACCTCCCATTTTCGGCTCCTAGGGTAGTTTTGGGACACCCTGTATATATATATATATATATATATATATATATGATTAATGGACTTCGAAACTGTTTGACCGATCAACATGAAACTTTTTACGCTACTCATTTTGTTGTAACTCGCTGTAGATGGCGCTGCAATATATTAACTGTGGCGGATGTAGATAATGTAGATTTCTGATGTAGATAATGTAGACTTCTTGTTATGATAATTGTATTGATTAACTTATTTATATTTGACTTTTGGTTGTTAACATTTGTTTTGTTTTTGGTTTCCTACCAAGAAATTTGTATTAGATTCAGATTGAAATAAATATTCAAAGAGTTAACACGTCATTTTTATTTGGAGAATTATATTACGTTCTACATTTTTGGTGACCCCGACGTGATAAGAAGGATGACGCTTCATCATTCACCAATTAGAATTGAAGAGAGATCAAATCAAGATCTTAATACAGGAACGGATGAAGATTCGGTAGCAGAAGAATTACCTGCAACAAGTCAAATCACTAATCCCAGTCAAATCAATGCAACATCAATGGTTAAACTTCCACCCTTTTGGAAAGAGATTCCGATGTTATGGTTTACCCAGACTGAAGCAGCCTTCGTAATTGGCAGAATCTCCTCTGATGATACTAAATATCGGTATACTATAATCAATTTAGATAAAACGGTACTTCCTTTTGTTTCCGATATTTTAAGTAATCCTCCAATTAAAAACAAATATGAAACTCTTAAAACAAGAATTATTTCCTCGTTCGATGAATCGAGCGAGTCAAAATATCATTTTTATTTGGAGAATTATATTACGTTCTACATAACTTCCACACCCTTGAATCTATCGCTATGAAAATTGGTATCAACGCGCGCGGCAGCGCGCGACCAAGTTCCCCCTTCCCGCTCCCTCTAAGCTGCCGAGTAGTATATCTCATAGGACAGTTAAGTGCTTTTTAGCCATATTGGCAACGCCATTGCCGCTCTTCCCGCTAACCTAACCTAACCAAAATTTGTATGTGAGCTAGATATAATATCAATTAACTCTCATGTAAAAAGCAATTCTCTACCTAGCCTGGAACCTGAGATATAAATACGCCAAAAATGCATAATTCTTGGAATATATGATGATGATGATGATGATGATGATGATCATGTTAATTCTAACCCACTTCCAGACAAGGTAGAAACTTGAAAATTTGGAATCAGATGCCTTTTATATCCAAACCAACAGGAAAAATCGAAAAACCCGAAAAATATTTTTCTTTCTTTTGGAAATTCAAGAAACTACATTTGTCATGTAGTCAGGTACTCCCCGTATGCCCTAGGCACGGTCCATTGAAAATTTCGTTATTTTTACGGTAAAACGCACCGTTCCCCGGATACAGCGGTTTAAAAAAAATTATTTTTTCTTTTTTTCGAAAATTCAAAAAACCACATACGTCATGTGGTCGGGCATACCCCATATGATTTCGGTTGAGCCTTTTGATAATTTCGTTATTTTTGCGATAGGACCCGCCGTTCCCGAGATACAGCCGTTTCAAAAAAAAATTTTTTTCTTTTTTTCGAAAATTCAAAAAACTACATACGTCATGTGGTCGGGCATTCCTCGTATGCCTTGGGTATGGTCTTTTGAAAATTTTTATTGTTACTTCAGAAATTCCTTACAGCACTTAAGTTATTAAGTGATTCAGCGAGAATTCTAACTTTGCCATTTGAAGAGTCATCAAGTTCAAACTCTTACAAAGATAACATGATATCCAAACCAAAACACTTCGTGTGATGGTTGACCAAGTTCCCCGGCCCATCCACTTCAGTGATATGAAGGATGGACCAAGTTCCTCTTGCCTACAAGGCCTGTGATATCGGGAAGGACAAATTCACAGAGGCCAATGATTGTTGCACTTACCTAATTCAAACTTTACAACCTAGGGAACTTGGCGTCGGCGCCCGAAACTTTAACTGTCTATTACACAAGTAAATATCATCGGAAATATACCATGTTTGGTATCATTTTGCATTAGAAAAATGCCACAAATATGGTAATCGCAGTCTCCTAAAAAAATAATGAAAAATAAGGAAGTTGGAAATTTGGATTAGCTATGTTTACATTTCTCGACGACCGAGACCTCTCAAGTTCGGCTCTGACCGCTCCGTGGCCGCGGCCAAGTGGTGCAATAAACACGACCGGGCAACCCGACGGTCAGTCAGGTATATCGGTACGAGTTGGCAAAAATGCAATTGCTGGACTTTGTTATTTCACATAATTATTTCACGGAGTCATGTCAGCAGATTTCGCGGCGTTCTTCTGATTAGAATGAGACCAAACTCGATAGACTTTCGAGCTGTGCTTGGTTGTTGTAATCGTGAATGTACTCGCGAAAGGATCCGTAGACTTCTAGAAGATCCTTTTCCTTATTTTCTACTGGGGCGACGAGGTGCCTAGGCGACAATGGCTTTGTGGCCGCGGCCTAGTGGTGCAATAAACACGGCCGGGCAACTCTACAGCCAGCCAGGTATATCAGTATGAGACGGCCAAAATGCAATTGCTGGACTTGTTATTTCACATAATAATTTCACGGAATCATGTCAGCAGATTTCGCGGCGTTCTTCTGATTAGAATGATACCAAACTCGATAGATTTTCGAGCTGCGTCTAATGGTTGTAAATTAAATTATTTAAACAAATACAATTTTTGAAACAAAGTATAAATGTCCATAAACAATTTATAAACCGAATTTTTTGGCTATATAAAATTGTTTAAACAAACATAAATAATCCGTGTTTGGTAGTAGATTTAAATACATTATATTTAAATAAAGTAAAAAAGACCTTCGAAATGAATAATAAAATGCATTTTCCTATTTGCATAGTCGTCGCTGTCATAGCTGCCTGCCAAAAGGTTTATCCCAGATAGCACACAACATCTTAGAGATGTCGCTTTCATGTCGTTTTTATGTCTGAACGTCTACGTCGCCAAACAGACGTAATTCGCACATCTGAAAGATGTGTTTTTGAAGACATCGTTTTTATGTACGAGGAAAGATATCTTTCAAACATCTCATTTCAGACATGAAAACGATGTCTCCAGAATAGACATCTTCAGGTGTATGAAAGATGTATTTATGAAAATAAAAATTCGCGCATGCGCGAAAAAAGCGCCCGGTCTGGCAGTTGTCACTGATGCCGCCGTAGCAACGACAAGCAACAACAAGTCATCTATCGGACGAGACAATTTTACCCACTACCCCAAGTTTGGAAAAGAAAACCAACATTGGTATGTAAATTCAAAAAGATGCGCCCAACATATGCAACATTAAATGTTACATGCATAGCTGTACGTTTTTTCAATTAACCATATTTTATTTTCAGTCACTGCTACCAGCAAGGAATCGCTACTCACAAACAGACCCAGAGAGTATGCAAGGAAGTAGCAGGCAGAGAAACCAAGAAGTTGCAACAAGATTGGTATGTAAATACAAAAAGCAGCGCACTGCGATACTCAATTTACTGTAACTAGTACATCTTTTTTCAATGAAACATTTTATTTTCAGTGACTGCCATGAGCAACGATTTGCTGATTGTAAACAGACCAGAGAATGCGCATGATAGCAGCAGAAATAGGAGCAAACAAGTCACAGCAAAATTGGTATGTAAATGCAAAAAGAGGCACCCTCAGACAGTAAATTTACTGTAATTAGTATACTTTTTTCAATAAAACATATTTTATTTGCAATTACAGCCACCAACAAGGAATCACTGATTCCAAACAGATTCAGAGAGTGTGGTAAAAGGCAGCAGAAAGAGGAGCCAAGAAGTTGCCACTCAAGCCAAGATGCTGTGCCGAGGACGCTTGTGAAGCAGAACAACCTCGTGCGGATCCTGCTGACCGAAACTCTCCAGCAGGTCCACCGTTTGAAGAAGGCGAACCGGACAGATATATATTCGAATTCTCATTGTTAACCTCTAATATTGTAATTTTAATTGATTTGTATATATGTATATCTTTAAAAATATATTTATTCGTAAATTTTAAACATGATTTATTGTATGTTATTTGAAATAATTAACCTAACCTATAAGCCTTACCCGAAAGTTTTTAAACAGTCGCGCGAACAACATCTGTAAGATGTCTTTTTTCAGACATCTGGAAGATGTTTTTTATATGAACTACTAGAACATCTGAAAGATATCAAAACGACATTCAGAAGACATCTTTAAGATGGTACGTTGAGTCACAAACGACATAAAACTAACGTAAAACCAACGTAAAACTGACATCAAACCGACATAGGGCGACATCTCTCAGATGTTTGAATGTCTTGCGGCAGGCATCTTTCGAACATCTTTGAGATGTGTCTGTGCTATCTGGGATACTTCATCGGCATTCGCCTAGTTAATTGTTATTGCATTCCTATCAATAATTACTAAATAGTACCTTATACATTTTCTAATTTGTTGGAAGTCGATCTAAAATGTTGTCTGATCTTTCTTGTTTAAATAAAATTATTTATTCCGTATAACGTGTCTACTTCTGTAATTGTTCCTTTTATTTGACCCTAATTGAATAATTATTTTTTGCAGATAACTGCATAAATAATTTAATATAGAATATTTCCTTCATTTCATGAAAGAGAGAGAGAGAGAGAGAGACGAAAATTGGAAAAAAACATTTAGGTAAAAATTGTTTGATCGTAAGGGAACATAATACGGGTGCTTCGAAGCAAATGGAAGCAAACAATATACACTGAACGTTCTGATCATGGCCAAAGTTGATGTAGAATCTCGTCCGGTGTGAGAGTAGCTGACAGCGACTCGCTGTGGGCTCTTGCCAGAAACAAAAAGTCGATGTAGGTTCTTGTCCGAGCTAGAAAAGTCGATGTAGGAGCTGATCCGGACTAAACTCGATTGGCAGCCAAAAGTGGCACGGGCAAATCCCGGGCGTGAGAACTCTCATTTACTCTCTGGTTTTACGTTAGTTTTATGTCGTTTGTGACTCAACGTACCATCTTAAAGATATCTTCTGAATGTCGGTTTGATATCTTTCAGATGTTCTAGTAGTACATATTAAAAACATCTTCCAGATGTCTGAAAAAAGACATCTTACAGATGTTATTCGCGCGACTGTTTAAAAACTTTCGGGTAAGGCTTATAGGTTAGGTTAGTTATTTCAAACAACATACAATAAATCATGTTTAAAATTTACGAATAAATATATTTTTAAATATATACATATATACAAATTAATGAAAATTACATTATTAGAGGTTAAAAATGAGAATTAGAATATATATCTGTCCGGTTCGCCTTCTTCAAACGGTGGACCTGCTGGAGAGTTTCGGTCAGCAGGATCCGCAAAAACTGCTGGTGGTCCATAAGCGCCTTTAGCGTAGCATCCTGTCTTAAGGGGGTACGGTAACCATGGATCTAGTGTATATATCAGTGTAACCAACCTCCACGCTGAAAAACAGTTTGGCAACAGTGATGAACATACATTTGTATCAATCTAACGCTAATTAAACTAAGTTTCGCTATCATTACAAGTTTTTTTCTTTTTGTCAATATCTTTATTGCTATTAATGGATCCGAGTGACTTCAAGCCCTTTATATTTTTGTTGTTACGAATCTCCGCTGACAGTTCTCCTGACTAGGCGGCATCTGGTGGAACTAGCTGAACTAAAATTGGTTCTATTCTTGCTTTAGATTATGTCTGTATGAACGAAATATGGGGAAATTGAATGCAATCACGGGAAACGATTTTTCGTCCTCATACGAGCATATTTTGAGCTGAGTGACGGCTCATTGTAAAGAGGAAGGTTGATCCCGCTTCGCCCTGGTCATGATTTAATTCAGAAAAATCGTTTTGCATTAGAAAAATACATGGGAACCTCAGGGTGATCGTCTCGACTTTTTCCCCTACTTTGGACGCTCATATTATTAAATATAAACATAATCTCGTTATATCATGACCAGGGCGAAGCGGGATCAACCTTCCTCTTTACAACGAGCCCTCACTCAGCTCAAAATATGCTCGTATGAGGACGAAAAGCCGTTTCCCGCAAACACTATTTTTACTTGCTTTTCTAGTAATATTCTAGTAATATCCATGGGTGACCCCTTAAGCGGCAATTGCAGCAGCTCCTCAACTCCGCTTCCTGCTGCCTTCTTTCATACTCTTTGCGTCTGTTTATTTAGTAGCTCCTCGCTGGTGGCAGTGACTGAAAAAGATGTGCAACTATGAATGTAACATTTAATGTTGCATATGTTGGGCGCATCTTTTTGAATTTACATACCAATGTTGGTTTTCTTTTCCAAACTTGGGGTAGTGGGTAAAATTGTCTCGTCCGATAGATGACTTGTTGTTGCTTGTCGTTGCTGTGGCGGCATCAGTGACCACTGCCATACCGGGCGCTTTCTTCGCGCATGTGCGAATTTTTATTTTCATAAATACATCTTTCATACACCTGAAGATGTCTTTTTTGGAGACATAGTTTTCATGTCTGAAATGAGATGTTTGAAAGATATCTTTCCTCGTACATAAATCGATGTCTTCAAAAACACATCTTTCAAATGTGCGAATCACGTCTGTTTGGCGACGTAGACGTTCAGACATAAAAACGACATGAAACCGACATCTTTAAGATATTGTGTGCTATCTGGGCTCGAATCGAGGCTTGTGGGCATCAGATACTTCTGGATCTTGTCACACAGCATCGTATGCACATACTATACCTATGCTGCGTCTATGGGTATATATGGTCTAAGGCACAACTGCACGCGGCGACGCTGTGTGTCCAGACCACAGTGCGAAGAGACGCTTGTCGTAGCTTGTTTTTTCATTTTTCCGCGCGTGCCGCTACTCGCTCCTCGTGGCCTGTACTTAAAGGTATGTACCTTCGTCTGCGCGTGACACCCTTCATATGCATACATGTAATTACACATTATAGATTGGTTGCTAATAATGTGCTTACTTAATTATAATATCCTAAACAGCGAAGTCTTTCGCAATTTAGTTAACAAGAAGACGTTGTGCGGTCCGTGACTAGAACACATTATGGCACATTAGATTGGAAGGACAGAGTAGACCTTGACAAAGAGTACAGCTGCGTTTCAAGGCTTTATCGATGCAGTGCAATGCTATTAGCAACTAATTTTCACACATTTTGCTATTGTTAGACAGCGGCTACGCAGCACGTGGCAATTGAATTCGCACATTTTCGTTCTTTACAGTTTCCTGGATCAACATTAGTTCCACACTGTTATGTAAAGGATTTTTTGTTATGAACATTCGGACAGAGCGCCACAGTGGTTCCAAATCACGGAAACGTGGCCGAAATGTGAAAAATGATCTGTTGGAGATACACTCCGCGACAGAAAGATAGCGTATTACACAAATAAATATTTTTTACCTTTTCAAGTAGTAATTACATTATTTGTGACCTGAACACTGGATAATAAGAATACAAAATTATTTAAATATGTATCTATGCATTTATTACGAGAAGAATCTATTTTATTGAAAAATATGTAATACTAACATTCACCCGCCACGCGTTGCTGTGGCACAGTATTTTTTAAAAGCATGTACGTATTGAACGTATTTGTGATAATCTGTTTCGTCCCTCTCTCTCGCTCTCTCTCTCTCTCTTGCTCCCCTCGCTCTCTCTCACACTCTCTCTCTTTCTGTTACTCCTCGCGCTCTCTCGCTTTCTCCCTCGCTCTCTCTCTCTTGCTCCCCTCGCTCTCTCTCACACTCTCTCTCTCTTTCTGTTACTCCTCGCGCTCTCTCGCTTTCTCCCTCGCTCTCTCGCTTCCCTCGCTCTCTCGCTTCCCTCGCTCTCTCTCTCTCTCTCGCTCTCTCTGTTACTCCCCTAGCTCTCTCTCACTCTCACTCTCTCTCTGTTATTCCCCTTGCTCTCTCTCTCTCGCTTTCTCTCTCTCTCTCTCTCTCTCTCTCTCTCTGTCTCTCAAATTTAGAACATTTACAAAGAATGCAAAACCAAGGGATGAGAACAATACTTAGATGCAATAGAAAAGCAAAAATCACTGACATGTTAGAAGCGCTACATTTTATGTCAATAAAAGAAAGGATCGAGTACAATACATGCGTACTTATATATAAAACTGTAAAGGGGTTAAGTCCCACGTATATGCAAAAAAATATAGAACTAGTGCAACATGAAGAGGGTGTAAATACACGACAGGAAAGAAATATGTATATTAACAGATGTAGAACTACGGAAGCACAGAGAATGTTATGGTATTCAGGACTGAAAATGTACAATGCGTTACCAAACGAGGTAAAAAGAGAAGACAGATTACCAAATTTCAGACGTATGTTAGCGAAGCATATTCAGATAAGAGAGAGGGGAATAACTATGTAATAGAATTGCGTGTATATGTATAATATTGTAGTGTATAAGCAAACATTATTTTTTTGTAGCTATTGAAGCTAATAAACAATTATCTATCTATCTATCTGTTGCTCCCCTCACTCTCTCTCACTCTCACTCTCTCTGTTGTTCCCCTCGCTCTCTCTTTCTCTCGCTTTCTCTCTCTCTCTGTTGCTCCCCTCACCCTCCCCCTCTCTCTTTTGCTCCCCTAGCACTCCCCCTCTCTCTCTCTCTCTCTCTCTCTGTCTCTTGATCCCCTAGCTCTCTCTCGCTCTCTCTCTCTCTCTGTTGTTCCCCTCGCTCTCTCTCTCTATCTCTGTTGCTCCCCTCACTCTTTCTTTTGCTCCCCTGGCTCTCCCTCTCTCTCGTTCTCGCTCTCGCTCTCTCGGTCCCCTGGCTCTCCCTCTCTCTCGTTCTCGCTCTCGCTCTCTCGATCCCCTCGCTCTCTCTCTCTCGGTCCCCTCGCTCTCTCTCTCTCTCTCTCGATTCCCTCGCTCTCTCTCTCTCTCTCTCTCTCTCTCTCTCTCTCTCTCTCTGTTGTCACCCTCGCTCTCTCTCTGTTGTTCCCCTTGCTCTCTTTCTCTCTCTCTCTCTCTCTCTCTCTGTTGTTCCCATCGCTCTCTCTCTCTCCCTCTCTCTCTCTTGCTTGCTCTCTCTCTCTGTTGCTCCCCTCGCACTCTCTCGCTCACTCTCTCTCACTCTCTCGATTCCCTCGCTCTTTCTCTCTCTCTCTCTCTCTCTCTCTCTCTCTCTCTCTCTGTTGTCACCCTCGCTCTCTCTCTCTCTCGCTTTCTCTCTCTATCTCTGTTGCTCCCTTCACTCTTTCTTTTGCTCCCCTCGCTCTCCTTCTCTCTCGCTCTCTCTCTCTCTCTCTCTCTCTCTCTCTCTCTCTCTCTCTATACTATAATATAAGTATATTTGTCTTTAAGATATTAAAAAATATGTTACCGCAGTATTTAACAAATAAGCTAAGGATAGTAGCCGAGGGAAGTGTAATGCAAACAAGACAAGCTGGGAATATTGTAGTTGAATTTCGTGAAACGCGAAGTGCCCAAAAAAGTTTATTTTATGAAGGAATATTAATGTATAATACACTACCAGAAGAAGTAAAGCGATGTGAACGTTTAGACATATTTAAGAGAATGCTAAACGAATTCGTTATAACAAATGTAAAGTAATGTATTGTAAATGTAAACCAAAGTAGCTGAGAAAGCTAATAAATAATTAATCAATCAATCAATCTCTCGCTTCCCTCGCTCTCTTTCTCGATCTCTCTCGCTCTCCACGCTCTCTCTCACTCTCTGTCTCTCTCTCCCCCTCTCTCTCTCCCTCTTTCTATCGGTCTGTCTCTGTCTCCCTCTCGCTGTCTGTGTCTGTCTCTGTCTCTCTATCGCTCTTTCTCTCTCGCACTCACCTACGTAGAAAGCTGCGATGTGAACAGTTATACGCGGCGTTTCTTCCAGAAGGTTTTAGAGCAAACCCCATTCGAAAAAGTCCATTCGTTGAAAAGTTATCAGCAGAAACGTGCGCAAAAGAGAGCGGAAAAGTTGTCTTTGATCACTAATGACGTCACAAATTTTGAAGGAATAAATTTTTTTGAATGCGGTTTGCTCCTAAACCTTCCGGAAGAAACGTCAAATCTAATGATTCAAACCCGAAGTTTCTACGTTGAGCCGTTCTCAAGTGATGCCGTTACAAACATACATACATACATACAGACACGATTTCATTATATGGTGTCCCGAAATTCCCTCAGCATCCGGAATTTGGGAGGTTGCCGAGATCATTTCAAGCACCATTTTCCTTTACGAAAATGTCATCCGAGGCTTCGTTAAGGAGTTATTAATGAAAAACACGGACCAATGGGAGCGCGACCTAGACGCGTATTGCCAGGTGCAGCGCGGCAAGCTGGCAGCCGAGTGTTGGTGACACGCCGCGATGTCGCAACGAACAAGAGTCGCTCGATGATGTAAATCCTCTCCGATTTCGATTAGCTTTGCACACATTCTCAAGACCCCGATTCTGAACAACATTTCCCTTTACAGATTTTTGAGAATCATATGGTAATATTAATTTTTCGAGAAAACAAAACTGAAATTCTAGTCGGGTCGTTCCCGCGATGTCGAAGAAACGATGCTGTGGATGGATAAATTTCAGACTTTATTATTGTAGAGATATCTCATCCATGGCACCGTTGTTCCGTCAAAAATCGATTATTTGGAGAATCGTAGATTCTCGGAAAATAAATATTACCATATGATTCTCGAAAAATCATTCGTTTCAAACAATTCATTTGTTTCAAACAATCTGCCTTCATCGACAACATTGTACGCTGGGAGAGCACAGTTTCGCGCGGAATCGTGAAGAACACGGAACTCTTTCCGCGTCCGCGTCGGAGTATATAATTTCGTTTGCTATCGTTTCGAGTTCGAAAAGTGTGCTACGTGTAGTGTTCAGCAATTGTGTGAAAATGTGGTTTTCGTGTTTCACTGGTGTAACAAGCAAATGGATTTACAACTGAATAGGTGAGTTTTTGATTTAATCAGTTTATGCTTCTTCTCTAGTTCAGGTAAAGTTACCGATGATGTGTGTCCTCACCGATTTCGATCACCTTGAGACACAATTATGTTATAAATTCTACGATTCAAATATCTTTTTAACATCGATCGATTTTCAATTACAAGTTTTTGCAATATTTCGTAAACTAAAGCCGGCAGACAAAAACTGTAAAGGGAAATGTTGTTCAGAATCGTGGTCTTGAGAATGTGTGCAAAGCTAATCGAAATCCAAGAGGATTTACTTCATCGAGAGACTCTTGTTCGTTGCGACATCGCGACGTGCCACCATCACTCGGCTGCCGCACAGTGGTCGGAAATCGCCAAAACGTGGTGAAAATAGGAAGGAGTACTCCAATTTAGTTAAAAATTGATACTCACAGGTTTTTCGGGTCGCTGATTATAAATCTGAAGTGAAAATTACAAGAAACAAAATGGCGGATTCAATATGGCGGAAGCGTAACCCAACAAATTATCGGACTCTCTTGAAAATTAGTATTCCCATATTTCTCGTGTCGTTGAATATGAATCTGAAGTCAAAATTACAAAAAACAAAATGGCGGATACAAAAGTTATTTAAATCTGAAATGGGCTTAATTGTCGGCAGACCAAAACCTGGATATGGTACGACAAATGACAGCAATACTGCTCGTCGCTTTTTCGACGATCCAAATAGGTCAGCACAAATTACTGGAGTAGATAAGGAGATTATACACCGATAAGCATAGACGCGAGTTAGCACAGTGGGCCCGACGCGCCAACTGTCAGTTGGCCGAACGTGTCATCGCATGTCTAGATCGCGCTCTGATTGGTCCGTGTTTTTCGTTAATAACTCCTAAACAAAGCCGCGGACGCCATTTTTGTCAAGAAAAATGTCGCTTCAAATGACCCAAGGAACCTCCCATTTTTTGGTGTCGGAGGAATTTTGGGACACCCTGTATAGGGATTAGGATATCCATTTTAGCTGAGCCGAGACTAGAAAGAACACTTAACGCATCAGTAAAAACAATGAAGCTATGATTCTTATTGGCCACAGCAAAATCTAGAGCATCATCAATGGCAACACATTCAGCGGTGAACACAGAAGCCTGTTTATTAGAACTTTTTTGTGAAATCCAGTCCAGAGACGGACAATACGCAGCGGAACCAACACAAATGCTCTCCTGACTCTTACTACAGTAATGTCGCGATAGTTGCCGCAAGAGCTGTTCTCTGGAGCGACAACTTCCAAGACAACTGCTCGTATTTTGATTTATGACTGGCCTCTACAGTCTACCGTGTCGAGACATCAATCGAAAGCGGAACGTAGAGAAGGACAGAATGATCGCGTGGCCGAATGTGTCGCTGTCGCCGGCACAGTTTAAAGGCCCGCGTGTTCTCACAATGTAATGCCAATTAAAAATGCTTTATTCTCCATTATTTTTTAATGAGATTTTACTGGCTTGTACCTGGCAAAATTCTGATTAAAACAAGACCAAACACGATATAATATGGCCCATCAGTAATGTCTTGAAAGTTACCGTAGTGCCTACTAGTGAATTTTGCCAGGAATAAGCCAGTAAAATCTCATTAAAAAATAATGAATATTGAGTAGGAAATTCACTAGTAGGCACTACGGCAACTTTCGCGTACAGCCCTCCGACAAAGGGCCTAGCCGATTAAGATGGTAAAAACTGCCCTTAGACCTTTTTCAATGGCTCATGAACCATTCGAAAGCTGACCAAGAAAAAAACCTCTGAGTACAATTTCAAACCTCTAGCTTGCCCGCGAGGGTAGTTACAGGGTAAAATAGATTTTACGCTTTTCGGCGCATTTTCCGGTCTCGAATGCGTTCTAAAATTTTGAAAAAAATGTGACACGTTCCGGATCCTAAGGCGGATTTTTAAGATTTTTTTCAGATTTTTTTGTTGCAAACTGTGGTCGTGAAAAATGAAAAACCTCAAACAAATCAGAAAAACATTTTTTTCTCAAAAATATGAAAACATATGCCATTCCAATTTTTTCTTCCCTGATGAACTACTATAAAAGGCAGTGTCGTCAATTTTTTTAAGATTTTTTGTTCGGCTGCTTCATTGTCAAAAACAATAAAAACCGAATTTTTTCAGCGTTTTTGCTATGAGGAGAAAAGTTATACTTGTTGCCTTTACCGTGGGCGTATATTAAGTAATTTTTACCGTTATTACACTAAAAGAGGCAATTATTTTACATAAAAAATGTTATTTGAGAGAAATAAAAAATTGTATTCTGTGCGATATATACCTGAAAATTCGCAATTGGTTGGTACGGTGGTTAAGGCGTCGGACTACCGTGCGGATATACTTACTTAAATATTTTTAAAACATACAACCAACAGACAGAACAACAAACAGAAAAAAATGTTTTTCTGATTTTTTTAAGGTTTTCCATTTTTCACGACCACAGTTTGTAACAAAAAAATCTGGAAAAAATCTTAAAAATCCACCTTAGGATCCGGAACGTGTCACATTTTTTTCAGAATTTTAGAACGCATTTAAGACCGGAAAATGCGCTGAAAAGCGTAAAATATATTTTACCCTGTAACTACCCTCGCGGGCAAGCTAGAGGATTGAAATTTTACTCAGAGGGGTTTTTCTTGGTCAGCTTTCGAATGCTTCATGAGCCATTGAAAAAGGTCTAAGGGCAGTTTTTACCATCTTAATCGGCTAGGCCCTTTCAATACATTACTGATGGGCCATATTATACCGTGTTTGGTCTTGTTTTAATCAAAATTTTGCTAGGAATAAGCCAGTAAAATCTGCTAAAAAAATAATGAAAATTAAGCAATTTGAAAATTCGATTCATGGTGTCAATGTAGTAGTGTTCACACCGATATACCCGAGCCGACATCAAACATCGCCGCCTTGCGGCCCGGCGCAGCATTGACAGCTGGTGGAATGGGTAGACACTGCGGCAACTATCGTGTACAGCTCCTGCGGCAACTATCGCGACATTACTGTACCATCCGTAAAGATTGAGACTGCTGAGTTAGCCCGAATTAGTTCATAGAGCATATTATTGATGACATCATGCGTCAGTATCATTCAGCTTTTTAAGGGACTCCCCAAAAGTGAAGTTAACTGTAATTGTGGTGATAACCGTGTGTTGTCGGGGTTATTTCAAGAAAAAAATGTATATACAGGGTGGGGCATTTTAAACAGGTCACCTGAATAACGCGGCTGCTATTGGTGTTAGGAAGAAATGCATTAGATGGAACTTGTATGGTATCGAGGGGGCATTAATCTGATGTTATTAGCTTTTTTGTAGGTGAACGCGTAAAGGACATATGAAGGTCGACTTCATTTTTTTTAATGGAATGGGGTATTTTTTAATACGTCAATCGATGCAGCTGGACATTCGTAATAAAAAAGTACTAACCTATGTATGTCGAAAAGTTAGTCTTTCAGAAGATATTTCAATGTAAAAAACATAAAAATACCATTACTGTCATACTAAGACGTTAGCTTTTACTTACTAGTGTAACGTCTTAGTACGACAGTAATGGTATTTTTATGTTTTTTACATTGAAATATCTTCTGAACTACTAACTTTTCGGCATACATAGGTTAGTACTTTTTTATTACGAATGTCCAGCTGCATCGATTGACGTATTAAAAAATACCTCATTCCATTAAAAAAAATGAAGTTGACCTTCAAATGTCCTTTACGCGTTCACCTACAAAAAAGCTAATAACATCAGATTAATGCCCCCTCGAAACCATATAAGTTCCATCTGATGCATTTCTTCCTAACACCAATAGCAGCCGCGTTATTCAGGTGACCTGTTTAAAATGCCCCACCCTGTATAATACAGTAATTTCTCAATCGTAGTCCTCGGTCGCCTCTGCAATCGTAGTCCAGTGCCTACCCATTCCACCGCCTGTCAACGCTGCGCCGGGTAGCAGGACGGCGATGTTTGATGTCGGCTCGGGTATATCGGTGTGAACACCACTACATTGACTCGAGTGAATCTAATTTTCAAACTACTTAATTTTCATTATTTTTTAATGAGATTTTACTGGCTTATTCCTGGCATTTTTCTGATTAAAATCATACCAAACACGATATAATTTGGCCAATATTTAGTGGTTTCATTGACGGTATGGAGTAACTGTAGGGAATGGAAGAAGACAGCGAGTGAAAAAAAATAAAAACTAACTAGCTGGTTATTGTTGCTCGCTCGCTTCGCGAGCTCGCGGGTAGGACTACTCTAGCGAAAGGGTTAGTGGTACGCATTGCTTGTGGAGCGTACAGCTCCTAATGGTTTTTTTATTTATTTTGTGTGTGACTCTCCACGAGCCACACAAAGAACTTCCCGATTCGTTAGTTGTAAGCGGTAACATTAGCATTAGTTGCATAATTAAACAAAAAAATTTTTCTTTAAATTAAAAAAAATTTTTTTTTTTTAAATAAAAATGAAATTATATATAATTACGTTTGTTTATTCGGTGGAAAATTTCCATCCTCTCGTATAAACTGCATTGTTGAATGAACTTCTTTCGAAAAAAACTAAAAAATCTAAAAAACTACTTGACCAATATGGACCAAAATCTAATCAGCTCTAAGTTACGACGGGGCACATCGATTGCATCATTCATCATTCTGATCGCATTGTTACTTTTTCAGAAAACGTTAACGAAAAATTTGATAACATAAAAACAGCCATACGCACGCACACACACACACATACTAACAATTTGATAAAAATAGTCTAAAATGACTTCAATAACCATGAAACGTGAAGATCTGCTAAAAAATCGATTTTCGATTTTCGGGGTAATTACAGTAACTTCCCTATGAATCGGGATGTTAAATATTGGCCAAATTATATCGTGTTTGGTATGATTTTAATCAGAGAAATGCCACGAATATGTTGGTGAAAGTTCCATAATGATATCATCGAAAATAAAGAAGCTAAGGTCTTGGTGTTTTATTGTGATGACGCACAGGCCTTTAAACTGTGCCGGCGACGGGGACACGCTTCGGCCACGCGATCCTATTTCATTCTGTCCTTCTCTACGTTCGGCTTGTCGTTTGAAGTCTCAGCGCGGTAGGGTAGACGCAGTCATAAATCAAAAAATAGCCACCCTACTTGATCGTAGTCCGTTCATAACCGCGGGTGTTGGGACTACGATTGAGAAATTACTGTATAGTGTCAAATCGGCCTAGCTTAGCCGGTAAAGTAGATTTCCTGTTTTTTATAAATTTGCAAATATTTCGGTAACTATGCGAAATATGGCAAAATATGAAGAGTCCTTTTTTGTAGAAAATTGAATTTCCTATAAAAAACATGTTGAACCACTTTTTCCTTTTCAGAGATGAGCGGATCTCTTTTCATTTTCGAGATCCTGGATTTTCGTATGCGTGGTGCGCCCCCTTCCACGACCTAACCACAACTCACTCTAAAATATAAATATACTCGAAAACTGCGCAGCTGATAAAAAAATGTCATAGGACATAAATTGTTGGAAATTTCATTTTCTACAAAAAAGGTTTCTTGATATTTTGCCATGTTTCGCATAGTTACCGAAATATTTGCAAATTTATAAAAAACAGGAAATCTACTTTACCGGCTAAACTAGGCCGATTTGACACCATGTTATATATACATTTTTTTCTTGAAATAACCCCAAGAACACAAACATAACCTTAAACGAGGGGCCACGGAAATCGTAATCCCCCAATCTTTTTAAAAATCACGCTTATATCAATATTAAAATGCACTAAAAAGAAGAAACTAATTTTTTTAGACATTGGTGACTATAAATAAAAGCGTGGAGCGCCTACGGAGATTACGACAATATAATTTAGCGTTCCACTCGTTTATTTATAGCCACTAATGTGTAAAACATTTATTTTCTCCGTTTTATTGCGTTTTAATATAAGCGTGGTTTTTAAAAAGCTGTTTTATATATTTCTTTTCATTTCTTTTTCTGAGAACAGGATGTGACTACAGAAGAGACAATTTCAATTCACTGAAATCAAAAGCATTCTGCATACGTGACGTTCATTGTGATTTCAAGGTTTTGTCATACGCTCGATTCTTCTTATATTGGATTCGCTGCCATTGTTTGGTAGATTTCTACCGTAGAATCTAGTACAGGACGATGAACTATCGCTAACAAAAACGGAACGTCTAATACGTATGCAAATCATCTTTGGAATCTTAATTACGAGATTTTAAAGACTTACTTATTGTTAGATCAATCGACTATTTTGACAAAATGATGAATTGACAATATTTGCAATTTAAAATTTTCTTTTTTCGTAACTAAAAATGAGGTACAGTAATATGCATGTATTCTAATAACTAGACTGCGGATCTTGATACAAAATAAAAAGGGCCTAGCCGATTAAGATGGTAAAAACTGCCGTTAGTCCTTTTTCAATGGCTCTTGAACCATTCGAAAGCTGACGAAGAAAAACCCCTCTGAGTGAAATTTCAGCCCTCTAGCTTGCCCGTAAGGGTAGTTACAGGGTAAAATAAATTTTACTGTTTTCGGCACATTTTCCGGTCCCAAATGCGTTCTAAAATTTTGAAAAAAATGTGACACATTCCGGATCCCAAGGTGCATTTTTGGGATTTTTTTCAGATTTTTTTGTTGCAAACTGAGGTCGTAAAAAATGAAAAACCTCAAAAAAATCGGAGAAACATTTTTTTCTCAAAAATATGAAAACATGCCATTCCAATTTTTTGTTCCCTGATGAACTACTATAAAAGGCAGTGTCGTCAATTTTTTAAAGATTTTTTGTTCGGCTGCTTCATTGTCAAAAACAATAAAAGCCGAATTTTTTCAGCGTTTTTGCTATGAGGAGAAAAGTTACACTTGTTGCCTTTACAGTGGGCGAAAAAATTCGGTTTTTATTGTTTTTGACAATGAAGCAGCCGAACAAAAAATCTTTAAAAAATTGACGACACTGCCTTTTATAGTAGTTCATCAGGGAACATAAAATTGGAATGACATGTTTTCATATTTTTGAGAAAAAAATGTTTTTCCGATTTTTTTGAGGTTTTTCATTTTTTACGACCTCAGTTTACAACAAAAAAATCTGAAAAAAATTCCAAAAATGCACCTTAGGATCCGGAATATGTCACATTTTTTTCAAAATTTTAGAACGCATTTGAGACCGGAAAATGCGCCGAAAAGCATAAAATCTATTTTACCCTGTAACTACCCTTACGGGCAAGCTAGAGGGCTGAAGTTTCACTCATAGGGGTTTTTCTTGGCCAGCTTTCGAATGGTTCAAGAGCCATTGAAAAAGGTCTAAGGGCAGTTTTTACCATTATAATCGGCTAGGCCCTTTCTTACCTGGATTGCAACAAACAGGAGTGAAACAGAAATTCATTTTCTTCTGTATTATTATCATTCCTTATTATTTACTAGATTGAAAATAACATACTAGTATATTTAAATATTTCTAATATTTTTGCTGTTTTAAATTACACCCACTCATTTTTGTCATAAAAGTAAAAAACCCACAGTCTAGTGATAATAAGTTTGAATTATATTTTAATAAATGGAATATATTTTTAATCTATAAATATAGTTTATTTTATAAAAATATATATATATTTCCAATAGGAACTACAATAAAATCTTATATACAGTTATCTGTTCACTGAAACGTATTCCAAGTAACATTTATAAGAACGAAACCGTTACTGAACATAATTCACAATTTCTATTGCAATTTCAATAATTTTTAACAAATAGTCCACTGTATGAAATTTCAATGAATGATTTTCTAAATTAACATTTGCCTTGCAATATAAAATATAATGCAATAACATGTAAATTGTGAACACAATTTCGGAATTATCGTGATAAACGAAGTAGAATTTGTTTCCACAGAAGATTTGTATGGAAAGCAAAATCAATCATACTACAGTAATTTCTCAATCGTAGTCCCAACACCCGTGTTATGAACGGTCTACGATCAAGTAGGGTGGCTATTTTTTGATTTATGACTGCGTCTACCCTACCGCGCTGAGATTTCAAACGACAAGCCGAACGTAGAGAAGGACAGAATGAAATAGGATCGCGTGGCCGAAGCGTGTCCCCGTCGCCGGCACAGTTTAAAGGCCCGTGCGTCATCACAATAAAACACCAAGACCTTAGCTTCTTTATTTTCGATGATATCATTATGGATCTTTCACCAACATATTCGTGGCATTTCTCTGATTAAAATCATACCAAACACGATATAATTTGGCCAATATTTAGTTTTTATTTTTTTTCACTCGTTGTCTTCTTCCATTCCCTACAGTTACTCCATACCGCCAATGAAACCACTAAATATTGGCCAAATTATATCGTGTTTGGTCTTGTTTTAATCAGAAAAATGCCAGAAATGAGTTAGTGAAAGTCTCATAAAACAATCATGGAAATTAAACAATTCTGTCATTGCCAATTCATTGCGAGAACACGCGGGCCTTTGAACTGTGCCGGCGCGGCGGCGGCTACTGTTCGCGTCTCTTTCTTTCCAATACGCTCTTCTTTGTTGCGTTCGAAACTTTCATCGTCGATTAAACCACTAAATATTGGCCAAATTATATCGTGTTTGGTATGATTTTAATCAGAAAAATGCCAGGAATAAGCCAGTAAAATCTCATAAAAAAATAATGAAAATTAAGTAGTTTGAAAATTCGATTCACTCGAGTCAATGTAGTGGTGTTCACACCGATATACCCGAGCCGACATCAAACATCGCCGTCCTGCTGCCCGGCGCAGCGTTGACAAGCGGTGGAATGGGTAGGCACTGGACTACGATTGCAGAGGCGACCGAGGACTACGATTGAGAAATTACTGTATTGCTAATAGTATCAATAAATTGAGAATTCCACTAATAACTTGATCAAAGAGCAAGGCCTGTTTAAAGGTACCAACTTCGTCAAACTTTATCACAAGGACGAAGGCAAGCCATAGTATACTGGACATGAGCTCCCCAGAGATTTTATAGTTTTTGTCAATAGACATCGTGCTAATCATTATAATTTAAACGGTTCATTGGCCAGGGTCAGGTTTATAGCTAACAGTGCTTGCCAGTGCGGAGATGAGCTCCAGGATCTAAATCCTGTTATATGGCAATGTCCAGACTAGAAAACGAATGTAACACATCAGAAACATAGCTCCTCAAAGGCAAGTACTGTTTCCCTCTTTGTATTAGTTCCTTCTTACGTAAGGGTCATTCCATGCCAACTCGATCACTTTTTGCAGGCACCATCGTTGATTTTGTTCTAATTAAAGTATGTTGTAGTCCATGTGAAATGATGAGGGGTTTAAGTCATCATTTTGCCGGTTTCGAATTTTTTTTAGAAATGGCAGGCCTTGAAAGTATTCAAGTTTTGCCCATTTTGGCGAAAACGGGCCTCGTTTACGAATTTTTTTGTTTTATTCGGAAAGGACTGGGCTATTACGAAATAATTTTTTCAACCTCGAAAGTCAACTTTATAACGTCGAAAAATTTAAACAAATTCTTTTTTTACGTTTTTTTCGATGAGAGGCCAGAGTGATTTAAATTTTGCAAAAAATATGGTTTTATTCCTTGGAGCTTCCCCTTTAATATGAGCCCTTGAAAAAGATGGAGCCACAATAAGATGGAGAACAATATTAATAACCACTCTAGGCCAACGACACCTATTTGATCATGACTTCATTTATAGATATTAGTTTTGATACGAATTTTATATATAATTTTATATGTAATTTTATATATCAAATTTTTATATATAATTTTGTATATAATTTTATATATAAAATTTTTATGTATAATTGTTTATATAATTTTATAATTAAAATTTTTATATATAATTTTATATTTAATTTTATATACAATTATATATATAAAATCTTTATATAATTTTATATATAAAATTTTTATACAATAATTTTATATACAATTATATATATATAAAATCTTTAAATAATTTTATATATAATTTTATATATAAAATTTTTATATATAATTTTATATACAATTATATATATAAAATCTTTATATAATTTTATATATAATTTTATATACAATTATATATATATAAAATCTTTATGTATAATTGTTTATATAACTTTATATATATACAATTTTTATATATTGTTACGTCCCGGATGGGGGTCGTAACGTGTTTATGGACTTTGACGATCTTCGGTCCACGTGGCACGTACGTCCACGTCTGACCAGGCCCGATTTTTCGGTTGTCCGAGGGGGATAATAAACGGAACGGGGAATTAACGAAGTCGCGTTGCTGCTAGAATGGGAACCGCGATTTACGACACGTACGGTACTCTTATACAATCGCGAAGGTTCCGGGCGGTCCCTGACGTCACAGTGATCGTGGCACGGCGTGCGAATCGAATTCTTGGGAGGACGGATTATGACGCGATAATCCGTGTTCCTCCGATTGTACCGGGCCCTGGTGGGCTCAGACGTACGAGGGGGAACACCGATTTACGAGATCTGACAGCAGAGATGGGCAGATTCGTATTCGTAAATTCGAATCCGAATTTGATTCACATCACCTTAACGTGTCAATCCGAATACGAATACATTCGTATTCAAAAGTGTGAATTCGAATAGATTCATATTTGCAAGTGTGAATCCGAATACGAAATTTGGATTCACACCTATGAATCCGAATCCGAATCTATTCGGATTCACACCTATGAATCCAAATCATTTCGGATTCACATCTATGAATACGAATCCATTTGGATTCACACTTGGATTCACTGAATAATTCAATTCAAAAGGCCAATATAAATAACTACTTAATACTGCGATAACGTTCATTCCAACAAAATCATCCTGTAAACAGGAGCCAAGTTCTCTTTGGCCGTAAAAAGTTGTGAAATCAAACAAAATACGGCCAAGTTCGTGAGCCTAGAAATACCTCTTGCAATACTGAAAAAAGCGTTTGTAAAAATTAGTTTAAAAGAACGCTATTTAATTTTTAAAAAGATACATGGAGGGATAAATTGTTCAAACTTGGCCGCTACCTAACACCTTTTATGGCCATTGGTTTAAAAAGTAACGGCCAAGTTTGAACAATTTATCCCTCCATGTATCTTTTTAAAAATTAAATAGCGTTCTTTTAAACTAATTTTTACAAACGCTTTTTTCAGTATTGCAAGAGGTATTTCTAGGCTAACGAACTTGGCCGTATTTTGTTTGATTTCACAAATTTTTACGGCCAAAGAGAACTTGGCTCCTGTTTACAGGATGATTTTGTTGGGATGAACGTTACGTCGTACGGTATGGTACGAATTCACTCGCGACGTTCACTGGATACGGCGAAGTTTTTCGTTAGACGCATTTCTGACGAAGTATATTAAAATATTCAAAATACTGAATTCTATTACATTAAACCAATATTACTTGAAGTGAACATTAATTTTAAGCTTAACTTGATCGTAATATTTAAGTAATATATGACTAACGGAATATGTAATTGTTGAATTAACATTCACTTACGTCTGTTTCAAATGAGATTTATTACAATTATGATAGATAAATTTTCCCTAGCTCCTATAGGCGCTTCTAGTGGCTAGGAATCAAAATAGGTTATTTGAAATAGGTAATCTACATTACCATTAAAGGTCTACATTACCATTAAAGGTCTACATTACCATAAGAGCAATTGTAAAATTTAAAAACGCGCGAAACAGGCGAAGTTTGATCTGGACGCCTATTCTCGCCTACAGTAGTCAAAGGGTTAACAAGTGTACGAAATTACATCTCTCAATCTGCCTCCAGTTCCGATAAAAGGTGGTAGTGCGAGTACTTGGCTGGTGCACTACCGTGCACCTAGATGTTTGTACAGGTGATTCACCTGAGGTGAATACGTGAACAAGTTGTGCACTTGCTGCCTCCCAGACGCGTCAAATTGTGCGTTAGCTTAATATAAACGGAACAGTTTAGTCAAGATGAGTTGCTCAGGAAGTGAACCGGTTTTAAGTGATTCCGAGGACAATTCTATGGATTCGGAATGCGGCCCTTTGGGGAAATTGCGATTTTCTCTTAGATCGGCTCTAAGTGGTCATTTTTTCAAGCCAGTGAATGACAATGCAGATGCTATTTCCCTAGAGATAGCCTCTCAAAAATCTATTAGAACACTGTGTTTAAAATGTGATGCGAATGTTCCCTCCAAAACAAAAGAAATTCAGGTGAGCATTCTGAACACTTCTAATTTAATACGCCATTTACAGCGACACCACTCCACTGAAACCGTGGAAGAATTCAAAGCTAGTCTTTCATCAGCTAGGGAAGATTTCGTAACCACGAACCCCCGCCGGGCTCGCGAAACTCGGTACCATGCATCCTCGTCTATCTCCCAACAATCAAGATTTGACCGTTTAATTGTTGATTACGTCATCCACGCTATGGTGCCCCTTCAATCGGTGGATGACCCAACGTTCCACAAAATTTTTAATTTCCTAAACATAAGTAACCGAGGGTTGAAGGTTATGAGCAGGCGAACTTTAACGCGAAGGCTAGATACAAAATATTCAGAACACGTTGAGGACACAAAAGAAACATTTAAGTCTGTACCTTGGCTGTGCACAACAGCTGATATCTGGTCCTCGGGAAAGAGGAGTTTTATTGGCGTCACAGCACATTGGATTGGCGAAAATAACGAAAGGAAGTCAACAGCTCTAGCGTGCAGCCGATTCAAAGGTTTGCATACATACGATAGGATCGCTACCACATTACATGGGATTAATTGTAAATATGGATTGTCCCCGGATAAGATCGTGGCTACGGTAACCGACAATGGGAGCAACTTCCTAAAAGCTTTTACAGTTTTTGGAGTTCATCTGAGGTCCACGAACGTAGAAGACAATTGTGACGAAGAACTTGATAATCGTGATGACGTTGATGACGAACTGTGGGTGTCGGTTGACGATGATGTTGTTGCAGCATTACCTTTTCACCTAAGGTGTTGTGCCCACACCTTGGCATTATGTGCAAGCACTGACATTCAAAAAGCAATCAAATCAAATTCAGGCCTGTTGTCGCTGCATGAGTCAGCAATGAAAAAGTGCAATATCCTGTGGCGTATTTCAAACAGGCCAAAAACCGCAGAAGTGCTTGAACAGATCATTGGCCGATCCCTCCCCAGACCCACCGAAACCCGGTGGAATAGCCTTTACGATTCGTTGAGGGTGATTGTAGCTGTAAAATGCCACATGGAGGAAATTAATCTGAAGTTGCATATGACGTGTTCCTTTAGCGATGAGGAATTCACCTATCTCCAAGAATTTGTAAAATGTTCAAAGCCAGTGGCCGAGGCAATAGATATATTGCAAGGGGATAAAGAAGCGTATTATGGGTCATTATTGCCGACAATTTTAGCTGTGAGGTTGAAACTGCAGAAATTGGCTACGTCTGATCTGCAATATTGCGGCCCGATTGCAACAGCTTACCTGAACAGTGTGAACCGCCGCTTCGCCACGATCTTCGAATTGAACACGGTGGAAGGGAAAAATGCAGCTATTGCAGCTCTTTCTTATCCCAAATTTAAAAAAGTATGGTGGCCTTGTGTCAATGATCGAGTTGAAGAGTTGTTAACCCATTTCAAGTGTCTTATATACGAATACTTGGCGAACGACCCAGACGAAAACGAGGACAACAGCATGGAAACAGATCCGCCCTTAGAAGAATTTTATGATTTTGGGGAGAACGAGAGCGACGCTCCATCTCACCCTGACGACCTTATAAGCAAGGCTGGCGTTATTATGAAACGGTACTTTGAAGAAAAGAAGTCCAGTTTGGATGTGCTTCGAAGTTACCCCATCATTCACAAAATTTTCAAGAAATACAATACCCCACTGCCGTCGAGTGCGCAGGTTGAGAGACTATTTTCATATGCGACGATGGCGAACACACCAAAATCAAATCGGCTAAGTGACGAGAAGTTTGAACAACGTGTGGTTTTGCGAGCAAATGCTTCATCCTAATAATAAAAACCCTCAATTCATTTTCCTTGTTCAGTAACTTTTCCTTTCTTCATTTTTTCATGTTTCAACAAGATCAATAAAAATTTAGTAGTTGTATTATATATTATTGAGGTACTTATTTGAATTTGAATTGAACAATGAACTTATTCAACAGATACAGCCTTATGATCTCATTTAGACCCTACAAAAGCCTCTATATTAAATTAAATGACCATCTTATTCAACTCCCAAACTTTGAACGTTCGCCGAATTACAAAAACGTATAAATATTACCGTATAAATCCTCACTCTTATTCATGTGATGTTTCAATGTGATGTTGCTGTGTGATGTTGACACTATTGTGTATGTGAGAATCTTATGAAATCACAGTCGGCCCTTGATGAAATGAATACACACTGTATAACAGCATCTTCCCGTCCCTTGGCAACGCAAAATTTTGTGATATCTAGCTTTCTTTTCCGCATTTTCTGTTTTTCGTGAAACATTTGGTTAGTAAACTCACTAGTAAATAATAAAAACGCTAACTTGGTTGAAAGGTTGATAAACTTGTTCATAATACAAATTTGTTACGAAAAATTAGCAGATATTTTTAGCGTTTATGACCATAAAATCACGATTTTTAACTATTTATGTACTCCTCAAACCTGGGACCAGTCGCATTCGACTTGGGGCTCTAAATAGTAGGAAATTCATTTTCGGGTCAATTACTTAGTTTGACGCCAATAAATATACATCCGAAAAGTCGCTAACACCCAAAACTCGACCTGTAGCGAGGTACAGACAGACATTTATTTATTTATATTGACCTTTTGAATTGAATTATTCAGTGAATCCAAGTGTGAATCCAAATGGATTCGTATTCATAGATGTGAATCCGAAATGATTTGGATTCATAGGTGTGAATCCGAATAGATTCGGATTCGGATTCATAGGTGTGAATCCAAATTTCGTATTCGGATTCACACTTGCAAATATGAATCTATTCGAATTCACACTTTTGAATACGAATGTATTCGTATTCGGATTGACACGTTAAGGTGATGTGAATCAAATTCGGATTCGAATTTACGAATACGAATCTGCCCATCTCTGTCTGACAGTTTTGACGTTTGGTATGCAACTCGGGGAGATCCGTGCGCGAGAATCCGTGTTCCTCCGATTGTACCGGGCCCTGGTGGGCTCAGACGTACGAGGGGGAACACCGATTTAAGAGGTCTGACAATTTTGACGTTTAATGTGTAACTCGGGGAGATCCGTGCGCGAGAATCCGTGTTCCTCCGATTGTACCGGGCCCTGGTGGGCTCAGACGTACGAGGCGGAACACCGGATTTTTCCTGACCACAATTGTCAGTAGTTGGATCGGCGCCGACGTCGTATCGCGCGCACTCACTTGCACTTGTGTTCCTCTGGTCCCTTTTCCCTCCCGGAAGAGTCCTCCGAACAATCTCTTAAGTTGGTACTTGCGACCTGCGCGACGCGGCATTCGAAACACTATAAGGGCACAACCACACTGACGTAATCGCACAACACAAAAGGAGAACAGAAAATAAAAGAAAAGAAAATAAGTAAATTAAATCAACGTGTAATAACTAAAAGAAACTAACTGAATACAAAATTACGCGATAGGAACGAAAACGAAATTAACTATGACACTGCGCGACGGCGAGGTGACGAACGCGATATAAAAGAAATAACTAAACCTACGGAAATAACTATAACTAAACTTAGAACTTAACGCAATTCGAAAATCAATAACCGAAACAAAAATTATTTAATTATAATAGAAGAACGCGCACTAAACTAAACTATGAACTAGAATTATAAATGAAATGAAGTAGAAGAAAACGAATATAGCAAGATGCGGTACGATTAGGTCAGAGAACTAGAACTAGAAGAGTGAAGCGAATTCGAGAAACTGTTGCGAAGAACTGGAACTAGAAGAGTGAAGCGAATTCGAGAAACTGTTGCGAAGAACTGGAACTAGAAGAGTGAAGCGAATTCGAGAAACTGTTGCGAAGAACTGACTCAGAGCGCGAATCTTGCCATATTTATAATGGAAGCGCGGACCATAAGAATTCGGTGGAGCGTGACATTAATTGTTCTCGATCATACGATTTATACTATTGTTCTTCGTGTCACTATTATTCGCGAATGTTCGATAAACACCTGTAATAGCTGTTGCTATGCCAGGGTTCCCGAGAATTTGTTTGTTCGCGCAAATGCTGAAGCAAAACGTTGGTACGACGTAACAATATAATTTTATATAAAATTTTTATATATAATTTTATATATAATTTTATATATAAAATTTTTATATATAATTTTATATATCAAATTTTATGTATAATTTTATATATAATTTTATATATAATTTTATATATAATTTTATATATAAAATGTTTCAATCGACTCGCCTTTACCTGAAACGTAGGTACATCTATCTTTTTCAAGGGCTCATTTCAAAGGGGAAACTCCAGGGAATATAACCATATTTTTTGCAAAATTTAAATCACTCTGGCCTCTCATCGAAAAAAACGTAAAAAAAGAATTTGTTTAAATTTTTCGACGTTATAAAGTTGACTTTCGAGGTTGAAAAAATTATTTCGTAATAGCCTAATCCTTTCCGAATAAAACAAAAAAATTTAGCTCAATCTGACAAACAATTCCTGAGAGAAAAATTGGTAAACGAGTCCCGTTTTCGCCAAAATGGGCAAAACTTGAAAACTTTCAAGGCCTGCCATTTCTAAAAAAATTCGAAACCGGCAAAATGATGACTTAAACCCCTCATCATTTTACATGGACTACAACATATTTTATTTAGAACAAAATCGACGATGGTGCCTGCAAAAAGTGATCGAGTTTGCATGGAATGACCCGTAAACCTGATATACAAGGTCTGAAAATAGTTTTTAATTTTCTCAAAAAATGTTCCGTTAAAATTTAGAAATAACGTTTCATTTAGTTAATGTAAGCTAATTGTAATAATATTGTACTTGCTGTATAAACCACTTGGTTTAAAGCAATAATAAATAAATAAATAAATTGAGGATCATTGCGTGGATTATGTTAAGTAAGTACATGGGAAAGAAGTTGCATGCGGGTGAAGGTAAATCAAATGGAGGGCTTCCCACTATTGTGGGTTTCATTCATTCAATGGAGGGTAGCCAAATCAAGTTGACTTCGCTCAACTGCTGATGTGACTATTAAGATTTCTTTTGTGCAATTTAGTTATCTCAATTTGATTACTATTAATTTAACTTGTATAAAAAGTAGATGGCAATACTGTCTAACGTTAATATGCACATTTATCATAATTACGATCAGCTGATCTATTAACTCGCCATTAAACTCTAAGTAAAGAAATAAGACAATTTTTATATACATAATTATTTACTGCTTATAAAACTGGACACGAAAGAGGATAAATATGACTAAACAAATTTTTGGGTCGAAACTTTTTGTGAAACAAAATGTGTAAACATAAATCCCCTTGCATGGTATAATGTAAAAGGTAGGAATTATTATAACTTACTTGTATACTATTTTGTCGAAATATATGTAGAAATTGCAGTTTTTCAGGAATGTTGCGCTTCCTTGAAATGGGTGATTCCCAATGTTATTTGTAGTAACTTTTCCTTTGCGACTTTAGTCAGGGGAATATTATCAAGAATGGCATCAAAGAGACGTGATCACAGATCGGAACAGAGATTTTAAAGAAATTAATAGGCTCGGTGCCACAAAGGACATTTGAGGTTATCAAACACAATGGAGGACCAACTAAACACTGAATTTTCTGGTTAATTAAATAATTTGTAATTACATGCGTAACATTGTTTAAAATCTACTAGGTATATATATATATATATATATATATATATATATATATATATATATATATGTATATATATATATATATATATATATACCTAGTTGATTTTAAAAAATGTTATATACAGGGTGTCCCAGTTTTTTCCGGCCAAACTTTGCCAGTGTGTTCTACACGCAAAAGTAAGAAAAATATGTTATATGAACATATGCTCTTAAATGTTTTTTTGAAAACAGAGATATTCAGAATACGTTCGTACGCTGTGTCGACGAAATGCCAGTTCATTATCATTTTGTATTATTAGTTATAACTCCTTAATAAAACATTTAAGAGCATATGTTCATATAACATATTTTTCTTACTTTTGCGTGTAGAACACACTGACAAAGTTTGGCCGGAAAAAACTGGGACACCCTGTATATATATAACATTTTTTAAAATCAACTAGGTATATATATATAACATTTTTTAAAATCAAGGGTGCGGCAACTAAAACAGGTCACCGGAATAACTCGCTTGCTTTTGAAAATTTTGTAGCCTCGCTCTGATTGGTCCGTGTTTTTCGATAATAATTCCTAAACAAAGCCCTAACTCCTAAGTAAAGGAAAATGTCGCTTCAAATTACCCAAGGAACCTCCCATTTCCGGGAGTTACACTTATTTTGGGACACCCTGTATAATAATAAAAGACAGATATCTTATATGAAACACACTGTTATATCATAATAAATAGGTACCTATCATTTTTATGATATAACAGTGTGTTTCATATAACATTTCTGTCTTTTATTATTATATAAACGATTCGTTCCAATGTAATTAACAGAACACGTAATGTGTGTCAATAATATAATTTTTTTATTAACGTGTTCATTCATGAATATTACACAAATTTGGAATTTCTGCGTGAAATAAATATAGGTTCAGTTAATCATTTTCTAGTTGAACTTAAAAAATATTATGCATGTAATTACAAATTGTAGATGTTCCAACTGACACCTCTTAACTGGAATATGACAAGTGCATATGGAAAATTATTAAGAGAAATATGTAATTAGTAGTCAATCTCATACATTGTTATTGTTATTTTAGTTAGACTCTTGTAATTTCTTTTTGTAATAAATTCAAATATTAAAATATAAATTATAATTATGAAAAATTACATATTTCAATATTTGATTTATTACAAAAAGAAATTACAAGAGTCTAACTAAAATAACAATAACAATGTATGAGATTGACTACTCGACGTCATTGTTAAATAAATTCACATTTACATAAATTAAGTAAGAGATCAGGCTACAATCTGAAAACCTACGTCTTCGCCGAGATCAACTATATCAATCTTGCTCGTTACTATTATTATTACACCGTATTACATAAGTAAATAGACCATTACCTCAAGTGCACATCAATTGCTGTTGCCATAAGTTGTTAGTTTTAAGTCTGCCAGATAAAATCAACAAATTGAGTTAAAAAGATACATATAGCATATAGTTACGTCTGTTGAGGCTTTCGGGTATAAGCCGTGTCCTAAAGGAAGAAATTTCCCAACGTTTCGCAATCATTGCAGCTAGCTCAGGGTAGTGTCACTCAATGTATTTTTCTGTTAGCACGAAATCGAACGCCATTTGATAGGCCTAATAGAAGTTAGCCCCCACTTGTTGAATTAAACAATTTCAACAATTGTGCTGAATTGTGCTATGTTTGTGCTATATTGTGCTCGAATATTATAATTATAATATGAAAAATAAGATGAAAATTTGAGAAAAACGATTTTTTGACTAGCCCCCCACTTTGCACTTTTCTCAATTTTCTCAATTGTGCTAAGTTGTGCTAAGATTGTGCTAAAGTATTACTTTAAAAAAGTTATAAATAAAGAAGTTACAGCCAAAAAACGTTTTTGACAACTAATTAACATTTAAGTAAGAAACAGTTATCCAAACAGCATATAATCATATATCTGAACCTATAATGATATAAGCATATAATCATAATCATTATATGCTGTTCGAATAACTGTTTCTTATTTAAATGTTAATTAGATGTTGAACACGTTGTTTCACTGTAACTTCTTTATTTATAACTTTTTTAAAGTAATACTTTAGCACAATCTTAGCACAACTTAGCACAATTGAGAAAATTGAAAAAACGAAAAATGGGGGGCTAACTTCTATTAGGCATTTGATAGTTGTGTTAATTTATAATTTAATTTAAATTTAATTTTTATTTAAATTAAATAAATTAAAACATTTTCATACATTTTAAAAACATTATATTCAATATTTTAAGCATTTGTAACAGTATATGTACAACTTTCTACTTATTAATAAATTTAAAACATAATATCAGGCGCGATTACACTGGTTCATTACAAATATTGCAAGTTATACATTATTTACAAACTTTTTCATACTAACAATACATCAAATGCATATCACATCAATTGACATCGTGTAACAAACAAAGCATATCTCGTAACACATTGCAAATCTCGTAACACACATCGTATCTCTCGTAACACACATCGCATATCGCAAAACACACAATTCGTTGTGTGTTACGAGATATAGGACGTGTGTTACACTATGTCTATGTGTGTTACTCTATGTCGATGTGTGTTACGAGATATACGATGTGTGTTACACGATGTCGATGTGTGTTACGAGACATTCGATGTGTATTACACGATCTCACATCGATTACACATCTCTCTTAAAATACATATATTTTAATTTGTATATGGCTAATTCTCCATCCTTCCATTTTCCGCTCCTACACTAGTTTTGGGACACCCTGTATATCCCTGTTGACGTTCTTAGGCCTCGTACAGACTAGAACATTTCGACGAACGGTGCCACGAACGCCGCCGCGCGCATTTCGGCGCGCACGAACGCAAACGGGTGGCACTTACAAATCTGTTTGCAGGATAGATAGCATATCCTAAATATTCATAATAAATGTCAAGAAATAGACAGAAATTTAGAAACAAATACATCGGTGATTTAAATTATCTGGAAAAATTACATTTCTACTTCATAATTTGTCTCAAATTATTAAAGAGGTCCTTACTATGAAAGCATTGCATTTTTTCCCGGATATTTTACGGGAATTCTGAACATTTTCGGGAATCTCGCACAGCCCTGCAGAAATCCCGCAAAAATTCACGGGAAACCCGAACACCACCGGGAATCCCGAATATTCTCGGGAAATACTCGGGATTTTTGTAATCCCATCCCGACATGATACGAGGCTGCCTATCCTGTTCCCGGCATCGGGATTCGAGAATTCTCGGGTTTTTAGCAGGGTTGCTTCCAACTTTTTTTAATAAGAACCCTATATCTCTTGATATTTAAGAAAATGTATGTCTCTTGACAGTAGCAGCATCGTTGCGCAACCCAACGCTTCTCGCGGCTCCCCTACATGCTGCTGAATAATGCAAATAGGGATATAACCCCGCTTGATTGATCTTTCATTAGCGATTTTTTATCTTTTATTGTATTTGTTTAAAACGATTGTAATGACCCAGCTGAACGACACGTCGTTTATCAAGCGAGCGTTCCTACGCGACGCTTCCATACTGTTGTTGAAAAAATCGTTAAGCATTTATTTTTGTTATTTCACTATTCACATTTCACGTTTCAACGCGTATCATTCATTCATTAATCATGGAGTGGAGCGAGGAGAAATGTTTTGAGCTTATTCCCTAGTAGCACAAAAATATTGGGAGAATGTTTGTTTCAATTATTGGAAAAATATTTTTTAAGCCACACTTTTTCATATGAGAAAAATATTAGATCTGAATATTGTATACATATCCAAGAAATGTAAATTGAATGTTTAGAAAATATAAGCTAAATATTCAGAGAATATAAATTACATGTTTAAAAAATATAAAGTAAAAATGTTTAAAAAACGTGAAACCCATATTTAAAGAACGTTCAATGAAATCTTCAAATTTAAGAAAAAGTTATAAAAAAAATTAGAAACTATATATAATAACACCACTTTCTGTGTATTATTAAAAATACAGAAATTTTTTATGCAGTTAGAAAGATTAATGGCTCGAACAAATGCTACATTCATGGGCCCACAGATTATTTTTTATTATATTAGTATATTAGGAAAAAATATTTTTTTCATGGTATGAAATAGAAATATTATCTGTATATGTAATAGAAAAAATATTCTATTATTAATATTAAATAAACATTCTTTTTTAATGAGAAAAAATATTTTTTTCGTAATCTGACAAATATTATATGCATATTTAAAAAATATATTCTACTTCTAATATCACATAAAGATTAATTTTATAATAAGAAAAAAATATTTTTTTCGTAATATGAAATAAATATTATCTGCAATTTTTTAAAAATATTCTATTTCTAATACGAAATAAAGATTCATTTAATATTTAGAAATAAATATCTTTCTCGTAACATGAAACAGATATTCTCTGCATATTTAAAAAATAATATTTGTTACTTAATATTAAACAAATATTATATGAATACTTGAATATTTAAAAAAGATTGAATCTCTTTTTAACATTATATGGATCTGTATACAATATTTTGTGCTACTAGGGTTAGTTGCTACCAGAAAAGGGAAATTTTATGGCAAGCTAGGCACTGCCAACATTTTAACAAACAAAAAAAAACAAGATGCGTGGGAGGAGATCGGCCGTGCAATAAATGTAGATTGCGATGAATGCAAAAAAAAATGTCATCGTTGTTATCATCCTTCAGAAGGGAAAATGCAAGGATTAAGAAAAGTCAACGAACAGGATCAGGTAGGTTTTTAAGCAAGAAAAATTATCATTATTCAGAGTTATCCAATCCATTTTATTTTTACTTAACTAAAGAAGGTTGGTCACACATCGAGCCCTTTTCGGTTTGGCTGAGCGTTCTAAGTTGTGAAAATCGCACACGCGTCTTGTTATGTAAGTACTAGAGGTGTGCGGGACGGGACGGGAATTCCCGAATCCCGGTGCCGGGAACGGGATGGGAAGCCTCGTATCATGTCGGGACTGGATCCCAAAAATCCTGAGTTTTTCCGGAGAATATCCAGGATTACCGGTGGTGTTCGGGTTTCCCGTGAATTTTTTCGGGATTTATTATGAATATTTAGGACATGCCATCTATCCTGCAAACAGATTTGTAAGTGCCACCCATTCGCGTTCGTACGCGCCGAAATGAGCGCGGCAGCGTTCGTCGAAATGTTCGTCGAAATGCGCGGTTCGCGGCGCAGTTCGTCGAATTGTTCTAGTCTGTACGAGGCCTTAGGGTGTTCCTTGATTTCCAATGATTGCCGGTGGTTTCTGGAAAAATACCTTCTAGTTCTGGCAGGAACTTTGGTTTCATTCAAAAGGATGGTATGTCCTGTGGTTAGCTGATGTTCAGCCACAGCTGATTGAATGTAGCCTAGCCTGGCGCACCGCTCGTCTTCCTTGTGTCGAGAGCTCACGCTTCTCCCAGTTTTGCCGCATGAGCAAAGGATTTTGTATACCCCTGGAGTAGATAGTCGTGGCTGTGGGTCCTTGGGGGAGGTAGGTAAGGTGAAGTGCCCTAAGTCTGGATAGTCCAAAAGTGACACCTAAATCTAGACAATTGAATTTTCATGGTAAAATCAATAATTAAGAGATTAAATAATTATATTATATATTCTGAGGCCTTAGTTACAAGTAGGTGTAAATATTATTTCATTAAGACATTAATTGAACTTCAACAATAAATTCAAAGTTCACCTGATAACAGTATACAAAATAGCCTATTTACATGCAAATCATGTGTATTTATAGTTCGAATTTTTGTTAGAAAAAAAGATATACTTTAAGCCCTCAGACAAAAAATAATTATCACGCATAATAATATTGATATTTTAAAATAAATTGGCAATTAAACTTAAAGTAAATAATAATTATTAATCCAAATATTCGATGTCCAAGGTTAGGACTGTTTTAAAGTATAAGTACACCATACTGGGACGCGATGGCACTAGCTATCCCACTCTAAGCCACCGATGATCCGCGGGCAGGCCCAAATCCCCACATAATCTATCTCCTCTTATTAGGCGACGCTCGGGCTTATCGCGTACCCCAGATAGCACACAATATCTTAAAGATGTCGGTTTCATGTCGTTTTTATGTCTGAACGTCTACGTCGCCAAACAGACGTGATTCGTACATTTGAAAGATGTGTTTTTGAAGACATCGTTTTTATGTACGAGGAAAGATATCTTTCAAACATCTCATTTCAGACATGAAAACTATGTCTCCAAAAAAGACATCTTCAGGTGTATGAAAGATGTATTTATGAAAATAAAAATTCGCGCATGCGCGAAAAAAGCGCCCGGTCTGGCAGTTGTCACTGATGCCGCCACAGCAACGACAAGCAACAACAAGTCATCCATCGGACGAGACAATTTTACCCACTACCCCAAGTTTGGAAAAGAAAACCAACATTGGTATGTAAATTCAAAAAGATGCGCCCAACATATGCAACATTAAATGTTACATTCATAGCTGTACATCTTTTTCAGTCACTGCCACCAGCGAGGAGTTACTAAACAAACATAAAACTAACGTAAAACCAACGTAAAGCTGACACCAAACCGACATTGGCGACATCTCTCAGATATTTGAATGTCTTGCGGCAGGCATCTTTCGAACATCTTTGAGATGTGTCTGTGCTATCTGGGGTAGTTCCTCGCAGTTTAGTTTTGGTGTGATACTTAGTAAAACAATAGCCAAGATGCATCCTTGCCACTTCACATCGGCCGGACGCCGTATCGGCGCCGCTCTAGTTCAAAGGGTTAAATTAAAAAAAAATTTTTTTTAATAAAAATGAAATATATATAATTACGTTTGTTTATTCGGTGGAAAATTTCCATCCTCTCGTATAAATTGCATTGTTGAATGAACTTCTTTCGAAAAAAACTAAAAAAACTACAAAAACCAAAAAACTACTTGACCAATATGGACCAAAATCTAATCAGCTCTAAGTTACGACGGGGCACATCGATTGCATCATTCATCATTCTGATCGCGTTGTTACTTTTTCAGAAAACGTTAACGAAAAATTTGATAACATAAAAACGGCCATACACACACACACACACACACACACACACACACAAACATTTTGATAAAAATAGTCTAAAATGACTCCAATGACCATGAAACGTGAAGATCTGCTAAAAAATCAATTTTCGATTTTCGGGGTAATTACAATAACTTCCCTATGAATCGGAAAGTTAATAAAATTGAAATTATACCGTGTTTGGTCTTGTTTTAATCAGAACAATGCCAGGAATAAGCCAGTAAAATCTCATTAAAAAAATAATGAAAATTCGACTCATGGTGTCAATGTAGTGGTGTTCACACCAATATACCCGAGCCGACATCACACATTGCCGCCCTGCGGCCCGGCGCAGCGTTGACAGCCGGTGGAATGGGTAGGCACTGCGGCAACTATCGTGTACAGCTCCTGCGGCAACTATCGCGACATTACTGTACCGGGTTCCTCACGGACTCCGGCTATTCCTGAAACTTCGTGTCGCGCCCAGCGGCGCGAAATTAACCGCTTCGACAACCAACGATCTTAGAATGAAAGCGAACATTTTGGTATATATCGCAACGAATAAAATGCTCGGTAGTAAATAGGATCAAACGTGTCGGTGTGGGGTACAAAGAGTGAAGCATTAGCCGGCATCTATAGCGCTTCATACAGGCCGCGCAGTACATTTGAAGTGATATTTTCATTATTGAAGTTTTTTGAAGTGTTTTACAAATATATTAGATATATATTAGATATAGATATAAATATATTAGATATTACAAATATATAGATATACATTAGATATATATTTAAAAAACAAGAGGTATGTATATAAATTACAAAATTAGATTTATAATTTAAAAAAATCGTGTGCGTGGAAACCACGAGCGGCAGAAGCGAAACTTATTGTTAACGGATTGTATGTGAAGCCGTAAAGTTGTAAAAAATGAATTTCAAGCTGAAATTACAATAACTTCCCTATGAATCGGGAAGTTAAATATACCAATTCTAGATTTGCCAGCACGATTCCTGGATCTCAAAATTATAGTGGGGTCAATTGAGTAGAAGAGTATACGAAGGTGGCAAATAATATAATAATCTTAATGATTGAAAAGTAGCAATTTCGAAAGGTTAGATGGACTTAAATCAAAAGTACAAAAAATGTTTATGTAAAAGTCTGCCGAAACGAATGATCGAAGTTCAAAATAACGAAGGCACTACCCATTATTAGCATCTCAAAATTTGTATAAATTTTCAGAACTTTTGTACATTCTCTTTTTCTTTTAAGTAGTGTCCCAGATAGCACCCTGACGTTCAATGGATATCCGTGCTATCTGGGATCTTATAATTATGTCCAACCGATATTGTATTATTTTCGAATAAATTAGGAATGTGTCACTATTTTTGAATAGCAAAATTTATGAATATGTCATTAAAAAATACACTTTTTTCTTTTGATGAAATGTATTTTTATACAACTATATTATTAAGTACTTAAATCAATATTTTCAGGCTGTCTTATAATTTTGTCCATAGCTGTATACACATACGAAAGATTAGCATTCAAATAACTTGTGTTTTCTGTTACACTCTCACTGCACTTATCGTGTCATACTGGAATGCGGGCGTCTAACCAATCTTAATTAAATTACATGCCCTTGTGAAATCTACCTTAATTTAATCATTCGTACACAGTCGGACCTTGTTAACGTTGATAATATTCTGTAAAATTTGAGCAAACAAAGCAACGTTCGCTTTCGGCTAATACCATCATGAACGAGAGTCGTGATAATTTAAATGTAATGTAATTGAATTACGTAATATAATTACATTGTATTTTATGGGTTCCATGGAAATCATCGACACAGACTTCACCGACACAGTTTTCACCGACAATTACTTGAGAGGACCATAGTAATATCCCACTGTAACACTATTTATAACGATACGCATATGATACTCTCTAAGAAGGATGTATTATCTCATCGATTATGTATTTTTTCGCGATTTACTGAATGAGAGGACAGATTTATCAAGAAACGCAGTGAAATTAGTTTCATCACACAATTAATTGAAGGAAGCTTAAATTTTTGTTATATTGACTTATTACGTTAATATTTTCGTTGTCATAAATGGTTTTGTTACACAGTCCATCAAATGTATTTCCCAGATAGCAGTGGGACGTCCAATGGCCGTAAAGTGGACGTAAATTAGACGTACAATGAACGTCCGTGCTATCTGGGTAGGACGTTCCGTCCGGACCTATCTAGGACGTATCTGGGACTTTACTAGAAGTATCTGCCACGTCTCTGGGACATATCTGGGACATACGGACGTTATGTGGACGTCCCTGGGACATATAACTGGACATATTTAGAACGTTTACAAAACATTAAAATTTCATTTTAATTTTTATTAAATAAACATTTCATACATTACAAAAATATTAGGTACATAGTACAATACAATAGTGATATAACATATATGTATAAGTACAATACAATACAATATAATATATAATAGTAATATCACAATACAATAGTATATATATATTTTTTTTTATTGAAAAGCTTTAGATCGTATCTGATCCATAAGCAAAATATATATATATATTTTTTTTTATTGAAAAGCTTTAGATCGTATCTGATCCATAAGCAAAATATATATATTTTTTTTTTCTTTATTGAAAAGCTTTAGATCGTATCTGATCCATAAGCAAAATATAATACATATGTATTGCATATACATATATATCATATATATACAATCTATTTATCTACATCTAAAAAGTCATTACAAATTGTTTAATTTCCTTCCATGGCCCTCCATATACATATATTAGATTATATAATATATATAATAGTATATACAGGGTGGGGCATTTTAAACAGGTCACCTGAATAACGTGGCTGCTATTGGTGTTAGGAAGAAATGTATCAGATGGAACTTGTATGGTATCGAGGGGGCATTATTCTGATGTTAGTAGCTTTTTTGAAGGCGGACGCGCAAAGGACATATGAAGGTCAACTTCATTGTTTTGAATGGAATGAGGTATTTTTTAATACGTCAATCGATGCAGCTGGACATTAGTAATAAAAAAGTACTAACCTATGTATGTCGAAAAGTTAGTCGTTCAGTAGATATTTCAATATAAAAAACATAAAATACCATTACTGTCGTACTACACTAGTAAGTAAACGCTAACGTCTTAGTACGGCAGTAATGATATTTTTATATTTTTTACATTGAAATATCTACTGAACGACTAACTTTTCGACATACATAGGTTAGTACTTTTTTATTACTAATGTCCAGCTGCATCGATTGACGTATTAAAAAATACCTCATTCCATTTAAAAAAATGAAGTTGACCTTCATATGTCCTTTGCGCATCCACCTACAAAAAAGCTACTAACATCAGAATAATGCCCCCTCGATACCATAGAAGTTCCATCTGATGCATTTCTTCCTAACACCAATAGCAGCCACGTTATTCAGGTGACCTGTTTAAAATGCCCCACCCTGTATACATATATACAATATATAACAATCTATTTATCTATATCTAAAAAATCATTACAAATTGTTTTGTTTCCTTCCATGGTCCTCCCCTAATGTAAACTAATGTGATCTGTAGACTGCTGATCTTTATGCAAAATAAAAAGTTTCTTCATAGATTGTGAGGAACTGGAGCCAAATAAAAATATTATTCGACTCTTTAAAAATTGTATAGAGTTGAAAATAATATATCGACATCCTTAAACTTTCATAATCTTTTTGCTATTTTAAATTACACCCACTCATTTTTCCTATAAATGCAAAAAATCCACAGTCTAGTGATCTGTATGGAAAGACTTGTTTCTTTCTGATGAATTGATGTCTTGGATATCTTCACTGTATCTAAAAATTAGAATTTCTTGGTGAGAAACATTATCCAATAAACAGGAAGATTTTTTAGCATGAATATATTAGATTCGAGGGATAGCTATGTCGTATTTTAAATAAGCAGGTAATTTTGCTTATAAATCTAAAACACATGTTAGCTACTGAATCATTAGAAAACAGGAATTGACAGGTTATCTGCAAAATGGCAACATATTATTACAAATAATGGAAATTATATTATTGAATAATATTAAACATGTATTTTTATAAATTGATACAAATGTTTTCTTTAACGCTAAACGTATTGAGCCTCTGAAATAACTATGGTACATGTTCTCTTATACAAATGACAAGATTGATTTTATTTAGACTTTGTGTAGCTATATACCCAGATAGCACAGACACATCTCAAAGATGTTCGAAAGATGTCTGCCGCAAGACATTCAAACATCTGAGAGATGTCGCCCTATGTCGGTTTGATGTCAGTTTTACGTTGGTTTTACGTTGGTTTTACGTCGTTTGTGACTCAACGAACCATCTTAAAGATGTCTTCTGAATGTCGTTTTGATATCTTTCAGATGTTCTAGTAGTTCATATAGAAAACATCTTCCAGATGTCTGAAAAAAGACATCTTACAGATGTTGTTCGCGCGACTGTTTAAAAACTTTCGGGTAAGGCTTATAGGTTAGGTTAGTTTTTTCAAATAAAATACAATAAATCATTTTAAAATTTATGAATAAATATATTTTTAAATATATACATACATACAAATTAATTAAAATTACAATGTTAGAGATTAAAAACGAGAATTAGAATATATATCTGTCCGGTTCGCCTTCTTCAAACGGTGGACCTGCTGGAGAGTTTCGGTCAGCAGGATCCGCACGAGGTTGTTCTGCTTCACAAGCGTCCTCGGCACAGCATCTTGGCTTGAGTGACAACTTCTTGGCTCCTCTTTCTGCTGCCTTTTACCACACTCTCTGAATCTGTTTGGAATCAGTGATTCCTTGCTGGTGGCTGTAATTGCAAATAAAATATGTTTCATTGAAACAAGTATACTAATTACAGTAAATTTACTGTCTGAGGGTGCTTCTTTTTGAATTTACATACCAATGTTAGTTTTCTTCTCCAAACTTGGGGGAATGGGTAAACTTGTCTCGTCCGAAAGATAGATATGACTTGTTGTTGCTGGCAGCTCACGATTGGCGATGAATTTTTCTTTTTCTTGGCACGTTGTATATATTCCACCTCCAACTGCGGGTGCTGGTCCCTGTAGGTTTGTATAGCCCAACCAGCTGTAGCAAAGCGCCAGATTGTCAGTTATAATGGTAGCCAGTACTCTCCGAGCAAAATTATATTGTAGCTGTATTGTGGCATCCCGTCTTGTGTACTTCTTCAACCTAAATTAAAAAGTTATTAGCATATCACATATTCTGTTAACTTGATGAAAATGAAAGATAAATGTCACTTATTTCAAGTGTATTTATTACACAAATAAATGTTGCTTACTGTGTCGCTAAAAGTTTCTCTATTCTCCAAGGCTTCCTGAAATATATTCAATTCTTCCTCCATCCAGGGATCTCCATCTGCGTCTGCTATCTGGTTCGCCTTCTTCAAATAGTGGACATACTGGAGAATTTTGGTCAGCAGAATCTGCAAAAGCTGCTGGTGGTCCATAAGTGCTTTTAGCAATTGCAGCAGCTTCTTGACTTCTCTTCCTCCTGCCTTCTTTCATACTCTCTGCGTCTGCTTGTGAGTAGTGATTCCTTGCTGGTAGCAGTGACTGAAAATAAAATATGGTTAATTGAAAAAACGTGCAGCTATGCATGTAACATTTAATGTTGCATATATGTAGGGCGCATCTTTTTCCATTTACATACCAATGTTGATTTTCTTTTCCAAACTTGAGGGAATGGGTAAAATTGTCTCGTCCGATAGATGACTTGTTGTTGCTTGTCGTTGCTACGGCGGCATCAGTGACAACTGCCAGACCGGGCGCTTTTTTCGCGCATGCGCGAATTTTTATTTTCATAAATACATCTTTCATACACCTGAAGATGTCTATTCTGGAGACATCGTTTTCATGTCTGAAATGAGATGTTTGAAAGATATCTTTCCTCGTACATAAAAACGATGTCTTCAAAAACACATCTTTCAGATGTGCGAATTACGTCTGTTTGGCGACGTAGACGTTCAGACATAAAAACGACATGAAAGCGACATCTCTAAGATGTTGTGTGCTATCTGGGTACTATTGTAATATGTGCACTACTAAAAATATCTATACAGTTGTTTCTCATTAGATCAGTTTTATTACATTTCTAATTGCAGAGTAAAAAACCTGCAACCAGTCATTTTAACCGGTGTTGGTAGGTTTAGTGTTAATATATGATACAATTTCCCCTCCAATGTAATAATATTTTTATATTTTCCTTTTTGGCAGGAATGTTTCAATGACTAAAAATAAATATGAAATAAAAGCTTACCTGAAATCGCAGGGACTTGTTTTACCAACACAATCCTGACAAATGGCTTAAATTATCGAATCACTCACACACGCTTTTTATTAACTGGAATATCACAACCACGTGCACAAGGAACACGTGTTAAACTAACCTCACTTTACGTAAACGCACGGTGATGTGACGCGATGCCACAGTGGCGTATTTGGCCGAAAAACGGGAATAAAATATTGTATCGTTATTTATAAGCTCAGAGTCATAAAAAAGTAGGTCGTTGGATTCGCCTTAACAGCAGCTACAACATTATTTGATAAAAAATGCATTCTAACATTTAAAAAATCAAAATAATTTTTGCTTTCCGTAACACCATAAGCAGTAAAAATTACACGTACTTGGGACATCCGAAATTTAGGTCCCACGGACGTCCTTAGAACGTAAAAAACGGATGTCCATAGAATGTCCGTTTAAGTCCATCAGACCATCAGAAAAAGGCAACTTTCAAATTTCGATATTTTTCAATTGATATTGATTTCTAAATGTCCACCTAACACGAAAATGAAAAAATTAATCAAATATACCCAGATAGCACACAACATCTTAGCGATGTCGGTTTCATGTCGTTTTTATGTCTGAACGTCTACGTCGCCAAACAGACGTAATTCGCACATCTGAAAGATGTGTTTTTGAAGACATCGTTTTTATGTACGAGGAAAGATATCTTTCAAACATCTCATTTCAGACATGAAAACTATGTCTCCAAAAAAGACATCTTCAGGTATATGAAAGATGTATTTATGAAAATAAAAATTCGCGCATGCGCGAAAAAAGCGCCCGGTCTGGCAGTTGTCACTGATGCCGCCACAGCAACGACAAGCAACAACAAGTCATCTATCGGACGAGACAATTTTACCCACTACCCCAAGTTTGGAAAAGAAAACCAACATTGGTATGTAAATTCAAAAAGATGCGCCCAACATATGCAACATTAAATGTTACATGCATAGCTGTACGTTTTTTCAATTAACCATATTTTATTTTCAGTCACTGCCACCAGCGAGGAGCTACTAAACAAACAGACGCAAAAAGTATGAAAGAAGGCAGCAGGAAGCGGAGTTGAGGAGCTGTTGCAATTGCCGCTCAAGACAGGATGCTACGCTAAAGGCGCTTATGGACCACCAGCAGCTTTTGCGGATCCTGCTGACCGAAACTCTCCAGCAGGTCCACCGTTTGAAGAAGGCGAACCGGACAGATATATATTCTAATTCTCATTTTTAACCTCTAATATTGTAATTTTAATTAATTTGTATATATGTATATATTTAAAAATATATTTATTTGTAAATTTTAAACATGATTTATTGTATGTTATTTGAAATAACTAACCTAACCTATAAGCCTTACCCGAAAGTTTTTAAACAGTCGCGCGAATAACATCTGTAAGATGTCTTTTTTCAGACATCTAGAAGATGTTTTTAATATGTACTACTAGAACATCTGAAAGATATCAAAACGACATTCAGAAGACATCTTTAAGATGGTACGTTGAGTCACAAACGACATAAAACTAACGTAAAACCAACGTAAAACTGACATCAAACCGACATATGGCGACATCTCTCAGATATTCGAATGTCTTGCGGCAGGCATCTTTCGAACATCTTTGAGACGTGTCTGTGCTATCTGGGTAATAGCAATTCTAGTTGTAATACAAGTCTGAAGTTAGACAGTTTAGGAATATCGATTTTTCCGACATAATTTAGCTGTTCGTTCTTAAAGTGTCCTGATAACTGTGATCAACTTCTTGTCCTGAATTTTTTTCTACATCAAAATACACACTTTATTAATAAGAAATCATACTTTTCATTGACATTTATGATACATAACATATTTTTAAAAAATACTGAACATAATAAGAATAATCGTTCAAAATTTTTATCTTTGACATGTGCGATCTAACAAATCCCACCAGATCGCACGGTCGGACGAAAAAGGATCTTTTCAGTGAACCTTCCTCTATATAATGTGACAAAAATCATTTCCAACTGCAAACCAATTCTCAAGATATTATAGTTTGAGGACATCCGCGTCGCGTTATCCCGTCCTTTGAAATACTGACAGAACTGTGTTGAATAGATTTTCAGCACTTGATATGTTTATATTTTATAGTAAATAAGTCAGGCTTTGATTTTTTGACAGCGTTGAGTTTAACGAATTTTTTCTCAGCATTCGCTACATCGCAATCGGCAGACATTTTTCTCGAGCTAGTTTGTACTAGCCCTAGTAGCACAAAAATATTGGGTAAATGTATCTTTCAAATATTGAAAAAATATTTTTTAAGCCACTCTTTTTCATATGAGAAAAATATTAGATCTGAATATTCTATACATATACAAGAAATGTAAATTCAATGTTCAGAAAATATAAGCTAAATATTCAGAGAATATAAATTACATATTTAAAAAACATAAAGTAAATATTTAAAAAACGTGAAACTCATATTTAGATAACGTTCAATTAAATCTTCAAATTTAAGAAAAAGTTATAACAAAAATTAGAAACTATAATATAATAACACTACTTTCTGTGCACTGCTCGAGGGAATATTTATCTTCGTCTTCGAAAGGGGTTTATTGAAAATACAGAATTTTTTTATGCAGTTAGAAACATTAATGATTCGGGGAATGCTACATTCGTAGGCCCATATATTTTTTTTTGTACATGTGCAATTAACAATTGCATCATTTCTTTAAGTAGAAGTACATATTTTTTGTTGTACTAATCGAATTTCACTGTTTATTCTGTGTAAAAAAATGATTACCATAGCAAAAAATTATTAAATTATCTTGTTTTCAAGATACTTTAAAATTTCTATTTCTAATATTACATAAAGATTTATTTTATGAGAAAAAATATTTTTTTCATGGTATGAAATAGAAATATTATTTTTATATTAGGAAAAACTATTCTATTTTTAATATTAAATAGAGATTCGTTTTATAATGAGAAGAAATATTTTTTTCATAATATGAAATAAATATTATATGTATATTAGGAAAGAATATTCTATTTCTAACATGAAATATAGATTCATTTAATATTTAGAAAAAGATATTTTTCTCTTAACATGAAATAGATATTTCCTCCATATTTATAAAATAATATTCGTTACTTAATATAAAATAAATATTTTATGAATATTTGAATATTAAAAAAAGATTGAATCTCTTTTTAATATTATATGAATGTGTATACAATGTTTTGTGCTACTAGGGAGGCATCTTCGGTCTGAAGCAGACCGAACGTGAGATTTGTATTTATTTAGATACTGACCGCTGCAATAGCTCCAGACACACGACATGATGCGACGATCCCAAAAGTGAGCGAGCCCATTGAGAGAGCAATCTTATACAAACAGTTTTTAGTTCCACATCGTTTTCCCATATCCTTCGCACCTAATTAATTGCATACCCTCAACATAGTTTTATTTTTTTATGCTTTATGCAATAACTAACTTTTTTTTTTATTTACAGCAACACATTTTAATTACATTATTTTAAATTTGTTAAAGAAATGAAATAAAATGAATTTTATTCTCTCTCTTCTTTTATATTTTTGTATATTATTTTATTTCTATTGTTATACTTATGTATGAAATATATAGTTTTGCATACATATATTGCATAATGTTTACTACATTTTATATTATGTTTGATTTATTATATAATCTATAACAATTGTTTATAACATTCATAAAGAAGTGATCAAACAAACAAAAAACGTATCATATTGCATATCATTAATATATATATAGTTAATTTTTTTTTACAGAAAATGATATTTACCAATATAATTAATAAATTTATTAATAAATTTAGAATTTTTATATAAGCAAAAATATATTCTTAAAAACTAACAAATTTAAAACGAAATTAATAATAAATGAACCACATTTAATATTAATAATAATAAACTTAGACAAATTAGAATAGTATAAACAAAATTAACAAAATTAACAAAACGCTATTCGCTATCCGAGTCATCCTCGGGTACTTTGAATGTGATCCAAAGGCAAAAGTTTGTACAAAAATCCAAATTTGTTTACGAATGTATATGTTTTGGTAATTATTCGCAAAAAATGAAATTTAACAATATAACTAATAAATTTAAAAAGAAATTAACGAATTTTCCACAATACATCATAAAGGCAAGGTACGAGCACTTATCAAAAAGATTATAAAATTAAGAGTAGCAGTTTGTTGCCGGCAAAACTATGAAATTCTTCAACTACAAACAAGTAATACATCCGAATTTATCAAGATCTCAGGATATTTTTTGCCTTTCTCGAGATATGTAAATTTGAAGATTTACATGCAAGTAATAAATAAAACCACAGTTGAAAATTTATTAAAAAAAAAAAATCTACTTTATTAAATATAAAAAGAATGCATATACCATGGCGAGCATTTTCCATTATACAGAAATATTATTACAACACTGATTTACAATTAATGTAATATTATTTGATTTTAGGGACTCTAGAGAGTGCGGTGCATTGTAAAATTTTTTATAAAAATCTAAATTTGGTTACTAATGTAAATGCAATAGTAATTATTCACAATAAAACAATATAACAATGAAATTAATAAATTTTTAAAAAATTGACAATATTTATGCATATAAATTATTGGAGTCGAACTTTTTAATTAATGTAATTGCTAATTACGCGAATCATGAGTGTAATCAACATACAATGTACATAAACTTAGTTATATCGATCGTATTATTGTTAATAACAATTGTTAAATGACATCGGCGTTACGGTTCGATCGTTAAAAACAAAAAAACAAAAATTAACTAAGCAATTTTGCTAATTTTCAAATAATCGACGTTTCGGTTTCTGATTTGGACCATTTTCAAGATTGAATTGAATTGCGTCTGTAAGAAAAATAAATAATTTAACGTAATGACATACAATTTTCAAAAGTACTTTTCAAAAGTAAAACTTTTTAAAAATAAATAATTTAACGTAATGACATACAATTTTCAAAAGTACTTTTCAAAAGTAAAACTTTTCAAAAATAAATAATTTAACGTAATGACATACAATTTTAAAAAGTACTTTTCAAAAGTACAGTATACTTTTGAAAATTGTATGTCATTACGTTAAATTATTTATTTTTGAAAAGTTTTACTTTTGAAAAGTACTTTTGAAAATTGTATATCATTACGTTAAATTATTTATTTTTGAAAAGTATTACTTTTGAAAAGTACTTTTGAAAATTGTATGTCATTACGTTAAATTATTTATTTTTGAAAAGTTTTACTTTTGAAAAGTACTTTTGAAAATTGTATGTCATTACGTTAAATTATTTATTTTTGAAAAGTACTTTTGAAAATTGTATGTCATTATGTTAAATTATTTATTTTTCTTACAGACGCAATTCAATTCAATCTTGAAAATTGTCCAAATCAGAAACCGAAACGTCGATTATTTGAAAATTACCAAAATTGCTTAGTTAATATTTTTTTTGTTTTTAAACGATCGAACCGTAGCGCCGATATCATTTAACAATTGTTATTTACAATGTACGTAATTGGAATGCAATATAATGTAAATTACTCAATGCGGACATTACTCACTTAATGTGAAAAAAATATCTTTCATCAATAAATTTCATCAATAATATATTCGAACCACTCTCCCCTTTCTTATTTTGGCAGGCTTCATTTGACAAGGCGTAACCTTGGTCGAGGCTTCTAAAATAGACGCATTCACGTGTTTCCCGGAAATCGTGATGAATTAACACCTGTTAATTATTCACTCAAAATGCAAAATGTTATTAACATCGTCTCACGATTATATCTTTGTTTGAAAGGAGGCAAGTGATAAGTGATGAAAAATGCTAAATATCTTTTGAAAAACGATGAACGGATTGCTACTTCAGATTGAGTTTGTTCATTTTGTTTTTTTTTTTGCTAACAGTGAATCTATAAAAGTTTGGATACGAGTATCTAAACGGAAGATAAAGAGTTCTTTTGAACACGCTTATTCATTCGTGAAAATGGTATTCGAGGTGATATTCCCGTTGCGATAATTGTATATTGCATAGATCAAATAGTACACACAGGTTGAAACACTAAGCACAAAAATACATTTCAGTAAACAATTCAAATTATTAAAGATATTAAATTTTGTCATGTTAATATATTGGCAAGAAAGTAATTTCGGCGTTTCAAGTTGAAGATAAAACCGAATTTTCTTATTCGACCGATGAACTTTTTATATTAATAAAATAATTATTAAAGAATTAATAAAATATTTTCTGATTTATTCTTTTTCGCAGTAGATCATCGAACAAAAGAGATCAAAGAGACAAAAGAGATAATAGCTTATTCATTACAGTTAATTACCTAAATAAAAAATTCGGTTCTATTTCATCTTAAAACACCAACATTACTGCCTTGCCAACGCAATAACATACTATTATAATATTATAAACGTATTTATAACATATTATAAAATCTGCTGTATAGCCATAAAGTTAATGTCGTTAAATATAAATTTATATTTATTATTAATATAATATAATTAAATATAAATTTATATTTATTATTAATATAATATAATTAAATATAAATTTATATTTATTATTAATATAATATAATTAAATATAAATTTATATTTATTATTAATATAATATAATTAAATATAAATTTATATTTATTATTAATATAATATAATTAAATATAAATTTATATTTATTATTAATATAATATAATTAAATATAAATTTATATTTATTATTAATATAATATAATTAAATATAAATTTATATTTATTATTAATATAATATAATTAAATATAAATTTATATTTATTATTAATATAATATAATTAAATATAAATTTAATTTAATATTACATTAATATTAAAACCTAGTTACTGGATATGTATATATGTATATATGTGTATATATATACAGGATGAGTCACCTAACGTTTGCACCTCAAATATCTTTGTTGGAATTTTTTATTAGATGTCCCTTTACAAAATGATATGTGTACCATCATCACTGTTGTCATACGGTTGTCAGATACGTTTTTTCTGTCCCTGACCTTGAATGACCTTAGAATAATTATAGTCACTGAATTGCTAATGAAAAGGAACTATCATTGTAGGTGTTTAAAAAGGGTGGTTCCATTTAAAAAAGTCAAGGTGACATTGATATCTCTAAAAAAATGACATAAAAACAAAATTTGTTTGGCACCGTGTCAGCCCCATTGTACCATTCAACTTTGTCCTTACCATATTTTACGTATCTTCAGAAACAACAAAGATATTTGAGGTGCAAACGTTAGGTGACTCACCCTGTATATACAGGGTGTTCACGCTATTATGTACTAGCTAGCGATTGTCTTGTGAATGGTAAATATTACAAAAAGATGAAAGAGGAAAAAGTAGTACTGTTTCTGATATGCAACACAATGGCGTATCTGATTTTTTTGTGTCTGTACTATTGTATTAGATATTAAAGTGACCTTCAATTTTTTAAATGGAATGCTGTATATTTTTTCATAACACATGAAAGCGTGTTTCTAGAAGAATTCATTCATATACTGCACGGAGACCTCCAAGTTCATGCAAGGTCAGAAATGGAAGAAATGGAAGAAACAATTTGAATATTGCGTACCAATATGTTTACAAAATCTGGACAATTGAATTTTCATAGTAAAATCAATAATTAAGAGATTAAATAATTATATTATATATTCTGAGGCCTTAGCTACAAGTAGGTGTGAATATTATTTTATTAAGACATCAATTGAACTTGAACTCATATACAGGGTCTTCAGGCTATTAGCCAGCATTTTTTTTTAAATAGTAAAAATTAGAAAAAAATTATAGAGGAAAAAGTAGTGCTGTTTTTTATGCACAGCACAATGATATATGCATTTATGTTTTATTTACATTATTTTGATAGAAACGAAGGTGACCTTCAATTTTTTTAAGGGAATGCTATATATATTTTTTATGTCGTATGAAAGCGTGTGTCAAGACCCTAGTAGCACAAAACATTGTATACACATTCATATAATATTAAAAAGAGATTCAATCTTTTTTTAATATTCAAATATTCATAAAATATTTATTTTATATTAAGTAACGAATATTATTTTATAAATATGGAGGAAATATCTATTTCATGTTAAGAGAAAAATATCTTTTTCTAAATATTAAATGAATCTATATTTCATGTTAGAAATAGAATATTCTTTCCTAATATACATATAATATTTATTTCATATTATGAAAAAAATATTTCTTCTCATTATAAAACGAATCTCTATTTAATATTAAAAATAGAATAGTTTTTCCTAATATAAAAATAATATTTCTATTTCATACCATGAAAAAAATATTTTTTCTCATAAAATAAATCTTTATGTAATATTAGAAATAGAAATTTTAAAGTATCTTGGAAACAAGATAATTTAATAATTTTTTGCTATGGTAATCATTTTTTACACAGAATAAACAGTGAAATCGATTAGTACAACAAAAAATATGCATTTCTACTCAAAGAAATGATGCAATTGTTAATTGCACATGCACAGTTGCACAAAAAAAAATCTATGGGCCTACGAATGTAGCATTCCCCGAACCATTAATCTTTCTAACTGCATAAAAAAATTCTGTATTTTCAATAAACCCCTTTCGAGGACGAAGATAAATATTCCCTCGAGCAGTGCACAGAAAGTAGTATTATTACATTATAGTTTCTAATTTTTGTTATAACTTTTTCTTAAATTTGAAGATTTAATTGAACGTTATCTAAATATGAGTTTCACGTTTTTTAAATATTTACTTTATGTTTTTTGAACATGTAATTTATATTCTCTGAATATTTAGCTTATATTTTCTGAACATTGAATTTACATTTCTTGTATATGTATAGAATATTCAGATCTAATATTTTTCTCATATGAAAAAGTGTGGCTTAAAAAATATTTTTTCAATATCTGAAAAAAACATTTACCCAATATTTTTGTGCTACTAGGGGACGAATTCATCCATCTACTACACAATGACCTTCAAGGTCATGCAAGGTCAGAAATGGAAGAAATGGAAGAAACAATTTGAATATTGCGTACCAATGTGTTTACAAAATCTGGACAATTGAATTTTCATAGTAAAATCAATAATTAAGAGATTAAATAATTATATTATAAATTCTGAGGCCTTAGCTACAAGTAGGTGTGAATATTATTTCATTAAGACATCAATTGAACTTCAAAAATAAATTCAAAGTTCAACTGATAACAGTATACAAAATATTGATTTCGTTACTCACTATCAGTGATTACTTCTATTTAGTTTCTTCTATGACGAGACAATTTCAGTATTACTTTCGAAACCAATTAGTAATATCGCATAGTGATGTGTATTGTTATTCAGTGGACGAGAAAGGAAATATGGTAAGCATTTATTACCAGTGCAATGGATATAAACAAAAGTAAATTGAAACACCAAGAAGAATATCCGGAAAGAGTGCAACCAAATGAAAAACAGTTTGTTTTGCTTGCAAAGCGTTTAAAGGACGCAGGGTCTTTCCAAAATAAGCGTCACAGTCGTAAATGTTTTCTAAAGATAAAAATTTAGAAGTCCTCTTACATTTTGATGAAAATCCGACAACTTCGGTGCGAAAAGTAGCTTCCCTATGTGGTAGCCTCACCAATGCTTGTGAACGGATTGCTATGAAATATTTAAATAATAAATATATGTTTCTTCCATTTCTGACCTTGCATGACCTTGAAGGTCATTGTGTTGTAGATGGATGAACTCGTCTTGACACACGCTATCATACGACATAAAAAAATATATTTATAAATATATAAATAGCATTCCATTAAAAAAATTGAAGGTCATCTTCGTTTCTATCAAAATAATGTAAATAAAACAAAAATGCTTATGTCATTGTGTTGTGCACAAAAAACATTTAAATTAATACTTTTTATAAGTATGTAAGTTTTGTACACTTTGTTTTTTAATTCAAGTCTCTTTTACGTTTCTGCTTATACATATAAATCACGTTTTACAAATTGTCTTTCATTAATTCTTACAGACGCAATACTGAAATGTTCTATTCTTGAAGATGGTCTAAACTGAGACCGAAACGTTGAATTAAATTTCATGTAATATTTTTGCAAACTTACAAACTTGCAAAGACTAAATGTTATCGGCGCATTGGTTCGATCAATTAAATACTTTAAAACACTATTTGCAAAATATCACAACATTTTATCTCGATGTTTCGATCTAAATTCAGATCATTTTCAAGAGATTAACAAAAACAACATTGTATTTGCGTAGTGTCACAAAACAAACTTTAAACTAGCTGGTTATTGTTGCTCGCTCGCTTCGCGAGCTTCGCGGGTGGGGGTGTTGTAGCTCGCTTTGTGAGTTCGCGAGAGGGTTAGTAGTACGGATGTTATTTGGTGTGTGACTCTCCACGAGCCACACAAAGAACTTCCCGATTCGTTAGTTGCAGTATATTATTATCATTATTTAGTGTACGTTTTAAGAAGATTATACGTCCTCAGGGAAGTTCAATAGTTTTCTACTTATCAAAATGTTTTCTGTATGGCGTCGCATTAAACCAACATCGTATGTTCGTTGCTCGCATGCTCCATTAACCATTTTTTTATATTAACTTTCAATTTCATCTCAGTTAATAATTCGTATTGAACTGCTTGTTTTTTTAATGGATTGTAATATAAATGTTTTTGTACTTTCATCGATATTCTTTGAAAATGTATTCTCGGCAGTAGCGATGAATAACTCACTCTTGCATTGGGATAATTTTCGATTATTCTAAGCGGTAACATTAGCATTAGTTGCATAATTAAAAAAGGAAAATAAAAAAAAAATTTTTTTTAAATAAATTTGTTTAAATTATAAAAAAAAAATATATGTAATTATTATGTTTGTTTCTTCGGTGGAAAATTTCCGTCCTCTCGTATAATTTGCATTGTTGAATGAACTTCTTTCGAAAAAAACTAAAAAACTACTTGACCAATATGGACCAAAATCTAATCAGCTCTAAGTTACAGCGGGGCACATCGATTGCATCATTCATCATTCTGATCGCATCGTTACTTTTTCAGAAAACGTTAACGAAAAATTTGATACCATAGAAACGGACATACGCACACACACACACACACACACACACACACACACACACACACACACACACACACACACACCATTTTGATAAAAATAGTCTAAAATGACTCCAATTACCATGAAACGTGAAGATCTGCTAAAAAATCGATTTTCGATTTTCGGGGTAAAAAAACATTAATAGCTGTATGCCCCACTAGCAATGCGTACCACTAACCCTCTCGCAAGAGCAGTTCTACCCGCGAGCTCGCGAGGCGAGCGAGCAACAATAACCAGCTAGTTTTTATTTTGCTATTCGTACGTTTTAAGAAGATTATATGTTTTCAGGGAAAGTGATTATAACACTGTATTGGGCATATAGAGTATGCCCAACCACATGACGTATGTAGTCTTTTGAATTTTTCAAGAAAAAAAAAATTTTTTTTTAGAAAACTAAAAAACTAAAAAACTACTTGACCAAACTTGACCAAAATCTTATCAGCTCTAAGTTGCAGCGGGGCACTTCCAATGCATCATTCATTATTCTGATCGCGTTATTACTTTTTCTGAAAACGTTAACGAAAAATTTGATACCATAGAAACGGACATACGCACACACACACACACACACACATACCGACATTTTGATAAAAATAGTCTAAAATGAATCCAATGTCCATGATACGTGAAGATCTGTTAAAAATTCGATTTTCGATTTTCGGGGTAATTACCATAACTTCCCTATGAATCGGGAAGTTAATTAGAAAAATTAATATATGTATGGCATACATGTTGCTGCCTGGACAGTCACCATGGTAGTAAGATGGTGAAAATTTTCCAAATGACATATGTTGCTGATTATAATTTCATTGGAATATGGTGGACTTGGAATTCAGTAGGTTGGAAGAGAAGATACATTAATATGGGGGAAAGGATGTAGAAGAATTTAAGAATTTTCGTAATGTCCAGTATCGAAAATTTTAGATTTTGCGCCGCCTCCGAAAAGATTTATTGTATTTAGTGTGGTATTTAATATTTTATTTTTATTATCAATTTTATTTTAATTAATTATTTTATGAACAGTTGGTGTGTATTCATAGAAATCAAACTGAAATTACGTTTGTATTCACATAAATGAATTTGAAATTATTTCATACTTTTTAGTGCATTTTCTTTTTTTGTTTTTTTCATATGTTTTTTCATTATTGCTTTTTTCATATTTTTTTTTATTATTCATACCTTTTTTGTTTTTTGTTTTTTTATTATTCCGTTTTTTGTTTTTTTTTATTCCGTTTTTTCGAAGTCGGTTTTATTTTTTTTTATCTAATTTAAAGTTTGTTTTGTGACACTACGCAAATACAATGTTGTTTTTGTTAATCTCTTGAAAATGATCTGAATTTAGATCGAAACGTCGAGATAAAATGTTGTGATATTTTGCAAATAGTGTTTTAAAGTATTTAATTGATCGAACATTTAATCTTTGCTTAAAGCTTAATACGATCGCTATACTTATAACCGTTACAAACTTGCTTATTGTCTAATTGATCGAACCAGTGCGCCGATAACATTCAATTTAGTTATAAAAAACAGCACTACTTTTTCCTCTATCATTGTTTTCTAATTTTTACTATTTAAAAAAATGCTGGCTAGTAATAGCCTGAAGACCCTGCATATGAAATCTTAATGCATCTTGGAATAGGAGATTAAAGAATATATTTTTAA